>VBSM01000272.1:23246894-23319509 GCA_008086735.1 Cheirogaleus medius | reverse complement strand
GATGTGGAAACAACCCAAGTGCCCATCAGTACATGAGAGGATTAATAAAATGTGTTATATGTACACCATGGAGTTCTCCTCAGCCACAAAAAACAATGGTGATCTAGTACCTCTTGTATTATCCTAGATAGAGCTGGAGCCCATTCTACTAAATGAAGTATCACAAGAATGGAAAAACAAGCACCACATGTACTCACCATCAAATTGGTATTAATTAACTGATCAACACTTAAGTGCACATATAGTAATAACATTCATTGGGTGTTGGGCAGATGGGAGCCAGAGGAGGGGATGGGTATATTCACACCTAATAGGTACAGTGTGCACTATCTGGGGGATGGACATGCTTGAAGCCATGACTTGGGTGGAGAAAGGGAAATATACATAACCTAACCATTTGTACCCCCCATAATATGCTGAAATAAAAAAATTAAAAAAATAGAAAGACAATATCAGGCTTAGATTATATACTTTGCCCAGGGTCATTTAGCTAATAAGGTACAAAGGAGCGAGTGGGGCTGGGGCTGTTTGATCCCAAGCCTTGTTCTTAACCACTATGCCCTGTGGCCTCTTGTATCAAAAGGAAGAACTTCTTCCTTACTCAAAAAAAATTACACTGTGTACCTGAAATGCCACTGCAGTTTTCTCCTTGTTCCTTGGAAGCTGGGTGGAGATGACACAGGTGGTAGATGCAGATGTCTGGGGGTCTTAACCTTAGTTTGGAAGACAGTGTGGTTACTTAATGTGCTGAGAGCTCTGTCACAGATAATATGTTACTAATAAAGCGTTGAAGTTTAAAAAAAAAACACAATTGTCCTGAGGAGAAAAAGGCAGGAAGAAAATTGAGATCATTTCAGTGAGATTTGTCTTAAACTGTAGCTACTTTAACAATTTCCTACACATTCCAACAAGTTTTTAAAATTTGTATGGCTTTTCTGCTTTTATTTTCTTTTTAGTAATGTTAGTTGAGTACAAATGATTCCATCAGAGCCAGAGCAGATGATATGCGGTATTATTTTTAATGAAAAATGTAAACCATTTCTATATTTTGGATTATTTCCCTAGTCATATGTGTTTAAGAAAATGATAACCTGCATTCTTCTTTAGTCCTTAATCTCTTGTTCACTGACCTGCAAAACTGAGCCGCTGAACCCTTGAAACTGTCTGACCACCTGGCAGTTGTAGGCAATTCTTTCCTGCCTAGCTATAATAACTTTAGTTATTATCTCTTTATGTTGTATATTTGAATCATTTTATTTATCAACTGTGGTTATGTAGTTATAATACCTTATTGATTAAGACAGTAATCCATTCCAAGTTTTGTTACATTTATTATCCTATTTACATTGTATATATATATATATATGCCATTTATTGTTTTACTATTATATTATATAGATCATTCACTCACCTAGAGTTTATTTGGTGTATTATGAGAGATCTAACCTGATTTTCTAAAAATCTAATTTGCTATAAGTTATTCCACCATTATTAATTTAATATTTTTCCTACCTATTGATTTGTGATCTCTTATTTATTTAAATTTATTATTTATTATTACATATTAGAGGTTATACTTTGGTAACATAGATTTTTCTCAATTAATCTCTCCTTCTTCATTAAGATATTATTATATATGCATATAGTATAAATATTTGGAAGGACTTATTTTTTCTATTTTTAAGGAATTTCATATTTTTAGAAATATAGTTTTCATTAGATTTTGGAATACATATCTCATTTTCTTATTTACCTTTTATTTTTTTATTTCAGTATATTACAGGGGTATAGATGTTTATGTTATGTATATTGCCTTTGCCCCATCAAAGTCAGAGCTTCAAGTGCGTCCATCCCCCAGATGGTGCGCACCGCACCACTACGTGTGAATATACCCATCTTCTCCTCCCCACTCCCATCTGCCTGACACCTGATGAATGTTATTACTATATGTGCACTTAAGTGTTGATCAGTTAATACCAATTTGATGGTGAGTACATGTGGTGCTTGTTTTTCCATTCTTGTGATATTTCACTTAGTAGACTGGGCTCCAGCTCTATCCAGGATAATACAAGAGGTGCTAGATCACCATTTTTTTTGTGGCTGAGTAGAACTCCATAGTATACGTATACAACATTTTATTAATCTTTCTTGTGTTAATGGGCGCTTGGGTTGTTTCCACATTTTTGTAATCGTGAATTGTGCCGCTATAAACATTAGAGTGCAGATGTCTTTTTTATAGAATGTTTTTTGTTCTTTTGGGTAGATGCTCAGTAATGGGATTGCTGAATCAAATGGTAGTTCTACTTATATCTCTTTGAGGTATCTCCATATTGCTTTCCACAGAGGTTGTACTAGTTTGCAGTCCCACCAGCAGTGTATGGGTGTTCCTATCTTTTTACATCCATGCTAACACTTATTGTTTTGGGACTTTTTGATAAAGGGTATTCTCACTGGAGATAAGTATTTACCTTTTTTTTAAAGCAAAATCTTTTTGATATTTTTAATGAGAACTACATTGGTTAAAAATATGTATTGAAAAATTCTTAGAATTGATCTTCTAATACCAAATATTTCCTTTTAGGAATATAATGTTGATACCATTTCTTAAAACCACTTTTAGATTTTAAAATAGTTTGATATTTACTTTTATATTGATTGTGCATATTTCTTTTATTTCTAGATATTTTATATGTTTTTCCTATTACTGACATTTCTTTGACATTGCATTTTACAAACTGAAAATTAGATTTTATATCAAATGGTTTTTAAATATTCATATTTTATCTGCCTATTTTGCACTTTACTTTGTTTTTAATCCTTATTTTTTAGAATCAATGAAAAGCTTTTTAATTAAGGTATGGAATTATGATATGCAAATTATAGTAACTTAAGAATGTTCAGATTATGAGAAAAAAATGACAATTTTATCTTTTACTATTTAATAATTTTATTATATATTATTATTTTAGATCCTATTTTATAAGTCAAAATGCTTCACAAATAACTTCATTATTAAGTATAATGATTGATAATATTTGTCATAAATATTCTTTATATAATGATAGATGTGCCCTTAAAATTCTTATTAATCTATTATTTTATAAATAAAATACTGAAGTGGATTAAATGATCCCTTAATGTCTTTTAGCTGTTCATATTATTGTTGTTGTTTTTGTTGTTATCAATTTGTTTGTTAAGCAACTTGATGTGATAAGTTACATTATTAAGTTTCCTAACAGTTTCTTTAAGCTTTTATTTATCACATAAAATCTACGCATAAAAGGTGACTTTTAAAATACATTATTGAATGTCGTTTTCTCTCTTTTTTTATTGTGACAGTAGCACTTAACATGAGATCTACTTTCAGCAAATTTTTGTATTGTTATATAGGCACAATATTGTTCAACAGACATCTAGAACTTACTTGTCTTGTATAACAGAACTTCATATTCATTGTTGTTTTCTAAATTTTGTTTGAGTTTCACATATTGTGCCTAAAATTATCTTGTCTATAACTTACTTTTTTGTGCTGCAATTGTTAGTTCTTAAAATCTATTATGTTTGCTATATGGGCAGAATTGCATAGGTTTTGATCCATTCCTATGTGTTTGAAAGCTCCTATAGTATCTATAATTTTTTATCTGAGAGTATTTATAGATAAAACTATCTGAACACAGAACACGTTTTATAGATTAATCTCTTGACAATGTTATCAATTTCTTTTCTTGTTATTGATGTAAAATGAAATTAAATTTGGTCTAAAGCAGCCTCCCACCCAGCAATATATAAACAAACTGTAGCCTAAGTTGTTATTCTTGTAATAAATAAGTGAGCAATTACAGTAGCCAATCACAATCACAAATAACTTGGCCAATCACAGTAGCCAGGCTTCAACCAATCACAGGCTGCAAACTGCTCAGACATATCCAAATAAGGCAAAGGTGGAGCTGTAAACAATCAGGTTATTTAGTATGTCACTTCTTATTTTTACCTATAAATATTACCTGCTTTGCTGGATGGAGCTGTCTGAACCTTTACTGCTTTAGGGTGCTTGTTTAAAGTTTTTAATACTGGATTTTACTTGCATTTAAAATTTTTTTGTTCAGGCAATTTTGGCAATTTCTAGTTTCATAGAAACTATCCATTTCTTTGTAAGTTGCATCATAAAATTTTCCATTACAAAAAATATTATCTCATTCTACTTGTCATTGTTCTGTCTAATCTTGTCATTTTTCACATTTTTCCCTTTAGGCATTATGTTGATTAAAACAAAACAAACTAAAACAAAACAAAACAAAAATGAATTCTTAACCTTGCCCAAAGAACTTTACCACACTCCGTGTAAAGATAGAGAGCAAGGATTATTCTCAGCTTTGCCAGTAAATCCCAATGATGACATAATCTTTGTTTTTGATATGGAGCTAGAAGTTAGATTCATATGTTTAGGATCTCACAATTTTTGATCCGCAATAGGTACAATATTTGAAGAAAAAACACTTCCTTGCTCTGAGGCTTTACCCTGAGCAATATGAAGTAAGAAGATCAGCAGAAGCAAGGCTAATTCATGCAATACCTGGGGTTTTATACCACCAATAAACAATGACTAAAAAACACCCAAGCACAAGTATCAAGTATAATTACCAATATCAGTACAAGGCCTTGATCTAGGTCCCCCTTCTGACATCGACAGTTTATTTCCTGGTATTGTATATTTGTGCATCCCATGTGGTTGTCTCTGTCCTTGCTGCTTGTGTTTTTTATCACTTTTTATCCAATATAGTATTTCTACTGTACCTCACTCATTTCATTATCTGTCTTTATCCTTATCTTTCCTCTGTCCTTTTCTCTGGCTAGTCCAGCTCTGCTATGGTGGCTGCATGCCTTGCATTCAGCCAGGCATTGAGGGATTGAGGGATATCAGGCTATTAGTATATGTAATCAACACTTCTCATTGAGCTATGTGATTTGAGTTTAAGAAAGCCATTAGTTTGAGCTTTCTTAATCTTATGTAACCAAAACATGTGTACTCCCATTATATTCTGAAATAAAAAAAAGAAAGTTCACCCCCCCAAAAAAAATTAAGCATAAGACCTGAAATTGTCAAATTTTCAGGAAAAAATAGGGGAAAACTTTTTGATATTAGTGTTGGAAATGATTTCTGGCATGACACCAAAAGCACACACAAGAAAAGTCAAACAAACAAATGGGAATACATCAAACCAAAAAAGCTTCTGCACAACAAAGGAAACAATAAATAGAATGAAAAGGCGACTTACAGAATGGGAGAAAATATTCACAAACCACATACAGTCATGCTTCCCTTAACAGTTGGGATACATTCTGAGAAATAGGTCCTTGGCCATTTTGTGGTTGTGCAAACATCATAGAGTATATGTACACAAACCTAGATGGTATAGCTTACTGCAGACCTAGGCTATATGATGTAGGCTATTGCTCATAAGCTATAACCCTGTACAACAAGTTACTCTACTGAATACTGTAGGCAGTTGTAACACAATGGTGACTATTTGTGTATCCAAACATATCTAAACATAGAAAAGGTACAGTTAAAATTATAGTATTATAATCTTATGGGAGCACTATTGTATATGTGATCCATTGTTTATCAAAATATCATTATGTGGCTCATGACTGTATATTACAAGAGATTAATTTCTAAAATATATAATAAACCCCTACAACTTAATAACAAAAAGAACAAATGACCTGACTAAAAATGGACAAAGGACTTGAACAGACATTTTTCCAAAGGAGACATACACATTGCCAACAAGTGTATAAAAAGATGCTCAAATCACCAGTTGTCATGAAACCACAATGAAATATCACCTCACACCTTAGAATTTCTATTATAAAAAAAATCAAATGATAACAAGCATTTCTGAGGATATAGAGAAATTGAAACCCATGCACAATGTTGGTAGAAATGTAAATTGTTGCTGATGCTGTGCAAAACAGTGTGGAGTTTCCTCAAAAATTTAAAAATTGAACTATGCTGTCATTCAGCAATCACGTTTCTGGGTACATATCCTAAAGACTTGAAATCAAGACCTTGAGATAGTTGAACTCCCCTGTTCATTGCAGTATTATTCACAGTAGCCAAGATATAGAAAGAACTAAAGCTGTTTGCTCTTAAAAGCAAAGCCATCATCCTTAACTGCTGATGACAGCTACCATAGATAACATAAATACCATGGCAAAGAGTTATTAATGTAAAAATATGAAAGAAAATGAATATATGAATATAAGATAATTCATTTTCAAGATGAAAATACATATAAAAGCAGTGGCTGCTTAAAATGCTAAGGCAATGCATTCAGAGAAATATCCCACTTGAAATTCCAACATCTTTCAGAGCTCCTAGTACAATCCCTGACATGGTATGTATTCAATGAATATTAGATAAATAAATGTATATCTATGTATAGTCATGTACCACATAACATTTTGATCAGTGACAAACTGCATATATGATGGTGGTCTTATAAGATTATAATGGGGCTGAAAAACAATTATTGCCTAGTAATCTAGCAGCCATTGTGACATCATAGCACATTTTGTTACTCATGTGTTTGTGGTGATGCTCTTGTAAATAAACCTACTACATGGCTAGTTGTATAAAAATATAACACATACAATTATGTATGGTGCATGAATTTGATAATGGTAATAAATGCCTATGTTATTGGTTTATATTAATATATTTGCTATAGCATACTTATTATCATTTTAAAGTGTACTCTTTTCATTTATATATCAAAAAGTCCCAAAACAACAAATATTGGGGCTGATATGGAGAGATAGGAACACTCACACACTGCTGGTGGGACTTCAAACTAGTACAACCTCTATGGAGAATAATATGGAGATACCTCAAAGAGCTACAAGTAGAACTACCATTTTTTCTCAGTAATCCCACTACTGGGTATTTACCCAAAGGAGAAAAAAGACATTCTATAAAAAATACATCTGCACTTGAATGTTTATAGCAGCACAATTCACAATTGCAAAGATGTGGAAATAACCCAAGTGTCCATCAATACATGAGTGGATTAATAAAATGTGGTATATGTACACCATAGAGTTCTACTCAGCCACAAAAAACAATGGTGATCTAGCACCTCTTGTATTATCCTGGATAGAACTCAAGCCCATTCTACTAAAGGGAAGTATCACAAGAATGGAAAAATAAGCAACACATGTACTCACCATCAAATTGGTATTAATTGATCAACACTTAATGTGCACATGGTAGTAACATTTATTAAGTGTTGGGCAGGTGGGGAGGGAGGCGGGGATGGATATATTCACACCTGATGGGTGCAGTGTGCACTGCCTGCAGGATAGATATGCTTGCAGCTGTGACTTGGGTGGGGCAAAGTCAATATATGTAACCTAAACATTTGTACCCCTGTAATATTCTGAAATAAAAAATTTTTTAAAAAAGCTAACATTGAAACAGCTTCAGGAGGTATTCCAGAAGAAGGCATTGTTACCCCAGGAGATGACAGTTCCATGCCTGTTGTTGCCCCTGAAGACCTTCCAGTGGGACACAATGTGGAGGTGGAAGACAGTGATATTGATGATCCTGACCTGTGTAGGCCTAGGCTAATGTGTGTGTTTGTACCCTGGATTTTAATAAAAAAGAATAATAAGTAAAAAATATTAAAAATTGAAAAAACTTATAGGATAAGGATATAAAAAAGAAAATATTTTTATATAGCTGTATAACATGTTTGAGTTTTAAGCTGTTATTACAAGAGTCAAAAAGTTAAAAACCTTATAAATTAAAAAAGTTATAGTAAGCTGAGATTAATTTATTATGAAGAAAGAATATATTTTTTAATAAATTTAGTGTAACCTAAGTTTATAGTGTTTATAAAATCTATAGTGGTGTAGAGTAATGTCATAGGGGGCCTTAACATTCACTCACCACTCACTCATTGCCTCACCCAGAACAACTTCCAGTCCTGGAAACTTCATTCATGGTAAATGTCTTATACAGATGTGC
The DNA here is from genome assembly GCA_008086735.1 of Cheirogaleus medius. Classification (NCBI taxonomy): domain Eukaryota; kingdom Metazoa; phylum Chordata; class Mammalia; order Primates; family Cheirogaleidae; genus Cheirogaleus; species Cheirogaleus medius. Next base: position 23,311,477 of record VBSM01000272.1, on the reverse strand, counting down.
CGATTTTTTTATTCTTTAGTTTATACCATATTTTTACTGTACCTTTTCTATATTTAGATATGTTTTAAACACACAGACTTGCTATTGCTTTATAATTTCCTGCAGTATTCAATACAGTAACATGCTGTACAGGTTTGTAGCCTAGGAGCAATAGGTTATACCATATAGCATAGGTGTATAACAGGCTATACCATCTAGGTTTGTATAAGTACACTCTATGATGTTCTCACAATGAAAAAATTGCCCAAGGACACATTTTTAAGAATGTTTCCTTATTTAGCAATGCATGACTTTATATAAAATGTACAATATGTAGCCTGGTAAAAATTAAATATAGCATGTGTATATGTGTGTGTATTCATAGAATATTGAGCAATCATTTAAAATGGTGTTGTACAATGGTGGTTTTTATCCAGAAATCCATGAATAGATATCATTAAGTATGAAATTCTTTTAAAGTTATGAATGTTTGCACATAAATGTTTGTGTTGTTATTTTGTTTGTATTTTGTAAAAAGGGGAATGAGATACATCATTCTTTAAAATCAAATTCTCAAAAGGTAACTTGACCAAATGTAGAAGAGTACTACATTATATATTAAAATATGCACAAAATGTTAAGTTGACAAAATTCAAATTAAAAAAATTTATAAAACAGGATACTCTCTTTGTTAGAAACTGCATATGAACATGTAAACAAGTACATGCATGGGAAATAATATATGCCACAAAGTATGAACAGTGGCTTCCATGGTTGATTTTTGCCTTTTTCTTTTTGTATACCTGTACTTTTCAGTATATTATAAGGCTGCACTTATGTGTAATAAGAATAAAAACAATGAGAATTTTTAATTGTGTAGAATTTACAAAAGTGAAATGAACAAAGAAAATATGATAGTAAGTTAAAAACTACAAACTTGTGTCTGATTCTCATGTAGCTAATTTGAAAGCCCCATTTCAGTCCTTGCTATCACACTATTTGTCTTCTCCAAGCAGGCCATGCTCTCCCCCTTGGTTTCATGGTTTAGCATTTACTAATTCTTTGTCTTTATCATGCTTAGTTAAAGTCATTTGTTCAGATTATATTTAGTCCTTACCCTTCCAGTCTTGTCAGCACCTGGAAAGTGTTAATCGTAAGTGCTTCATATATGTTGTTTGCTTCAAAGGAGAAATAAATGAGTCATTCTTTAAATGAACTGAATGCCAAAAGATAGGTAGAGGTGATAGAGATAAATTAAGAGGGCATTTCAGAACAAAAGAAAATTTAATTCTTTTAAATTTAATGTTCAATGTTCTAATCACAGTAAAGAGAGGGACTTCCTTTAGGAGATATTGTGTGGGAAAAAAATCACACGTGAAAATAGTTGAATGGTGAAGTTGGAGAGGCCTATATAGAAACCTAAAATTCTGGAGAAATTTGAACATATCTGAAAACTCCCCATCCCCTATTGGTAAACTTCATCAAGCTAAGAAAAATGTGAACAGTCTTCTTTTGAAGGAACTCAGTAGGAAATGAATTATTTTCTAACATTCAGACTTTATATCCCATATGTTTATTTTGTTAAGTTTCAGGTTTTTAAATGGTTCTTTTCATATCAGGCAATGCCTTTAATATTTCTCATACATTACAAGTAACTAATATCCATATATTTATATATGCACCCATATCCACACACATGCTCCCCTCACACACACATAAGCCCCTTTTATGTGGCAGAAGGCAATTTTATTTAATGATGACAATGATGGATAGTTACACATTTGTAATCAATTGCTTCAATACCTGCTCATAATCCTACAATATTAAAAAGAATCCTTTAACATTTACTCTTGATGCTCTTTAGAAAGCAAATATATTTCTGTTTCTGAATAAAACACTGAGTATTAAAGATTTAGATAAATTACACTGACTACTGCCAATGGTGTCCCCTGCAGTGAATTAAAAAATACATTTAGCATGAAAACAAGGACCAGATGTTATTTTTACAGTCATTGTTCAAATGGCTCCAGCGAGCAGCATTTTCCCTAGTGCTCCTTTGACTTCTCATAGAGAGGATGACTTATGGGTTTTTATGTCTATGAAAGGATAGACAGGGTAGCAATGGTGATGATAATATAACTCATAATGATATCGTAAACTATCTTTCTGAAGTTGAGTAACAATTCAACAAAACACAGAGCTAGCTTAGTTTTCAGAGTCCTAGATTAGCAAAGTCGTTCCCCATCACTGTGGCACAGAGCCACAGAGAATTTACATGCCATACTAGCAAAGAAAGTCAAGAGACATCATGCTACTTTATATTCCATTACACTTCATTTAGGATAAGTGCTGAGACAGAGGGATCTTGGGGAAACCCACTTCATCTTCTTAGGGTTAATCTAGGATATGTTAAAGAGCCACTGTACTGAGTAAAGAGTGTCTTTCAATAGAACAGACTTGAGGATATGATGGATAACTTCTCTATAACACCAAAATAGCACGGACAAATTTTAGTATATGTGCTGCCGAAGCGAGCACAGCACGGACAAATTGTACTGAGGCATTCTTACTCATTTATATAGTTTGACACCTTTACCAGATATTCATCCTAGCTGGTTTCAAGGAACATTAACAAATAAGGAGAGAAAAAGGTTTCTAGTTACCTTAATGCTTAATAGGTGGGGAATTATTTGTAGATTTGACTGTAAAGATCTGTTTTCTGAATAGAACTTCTTTCCTATATGTTAGATATAAATTAGGCTGTTAAGTAAAAATGAATAAATAAATAAATAAAAAGACAACCTGGTAAAAGGCAAAGAACATGGAAAGTAATCTGTAGATGTGGACATACTAGGATTTCAATTATAATTCTTCCATCTACTCATTGTATAATTTCAGAAACTTCCAAGACTTTTTTCTCATCTATAAATTTGGTGCAAAAATACATATTTTTCAGGGCCAATATGAAGATAGAATTAGGAAAATTCAAATACAATCTAAACAAGTGAGTGGATTCTCTTCTTGTTAATTGCCTATTTTCTGCCTTCCAAAACATAACCTGCTGGTAACAGCTTTTCAGCTGTTCTTTAGAATTTTTACTTTGGCTGTAATATCTGTTCCCTACCCTCTACCTCTAGTACTTGTTTCTTCTAAGTGTCCAGAAGAAATGCCACTGATTGCTTTAGAGAGAAATCACCCACTTCTTGTGCACTCCTAATAACCTAATTTCACAGACTTTGCTGGATTGATTGTGTAGTCTTAAGGATCAGGAGCTATTTGATGTCCATCAATTGTCCCCAAAGTCTGACACAATGCCTCCCTAACAGTGGGCACTTCATATGTATTATACCCTAACTGATGACTGAATGAATGAATGATGAAGTGTTAATCTAAAATGTTTGTACTTCAAAGTGTTTTCATAAACATTCCTTCAGGGTAGGAGGGAATATATTATTTTTTTATCTATAATAATAATAGTAACTACTAAATTTTGAGCATTTAATGTGTTATGAGTGGATCATAGAGATGTGTGTGTGTGTGTGTAATCTTCCTCACAACCACTCTCAAAACTAGGTTTTATCAGCTTCATGTCATAGATGAGGAAATGCATGCTCAGAGCAATTAAATAAATATTCCAGTGTCACATAAATGATAAGCAAAACCAAAGTCTACATTTCACATTACTAACTGAAGTGAAACCTCCAAAGATTTTGTGATTTAGGATACTGATTCAGGGATAGCACCAAAACTAGAATCTAGGTCTCCTGAAAAAAAAAAAAAAGTCAATAGTGGGAAGAGAGAACAGAGTGGGAGATCTTGTATTTTAACTATAGCTAAAATGAACTTGAGATCACACAATAAAGAAAGTTAACGACTTTCCATAAGAACACATTCCTAGAGGTCTATATCCCTACCTATGAGTGTGGTTTAAGACATATATTACTGTTTTGGCTTATTCCCACTCTGGAAAGTAAAATTCTTTGAACTAAAGATAAGGATGTAGAAGAACATCCTTAAATTCCTTATTACTCAAGACACAGCTGGAGGAGCAGGCAAGAGGCCTTCAGAAGCCTTTCCAAAGTCTAATTAGTTTTGCATTTATTCTGTGGTGCCATGGGCCAAGAAAGAGCATTCACTCATATAAAGATGAATAAACTCCTGAAGAGAGGAAAACCACATCATCTTTTGCTTAGATTACTGCACAGCCTCAAAAAGTGGCTGCCCTCTTGCCATTTTATTATCATTTGTCCACAAAGCAGCCAGAATGTTATTTTTAAAATTTTAAATAATTAGATAATATCACTTTTTCCACTTTAAATTCTCTAATACCTTCCTATTTCATTTAATATTCTATTTAACATCCTTGCATACCCTTTATTGTGCCACTCTCTTCAACCTTTTTCCTTGCCACACTCTTAACTTTCTAGTCTTGACTCTACAGATCTTTCCCATGGCAGGATCTTTGCCTGTACTGTTTGTTCATCTAGAATATTTTCCTCATCCTTCTACTGGCTAATCTTTCTTCAGATCTCAGTTTAAACAGCAGTTCCTCTGAAAAGCCTTTTCCTGAACTCTCTCTCTAAATATGAATTCATTCATTTTACTCTCACATAGAACTGCGAAATTTGCTTTCTAGCATTTATAAGAATTTGTAATTATATTTATTTATTAAACATTTCATTTTTCCATTTTACTGAAATTCCAAGAACAAAACCTAAGACTCAATATCCATTTAAAAATGAATTCATAATTCAATTAAACTATCTTAGAATTTGGAAAGATTTTGTTCTTTTCTAGATTTTCTATCGAACTACTAAATTCACCAAGAGTCAGGGTTAATTGGCATCAATATGCATCTCCCCATCTCCTTTCCAACTAATTATTCAATGTCACAGCAACAAGGCTAAGGGCTTTGAGAAGACTTTCTAAGAAAAAGGTGATTAAGGCCACATTAGGACTGCAACTTATCTCATCAGCAAAATGATGTCCCAATAGGCATTATTTAGCAGTTGTAAAACCAATTAAGTGTAATGGTAACACTCTTAGTAAAAACACCAGGAGTTTATCAAAGGGATGTAAACATTATTGCTAAAAAGGAAGAATGAAGCAGAATACGTCAGGGTTGAAAATTTCTGTTGCAGGATTTCACTTTATTAGCTCATCTTTCATGAAGCTGTAAACGAAGCTTTTATTTTGTCACACTTTTCATATATCTATTGAGTATTTTTAGTGTCATTACTACCATGACTACCATTTACTGAATGAGTATTAAATATATTGTGTTCTGAATATCCAATATGTAATTTAATATCTTCAACAACACATCAAGCTAAAAAGTATTTTCTCATGAGGAAAAGTGGCTTCAGAGAATCTATTATAGAATTCTAAAGTATCTAGCTGATAAAGCTAAATTTGAACCCTGGTTTAAGTGCCCTCAGATCCCAGGTTCATAATTTAATTCCTTGAATTATTCTCATGTGGAAATGTAAACTGTTATCATTAAATACAAATTTATATTTTTCTATTAAATTAATGTAAATAATCATTAATGCTAATAACATAGCTATGCAGTAATTTCACTTGCAACATGTTAATATGATTGAATTATAATCCAAAAATTTTATTAAATTAAAAAGTGATTTACTTCTTATATTGCTTCAATCTAAAGACATGATTATTTATATAAATTTCCATATGGACTCTTTTATCTGGTATATTTTTGCATAAATAACTATTTACAAACTTCCCCCTTTATAAGAAAATATGATTTACATTAATTAATTTTAAAAAGATAACATAGAATTTAACAATATATCTCTCTACTTATTGAAGGATATAGAATATTGACAGCTTCATTTTCACAATACTTATTCATATAAATATAAAATTATACTTTTTTTCCTGTATTGCTCTACACCACTGTAATTCTCTTCTGAGGACTTTTTTTGACCAATGAAAAGTATAATTCTTTATTCTTTAGTGAATTTTTATTGAAATTAAAGCATAGGCAAAATTTCAGTACTAAAGCCTTATTTTAAAGTACGAAATATCAAGTGCATAATGATATCTAAGAATGTAAAATCCTGGATCAGTACTGATTAACATATCTTTGAGTCAACATTTGTGGGGCATAGATAAAGCTATAGCAAAAGTTATCACTGAGTACTTATAGACCTTTTCCCTTTGGGAAAGCGTGGATCTAGGGTTTTTTTCCTAAAGCTTTATCTTTTATAATTTATAAAAGCAATAGATGTTTATAATAAAATTTTCAATCTACGCAGAAATATTTAACCTCAAAATTCTCTCAATTCTCCATCCTATCCTCTAGATAAAACTATTGCGAAAAGTTTTATTTGATGTTTATATATCTATATTATATATTTATATAATATTTTATTTAGTGTTTATATATCTATATTATATATTTTTATATATACAGTTTTATTTGAGATATATATATAAAATACATATTTCAATGTTTAATATATTAATATATAATATGTATATGTCCCGTAAGGCTAACCCCGCTTCAGATGCCAAACACAAGTAGTAGGTTCCAGGATTACCCATTGCTTCTGTCTGACTTGGCTACAAATCTGAGGTTCCCTGAACCCATTCCCAAGATTCAATAATTTACTAGAGCAGTTCATAGAACTCAGAGAACAGTTTACTCACCATTGCCAATTTATGACAAAGTCTATTTTAAATGATACAACAGAATAGTTGAAGAGATTCATAGAGCTAGGAATGGGGAAAGGGGTTTGGAGCTTCCACACCCTCTCCAGATGTGCCACACTCCATGTCTTTAATAATCCAGAAGCTCCCTAAATCCTATTCTTTTGGGTTTTTGTGGAAGTTTCATTATGTAGACATGATTGATTAAATCATTTGCTATTGGTGATCAACACAACCTGTGGCCTCCTGTCCCCACAGGTCAAGGGCTGGGGCTGAAACTCCAACCCTCTAATCACATGGTTGGCTCTCTTGGCAACTAGCCCTCATTCTGAGGCTATCTAGGAGCTCCCAGCCATCAGTTATCTCATCAGCCAACACAAAGATAAATCACTCTGAAAAATTTCAAGGGTTTTAGGAACTAAGTGCCAGGAAAGAGAAAGAGACTAAATGTATATTTCTTATGATGTCACAGTATCACAAGGGGTGATTTTTTTGGTTGGTTAGACTTAAGAGAGCCTATACCTGGAGCCTGGGTCATTTCCCCTACCAAACAGATCCATTTAATGGAGGTGTAGGTAGAATAAACTTTGAGACATATAGCACAATGTCCCTTACAGAGAACAGGTAGTTTATAGATTTTCAATATTATATGATTAAGAGTATTAAATAAATTGTTCTCGATGTATTTAATAGCTAAGAATTTACTGCTTTTGGAGAAAGCAGCTGAAATCAGTCTGCACTAGGTTAGAGAATTAACAGAAAATATGAAGAAGTCAATACAGTGATTAGGGATCACTCTTTTAGGATTATGGCTTTGAAAGGAAAAAGAGTTACATTACAGTGTGCTAGAGAGGTACCATTATAGATTAATATGGGATGATTAATACAAGAAAACAGGAAAGAAAAATAAAATGTCTGTTATGTTTGAATTAAAAGTCTATTTTGTAAATTTTTAGAAGTTTGTTCGTATCATGGTAAGACCTTGATTTAAAGAGTCATTTATAGTCATAAATGAATGATTTATCTGATGTTAAATATTGTTAATATTGTCTTCATTTTGAAATCAACTGTACTGAAACATTATGCCCTTATAACCTTCTGGGACAATGAGATTAAGATTGCTTTTCTCTCAGTCATCTTGGGATAACTAAATATAATGTGTATAAAGTCTCTAACACAATCATTGGCATGTAATGGTATTCAATATATATTTTTCTAGTCCGTCTCCATTCTCTGAGTTTCACTGATAAACAAAGATGCTATGCTAGAATATCTCTAGGATTTAAAAGTAAATTATTCTATGATTTTCATTTAAAAATATGTTTAACAAGAAAAGAAGATACAACAGATAAGAGGAGCAATTTGAAATCATCCCACTCTGGAAGCAGGAGAATTTCCTGCTACATCTGCTGGTTTTGGGTTAGCCATAATTCTTTATGATCTATGTCCTGTTTTTACAAGGTCCAAGCATCTGTGAGTTAATGAATAGGAAAAATGTATTGGTTGCCTATAGACAGTGTTTTTGTACCTTTATATTATATACTGCTTTTGATCATGGGTTATCATTGTTGTACAATATGTTTGTCAGTTAACAGATATGTTTGCATATATTTATAAGAAATTAAAATTATGCATTTCTTCAAGAAATCCAAAATCAATAGTCTCCTATGCTATGAATATAATATCTTGTGGTCCTAAGTCAACGTACAATATGCTCTTGTTTTTGAGCCCCATATATTATCACAAGCATCTTGCATACCAGATCAGTAATGGTCACTGTACATTATTATAAAGTTAATGCATCTTAGGATCATTCTGGTTTGTGCTGTACATCATCCTTGGCAGAATTGTCAGCTTCATACTTGCAGCTGCTCTAAATCTGTCATCATAAATGATAAATGAGCATTGGAGTCTTATTTTCTATTGTACATTATTGTCACTACAAGAATGCAAGACCAGCATATCTTGGCTTGCTCACAAGCCACAAGACCCTTTATGAAGATAAGAACTTTACTAGAAAAGCAGGGAACCTTATATTTCTAACTAAATAAATAATACTATAAATCTACTAAAATTTTGGCTCAATACCTTTGGAACTTAAACTAAAGCTCTGTTGTTCTGTATAGATTTCAACTAATTATTTCAATTATTTTTAACTTCTATGATTCTTGGTCCCTGAAGTAGGACTGGTGCAATTTTTTTCAAATAGATAATGTTGAACACTCATCAGCAAATATGAAGCAGATAAATGTTGTATGACAATTCTCCATAGGTGTCTCATGTTTCTGCATGCCTTGTGACCAAGGCATTACTTTCTGTTTGTTCTGGACTATTTTTTTCAAGGATTTTTGTATAGTGAAGAGTCTTGGAAGACAAAGATTGTATCTTTTTTCAGAGCAAATGACCAGTTTGTTCACAGTTTGGGAGACAAAGATACATCTCTCTCCAAAGCAAATGTTTGGAATGCTTATGGTCCATTATTATAAAAACATTGTCTTTCTCTGGAGCACAGGTTAGGCATGTTACTGCCTATTATTAAAATTTGGGGTTTTCTAAGCTCTGGATTTCTCTCCTGTAATACAACTCATCGTGCATAGTCATCTAGCTGGACCTATCTGTGTTGTTCCTGAGGACTTGGGGGACAGGTTGGAAATATGTTGAGGCTCATGCTATTTACTGTACTATGAGAAATAGAGTCTTTTGTTTCCAATTCTGGACTCTTATTTCACCTGCCAGTTTCTTCCATGAAACTTTGGTAGGTGAACTTATTAGGTTGTAAATAGGGTAAAATCAAGATCTGTCACAGTTCATGACAATATGTGTAAGAAAATGAAGAGGGTTTTGAAGATTTCAATGGAGAATTTGTTTTGCAGGAGGATTGCTTGACCCCAAGAGTTTGAGGTTGCTGTGAGCTAGGCTGCTGCCACAGCACTCTCGCTCAGGTGACAGAGCAATACTCTGTCTCTAAATAAATAAATAAATAAATAAATAAAGGAAATGTATTTAAGTTTATAGGCAGAGAAATATATTTTAGGCCTTTTCGAAGTAGATTTTGCCAGACTAGGTATTGGACTATAGACATATAACTCTATATCCTAATTTTATATTAATTGATTGTTAGTATTAATACTTTCCTGGAAGAAGGTTATATGACTTAAATTATACTTTTATATGCATGTAACAGATTATGTTGTTGTTTACCCAATAATTATAGGTTACTTCTTCCAGTCTCATTTTTCCATTTTTAATAGAACTTGCATTTTATTTCAATAATTTAAGTCCTTCCATGAGCATGTACTTCACTAAGCCATGGGAATTCTATTTTCCTTGCCAATGCTTTGTCTAGGAATGGGCATTTGAAGCCATTTAAATTAAGGAGATGTGAGGAGAAGTCTGTGGGAGCACTTCTGAACATGCTTCACTCACTCTATAAAGAAATAGTGGAAGGAGATTCTCTCCTTTCTTGATTTGACATGATGTCTGTAAGTGCAATATTCATCAGCAATCATGGGAGCTGTTAGCTTGAGGTTCTAATTTTTAAGCAAGTGATCCAGAGCTAAAGAGTGGAAAGAATTTGGGTTATTGATGAGGATGAGTCACTGGATTAACCAATTCTGAGGCTATCTGGGCATGGTGTTATGCATGTGAGATAAGGAATTTCTTTACTAAGTGCACCATCTGGGGAATGGACATGCTTGAAGCTCTAACTCAGGTGGGGCAAAGACAATATATGTAACCTAAACATTTGTACCTCTGTAATATGCTGAAATAAAAAAAATATTAATCAAGGTCTATAAACTTCTCATGAATTATGTGTATGTGTTTTTGTGTGAGTACAGGTATATATTTTGGGTAGCTGTCTAGAAAAGAGGAAAGGGGCTAAAAGTCATAGACAGTAGTTAAAATATGATCTAGCTCTAGACAAAGTTAAAATTAATGAGGTCATTTTTGAAGTCTATGATAATCTCATCAAGTACGAATCTTTATTCGATTTACATACTGACAAAGACCATTTCTTGTTAATCATCCTAATTATCTTATGCAAAATAGTAAATAATTGTATTCAAATTCTTCCCTTTTTTTTATATACTGCAGAATCTATTGTTCATGAAAAAACTTTACCTGATCTCAATACTTAAAACAAAGTAAAGAAAATCTGTATTGCCTTAAGCATAGGTATAGGCAATAGAATGGAATTTTGCTGCTTGGACCACCACTTTTCTTCAGTCTGTTCAGCCATACCTAGGAGCATTTCATGTAACCCCTAAAACTCAATTTGAAAATCACTGCAAAGTGGGGATTTGTACCTAGGAATCTGGTTGTAAACTTAAGACAAATTAAATATTATAGAAGAGCCAATAAGTTTATGCTAGTATTATGTGCCCAGCATGTCCTCATTAAATATGTTTAAATGATGATGGTAATAGAATTTCATAATCATAACTAAAATTTTTTTGAAGTGGAAATAGAAATGATGTATTTTCTTGATTCTAAAGCATGTCCTTAATGTGATGGTTTACTCTTAAGCCTGAAAATAGCAACTTATTGCCTACTAGAAAATTTTTGAGTTTCAATAAAGTAGTTTTTAAAACTTTCTATATTATAATATAGTCTAAAAGTAATCACTTATATTAATCTAGCCACATTTGGCTAGATGATAAAAAGAAAGAAAATTAATGCTTAACAGAAACAAAACAATCAAATAAACAAAAAAACCCCATATTTCTTTTCTTGGAAAATTTTTCATTTTATAAATGATTAAGAAGGAAGCTTTAAGAATTGACCCCAAGCACAGATAATCAGAATTGCCTCTACACAAAGTAAATCTAGGTATGAAGGAGTAAATTAAAAATGCAGTACTTGACATTATTTTTTGCATTGGTTAAAGTAAGCAAAGTGATATTCTATTGAATGTGAAGAGATGCTACATAAGTAAACATGGGCGATTTAGAACCGTTCATCTCTAGTACTGTGTTCAATTTACCATCTTACAAAAAAATCAATAGGCCTAGTTCTCTTCTTGTCTCCCTTCCTTACTTCTAGTATCATGCCATTAATCTGAGTTTAATGGGTATAGTAGCTTTAATAGATGTTGTCTTTAAGGTAATATAGCGGTTCTTCCCTGGAATCACTAATGTCTCTGCTTGGACAACATGGTAACCTCTTCTTGCCTGGTACCCTGTGAAAATCTGTATAATGTCATAGTTTCTTAAGCCAAAATTATTCCTATTGTCTATTGAAAACTTTCAGATCAGTTTTCAGCCTAAGACACACTATATTTGTAGAAGAATATGGAAAGAAGAAATATGGAAAGTTTGTGATACTACTGTCAGACTTAATGTAAGTGAAGATAAGACAACTAAGAAATAAATTGATTGTTTATATATTAGCTTCTGTTGCAGAATCTGTTACCCATCTATTATGTAGGGCTTATTCTATGCCTAAATCTAGGTTAAGCACATGTGCATCATCTCTTTTATTCATCTAGTATAATCTCCATTTTTTATTTTAAATCTGATTTCATCACTCCTTCCTGAGACCTCTAATGGCTTCCCATTGAGCTTGTTTTTACATCAAAGCTATTTGTCATAGCTATAAAGCCTTACATGGCTGGATTCTAGTTTTTTGTTTTTTTTCTTTTTAGAGACAGACAATTCTTATTTTATAGGTGGAATATCTTTTTAAAACATCTCTTCAAAGGTGCTAATTTAGAATCTTTTTCAAGTACTTCTTTTTCCCAGAATGTTTTTTTCCAGGTTCTCATTGGTTCTTATTTCTGAGTATTTTGATTTCTTTCAATTTCCTGTATATAATGAGTAATGAGTTTAATTAATGTACGTGGCTTTGTGGTTTTTATTTGCTTTGGGTTGTCTTTTAAAAATATATGTGTATCTCTGGGTAGATCCCATAACATAGCAACTTTTGCTTCAGCAGAAAGACACTCAGTTCTCCCTCCTCCCAGTTGAGAAAATTAATAGAAGCCTCTGATCTGGGGCTGAAGCTCCAACTACAAGTCCAAACATTTCAAAGAAAATTACACTAATATTTTAGAGAAAATTTCTCTGGCTTCAGTCTAGGATCAATCACCGCTCTTGAGATTGGATTGGACAGAAAGGGCTTTGGGAGGCCAGTTTTTCCCACAAGTCACTGTGTTTTCTCCTCTTATTTTTGCTTCTGATCATCATTGTTCCTACAGACACTCAGAGAAAGTCTATCAAAGAAAAAGCAGTTCCTATCTTGACTATTGCCTTATCATCGGAGGACTCTGAGGGGTAGTTCACTATGTTCTAGCATATTAGTCATCATGATACCATGTGCATGGTATTTAGAAACTCTTTAAGACTTTTGGTGTTCTAATGTTGTATGCTTCCCATTCATAGTACCTTCTAAATTGTTATTTAGTTGTGCTTTCCTACCATCATAGGAATGGGATTTGGGGAAAAATAAAAACTAAACTTTTGAGTTCTCTCCACATTTCTAAAATATAATTATTATAACTGTATGTCCTAGAAATATAATTTTATCATAAAAATTCACTAAAATATGAGAGCCTAATGTGAAAAAATCATATACTAAGCTCTGGAGAAACTTTAATTAATTATCTTTTTAATGCAAATGCTGTATAAAACTTATCCCAATACACAATGTAATAAAAATCACAAATTAATAAAACTTTGAATCCATATAAAGAAATCAACATTACCCTTCATATTTTAAATGTGAGGCACTCATGTTAAAAATATTTGAACATAAAAACTTTCTATGTACCATCAAAAGCTAGTTAAATTAAAATGGAAATTGTTTCCATCTCAAATGGAAAAATATAATTATAATATGTAAAAATTGTCTAATTCAGAGATACAAATGGAGAAATAAAATGTTCTAAAGTTACTGAAAGAGGAAATGTAAATGGAGGAAGATCTGACCTGGTGTGGTAATAAGAAATCTACAGAGACATATTGTATGGAAAAGAAAATGAGTGAATGAAAATGAGGAAAGTGAGCTCTAAAACATGAATTTGTCTTGAATCTTTCATTTTCAGTGATCAACTTTATAGTTTTGTACTCTGAGATCCACTTCTCTTCTTGGGATCCACTTTGATGTCTGCATAGGCAAGAGGTTATAAACTCTAGGACTCACCTAGGGGGAAGTATAGTATAAGGCCCCTGCATTAAAATGTGGCCCTCGTGATTTACATATTTTATATAAAACAGAAGATACTCAATAGATGAGTGTCATCTATGATCTTAAAACAATGATCTGGCCCACCTAGAGATTTTTGTTCTGAATTAGTTTAAAACCTAACTGAAAAAATTTTATTTTAAGGAGAATTCTCTTTGAAAATAAATAGGATTCAAAGTACCTGTAGGTGACCTGCTAAGGCAATGGAAATCTATTCAGGAGTTTGCACCTTTAATGCAGGTCTCCTATAATTTTCTTAGGTATATATACAAAGAACAATAGTCAAAACTTATACTACAATGAAGGAAAAATCAACAGAAGAAATAATATAAAGTGGAATCAGATTTCGAAATTATTAGGCATAGGATATGGGACAATTTGAATATATATCACAAACATTAAGTTTAAAGGGATACTAGAAACATAATCAAGAAACAAAAATCCATAAAAATTAAGTAGATTAGAGAAATAACTGAATAGCAATTCTGAAATAAAAACATAATTAAGTAGAAACTCAACATCAGCAAGATGTTCACTAGAGGTGCCTGGTACTTGTCCCCCCTAAAAAAGATCAAAATGACAAACGAACAATGAAAATTTCACTCGAGTGCCTGAAGGAGACAGCTGGGTACAGCAAAGGAGCAGCCCAATCCCTGTGGAACACAGAAACCCAGCATGGCATTACAGAGAGGGGAACAAAGCACTGTGCTTATTCTTACCTGTCTCCCCTGCCAGGGTCATCTCAGAACCAGAGGAACTGCCTATTGTCGGTAAAAGGGAAGCAAGTGGCCCCCAGTAACCTCTATCACCACTCCAGACATTTGTAGTCCTCACTATGGGAAAATCCTACAGCCTTCACGGTCCCTGAGCCCAGTTTGAAGATCTTCCTGGGATTCACATGGTTGCACTGCTCCAGAGTAAAAGCTTACATTGTGCATTTCTCAACACCCCATGGGCAAGCTGCTATAATACAGCACCATCTTGAAACTGGAATCCACTACTGGAGCATGCCCTGCTCTGGGGGCCAGTAGCATGGCATCTCTCCAATCTTGAACTCTGCCTTCATTTCATCTCATGTACACAGGTGGCTATAATGTCATGACCCTGCTTGCTTGGAGCCTAGACCCAAGAACAACTATGACACTGGTCCTGCTCAACAAGGAAGCACAATGCCATGTGCTTGAGCCCCCAGTCATAGAAACAATTTTGTGAACTTTCCCTATTGAGCCAATCCCAAAGCCAGAAAAATGCCTGCATATCCATGCCCCTTGTAGGAGAAACAACCTGGTAGAACTGCAAGTCCACTCAGCACACCCAGCCAGAGAAACAGCTGGATGGACCCACACCTGGCAGACCTGCTCTTGAGTTACTGAACCACCAGGCATCCATGCCCTCAGCCAGAGAACCAGTAGGGTGAACTTGATCACAGCAAGTAAGTCCCCTAACCTGCTTACCCACTGAGTGTCCACACCAACAACTTGAGAAACAGCCGAATGACCTCACTCCAGGTGAGAGAAACCTTGAGGCTGCTGACTCACCACGTCCATGTGTGTGCCCCCAATCTGAATGCCAGCTGAGCAAACTCATTCCTAGAAAAGCTGAGCCACTGCTGCCACAAACACATGTAGCCTAGGCCACTGAAATGTCTGGAGACATTGCTGATATGAATTACTGTATGGAGACTCCACTTCTGCATCTATTCAGAACAAAAGCCAATGGTCCTACACAACCAACATCCTAGAACCCATCTGTAGGAAAAAGTCTTCCTATGAGAGCTACTCCATAAAATCAGAAGAGGCAATTGTTCCACCAGTTGCATAGATATCTATGTAGGGATAGAAGAAACATTAAAAAAGCAAAGAAACATGAAACCTACAAAGGAACACAAAAATTCTCCAGAAACAGATCTCAAAGGAAAGGAAATTTACAAAATGTCTGAAAAGCAATTCAAAATAATAATCTTAAGAAAATCCATGAGATACAAGAAAATACAGATGAACAATTCATGATGTGAATGAAAAATTGGATATTACATAAGAAAAAAGAAATAGAAATTTTGGAACATAAGAATTCAATCAATGAAATAAAAATACTGTTGAGAGATTTAACATAGACTAGATCTAGCAGAAAAAGAATATTTATACTTGAAGAAAGAGCTTTTGAAATAACCCGGAGGCAAAAAAAAGGGAATAATAATATTAAATATTGAAGAAAGCTTACAGGACTTATGGGACACCACTAAGCAAACTAACCTTTACATTGTGGAGATTATGAAGGAAAAGAGGTGGAAGAAGGCACAGAAAACTTACTAACAACATAATAGCTGAAAAATCCCCAAGTCTTGGGAGACATAGGGACATTCAGATCCCAGAAGCTCAAAAGTCCCCAAATAGATCCAACTGAAAAAAGACCTCTCTGAGGCACATTCTACTCAAACTCTCAAATGTCAAAGACAAAGAAAAAATTCTAAAAGAAACAAGAAAAATGTGTCACATCACATATAAGATAATCCCCTTAAACTATCAGAAGATTTTTAAACAGAAACCTTATAAGCCAAGAAAGAGTGGGACGATATAGTTTAAGTGCTGAAAGGAAACAAACAAACAAACAAACAAAAAACAAAACAAAACAAAAAATGTGTCAATACAGAATACTATACACAGCAAAGCCATGCTTTAGCAATGAAGGAGAAAAACAAAGCTAAGGGAATTTATCACCATTAGACCATCCTTGCAAGGAATGCTTAAGAGAGTGCTACAACTGGAAACAAAAGGATGATAATTACTCTATACTCTAATGAAAAGGACACACAGACCAAAAATGGAGAGATGGAAAAAAATATTCCATGCAAATGAAGAACAAAAATTAGCAGCAGTAGCTATACTTTTGTGGGTTTACACAAATTTTAAGATTTGTTTTCTATTTCTGTGAAAAATGTCATTGGTATTTTAATAGAGATTGCACTGAATCTGTAGATCACTTTGTATAGTATGGACATTTTAATAATATTAGAGCTTCCAGACCATGAACACAGGATATCTTTCCATTTGTTTGTGTCCTCTTCAATTTTCTTCATCAATGATTTATAGTTTTTAGTGTAGAAATCTTTCACCTTTTCTTTCACCTTTTTGGTTAAATTTATTTTAGGTATTTTTTAAAGCTATTAAAAATCAGATTGTTTTCTTGATTTCCTTTAGAGATAGTTCATTATTACTGTAGAGAAACACTACTGACTTTTGTATGTTGATTTAATATCCTGCAATATGGTACTGAAATATAAAAATTAATTTTTAAATAAAGCACTAAAGAAAGAAAAAGAGAGTTAAATATGTGATTTGTTAGCAGGGAGAAAGAGAATTTCCAAAGAAAAACAATTAGACTGACAATCAACTTCTTAACAATAAAAACAGAAGCTCTGAGAACTTAGAATAATATTATTCATGTTGTCAGAAAATAAAAATTTTAGTTCTGTATCCAGAAGTATTGCATATCATGAAGGAAGGTGAAATAAAGACATTTTCAGCAAACAAAAACAGAGTTTACCCCATAATATACCTCATTTAAAGATCTGAAATTCTTTAAGGGAAATTATCCCCAATTGAAGATCAAAGATAAAAGAAGGTACAGTTTGAAATATATTTTTAAAAATGATTAACTGAAACAAACATTGACTCTAAAATGCAGTAATAATATGGAATTGACATATCTAATACTTCTGTGGAAATATGTGAGGCATGGTTTTGCACATTTGATAAGCATTAGTAAAATTAAATCACCTCATCAATCTTTTCAGGAATGTACTGTTACTATCTGTGTGACAAATAAGAAATGAAGACACAGAGAAGTTGATGAATGGCACAGAGTCCCACAGCAAACTTCAAGTAGTGCCAAGGTTTGGGCACAGCCAGTCTGGATCCAGCATCTACACTTTTGTGCATTATAATTGATGTTTTTCTAATATGTGGAGAGAAAAAAAAAAACAGGGAACAATAAATCTCTTAACAACAATAGCAGAAAATAAGATAACGATATCCTCATATTTAGATCTATGAAGCCCCTTTGGAATTCTTTAACATAACGAATACATTACTATTTAATTTACATAATCTCTGAAAATTAAAAACCACCCACCATATCCATAGCATGACCTATAATGTAATTTCTTGTCAAATATCATCTGTAATGTTTTTCAGTCTCTCTAGAAGCTTACTCAAGGTGAAGAATAATATGGAATGATCATTTAAAATAAAAGAATCACTTTTATTATATTCCATTTAAAATCAAGCCAGGGATTTGAAGGGGTGCCATGACTGATTATATGACTAGCTTTAAAAGCTATTTACTGAGACTCTGATTATATACACATATTATGCGAGTTCCTTTCCTGTAGAATTAAAACAAATCACCTTCCTTCCTCTTTCAGAGAAAAAAAGCTGTAGAACCTGCTAAAGTTTATTTATTTGACATTGAGAACACATGGTTTGCTAATGGGAAGGTTGAATTTTGGCCCTAGCTCTTTAGAAACCAAGACCAAACATCTCTGTGTATTTGCTCTTATATCGCGAGAGCAAAAGATAACTGGGTTGGTTTTTATCTCATTTTCAAAAGAAATTTTAGGATGAAGGATACAGTGCCTGGAAGATTATTCCACTTTTCAATTGAGAATTTGAAACCTATTTTGGCATGTAGAAAACAAACTGGGTCTTTATTAATCAACACAAAAAATAGGAATAAAATACCCAAAACTAGTGATGCTTTTTCTCACTTTCTGTGAAGTTTCTTAATTACATGTTTAGTTGAAGAGTGTCTTCTGATACCTTTCCATGTTTCTTAAAATCAGACTTATTTCCTTGGATATGTTGGAGTGTTTCACAAGCAAACAACCAGCGTGCATGACCCATAATTTTTCTTTACCTTCCTTCACCAAGTTCTCACTTATCATCATTTTAATTATTGAAAGATATTAACAGTTTATCAAGTTAACTCTCTCCAATCTTCATTACAACACAAATGGAGACCTCTGATCTCCTTCCTCTCCCACTCTCTTTGGTTCAAAGTGTTTTTATTTGTTTGATTATATTGTTCAAATCTGGTGGTTTGATAATGACTTACAGAATCATGGGCCTTCATATAATAGGAAGATTCTGCCTCTACCCTACCTAGTCTACAGTTTCTTTGCTGATTGGCATGAGCCTTAGGTTTTGTAAAGCTATCAGTTACCTCAAAGGAAAAGATGGATAGAAGATCTGTTGCAGAGAAGAAAGACTAAATTTGGAGAAACAGGAGAACAAATATTAAGAAGAATAAAGCTAGTGAACAGGATGAGCAAGTGATACTACATCACAGTTGAGATGATAGAAGAGTTCTCAGTGCTAGGTTAAAAAAAAGGGAAACTGTCACATAGCAGAGAGAGTGTAGCCATGCTGTACTAGAGGAAGGAAGATTCAAGGAGAAGGGACAGATTCAAAATATTATGTGTCTGCATCCCAGGTAAGACTGCTTTTAAATATATGTTATGTGAGAAACTGTAGTAAAGTCTTAGAACTCCAATTTACTGAGTTCTTGTTTTAGAATCTTTGGTATTTAGGAAGTTCTCCCCCACTGAGAGGATTTCTCCAGGAAGGCTGATTTCTATGTACTAATGACAACTAGTAATACAATCTAAAGTCCAAAGTGGAAAATAAGAATATTCTTTCAACATCAAGGATATTCTTGGCCACAGATCAGAGTAAATGTACGAGAATGTATTGAGATGAAAAATCAAGTGTAAAGATTCAGAAATACTAACATATTTTCCCATTGTAAATTGTGAGAGTCTGTGGTTCTATTATTACATTGTTACTAACCTCACCAGGTTAAATTGACCTTAAGATGCAAATTTCTGAGCATGCTTAGTCTCAAACAGACTGGCCACTGAGTTATCTCCATATACCTAGAATCTACACTATTATTTAACAGCTATGCACATTGTTTCAAAAATATAAATACTGCAGTATGAATACTTGAAAAATTAAATCAGAGTTTGAGGTGACCCAGCATTTATCAACAGCTTACTTAAAGAGTCTGAGAGAACAGGAGAAAGGACACACTGCTTTTTCATTTTCTTAGATTAAAATTCTAACATTATATCAAGTCAGATCATCACAAAGCGTAGTAAATTGACTATGTTATCTCTGCCCCCCACAAATATGGCTTTGCTGAATTATAATTGAATGCTATCTCCTCAGCTTGGATAACTTGGCCAAAGCTGCCTGAAACTGATTAGATTGTGCTCCATCACAAATATTAAGATAGCAGTTGGGGCATGAGGCTTATTCTCCTGAAGGGAAAGTGCTGAAGCTGATTGCTGGGTGGCTGTCTTTGCACAGTAAGGGATACAACAGAAATCTGATCTGGATTCTATAACTAACATTTTGAATGTAAGTTTTCTGTGTGTATATGTATATGTATACGTATATGCATATGTGTGTATTGGAAATCAGGTAGTTAAAAATATTATCTATCACTTTCCCCTGTGATAGTTATTAATACTAATGCTACAGCAACAATAATGAACTATGGTGTTAATGATAATGTGACTTATAAGTGTTTACTTAATTATTTTTAAGTGGGGCCTATAATCACAATAATAATGATGATTCTTATAGCTATGTGATATAAAATCCATTTTAGACTAAGTCAGTGGCTAAATGAAAAAATTAAAATGCAGAATTATTTGTAACTGGTATTTACTTCTGATGAAAACAGAGAAGACATAAATACAAATATTTTCAGAGATAGCATAAATATACTCGAGAAAGAATTTCATCTGAATTATTTATCCTCAAACATTAAGAGAAAAGAGGAAGGAGGAAAAAAGGGATAGTGTAAAAAAAACAGAAAAAAATTAGACATTGCTCTCATAATAGCAAGAAACAAATAGACAATACAACATAAAATCAAAGCCAAAATGTTGATAACCTTTAACAAATTCTGGTGATATGGGATTGGAATATATTAACATAAAAATGCAGAACCTTGGCAAAACTAGAAGTTTTGTTATAGAACACAGGACAGGCCCTGCAGAATTTTGTTTAAAAGACACGTCAGTGGTATCTCTTTAAGGCACTCTGTTAGGCTATCATTTATAAACAGTGTGTCTCAAAATCAGGCATTCAAAAGAGTCATTTGGAAAAAACTTTCTTTTTCTTTATATTTACTTATTTAGTTATTTATTTTCCAGTATATTGTGGGGGTATAAATGTTAAGGTTACATATATTGCCCTTGCCCCCCCAGGCCCCTCCAGTCAGAGCTTCAAGCATGTCCATCCCCCAGTTGGTGCGCATCATCTTCATTATGTATGTATATACCCTTCCTCCCCACCTGCCCGACACCCAATATGTGTTATTCCTATGTGTCCACTTAGGTGTTGATCAGTTAATACCAATTTGCTGGTGAGTACATGTGGTGTTTATTTTTCCATTCTTGGGATACTTCACTTAATAGAATGGGTTCCAACTCTAGCCAGGAAAATACAAGAGGTGCTATATCACCGTTGTTTCTTATAGCTGAAATGTACTCCATGGTATACATATACCACATTTTTTTAATTCACTCATGTATTGATGGGCGCTTCGGTAGTTTCTACATCTTTGCAATTGTGAATTGTGCTGCTATAAACATTCGAGTGCAGGTGTCTTTTTCATAGAGTGACTTTTGTTCTTTTGGGTAGATTCCCAGTAATGGGATTGTTGGATCAAATGGTAGATCTACTTGTTTCGCTTTAAGGTATCTCCATATTGCTTTCCACAGAGGCTGAACTAGTTTGCAAAACAATAAATGTTGGCGTGGATGTGGAGAGATGGAAAAAACTTTCTAAAAAGACACATACCTCCTCTCCTTACTCCTCCCTCGCTCCACTATCACCCAAGGAACAGAGAAATACATTTAGTACCTTTGGAGTAGAACCCCAGTACCTTCACATTAAATACCACACTCAGATAATTCTGTTGTGGGTGACTCATGGACTAATATTTGAGAAATATTACTTTTCATTTTCCATTAGTCAGGAAAGTAATTGTATTTTAAAATTTCAAATCACAGTAAAAGAAAACACAAAGGCTATCTTATGTGTAAAGACGTTGAAAAACACCTTTTAAGATAGTTTCAGAGGGAGCATAATGCAATAGTTCAGAGAGCAGGAATTAGGGTTAAAAAGACCTACATGTGAGCCTTGTTCTAGCACATCCTGACCACAGGAACGTGAGTGTATGATTTAAATTCCTTGAGTCTTTGTTTCATAACCACTTCATAAAATGGGGATACTAATACTCAATGCACAATATTGTGAGAATGAAAGGAGATAAGAAATGGAAAACATTCAGCATAGTCCTTGGCACATTGTTAGTATCACTGTCTTCTATATTTTAACCCTAATTATTCTATTTGGCATTATCTCTAACCGGTAAATCAATTCAATATTTTAAGTAGGTTATAAATTACTAGAAGTATGTCAGAGAATTATGCAATTTTTTTCTTGATAATTATTAAGTGGGAACACCAGCAAATTTAACTTTGAAGATTAAAAAACCTGTGATGCAGTTGAAATTATTCAAAAAATAAGATAATGCAGAAAGTGCTTTGTATCATATCACAAAATCATAACATTAGATATCATAAAATTCACCAAAATTAAATTTCCTATACTATAATTGGACTTTAAAAAATATTTCTGTCAGCACAAGGGTTTTGAAAAAGTTTAATTTTTTTTAAGGAAACAAAATGGAATGTAAGACCTAGTCCTTGTGGAAGTAAGCTTTTAAAGGGAAAAAAATTACTGTGCATGGGCAGAGATAAGTAAGGTCACAAAATTATATAATATCTGTAGAAATTAGTCTATAATGTCAGTATAATTACCATTTTGAAAACAGCAAAAGAGACACACAAAAAGATAAGGCTATGTTTGGACATCATTAATACTTCAACCCACATTAACAGGACTCCTCCAAGAAATTCATGCATATTGGATTAGATTCCAAACTTTTTGCCACACAAGCTGACATTAACACTAAGAGCTTTGTTAATTTGGCAGGAAGTGTAATGTTTCATCAGAATCCTGACAATTTTTTGGCTCTTTATTAATGTTCTCATGGGCATTAGGACATTAGCCGAAATTCTGAACTGTTACATAGAATGATGATTTTGTTGGGAGCAAACCTCAGAACTATGCTATTGCTTTTAGCATCAATCTAGCATCAGTTCACTCTTTAGCATACAAGCATTGTTTGGTTTCAATCTCTTGTCTCTTCAACAAGGATGCCATGAAGAAGAGGAAGATTATCATACTATCTTTTGGCCAACTTTAAAAGGCCTAAAAGTGTGCCCACATTCGCTGAAATAAAGGGCCATCATTAGCTCGTACGGTAACTTTGTGAGGATTGGATAAAAGATGACTTTTTCTCCAAAAGGATAGCACCCCATATGCCAGGACTCAAGATTTGGCAAGTGGGGTGCAGGCTAGAATTCATTTTCATCTTTTTTCTTTGGTGGAGTGCCCTTGCCTAGACCCCAGCCTATATTACAATCTGAGCCTGCCTAGCCTGGGATCCCCAGTGGAGAGTGTCACTAGCCTGATTCTCTTGATGCTGAGAGATCTGACTGGGTCTGGGCACTAGTATTTCCTTAGTGTTTAAGCTACTCTAGGTGCATGCTGGGCAGAACAAGGGCACTGTTGGACCAGGCTTTCTACAAGCTTCCCACTGCACAGCTGCCAGTGCCCACAGCTGCTTTGGCCCACAGCTTGCCTTGTGAGGTCTCTGGCACATTTATGTGTTGGGGAGATCAAAGATGTGAATCCAAGCCAGCGAGAGGGCCATTTTTTGAGCATAAAAATTCTCAGAGCTCATTAATATAGGCAACTTTTAGGCAGGCAAAAGAGTATAAAAATTTTAATTCCCTCCCAACTATAACCTTTATTGGTTTTAGTCACTTAACTTTTCTTGTTTATCTATTTTTAGTGTTAATTTACTTGTTAATGGAGATAGCATAAAATTACTGGGTTATGAAGGACCTTAATAAATTTTAGATAAATGTTTCAATATTAAGATTGAACTACATTAAGTTTTGTCATCTGCGCAGGTCAATGACCAGGATGTTGGCTTGTGCAGTAAAAAGACTTGACTCAGGTCTGGCATATGTAAACCCTGCACATTTCAAAGAAAAATACTGTCCTGGTTGACTCCTGGGAGATAATGTCTACCTGTTTGGAATATTCTGCCCAATAAAAGTGTATTTGTGTATCTAGGTTTTTTGGGCCATGTCAGATAGTTTATACTTATGATGTAGTTTATGAGAGGGGATTTGGGTCCTGCTGTGTCAATTTAACTTTTGAAGGGCTGGAGGCAGAGTAATTAAAGTCAACTAAGTGACTGCTCCATGTCTACACAACCAGCTCCCAATAAAAATCTTGGAGAACAAAGCTTAGCTGAGCTTCCTTATTTGCCAATATTCCATAGGTATAGTCTCACATCATTGTTAGGAGAATTAAATATTGTTCATAAATCTTTACTAGGAGTGGACAACTGGAAGCTTGGCCCTAGTCTCTCATGATCTCTGCCCTACATGCATTTTACCTTTGCGGATTTTAATCTGTTTATTTTTGCTATGATAAACTGTAGTCATAAATATAACAACTTTTCTGAATTCTATGAGTCCTTCTAGTAAGTCTTAGGGAATCTTGGCACTGTAATGAGGGCCACAAAGGGTGGTCTTAGGGGCACCTGACACAGTGATAAGGAATTTTCCATCTAACTTATATTTGAAGAATGAAATCAAATAAAATGCCATGTTAACTTGGCAAAAAATAGAAATAGTTATTGTAGTCAGTGTTGGCAAATATATGGATAAATACACATTCTGATAAGTCTTGGTGGGAAATTAGCTTTATATAGTTTTCTTTTGAAAGTTTTTTTTCATTAACTTTGACAATTTGGAATTCACATATTATTTATCTGATTACTATACACTGATGATTATTTATTTCATTATTATTTATTATATAAAAATTTGGAAGTAGCCTAAACCTAATATTTTTCAATAAGAAAATAGTTAATAAACTATGGTGGATACATACTATTGAAATGTCATGTAGCTGTTAAAGTTAGATGTATATGCAATGGATGTGAAGATGTTAAGTAAAAAGAGCAAGTCTCATGGACAATTTGTCCTAATAAACCCATTTATACTAAAAAATATTCATGACCAGCCTGGACAGTGTAGGGAGACCTTGTCTCTACAAAAAAAAATAAATTAACTTTATCCAGGCAGGTGTGGTGACATATACCTATCATCCTAATTACTCATGAGGATAAGGTGGGATGATTGCTTGATCCCAGGAGTTCAAGGCTGCAGTAAGCTACAATTGTGCCACTGAACTCCAACCTGGGCAACAGAGAGTGAGACTTTGTCTCTAAAAGAATAAATAAATAAATAATAAATATTTCTATATGTGTATATTTACACAAATAAGCATACACAGATATGTACACAAACATAGGCATCTATATAACATAATTAGGAAAAATGCAAAATGGATATTATTAGCAATGGTTGCATCTGGAAGAATAGTAAGATTAATAGGGGATTTTGCAGTTTTCTTTTATATTCTATATTGATTTTTAAGTTTGCACATGTATTAATTTTGAAATTTAAATATGTAAATTAAAATAAGGATTTTTTGCAGAGAGTCACTGATCAAAGAGTATAGTATCCATCATGTTTTGAAAACACATATGTGTACCTAAAATTGGTGTAGCTCTTGGCTACAGATGATGAGCGAGCCACTGAAGCATGACAACTATGGCAGCGTCTCTTCTGCTTCTCTTAAAAAGTCCACTTTACTTTCTAGACTTTAGTTTGTTCATAAGCAAAATGATGGGATTCGAGTAGAGGACCTAACAGAACCCTCCTATATCTAATTTTATGTGATTCTGTACTCCTTATTACTGGAACTAAATGTATATGCAATTAGTTGAACAAAGTTGGATTCTACATTTAAGATAAGGCCACAATGTTCCCTTAAAGAATTTGGGCCTTGAGACAGAGCTGGGATCACAAGTCTCTCTGGAGGCTGACGTGGTATAAACTGTTTGTAAAACTAGGTGCCCTCTGCTGTCACATTTTCTGTCATTCTGAATCACATGGGGGTCTTCAGAGAGAGATAGAATAAATAAAAACCTAAAGAATAGCAAAAGTGGAAGATGGTGAAATAGTTTTGACATTGAATCCCTGGTTTGAATTCTTCCCAAGGCCTAGTAATACTGATGCCCTGGTATTCTGTGAGATACTCATTGCCTTTGTAATTCATTTCCCTTTTCGTTTAAAGTACTTCAGTTTTGATTTGGGTCATATGCAATGAAAAAGAATCTTATCCGAACATACATTCTCTTTCCTCTCCATTTCCACTTCCCTCTCTGTGCTCAAGGCAACTTCATATTCATCTAAGTCACTTGTGTAAGAGGACAGAGTATTATGTTAAATTCATTTATGTCAAAATGCTGGTGACAGTACAGTACACATTTCAGAAGCAACTGTCATTTGTAAAAGAGATGGTTTTACTTTTTTCAAAGGAATGTATTTCTAGTGGTATAATTTTAATTACTGAGACATATGGGGCAGGATCTTACTCTGGTGGACAGAGAGATTTGTCCTCTCCCTGAAACTGTATAAAGGCCTGATATTTGTAGGCATTTACAAGGTTAAATTGGAGGGTTTTGTTAAATTAGGCTGATGATTGCACATTCTCTAAAAGAGGTGTTGGGTTTGGTTTTACTACTGCTCCAATAATTTTGCTTTGTCTCCAGGGAAAGAAACAGGAAGGTGTTTTGAATACCTTCAAATTCAAATTTGAATGTTTCTTTATTGGGGAGCACAATGATAGAAATCTTACTAGAATTAAGAAAATGATAGCTGTATTTTTTTAAATTGAGATCATTAAAATCACACTGCTAGACTTTTTATTTCATTTGAGAGATTCTGTAATTAAAATAATGTTCTCATTTAAATCATAGGCTTTTAATTCCCAAGAAGACATTATTATCTATCCAAATATTGCAAAATGTAAACAAATTTCCACTAGAATGCCCACACAATAAAAAAGTAATTGCCATTATTATTTTTTGCACTGCTAAGTACTTAATAATACAATTTAATTGGATAATTTAAAGTTGTTAGCATAACAATAAACACTCAAGATCACATAAAAGAGTACCTTTACACATTATAAATTTCAGGTTTATTAAACGTAACTTTTGGTGTGTCTATATTGTAAAATTGAAATCACAAGACGTTATATTTTCACTCATTTAAAAAGATACCTGAGTAATGAAACTTACTTAGGTTTAAATACAAAGGCTCTAAATTTAGTACAAATGAAAAACTTACCTAGGCTTTAGTTTTCTCATTTCTACAATAGGAGTAATAGCAATTCACTCAAACCATTTGTGATGAAGATTAAATTGAATTAGGAAAACAAAGTGTCTGAGACTATTATATCACTCAATAAACATTATTTCTCTTCATTATGCATTGTTAATTCTAGTGATTCAGTTACTTTTTCTATTATTTTATGTTTTATGTTGTAATTTTGCTCAGACTGTCTAAAATAGATACTTGAAGCTACTACTTTGGCAATCAAGGTAAGATGTGTAATTTATGTCTTAATAGATATGTAGTCTATGTAGTTTAGTATTATCATGTGTTATTTCAGAGCTGCTGAACCAAGTGTTCTGGATGAAGGTCTTTGGTAGAGCTCTTGATGACAAAAGAACAGAAGAAACAACCAGAAATCAATTTAAGAGAATGTTACTGTTGGTGAATATGGTTATCTAGTTCTCTTTGGTTCTTAGTGAAGACTAAGAGTGAAGACTAGAAGAGTTCTTGCCTTGTTAAGTCGATGTTTTGGAATTTAAAAATGGATTTCATCTTCTAGCCTGACTTGATCCCAGGAAACATGTGTTATTCAGATTTGCTCAGCTTATTTTTTTTAATATCCTTTTCTTCATCTAAAATATTATATTATATTTAGTTGTCATGTCTTGTTAGGGTCTTCTTGGTTGTGACAGTTTCTGAGACTTTGCTTATTTTCAATGTCCTTGGTAATTCTGAGGATTACTAGTTATATGTATTGTAGAATGATATCTATATCTCTTTGAAACCTGTACTTGCAGGTATATATGTATGGGTGTATTCTTTTCTTGTACCTTCTAACTTTCTGTTACTACAGGTACATATATTATATTTCCTGGCCCAGTCCTACAATCACCCATTTCGTCAAGAATCCCTGATTTTCTTTTTTTAGTTTTAGAGTGCTACTGAAACTATCTGGGCCCTAGGTGTGCTTGTTGCTACTGGAGTGTGGTTGCTTCTAGACCACCAGAGCTGACAGAGCATGAAGATGTATGTGGGTACTAAGCTGTGTATATACACCTATGTATGTGAATATATATATACGTGTGCATGTGTGTATATATATGTGAGTATATATATGACCATCTATATCTATATTAAACTAAACAAATGAGTTCATACTGATGTATCCAACCTTAATCCATTACCACATGGAAAACCTGAGGTTTGTAATGCCCCATAAATTCCCACTCTAACATGGCCCTCAGGCCTTCATCCATTAACTTAATTATTGAATTCCAGTGTACATGTATAGAAGTTTAATAACTGTTAACCCAATCAAATAGATATTCACAATTCAAATAGATCATCTAAAAGAGAAGATTGGAATGTGACAGAGAAGTGACAGGAGACACTGTGGGTAATAAAGAGGAAAGTGAAACTGCCTGCTTACCCAGGATTGGGATTAGCTCTTAGACCTGGAAAGGGGTAAGTGAGAGAACCCCAGAGCTCCACACTCGCTCCACGGACTTTTACAATGCCAGGAAGGGTAGGGTCCCTGGACCCTCAAAGGCGTCCAGACTGGCATAGGGAGCTGCTCGGAGATTGTGCAGAGGCATTGCTTGAACTCACAGAGAGTCCCACAGGCTTCCAAGCCCTGAGCAAGGTGTCATTCTAAGGGCCCAGCTCCCAAAGTTCTGTGTCCTGCCCTGGTTGTGCTGCTGCTGCAGCTGCCAGCTGCTGGGCCAGGGAGGGAGAGGAGAGGCTGGGCACTTTCATGTACCCCAGGGACAAATACCACCACTGCTGCTGTGGGATACTGTGATATCATGGTATTAGTAAACCATGCACCCCACAACTGCCTGCCTCCTTCACAGCTGCCTGCCTTGTTGCTCCCGCTGAGAAGGACCTCCCCTTCCTGGTGGCAGGCCCATAGTGCAGGTGCCACAGCCCTTGTCTGAGTATTCCATTGGCAGCCTGGGGACCAGCCTGCCCCTTCCTGTCACAATCAGCGCCTGAACCCAATGAGACTAAGGACAAGTCTGCTGGCCCCAGTGTCATTCCCCCAGGACTCAAGCACACTGTCTGGGGATAGATGTGCAACACAATCTCCAGTGAGGAAGAGGCCCAGTCAGAACTGAGAGGTATGTGTGGCTTGTATTTGTGCTGTGTGATGAGAATTGGGCACCTCACCCTTAGTGGGTAGGTTAAGGAAGGGTGTGGCCTAGGAGCCTGGGCTTCTATCCAGGACAGAAAATCTTGCAGCCTGGGGCAATTTTGTGATTCAGGAAAAGACAGCATGAGACTAAGCTGGTTGTTTTACCCTACTGTCAGCAGCCTGTTGCTGGTGGAAAACCCACTGGGTCGAGGTAGTGAGAAGTAGGCAGGTCCCACTACTGCCTCGATGTGGAGCCTGGGCTGGCCCTCTGTCCCTGTGTGAGCTCTTTGAGCAGAGGCACCCCTGCCCCTCCCTGGAATGTTGCCCCAGGGACCTGAGAAACGACCTCTGGACCCAGTAAGAGACAGCATTTGCACCCACCTTTGGAGAGCCTGAACATGCGCATACCTGATCCAACCCCACTCAGTTGTGCCCTCTCCCACCTACCAAGGCAGCAGTCATGGTACAGGGACCCTTGGGGATTTTACCACCATGCCTGCTGCTTAGGATATCTTAGTATTTCTCCTGGTTAACAAAGGCCAAACATAAATTCCACTGCCACCACCACAGCTGCCTCTCTCCTACAAGCACCACCTACTGGCCCATAGATCAACTTACAAAGCCCATTACACTTCTGCAGACATAATTGCACAGCATTCAGGTAGTAGACAAGCTTTCAGTCACCTCAGCTACCACCATCCCCCACAAATACTGCAGCTACTCCAGAGGCCTCGATCCTGCTTAGCTAGTCAGTATATTACTACTGCAGCTGGAACTTGAGAAATCCAGGACACTAAGGTTACCTATAACCATGAAAACCATACAGAGTCTATGCCACTCTCCTGCTACCCCTGTTAGAGCTGGTGCCTGTGCCTGGCATTGGGAGACCTGGGGGGCAGGGATGGCACGACCATCACAGCTCCACATGACTTCACTCCCCACCCTGGAGCTGAGAGCTGAGCTCAGGTCACTCTGTGTTCCACAGACCATCCCACTGCCTGAGAAAACAAAGAGCTTCTTCCAGTGAGCAAGTCAAGCATAAACTCTTCTGCTACCACCATAACCAGCTCTTATCTTCAAGTACCACTTACTGGACTAGAGGTTGAACCACACACTCCAGTACAAAACCTGCTGGCTCAAATATAGTACATAACACTGGGGAACAAGATAAGTATCTTGAGATCTCAGTCATCCCAGCCCTGCAGGAGGCAATGAGTTTGCTCACTTGCCTAGCACATTGCTACTACAACCAGGATTTGAAAAAGCCACCACACAAACTCTATCTATAACCAAGAAACTCATACAGAGACATTCCCACTGAAGGTATCCAGAACCAAAGGCAAACAACCATACACAATATGCAACATAGCCACATCTTCAAGAGGGAAAAAATCACATCCAAAATTAAGTAAATTCAAATGTGAGAAGAAGAGATAGTTTGTCCAGATGAAAAATAACCAGAGAAAGAATTCTGGGAGTATGTAGAAACAGTGTTACATCACCCTCAAAGGATCACACTAACTCTCCAGCAATGGACCCTAAACAAAATTAAATCTTTGAAATACAAAATAAAGCATTCAAAATATTGATTTTAAAGAAGCTCAATGAGGTTAAAGAGAAAGTTGAAAATCAATACAAACAAATCAGAAAAACAATTCAAGGTATGAATAAAAAATTTACTAAAGAGATAGATATTAAGAAAAGTAGAACTTCTAGAAATGAAAGACTCATTGAAAAAATTAACAAATACAGTTCAAAGTCCTAATAATAGGATACACCAAGCAGAAGAAAGAATTTCTGAGCTTAAAGAGAGGTTGTTTAACCTCTGAATTTAACCCAGTCAGACAAAAATTGAGAAAAAAATTAAAAAAAAAACAAAGCCTTCAAGAAATATGGAATTATGTAAAGCATTCAAACCTATGAGTTATGGGTATTCCCAACTAAGAAGAAGATAAAATAAAAAGTGTGGAAAATCTACTAGTATAAAAATGGACACAGATAAATTGGACAGAATACACAACCCAGAAATAAGGTCACATACCTGTAACTAACTGATCTTTGACAAAGTAGACAAAAACTTATGCTGGGGAAAGAATACCCTATTCAATAAATGGTGCTGGGAAAATTGGATAGCCATAGAAGAATGAACTTGGACCCATATCTCACATCATATACAAATTTAACTCAGTATGGCTTAAAGAGTTAAATGTGAGGCCTAAAACTATAAAAATTCTAGAAGAAAACCTAGGAAAAACTCTTCTGGACATTGGCATAGGCAAAGAACTTATGACAAAGACCTCAAAGGCAAATGCAACAAAACCAAACATAGACAAATGGAATTTAATTTGAGTGTAAAGCTTCAGCACAGTGAAAGGAATTAATCCTAAGAGTAAATAAGCAACTTATAGAATGAGAGGAAAATATTCCCTCTCTATTCATCCCATAAAGGACTGATATTAAGAATCTACAATAAATTCAAACAGCTCAATAAGAAAAGAAAAATCATCGAAACTTGTGCAAAACACATGAATATTTTTCAAAAGAAAACATACAAATAGCCAAGAAACATATTAAAAAATGGTCAACATCACTAATCATAAGAGAAATGCAAGACCACAATGAAATATCATTTTGCACCAGTCAGAATGGCCATTATTAAAAAGTCAAAAAACAATAGATGGCGAGGATGCAAAGAAAAGGGAAGGTTTATTCACTATTGGTAGGAATGTAAATTAATAAATCATTTATAGAAAACAGTACAGAAATTTCTTAAAGAATGAAAAATAGAACTTCCATTCAATCCAGTAATCCCAGTAGTGAATATCTACCCAAAGGAAAATAAATTATTATATAAAAAAATACCTACACCCACGTGTTTATTGCAACAGTATTCACAATAGCAAAGATATGGAATGAATCAACTGATGATTGTATAAAAAATGTGTTACATATATAAAGAATACTACTCATCCCTAAAAAAGAATAAAATCATATCTTTTGCAGGTACATGGATGGAACAAGAGGCCATAATCTTAAGTAAAATAATTCAGAAATGGAAAGTAAAATATCACCTGTTCTCGCTTATAAGTGGTAGTTAAATAATCAGAATATATGGGCATCGAAAGTGGAATAAGAGACATTGGAGATCTGGTATGGTGGGAAGAAGAGAGGGCAGGAGACGGGTGTGGGATGAGAATTACCTAATGCGTACTATATACACTAATTGGGCAAGGGTTACACAAAACACCAAGTCTTTCTCACTATGCAATATATCCATGTAACAAATCTGCTAATGTACCTCATAAGCCTATTAAAAAATGACTACATATATAGTAAATAGCAAAAATAATTTAATTTATTAAAGTACTTTATTTGAAATTTCTATTAAAATATTTGTATATGAGTTTTCAAATTCATTCAGCAATGAATCAGGATTTTTATGAGAAACAGAATGATTCATAAACTTTATTAGAAGAGGCAGAAATGGAAGCAAGTGATTATAATAAAATGATGTGTTATAAGATTTTTTTAAAGTTATAGCACAGTGTGATAAATGAAAGAAAGAAAAGTGGCTGAAGTAGTCCTAGAAATTTCATAGTGTTTGGTTGCCATTCTATAAAAATACAAAATGAGACTAGTCCCCTGCTCAGAAATGTAATACCTGTGCATTTCTCAAATATTGGTGAAATGCTAGAGCACTGTCTCCTACCGACAGTCATTAATGACTCTAATAAATAGGAGACCTTAGTTCAAACAAACACATTATTCCAAATGACAGAAGTATAAGCATGACTAATTAATGAATCTGCTAATATTTGTTCCCTATCTATGAGAACATTACCCTGAGTTAGAACTAATTACCTGTACACATACTTCAGAAAATGTACCCATATCTCTAAAGCCAGATATTTCATGTCATACTTCATATAATAATGGCTTTCTGTTATTTTAGAGATGTATACACAAATGCCAGTTCAGAATAATATAATAAATTATGAACATATCAATTTACAAATTATATTGCAAAATAAGGAGGACTTTATTTCAAATTTGAAAGCAAGATTCAAAGAGCTCTTCTAATTTATGTACCTATTATAATTCCTTAGAGAATGAAACATGTTATGAAAAATAGAGATGACTTAGCACTTACAATTTTATAATACACAAAATGCAATCCCAGGCCCAGGCGCTCTGTCATCAGGGCAGTTCTAAATGCTGGTGAGCTTTTTGTTCCATTTAATTTCATTTTAATAATTTGTACATAAATTAGAAGACCTCTTTGAATCCTGAACTAGAACATGACCAAAATTTCATTTTCATAAAAGATAAAAAGATACTTTACTTACATTTTACTTTCCTAAAACATAACAATCCAAAAACTGATAGAAGGGGTAAAAGAATATTTGCTTTATTATGTCAAATTATTTGGTTATTTGGGGGTTTTTTGTTAGTAAAAGTACTTTTCCTCTTTTATTTGCTTTATATCTTGCTTTACAAAGTTATGAAGTTCACAGCTTTATACCAAAATGTAAGAAGGCTATTTGCTTATGAACATTTTTGCAGTTAAGTGTCAGCTGACTTCATTCTTCTAATCCGTATTCAATATAAAAAAAAATTCAGAAACCAAGGGTGCTGGAGCACACAATTCTCGTTAACAGGAGAATGATCTTCAACAGCTTTTCCTCCTTGACTCCTTCATCCCCCAATTCATTTGGGTTACCACCTTGAAGTCGGATCAAATCTGGGAAACTTCTATGTGACCCAGTAGGGCCTCATCCTTGGGGCTGGAAGTGAGGAAATTAGAGGTTACCATCTGATTGCATTTCCACATGACTGGGCAGTGCACTAAGAAAACCTCGAATGCTCTGTTGCATGGGTGCCCTCCTATCCTGCCTGAGGATATGTTGGAAAAGATAAGAGTGGTGGAGCCTTGGTAGAGCAGGAAAAGGGTATGTGAGGTATTGGACAATTGGAAACTTTTGAGAGTAGTAAAGACTGATAGAATCGGTAAGAACCATGATTCGGGTTTAGCTTTGGTAGAATCATGTGCCTATATGTATGTGCATATGTGAAAGTTCTTTTGTATGTGTGTATATGCATGGGCACCCGTACTTGTAATGTTTTTCTTCATTTCATCAAAGTTTTTTTTTTTTTTTTAAGCAGTGGCAATAATGTCTGTTTCAAGAAGGAAACCACAGTATAAATCCTTGTGTGTGCATATGCTGGTGTTTTAATGGCAGTTTGTTCTGATAAAATAGTGATCACTTCAAGTTTTATGTGAAAGTTAATTAAGTTCAAAATATATTTTGGCATATTCCTCTACTCAGTTGTAAAGCAATTAAACACAATGCAAACAAATCTCAAAGAGCAAAGAATGATTTTGACCCGATGTTACTTAAATTTGAGAGGAAGTCATTACTTACCACTGCACTCCTGCCTTATGGGAAAATTTTTTTCTCTCAAAGGGTTAGCAGTTGAGTGTTTTAGGTTCTGCTCTACCTATAATTTATAGGCAATATTACTAGTTTAAGTGATTATTTGCCTAACCATGGTTATTTGTTTTAAGATACAAAATGATTTTGCATTTGTAGTGATATTCTTCATCTGTACTGTGGAATTATTTAGTATGCTCTTGGTACATATTTAAAAATGCATGCATTTCTCTATTATCCCAAAGTAGTTATTGGAGTGTGAGTAATTTAAACAATTTAATAAGGAAAATAACACATTTAAAAAGAATTGATGGGTATTTTATTTTACATCATGGCAAATGTAGAAAACACGACAATATTCTTGTCATTCAAACTTTACGTGGGAAGAAGAAAATAAATAATATCTGTCAAAATACAGGAATCCCAGTAAAGCTTACAATGGTAGTGTTAAGCCACAATGTAGATTTTTTTTAAGAATTCTAGAAAAAGCAATATATGTGAATATGCAAAAATATATTTAAAAAATAATTTATTCACATTCTAATACTCTCCCTCTATGTCTCTTCCCCATATCAAATGGCCAAAATATTTTTTAAAAAATCTTACTGCAAGGCAAAAAGAGTCCAACATTTAAGGTGTACCTGAAAAATAAGGAAGATGACTGGTCTGCTCCAGAAGCCAGGTATAGTAATAAGAAAAGCAAAAATAAAAGTGAGATCGGGATTTGATCAGTTAATGCTAGGCAGTAGCTAAGTTAGAAAATTTCCATTATGAGTTACTTTAAAATGAACAGAGTAGTATTTCTTTCTGAGTTCAGAATCTCCTTACATTTTACATTGTAATTTGTTTGATGTTATTTCATATACTCTAATTTGAACTCCACACTACTTCTGTTAGTTGTATGATATTTTATCCTCTTTTGTTGTGCTCCAAGATCTACAGGTGAGATCTTGATCCCAGAGTTATCCTGTGAGAAACTTGTCCAAGGTTGCTGAACCAGGAGTGAAGCCTAGATTCACTCACATCCGAAGGGAGAAAATCAAACACATAGTTTTAGTAAGCCAAAGGTTCTCAGATTTCTTGGTATATCAAAATTACCTGCAAGTCTTGTTAAAACAGACTACTGGGCCCCCTACCTGCAGAGTTTTGGATTTAGTAGATTTGAGGAGGAGCCTGACTATTGGCATTTTTAACAAGTTTTCAGGTAATGCTTATGTGCTGGTCCCAGGATCACACTATGACAACCTCTGAACTAAGCCTTTTAAGTTCTTGTCAATCAGTAATAGAAGAGTAGGTGTTTCTGAACGTTCTTGTTTAGACAGACGAAGCACTATTACTTCTGGATAAATATAACTGTATACCACACTTTCCATTACTCAATGAGATTTTTTTTATTTTTTATATTTTTTACTCCTTTGATATAAGGTATTTTTCTGTGTTTTGAGGTGAATATAATTTGTTCAGTATTTTTGTCTTTTTTTGGAGGCAGAAAGATACACACACATACGCAAACACATAGAGAGAGGTGTGTTTCCTTCATTGTTAAAATCCTGCCCTACATGTTTTAAATCAAATCAGCTATATTTGCTTTGTTAAGTATAATGTAAATATACAGATATTTTTGTTAGTAATTATTTATTTAATAGACTTTAATTCTTCAATCTACTACTTGGTAATCTTGATCCAGTTAATATCCTATCTACTCATTGGTAAAATGAAAATAATAACAATAGACTTCTGAGGCTGTATGATTATAAAATGTAATATGTACAAAATTAGTTCATGCATATGATATATTTATACATTTACAATGACATGTATTTCATATACAAAATCATAATTGCAGATATGTACAAAATATGTTCAAAATCACAGTTGGGTAATTTCTTTTATTTCAGCATAATATGGGGGTACAAATGTTTAGGTTACATATATTGCTCTTGTCCCACCAGAGTCAGAGCTTCAAGGGTGTTCATCCCCCAGACAGTGCGCATCACACTCATTTTGTATGTATATACCCATCCCTTTTTCCCCCCTCCCATTTGCCCGACACCCGATGAATCTTATTCTTATATGTGCACTTAGGTGTTGATCAGTTAAAACCAATTTGATGGTGAGTACATATGGTGCTTATTTTTTCATTCTTGGGATATTTCACTTAGTAGAATGGGTTCCAGCTCTATCCAGGATAATACAAGAGGTACTAGATCACCATTGTTTTTTGTGGCTGAGTAGAACTCCATGGTATACATATGTCACATTTTATTAATCTACTCATGTATTGGTGGGCACTTGGGTTGTTTCCATATCTTTTCAATTGTGAATTGTGCTGTTATAAACATTCTATTGCAGATGTCTTTTTTATCAAATGTCTTTTGTTTTTTGGGTAGATGCCCAGTAGTGGGATTGTTGGATAAAAGGGTACTTCTACTTGTATGTCATGAGGTATCTCCATATTGCATTCCACAGAGGTTGTACTAGTCTGCACTCCCACCAGCAGTGTATGAGTATTCCTATCTCTCCACATCCACGCCAGCATTTATTGTTTTGGGACTTTATGATAAAGGCCATTCTCACTGGAGAATAAGTGGTATCTCATTGTGGTTTTGATTTGCATTTCCCTGATGATTAGAGATGTTGAGCATTTTTTCATGTTTATTGGTCATTAGTCTATCTACTTTTGAAAAGTTTTCATTCAGGCCTTTGACTTCTTTTTGATAGGGTTGTTTGAGTGTTCCTATCTCTCTGCATCTATGCCAACATTTACTGTTTTGGGACTTTTTGATAAAGGCCATTTTCACTGGAGATAAGTGATATCTCCTTGTGGTTTTGATTTGGCTTTTCACAATTGCAAAGATGTGGAAACAACCCAAGTGCCCACCAATTCATGAGTGGATTAATGAAATGTGGTATATGAATACCATGGAGTTCTACTCAGCCACAAAAAACAGTGGTGATCTGTCACCTCTTGTATTATCCTGGATAGAGCTGCAGCCCATTCTACTAAGTGAAGTATCACAAGAATGGAAAAACAAACACAATATGAACTTGCCATCAAATTGGTATTAACTGATCAACACTTAAGTGCACATATAGTAATAACATTCATCGAGTGTCAGGCAGATGGGAGCGGGGAGGTGGGGATGGGTATATTCATACCTAATGGGTGCGCTGTGCACTGTCTGGGGCATGGACACACTTGAAGCTCTGACTCTGGTGGAGGAAGGGCAATATATGTAACCTAAACATTTGTACCCCCATAATATGCTGAAATAAAAAAAAATTTAAAAATAGAAAAGATATTAGAGGTAATTTAACACAACCATCAACTGGCAGTGTTGCTGTGGGTTCTAAA
Organism: Cheirogaleus medius; assembly: GCA_008086735.1. Classification (NCBI taxonomy): domain Eukaryota; kingdom Metazoa; phylum Chordata; class Mammalia; order Primates; family Cheirogaleidae; genus Cheirogaleus; species Cheirogaleus medius. The sequence continues at coordinate 23,273,312 of VBSM01000272.1, read as the reverse complement.
TGAGATAACAGATATTTAAATGTTCTTCCCAAGCATTCATTTTAAAAAATCTTGCATAACATTTTAAACTCCAGAGACCCCTGAGTGTCATGCATTTCTCTCATTTAGAAATATCTCTGTCTAAAAATTACAATGAAGAAATACTGTGTTCTTTATATAAATTTATATATAATCATAATTTTCCATTACCTGTGAAAAATATGTAGGTTTTTCCCAGTTGTTTTCCTTTTTGTGCCATTGGTGAGTCAATTAAAATTGTATTGGGGTTATGTCATTTAAGAGAGTGTAAATAAATTATTGATATTTAATTTATCAACTTCTGAGAAAAATTATACATGAAAATATATTATTCTTCATTTCTCAGTGTTATCATTAGTTTAATGACTGAGACAACTGGACATTTATGCTATTTTACATATCATGCTTGTTATTTTGTCTTCCTGTTATTCCTTGCTTGCGTTAGTCATTGATGCATATCAGACTACCCCAACACTTAATATCTTAAAACAATGATTTTTTATTTCTCATGATTATGTGGCTTGTCAAGGCAGTTTGTTCTATGATTTCAGCTAGGTTCATGTTCACTCATGCTGCTACATTTAACAGGAGGCAGCTGGCCCCTTGCAGCTCATGAGAGCAGATAGTTGCAGAAATTCTGTAAACCAGGTAATATAGCAATGATGGCTTGAAATTGACCATGATGGATGTCTTTACACAAAAAAGTGTCAAATGCTACAAGTCAGGCTTTTTTCCCTCCCACTGTGCTGGGCTGTTAAACATCGACCAACACACCACCTATCAGAGGGCTGGCTGAAGTGAAGGGTTCACGATGACTTCACTAATGTCTGTCAGTTGGTGTTGGCTACTGTCTGAGGTACCTGGGTTTTTGTACATATAACCTCTCATATTCTAGAAGTATAAGCTGACTTCCTTAACTGGCAGTTTCAATTTAATGTTCCAACAGGATGGAAACAGAAGTTGCAATCTGTCTTAAAAAGTCTCATAACATCATGTTTGTCACATTCCATTGGTTACTTACGTAGCTCTCTGATGCTTAGCTCCCTTTTACCTATAAAATTAATGTAGCTGGCTAATAGCTTTTACAAAAGAATTAAGTAATAAAATCTATGTGAAATACTTATGACAGTAACTGGCATGTTAAAAATATTCAGTAAATGTCAGTTACTATTATTACTGTATACTTTATATCCTTAAAATATCTATCAGTCATCTCTTTAATCTCGTTGCTGCTACCTAGTGAAAGAGGCCCTATTTAATTCCTCTCACTGTACCCTGTCTACATTAATTCAGTCTCATCACCTCTAACTATAAATAAATATTAATATTTGTTAATTTATCTTATGTAAATGATTAAATGATGAAATGATGAAATAATTCAAATACCTTGAGTGATAAATCTACAGTATGGGTAACTTAAAATCATATGGTCAATGAACAAGTGTCAAAATGTGAGAGATAGTATTTTTAGGTGTTCAGACTCTTGATACAGGTTGACTGTAATCAAATTCCAACTCAACAGCTTTTGCTGTGACTTTGGTAAAGTTACTTAAACTTTCTGTTTTAGTTTTCTCTTTTGTAAAATGAATATAAGAATACTTATCTTAGACATTATTGTAAGTATTTAATAAGTTAGTGTATATAAAATAATAAAAAACTATTGTCACATAGTGACTTCCATTTAAGTTTTCTCTAGTATTATTTATTATTATATTTTCTGATACTCTGTTATGAAAATACTTATTCTAAGAAATAACATTAATATTACAGATTCAAGTAAATTTTAAAATGTTGTTTCATGCCATACTTTAAGAACGTTGAGTGTAGTATAACTGTAGTTTTTCTTTTTAGAAGTATGAAAAGCTATCTAAAATTTCCCATAATGCATTTTAATGATATTTTCACTTTAAATAGAGAACACATATCTATATCTATAATGCTGTTTTATTATCTGACAAATATCTCACAAATATAAACATATATGTTTATGAATTCTACAAAAGACAAGTGAAAGTCATCTAATCTGATCTTTATTTGTTTATTGAATGTTTCTTAAGAACTATTTTACATAGTAGTTTTTACAAAACCCTAAATTATTTCTTTTGCTTAATCTTGCTATCTCAACTATATGCAAACTATCTTTTCTTTTTTAATTTTTTAGTCTCCTTTTTCCTTTCCTCTCTTTTCTGTAATTTTTTAAAAGTTATTCATCACATTAACTTAGGTTTTAACAGAGAGCTTCTGTTATTCACTACTATTAAAACATTAAAAATTATTTCAGCACCTATGTTGTACCTAAACATTTTTACCACAGTACTCCCTCCAAGTGCTACTTTTACTTTAGACTGTCTTCTAGCCTGTTGCCTTTTGATCTTCTCGTGCTGACAGGGAAAGTGGGACCCGGCCGCTGTCCGCCTCCCTGCCACTCCCGCTCCAGGTCCCTCCGCAGCACCCCTCCACGGCCCCGCAGCTCGCGGGATCCTGATTGGATGTTAAAGCTTGTTCCTGATTGGACGTTATAGCTTGTTGCTGGTTAGATGTTTTTTGAGTCCTACCAAGGGTATAAAAACTGGAGGAGAACAAGGGAGGGAGGTCAGAAGATCAGAAGTTGGCTGAGCGTGCTGGAGGGATAAAGATTGTTCTCCTACTCTCCGCGTGCCGCAGGGTTATTTCCCAGGTCAAGAGCTGTTAACACTTGCAGAGAAGAGCTGTTACACTTGCTGTTAACACTTGTTGGAACAGTGCCCTTTCATCTAATCTTAAATCTATTATTTTGCCTTTATATAGAAACCATGTTTCCTCGACTTTTAAGGGACACTACTTGAAATTTACTTGTGTTGCTTTGACTTTTATAGATACTATTTGAAATTTACTTCTGTTTTATGTAGTATATAGTTTAGACATAGGACATTTCTCATCTCTTTCTCATATATTTTCCTTTTCCCATGCCACAGAAAATTACTTATTCCCTTTTTTTCTCATTTTATTTTTTGCATCTATATTTTTTCTTTATCCTTAAAAAATGAGAGTCCTCTTTGAGTTTAATATTTCAGAAATAAAAAATACTTCAGAAATAAGATGACTTTTTTTTTTTTTTTTTTTTTTTTTTAGATTTCCCTCATTTTGAACTGGGGTATGTTTACAGATCATCTTTAGGGCCAACTATAAAACATGTTAACAATGTAGTCACTGAGCTGGTTATTTGTCTATTGGCATTTATCTTCACTCTCAACCTTTTGTGATATTCCTTTATTACAGGGAGCTGGAAGCCTGCAAACTTTATTTCCATTGATCCCTTGCCATCTTGATTATTTAGGTTCTGCCAGAGGGAGACAATAATAAAGGATTGGAAGGTGGGAGTAAGGAAGGAGCTCTTTTTATTCCCTGTATCTTGTGGTGCCTCTGGAAGGGGAAGCAAGAGATTGAGATATCTCAGGTGGTTCCAGTACACAGAATGCACACTGACTGAGCTGCCCAGTGCAATCAGAAGTAGCTCATCCATTTCACAATCCATGGAATAATCATTCCCCTCATAACAATCAAGCAAAATAACCATTTTCTGCCTGCCTTATAAGACTTGCCTTTAATTTCACCCAGTTTATGTATAGTTTTGCATTTGAGGACATGAAATAGAAATAGCCCATTACTCACTGGTAATGAAGTCACAATTTCAGGTGACAAGCAGATTAACACATACAGATTCCATTCATTGATGGCCTATTTCTGAGGCCACTTCTTTTACAAATACCATGTATGTTAATGTTTAGTTGGGAAATAAAACCTAATATAGTGGTATCAAGCAGATGGTAATATGAAGTAAAGAGTTGATGACAGAGACATTGGAGGGACTAGAGAGCTAAAGGAAGGGATGCTAGAAAAGGAAACTGGAGATGATGAGGGTATGGTGAGCAGCATTTGGAGAGTGTTATCATCAATTGCTGGAGTCTGTAAGATTATTCCTGCTCCCAACCCACTGAGAGTGTTGTCACTGCCTCTTCTTCTGTTGCTGTTGATGCTTCATGAGAACTAAGCTGGCCTCTCTGCTACAGCTGCTGGTGATATCACCACTGACTCTGCTGAAGCCACTGCAACAGTCACTGTGTAGGCAATACAAGAAGCAGTAAAAATGACATTTTTTCATTTTTCTTGCCAGTACTCCCATGATGAGACCTATCTCACTAATTCATTTTAAAATGTTTCTTTTTGTACCTACTCTGGGCTGGTGATTGTACTTGGAGAATAGAGATAGTAAACACATACTTTTAAGTGTCAGCATGTGGGAAATCCAGTACCACCTAAGTGCAACATAACTTCTCTGGTTTTCTTCATCACACACACAAAAAAATCAACCTTCAGAGTTTTTGTAAAGAATAAAGAGGCCAAAACATGAAAAAGTGCTTTATAAACTATAATATCCTATATTGACCAAAACCAAAAAGTTTTATCATTTGTGAAGGCACCAAATGTTACTTGAAATGTTGAATTAAATTTTCACCAAGCCTTGAGGAACTGCCATTCCATTCTGTAATGGACAAATATTTTACATTTATACCAAAACGGAAGCATTGTCTTTATTGCAATCTTTTGATTTCATGTTTAAAAAATAGTCATTAATGTCATCCATGCTGATATGATTTAAGGGCCGTGCATTAGCTTTTCCCACCTAGTGGCTGGATTAATGCCATCCTGGCATTTGTCTATGCAGGGTAATTCAAGGTATAGCAGCACTGCAGAGATGGCTATTTTATAATTGCTCTGTCCAGACTACTTTATCTACTTGTAAGTGCTAGGGTCCAGTCATTTTTGCCTAGGAAATGGGGGAAGAAACAAGATTTATTTCCCTGAGTATTTTTCTAAAGATCTAACACAGACACCAAATCCTGCACTAAATATGGAGAAATGAATATGCATACAATCATGTCCCTCCTTTTAAGTTGTTCACAGTTTACTGTGAAGTATATGTATGGGAACTGATTGTTTCTAAACAATGTAGAGAGTCCTCTGAAAACAACAGGAATTCTATTCTAGAGACAATAGGTTTTCAAGAATTTTTGATTCATTCAACACACTGGAAAGCTAGAGCATTTTCCACTCCAGACAAAAAAATTGGAAAAATGGCACCATTTCCTGGGCAATGGAAATGAAATAGGACAAGTATATGGGAAGGCATGGATCCCTCTCTCCCATTTGTAGAAACAGTCTCTTTGGCAGGACTCAGAAGGAAAAGAGCAATAAGAAAAGGGAGTTTAGACAGAGAAGTAAGTGAGGATGTGAAGGGAAAACAAATCCAGCAACCTTTCTCAGTTGAATGGCAATTTCAGTTTCTATTGTAAGGGAGAATTTTTCCACTACCTTCCTAATAGTGCATAACTGCAAACTAGCATAAGCAACCGTAGAGTGACCTTTGACTAGATTTCAATCTTGTGCATAACTGCAAAATAACATGACTAAGTAACTAAGTAACTATAGAGTAACACCTGATGGGCTTGTGCTGACTTTGTAACCATTTGCTTCTGTAACATATAAAAGCCACCAGGCTTAGACCGACCCCATTTTGCTCAGAATTTGGAGGTGAGACACCTCTGAGCCTGCAGGCATAATAAAAGCCTGTCTTGCAGTATTCTCGTGTGGCTTTCTGTTTGTTTCCTGGTCTTGTTTGCTGTAATACTATTACAAGTCCTAATGGAAAACTGTGAATTTTAGTTTTAAGGAGTACTGACTAGGCACAGTGGCTCACACCTGTAATCCCAGCACTTTGGGAGGGCAAGTCAGGATGATCACTTGAGACAAGAACTTCAAGACCAGCCTGGACAACATAGTGAGATCCTGTCTCCACACACACAAAAAAAATTAAAAATTAGCCCAGCACGGTGGCACACACCTCTAGTTTCAGCTACTTAGAAGGCTGAAGCTGGAGGATCCCCCGAACCCAAGAGTTTGATGTTACAGTGAGCTATGAGTTTGCCACTGCACTCCAGCTTGAGTGACCCAGTAAGACTCTGTCTTTAAAAAAAATTAAATTAAAATTAACAAAAATTAAAAAGTAAAAATGGACAGTTATCTTTGTTGTAAGGCAACTGTTTGAAGTCAGGGAGAATCTTTGCATTTGATTTCCAATTTAACTTACAGTTTTCATAATTTCATCTAAAAAGTATTAACTAACAAGTATTAGGGAGACTAACCTCTGTTTCTATACTAAAAATACTGGTTTTATCCAATAGATATTTGTATGCTTTTAGAAAATATCTCAAAATGCAATTCTCCATGGTTATTTTGAGAATATGGCTTAAGTAATATTGAAATTTAACTAGATTTCTTAATAGTGTGCTAATGCTTTTATTTAAGCCATTCAAATTCTGAATGGAGTGCAAAAATCCCTTAGGTAGGAAAGGGAGACTCAGGGGACAGACATTGGTCCATAAATGAACACACCACACATGGCTTAACTGGCAAGGTCTGTGGGTCACCAAACAGAAATACACATGAAGTTATTTTATAAATTGTTGAGTACAATGCTAACATTGTAATTCTTTTTCAGTCTTAACATGCAGTGGATTAAAGAAGGACAATATGCACTTAAGCAATATTTTTGTAGATACTATGTTTGCCTGTTTTGACTATTTTGATCCAGGTTGATATTTCGAGCAATTTCAAAACTTGATTTTGCATTGATAATGTTTTAGTTATATAAATCCTTTCATTTGTAAGAAAATCTTATCTCAGATTAGGCATCTTAATTTTATTTTATATCTTGTATATGGTATTTTATTCTATAGTGAGAAGATCACCAACTTTGTAGTTTTATCGAACAATATTTGAAATTCAGCTTTAAATTTTCTTTGCTTAATGACCTTACACAAGTTCATTAACCTCTCAGTTTTTCAGTCTCCAATCTGAAAAATAGAGCCAAGTGTATCTATTTCACAGGGTGGTAGAGAATGAATAGAATGTTAAACATTGACTGGCATGGCATATTTATCTATTTTTAAAAATCATCATCAGGGACCTCATGAATTTATACCTCTGATGAAAAATTTAAATAGATAAGGCTTTGGAAATATTTTAAATCATTTTTACATTAATTCTTACTATGCAATAAATTTTACTTCATTTTTAATAATTACATTACTAAACTTAAAAATAAATGTTGTGATATTTAAGCAGACTACAATTGTCATATGTCTATACCATCACAAAATCACATACATTTATAATTAATCATTTCCGGTTTCAGTTAGCTTCTGTTAGAATCTCTGAAAATAAGTTATTTTACAATGCTGTCACTAGAAAAAATAAATTGGAAGGGAGACAAAATAGAGTGACAAGAACCCTGATTTGGACTTAAATGCTCATTTTAGGATCTGTTCTCTGTATTTTTTTAGATCTATGATACTGAATTGTCCTCGTATAGGGATCCTTCAATAGTCTCTGGAGGAGGCTAAGGAACCTTCCTGGCCATTTATCATGCAGGGTGCTTCATTCATCTGTGAACATATGTACTCTGTTATTCTCATTAGGAAAGCAAAATGACAAGGTTTAAACTGTGCCATTTCCACAAGATGATTTATTACAAAGGAATGAACAAATACAAATTCTTTTTAGTCTTTATATCTTACACTATAAGAATTTATTTTATTTCTTGTTCTGCAATATATTAATAGATGTTAGAGTTTAGAAGTAGCTTTGCTTTTTAGTTCCCAAAATAAAAAAAGAAAAGTTATAATTATATTTGGATTTCTTCACTGATAATCATTTTGGGTACTAAAAGAGGAGATGGCTCAACCTAATGGTAAGAAACATTGACAAGTCTTCATCCATGAAACTAGACTGGTGGGCAATTTCATCTATTACTTTTAAGACAAAACAGGGTCTCAAAGTTTGCCTAGACTTTTCAAATAATTCAAAGATAGAATCTTCACCAGCAGAGAATTTAGAAATCAATATTGGTAATATTTCTTGAAAAATACTATCTGGGTAAAAATTGAAGCATTTTGTACATTATCTTCTTTGAGTTTTTTGTGCTCATCCATTAAAATTCCACATATTTCAATTACTAACTTAAAATTAATCTATTAAATACTCTGTGGCCTGAAAAGAAGACAGACATTTCCCTAGATTTTGGTAAAAATTTTCCTAAAACATGAAACTTACAAAGATGATAAAATATGAACTAAAAAATGCTTAGGTAGAGTCAAATGTTTCATATGTTCTAATGTTATATGTGAATAAATTACCAACTGAAGCAATTCTCCAGCAGAATCTCCAGCAGAAAGCAGGTTGGTGTCCTGTTATTCAATTCAGTTCTGACGCTATATCTGGCAATAGCATCAGTCAGATCTCACAGGTCAAAGGCTCAGTCCCACAAGATTGCCCCCATTTTAGATGCTGGTCACGAGTACTAGGTTGTCACCTATACTTCTATAAATTGAGAGTTCTCATGAGCCCCTCCTCTGTTTGACTAATTTGCTAACGTGGCTTAGAGAACTTGGGGAAACACTTTATTTACCTTTGCCCATTTATTTCAGAGGTTGTCATAAAGGATGCCGATGAACAGCTGGATGGAAGAGATGCATAGGGCAAGGCATGTGAGAAGGAACACAGAGTTCCCACAGGTACATGCCCCTCTAGGTACTTCCAGGTTTCTAGGTTGTTCACTTATCTGGAAGCTCATCCAAACCCTGTCCTGTTGGGGTTTTATGGAGGCAGTATTACATAGGCATGATTGATCACACCATTGGCTACTGTTGATGAACTCAACTTTCAGACCTTCTTTCCTATCCAAGCTTTATGGAGAAGAACATACGTTCTAATCATGCATTGGTCTTTCTGTGACCAGCCTTTACATTGAAACTATCTATGGGTCCCCAGGTACCAGTCATCTCATTAGCCTTCAAAAGGCACTCTTATCACTAAGGAGAGTCTAAGGGTTTTAGGAGCTGAGTGATAGGAAGGAGGGATGAAGGCCAAATATATGTTATAATATTACAATGTGTACAAAATTTTACTCTGTGAGTGATGAAAATATTTTGGAACTAGATAGAGAATGTGGTTACACAGCATTGTGAATGTAGTAAATGTCACTGTATTGTTCATTTTAAAATGGTTAATTTTATGTTATATGAATTTTGTCTCAATAAATTACTTTTTTGAAAGATGATAGTGATATATAGTCATAATGTCATGAATGTAGCCCACAAAATGTTTTCAGATTAAAATGATTTTAGAAGAAAATAAAACATAGCCCTTGTATTTTAAAAGCATAATTTAGGTACATTTTGTTGATTCAGAGAGAAAGTGGTATTAGCAAATGAGTTCCTTTTGAACTAAGACCCAGTTTCATAATTATATGAAAACTAGAAAATTTACAATTTCCAATAAATTAAACAACCCAAGGTTTTCAATAAACCATGGATTGAAGAACAAATTATGTAAACATTAGAAAAATATTTTGTACTGAATTATAGGAAAGAAATGGCATATCAAAATTTAGACAAGCTGTTAAATGGAGTGTCCATGGTGAAATTCATAATACTAAATGAAAATATTAAAAAAGAATAAAGGCTAAAAAATCAATAGTCTAACCTTTGATCATAGGAAGGTAGGAAAATGCAAATTAAAGCCAACAATAGGAATATATTACAAATATGAAAGCAGAAAGCAATAATATAGAAAAACAGTTGCTCTAGAGAAAGTCAAAGCACCAAAAAAAGGCACCAATTGGGCAAAAGGCAGCCCCAACCATATACCATACTCTGATAGCACCTTGATCTGGGACTTTAACCAATAAGTATGATAATTTTTGTGGATTTTCTGTGAGTTCTTAGTAAATTGAGGAAACCCTCTCACCAGTTTGGTAAATTATAAATTATAATACATATATAAATTATTGTTATAAATAATTATAAATTATTATATATTATATATAAATTATTTTTCTCATTAATTATAAATACTGAATAATATTTATGATATGCTTTTTATTTAGCTTTTTCTGTATAGTTTAATTTTTGAATGTTAAACCATTAGATTGACTATTATTTTTGTCTTAGTCTGTTCATTCTGCTATAACAAAATAAAGAATTCTGCATAACAACAGAACGCTCCGAGTTAACGTGAGGATGTTGTGAAGGACATCTTAAAAGTAATGGAAACATGAAAAAGTATGAGCTGGTATAGAATATAATTTATGTTGTTTTTATATTTTACATTTCAGGTGTCAGCAAGATATTCAAGTGAAGATACTTTAGACAACAGAAGAAAATATGGAAAGTCAATGTTAGGATGTTAGGTATGGGTGTCTTTTGCTTGTGTTATGTTAAATACTTGTTACTTGGGAGTAAGAATGTAATATCAAGAATATGTTCAGTAGAATAAAAATATTCTTTGTTCTTGGGTTTTGGAAGATAACCATAATTAATGACATAGAAAAACCATACAGAGGAAAGTGTTGAAGCATGTGGATAAAAAAGCTTAAAGATTTTGCAGAAGAAAGTCATAATTATCATTATCTCATATGTTATTTAGTGATTCAGTTTGATAATTTGAGGAAAACTGCAGGGTTTGGTAAAGAAAAATCCCATGTTTTACTAATATTATTACCTTTTAAATAAATGGAGACTTAAAGCAAATAACTTAACATGTGTAATGTACTAAATAATTTTAATAACTCAACATATATAATAAAATATTGAAATTAAGTAAATAAGAGTAGCAAATAAAGCAGTAATATAAAAAAAGAAAGGCTATATTTACAAAATGTTCATTATAGAATTACAACAGTGAGTATTTAGAACTTAATTATTGATAAAAAGGAATAAGAAATGTTATGCTGCATCCACTAGATGGAGTATAATGCAACCATTTAAAAAAGTTGTCCATAGATCTGGAAATTGCATATAATGTTAGGTAAAACAGGTATTAATTTAGGTTAAAAATACACAAATATAAGGAATAAAATATACCAATTTTTTAAAAAAATTAATTATTATGGATATGTAATAGTTAAATATCTTTATAGAGTACATGTGATATTTTGATACAGGCATACAATGTGAATTAATCAAATCAGGATAATTGGGGTATTTATCACCTCAGGCATTTAACATTTTTTTGTGTTAGGAACATTCCAATTCCACTCTTTTAGCTATTTTAAAGTATACTCTAATTTATTGTTGAGGATAGTCACTTTGTTGTGCTATCAAATATTGTTCATTCTATCTAATTATCTAATTATATTTTTGTACCCATTAACCATCCTCATTTTGTCCCCCACCCTCTGCCACACACACTGCCCTTCCCATCCTCTGGTAATTCTCATTCTACTGTCTGTCTCCATGAGATCAATTGTTTTTAATATATAGCTCCCACATATGAGTGAGAACATGCAAGATTTGTCTTTGCATGTGTTTGGCTTATTTCACTTAACATAATGTTCTCCAGTTCCATAATGTTGTTGCAAATGTCAGGATTTCATTCTTTTTTGTGACTATATAATATATAATATTCCATTGTGTATACATACCACAATTTCTTTATCCATTTATGGACAATTAGGTTGATTGCAAATATCGGCTATTGTGAGCAATGCTGCAATAAACATGTGAATGTGGATATATTTTTGATATACTGATTTCCCTTACTTTGGATATATATATATATATATACACCCAGACATGGCATATAGCCATTGGGATATATATCCAATAGGATTTCTGGGTCATATGATAATTCTACTTTCAGTTATTTGAGGTATCTCTATGCTACTTTCCATAGAAGTTGTACTAATTTGCAATCCCACCGGCAGTATATGAGTGTACTTTGGAAACTAGACATTTTCTAAACAAATTCCAAAAATCATATTTATGGCATTATTGTTGGGCTATTGATAATTGTAAGCTAACTTCTGTAATAAATAGAACTCAAAATGTAAAATAACTAAAATACATTTCAAGTTTATTTCTTGCTCATGTGTCTGAACTTACTTGTGAGTATGTATGTCAATGGCCAATTATTTAGGAATCAGGCTTTGGTGGGTTTTTTCATCTTCAGCAAATGGCATCTAAGGTTTTATTGGGAATCATCACCATTTCAGTTACTGACAAAAGGAAATGAGCATGGAAGAGTGCTCCCAGAAGGGTTTTATGGGTCAGGCCTAGAAGTGATAAAAGCACTTTTGCAAATGTTACTTTCTGTATCTGTTATCTATTTCTGTGCAAAAGATCACCCCAAAACTCCATGCCCTTTCACAACTACAATTTTTTTTTTCATCACAATTTCATGGTTTGATTGAATAGATCTTCTGCTGTTTTTGTTTTGGCTTACTCATGTGGCTGCATTCAGCTAATGGATCAGCTGGGACTTGGATCAACGGGACTTGTTTCAAGGTAGTCTTTCATCCTAGGCTTCTACAAATCATGGAGATATCAAGGAAATGTTTTAAGAGGATTAAAACAGATGATGCAAGATCACTTAAGACCTACCTCAGTGGTCACATGACCTATTTTTGCCACATCTATTGGTTAAAACAAGTCACATGGCCAGCCTAAATTCAAAGAGGTCAGAAATGAACTCTACCTCTTGAGCTGAAGAGCTGCTAAGTCACATTGCAAAGCAGTGGAGATACACAGAGACATTATCCACTGGGAGGCATTACTGTAACAATCTAGCACACATCAGAACTCAGATACGTGGCTACTCATGTGTAGAAGTTAGATTGAGAAATGGAATCTAATTTTTTGCCCAGAGAGAGAAGAAATCATATCTTTTAATGAATCACAGACAAGTACTTTTATAGTATTGCAGATAGTAAGTTTTCATTTATTTGTTTTCACTTGTAAACTCTGTGTTAAGACTGTAATAAAATCTGATAAGTAACTACATTGAAGGTTACTGTGAAGTACTATTACTGTATTCAAGTTTTCACTTGTAGCAAAGCCTCTTGGTATCATAATTCTGTCCAATGGGCTATATCATTGTTGTCATTTTGTTGCCAACCCAGTCTGGGCTTGATAACTTTCAGTTGTACTGTACCTGGTAAGCCATGGCAGTGGCAAATACATAAGTGAGATATAGGGAAATAGAAACCAAAGAAGTGCAATCAGCCTGAAGTCATAGTTCGGGTAGTACCTTAAAATCTTTTTTATGCCATGCTTAGGGATTTGCAGCTTATCTTCTTTCTGACAGTGTGTACTCTTGGCACATTTTTAAGGAGAAGAAAAAGATAAGCAGAGTTATGTTTTAGAAAGAAAAAATATAGTTGCCATAAATGAAATACTTTTCTAGGGTAAGTGAATGAGGTAAGGTAAATGATTATATTACATGTGATTAATGTCTGAATGAGTGTAGCTGGGTAAAGGAGAGATTGAAGAGAATATCAGAATAAGAATTGACACATCTTGATTGTTGATGGTGAGCAAGAAGGTGGAGAAGGCTTATGCTGCACTTTTTGCAGTTTGTGTCATTTAAAGACACCTAGGCTAGGGAAAGTGGAGCTGAAATGCAGCTCTTATTCAACTTGCCAATCTTTGAGTATTGTTAGAACTATATATTCCTACAGAGAATGTGTTGTCTCCTAAAATATCTGTCAAGTGGGGCATCTATTTTTAATTTATCCACCAATGAGATGCCTTTTTAGAGTTTCAGTATCTAGAGAAGTACCGTTTTTTCTAAAATGCAGAAAAGTAGTGCTTAGCTTGAAATTAATCCTGGGTGAAAAAATTAAGGAAAATATCTGAGTTTATGACTTGAGTTATTGGGTCAAGTTTTAGAACTTTGTTTCTCAAAATGTAGTCCTTGGAACAAAAGCATCAGCATTATTAGGCAGTTTATTGGAAAGGTAGAATATTCAATCAGACCACTCAATTAGAATATGCATTTTAACAAGATCAAAAAGTTATTCATATATACATTAAAGTTTGGGAAGCACTGCGTTAGAGCACAGATAATGAATGCCTCAGAGTTTGGTTATTAGGGAGTATTCATGTGCCTGGCCAAAATGTTCTTTAATTATACATGAAAGTTATAGGCCAGAATGTCCAATAGCTTCTTGCCATATCTGTAGAGGGCCCAGAGGAAGGAAGGATCTTTCCAAAGCTTTGAAATAGGTAAAATAAAAAGAGGAGACACTTTACAAGCTGATGGGAATAAAAGGCATTTTGCCATTTTTATGTTGGCAGAGTTCAGTAAAGAGTAAAAAAAATAAAAGACAGATATAAGGGTGTACTAATTTCCTAGAGCAAGATCATAAGTAAGTATCAAAAATTTGGTGGCTTAAAACAACAAAAATGTTTTGTTTCACAGTTTTGGAGGCTTAAAGTCCAAACTCAATGTATTGGCAGGGCCATGATTTCTCCGAAGGCTAAAGGAGAAAATCTTACCTTGACTCTTTTAGCTTTTGGTGCTTCCTGGCAATGCCTGGCCTTCTTTGGCTTGTAGGTGCACCACTGCAGCCACATGGTCATCTTCTCCCTGTATGTCTGTGTGTTGTCTTCTCATTGAGCCTGTCTGTCTCTGTGTCCAATTTACACTTTCAATTAAAAGAGTAAAAATTTACTCTTTCAATAAAGAAATTTATTGAATTTCTCTTTCAATAAATTTCAATAAAGAGAAATCAAATTTACTCTTTCAATAAAGAAAACGGTCTTATTGAATTAGACCCACCCTTAAGACCTCGTTTTAACTAATTACATTAGCAACAACTCTGTTTCCAAATAAGGTCACATTCTGAGGTAATGGGTATTAGGTCTTCAACACTACTTTTTAAGGGACACAATACAACCCATAAAAGAGGGAATACATAATTATCACAAATTTGTTTTAGTGATGTACTAGGAACTCTCTGATAACTTACTGGCGAGTTTCCACAATCAATAATATAATAAATTATATTGTAACTAAAAAAGAAGTAGCAATCTAAATAGAGCATCAATTTAAAGTAACATAAGAGTGGGAATACATGAAAACTATAGGGTCAATTAAATTATAAAGCAAATAAAAGGTTAAGAATACTAAGCATATGGACAGGATACCAGTAAACATCATGGACAGGATACCAGTAAACATCATGGACAGGATACCAGTAAACATGCCTTGAAAGTAGAATAGAATAAAGTTCTTGAGTTCCACATGCATTTAGACTCCTAAATTATAGGCCCTCACCAGATGTTTTCTATGACTTACTCCCTGTCTGCTTCTCAGTCTCTGCTCAACTTTCAATCTACTAGTGAGGTTTTTCCGACCCACCCTGTATGAAAGAGCAATCATTCTACACTTTCAGGCTTTCCCTATCACTCTTATTACCTTGCTTTATTTTTCTCCAAGCATCTTATTGCCCTCTGAAGTACAATTTATAATAATTACCTGTTTATTTCTTTATATATCTGTTCTCCCAATAATATGGAATCCTTAAGTGCTGAAACATTTTCTTTACTGTTCCCTATTGTTTTCAAGATTAGTCTCACATCTCCACCTAGACACAAAATGAGCATTCCATGAATGTTTGTTTGGTTGGCACATAATCCTACAAAATATATAGTTTACAAAATAATTACCAAAATCTTCTCATTTAACATGTCTCCAGATAAGCTATCTTTGATATATTCTATTCAACCTTCTGAGGACAGTAAAGAAAAAAATTGCAATTAATATGAAGCCTGCACAAATAAGCCTTTTGTGAAAATATAGAAATTTAATGAAAATAGTATAATAATTGCAGAGAGCAAGCATGAAGTTAAGACAAGAGTTCTATCTTTTTCTACAGTCAAGTCCAAGCACAGAAATTGAAGACAGCTGGTTATAAAGTGGCCGATTCCCTACTAAGATGGCATTGCTTTTAAAGGAAGTAAGAGTCTTAACCATAAAATCCTTCTTTCTTCAGAAAATATAGCTGGATATGTAAACATATTATGAGAGTAAAAAGAGTCATACAGAATATTCAGTAGAAAAAATTTTCCAAAAACAGATGAAAAACAAGACAAAATATTTCCTGTAAATTAAAAAAAAAGTTAACAAGATGATTGTAGCTAAGAAACAAGACCGTAATGTAGAAATTGCACTAAGTCAAGAAAGAGATTCAAAGACAAAAGGAGATACTGAAATCTGAGGTAAGACAACACAGGAAAAAAGTAAAAAAAAAAAAAAAAATTAAATCTTCACAGAAATTAAGGCAAATTGGAAGGGATGCAAATAGAAGAATGTTTCAAACATCATACAGGGACTCACTGGGAAGCACACTGGGACAATTTGAGAACAGAAAATTTAACTGAGAAGGGAATCTACACTCCAAATTTTGTGCCAGTGCCAGGTATCCCCAATAACATCTGAAGAATTGGGATCAGTTGGGCTTTATGAACACTGAAAATTAACTAGCTGACCCAGGAAAGAACCTCACAATAAGGAGAAACTGCTAGAAATATTTCCCTAATTAACAGAACAGGTATAATGAGGGTAAAGGAAGAGGAAGACCACACAACAGTGTGGATATGTAACAGAGCTGTGAGATATCAGAAAATAAAAGTTTATATTTTATATCACATCACAAAAACAACAGAAAAGGAATTTCTAGAGGTATGAAACTATAAAAGATTCCCTGGCCATTTTATCTCATTTAAAAGGTCATGATAATAAATCTAGCTTGATAAGAAACAGAAAATAATTGTGTTCAAGAATTCCATTTGGAAGTATTTTTAGGAAAAAAGAGAATAAAAATCATAATAACATCTTTACAGATAATGAAAGGATGTTAGAATGGCATGAGCAAAGATTAAATTAAGGTTGTATTTTTAAAAAACTAAAAGAAAATGATAGATTACATACAAATACAATAAAGTCTGGAAAATTCATATAAAATTTAAGGAATATTTGGAAAATAATAAGAGGCAACACCCTAGAAATAAAGATTGAATGACAAAGAACAAAATATTAAAATCAAACAAGAAAAGTGACTTAAGAGACTAGAAAGTGCAAGAAGAAAACTTTTTTAAAAAGATAAAATTATTGTAAAGAATATTACAAAGTAGAGAAGTTAGACAATGAAGATCCAATACATGTATACTAAGGGTCCCTAAATAAGAATATACAAACAATGAAACAATGCAAATACTAAGACTACATGTTAAGAAAAAGTTCTATTTAAAAAAAAGAAAGATTTAAAAACATTTGAAAGTTTGTATTGAAAGGACATTCTATATGCCCAGAAAAGTAAACTTGGAGCAAATAAAATTGACACATATTCTATTGAAATTGCTAGAAATAAAAAAAAAACGAGCAAACAAAAAAGGTCAAATCGTCCATAAGGAGAAGAAAAATAGATGATCATCAGTCTTTTTGACAATGCTTTATGCAGGGGAATACCAAATAGGGGAATACCAAGGGGTGAAAAGAGGAGCCAACAATTTTATATCTGTACATTGAAAATAAAAGAAATATTCAACCTTACTCAGAGTAATAAAAATATAAATAAAAACCATACTGAATTATTATATTTCACATATATTTTCAAAGATCCAAAAGTTTACTAACACAATGTATCTGTGATAATGTGAGATAACAGAAATTCTTATATATTTCTGGAGAAAGTATAAATTAATATAATCTCATATAGAGGAATATTTGGCAATTTCTATCAAATATATGAGTGGTAAAGTACTTTGATGCAGCAATTACCCTTTTAGGAATGTATTCTACAGATATACTTATAAAGCAGGAAATGATGCATATAAAAGTTATACAACTTAACAAAATTTTAGTAGCAAAATACTAGAGATAAAATTTTATCATTAAAGGCTTGACAAAGTAAATTTTGGTGTCTTCATATGCAACTTAAAAAATAATGAAAAATCGATTTGCTGTTATGAATGGTGACTAATTTACAGAGTTTAATTAAAAACCTTGTGAATAGGAGTATATATTGTACTATTTGTGAAAAGATAGATGGAAAGATATGAACATGAGTGCATATGTGTTTATTTACTTGTACAAGCAACAAATATTTCTGGAAGGATTAAAAAATCAGTAACAGTTGCTGCCTCTATATAAATGAATTAGGAGACTGGAAAATGGGTATAAAGAATACTTTTCATTGCATACTGTGTTAGCTTGCTCAGGCTGCCCTAACAAAATGCCTCAGACTGGGTAGCTTAAACAATAGAAATGTATTTTCTCACAGTTCTGGAGTCTGGAATTTCAAGATCAAGATGCCAGCAGGGGTAGTGCCTGGTGAAGTCTCTGTCCTCAGTTTGCAAATTGCTGCCTTCTTACCATGTTCTCACAGGACCTTTCTTTGGTGCTCATGTGCAGAAAAAGCAAGAGATCTTCAATGTCTCTTCTTCTTCTTATAAGTGCACTAGTCCTATAAGATTAGCCTCTCCCCATGACATTATTTAACTTTAATTACCCCCTTAAGAGCCCTATCTTCAAATACATTCACATTGGGGGTTAGAACTTCAAGATAGGAATTTTGGGAGGATACATCTCAGTCCATTACATAAATATTTTCAAATATTTTGATTTTGAACTATGTGAATGAATGCATAGATAAGTGAATGAATGAATGAAACCCGAAACAAACTAATAGATGCTTTAGAGGAAGAAAGGCATGAGTTAAGGCTACACAATATTTAATCACTGATTTGAGTTGCCTTTATTTGAATAGATTGAATTGATAGTTAAATAAATGATGAAAAAGTTATGAAGTAGAGGAACATGATTCAAAAGAGAAATAATTGGAGTACCTAAAAATAATTCCAAATGAATATAATTGGAAAATTATGCAATTTAAATGGACCAAAAATGCTCATGACATTCAGAGAAAACATATTTAGAAGACTTATGTAACTGGGCACAGAGGCTCACGTCTATAATCTCAGCACTTTGGGAGGGTGAGGTGGCAGGATGGTTTGAGGCCAGGAGTTGGAACTTATGGTGAGTTATGATTATGCCACTGCACTCCAGCCTGGGCAGCACAGTGAGACCCTGTCTCTAACAAAAAGAAAAACCAGAGTTGTAATAAAACTATTATATAAAAATAACACATAAAATCTATAAAAATGTAATGAATGTGTTGGTCAAATAATGACAAGTTAAGCAAAGTAATATGATTTAATGATGTGAAAGTGTAACACATGCAACTATTTTTATTCTGTACCAGTGGGATTCCATTTGCATATGTTCTAACCCTATCTATAGAGCTATTTGACAATTGTACATGAATCTTATAATGGTCATGATTTTAAAAATTATATTTCTATAATTTTTTTCAGCAGAAATAATACACGGTAAAGATAAAACATTATAAACAAAACATTTATGTACACACACATATATAAATATAAAACAATGTCTTACTTTACAATGGTGGGACTGTAAATAAGCTAAATGTTACAAAGTGGTAGAATGCATTATGATACACTTATGTAATAGTATAATATGTGTTACTTAATATTGATAAAGTAATTTTAACAATGAAATGTTATTTTATAAAATATGCATGTTACAGAATTATATATATTTTCCAACATATATACATTTACAAAACTAGAGAAGAGCCTCTATTCCTTTTAAGTTAACTATTATGATGGCTCTTTCCATAATTTACCATCATCTGAAATTTATCATTTGCAAAGAACATTTTACTCATCCCTGAGCCTTGCTCATTTATGGTTTGATCACAATGGCTGGATTATTACTTAATTCATTCTCTTTAATTCTTAAGTCCTAAATTTCCAAATTTTGAAGAAAATTTCCTTCCCTCACTTTATTTTTATGGTTAGGGGATAAAATTCTCCTCTATATAAATTAAACTACTTTTTCTTCCCAGAGGCTAGAATAGTTAGTCTTTCTTTCTCTCTCCCCCTCTCTCTTTACGTATATATATACATAGATAGAGAGAATAGCTCCATGTATTACACTTTCAAGTCTTGTGTAACAGAAGAATATCTCCATGTGTTACACTTTCACATCATTAATTCATATATATATATATATATAAATCATCATCCAAATTTTCTTTTGTTTTAGAAACTTTTAGCCCTAAACTTACAGAAGAGAAAATCAAGGCTAAATAAGATTCATTAACTTGCTCAACACAACATAGTTACTTAGGGATATAGTTGAATCCAGGTCAGCTTGACTCAAAAAATAATCCTCTTTCAAATATAATGAAATTGTATTTATTATACATGTTCTCCATTCCACCATTAGTTCCGCATTATCAATTATCACCAAATGCAATTACTAATATGAAGGAAAATACACGTGTTTCACTGGAAAAGCTTGAAACCACAGTGTCACATGGAAAATAGTAGTATCACAGAAAGATAAGAGATACGCTTTGAAGGATGACCAGGAGTTAGCCAGATGGAGAGGCTAAGGACTGAATTTCTAGAAAGATGATGAAAAAGGCATAGAAGTAAGAGGAAGCATGACTTCGGAGAACAGACATACTAGCATGGCATGTGTTCAAGGTTGCTATAATGGAGTAGCTAGAAATGAGTTTGAAAAATTGAAGCAATGAATTATCAATAAGTTCCTTGAATGATATGTTCAGAATTGTTAATTTTATCTTGAATAACTGATAGTAGGACCCCTAAAATTTATTGATGCAAAAAAATGTTTGTGGTAAAAGAAGATCAATCTAAATACTTGTCTACTACAATTTCCCAAATTCTAAGAAATCATAACCAAGACACAAGGAGTTTCCTTTTCTTTCTTTCTTTCTTTTTTTTTTTTTTGACATGGGCTCCTGAGACTTTCTTCCATGCAAAGATGCTTACTAGAAGAATAGATTAGACAAAAAAGTTGAATATATGCCTCTGTTCTTACTGATCATACTGTTCTAATCAGATTTCAGTGGAGAATAATGTGGCTGTAGCACCCTAGAAACCCACACCTGCTGACTTTGGTGATATAATTTGGACCTTTTCATCTATTTAGTATTGGGCCAATAGTCTGGATGGATTTATGAAGTGCCTTTATTATTAAGAAGATAGACATTTCTAGAAATATGCCTATAAACTTTAATGCTTAATCTACTTGAATATAAGAACTAGTTGATGAATAGTCACTCCTATTTTAGCTTATTTTGATGCATAATATGCGTTCAATCTAAGAGAAGTTCACACTATTTTAAATATTTATTTTATGTCATTCTCTGAAATGCAACATTAAACTTGAGTCAGAATTATTTTAATTATTTTAATTGTTAGTGCTTCTAAATCAAAATAAATACAATTTATGAATAAGCTTTGGACTCATGAAAACTCCAGATTGCTTTAGGACATAAAAACTGACAGGAGCAATCATAATTTCACAAGAGAAATTGTGTCATTTCAAATATCTTTCCAAGGTCACCTGTCACCATGTTACCCATTCTTTTCACTCTAGATTATATTTTCTTATTGAAGACCTTACTGTTAGGAATTCTGTTAAAGGTGTCACAGGGAGGTTAAATGAGCTTTCAATGATAGCAACTCTATAAAGGAATTTGTTCTCATGGACTGCCAATTGGTGATTTTTTAAAAAAGAACACTAATTTGACTGCTTGAAAATTAATAGAAATGCAAGAGGATTGAAACTTTTAGCTCATATATTGTTTTCAAGTGACTTGCTGCAAATGAAAATTTGCTCTTTAGTTCCAAATATTGAAAGAGGCAAAAATAAAATTTTAATTGCTTTTCATATACACTGGTATGTGTATAATATATAGCATATACATTTATGCATATATAATATATAGATATTAAATATTTAAGTGAAGATTTTTTTCAGAAAATAAAATAAAAAATGTATTAGAAGCGTATAACATTCTAAATAATTGGAAAGTATGAGCTTTGATAATTAGAATGAGTCCCCTGAGGATGCACTAATTTTATCTAGTTGAAAAAATCGACTTATTAAACAATATTGTTATTTTACCTATTTTAAATTTATATTCAGTCACATATTTGATAATTTACAAGTAAAATTTAAGCAGAATGTGTAGGGCTTAGAATCTATTCTCCAGGATAGAATTTGACATTCTTAGGATTCTGCTATAGGCCTTTCATGATTTAGCACATTTTACCAATCAACTCACTATGTTACTTTCTACTACTATACCACAGTTTAATTTTTGGAAGAGCCCTCTGTATCAATAAAGAAATGATAAAATTTAGAATTGATTATAAGAAACATTATACTGTGTAAATAGTTTCGTATGAAATCAGTGATATCACTTGATTTGTTGTGATTCACAGTTCTTATGTCTGGAAGGGATGTGAAACTACAACTTACAGATGATATAATATTTAGTGGTGGAAAATAGGGATCACTTTTGTTCAACTGCTGTTTAATGTATATGCTAGTATTTTGATATTTTTATAGGAACCACCTTCACACCTCATCCACAGTAGAAAAGGCATCCATCTACTTTCTGATGACCTGGTTTGATGGCTGCATGATGCAAATGGCTCTAGAATTTACTCTCCGGAAGATTGACTCCGTATTAACTAGGAAAAGTGAAACATTATCTGGCAAAGACATACTGCTAAAAATAGAACAATGAATACTAAATGTATCTGTCTGCCTAGTTCATGCATTAAATGATTTGAGACTATATTTTCAGCTAACTAATTCTGCCAGGCTAATAGGAAAGTAAGTGGCTCAGAATCATTGTCCCTTGGAAATGTTATTGAAATTTTTCTGTGGCAATTAAAAACTAGAAGCATCTGTTTTGTACAGTTTCTAGGTTGAGGGTAGATTAGTTCTGGTGAAATCTGGGCTTTCAGTTGAATACTTGTCTAAGTACTGAAGGCGAACCACAGTTGCTTTCTGAGGAGAGTCTTAGCTTCATCTCTCCTCCATAAGGCGGTAAGTGGGTCTTCCATAGGATGTGAAGCTTGAATAGGCTTTTCAGGTATCATAAAAGTTATGGGAGTTCTGTCTTCTCATCTGGAACCCAAGGTATGTAGATGCTTCTTCAAATAACAATAGGTGTTATCCAGTTCCTCATTTTTCTGCAGCAAGCAATGCTTTTTGCAAGGCATGTGTTAGTTGATTTTTCCATTCCGCTTCTATTCCTCACCTGAAAAATTCTGCTTGGGAAACTGAGGCTCAGGGAAGTGAAATAAGTTGTCCAAGATCAAATAGATTTTTAAATCCATATCTCCTTGATTCTAAAGCCTGTGATATTTCCCATGCGCTAACCTTAATCAAAAGTCTGACTGTGAGAACTGATTTTTTTAGAGACATTAGTCCAAAGGCTGGTCCTCCAACCACTTCTATGGATACTCTTATGTTTGCCATTAGATCCAGTTTGAAGACAGTATGGCAATCATTTACATAGACCTCGTGGAATTACTTTCCTTGCCCCTGGATTTTATTGTAAAAAATCACAAAAAGCAGCAATATTCAGTCTATTTCTTTCTCAGAGATCCCAGATTAAATCTCACAGGAGAATTTCCTTTAGAATTTGGACCCTAAGTATTAGAAATTTCTGTGGGGAATTGATATGTTTTCTACTGTCAATTATTAATAATAAGAACTATGCACTTTTATGAATTTGTTTTTCTCACCAGCTGTTATGGACCGCAGAGTTAAATTAGCTATTTTGTCCTATGTGGCTTCTCCAACTCAAATTCTCCTCCTGAAGTCCAGCCTTTGAGAAAGCTCAAGATGTTTTACATGAGTAAATTTTCATGGGTTTTAACATGTGCTGTGAACATAGTCATTGTACTCTCCACCTGTTTATGTAGAAACATCCAGAAGAAGTTCCTAGGAAAAATAGGTGTACAGATGTCAGGGAGAGGATAATGGAAAGATTGTGAGCAAGTTGGGGGTTAGAAAGGCCCTAAAGACAATTATCTTATTAGAGCAGAAGTTTGTTTTCTGCTTTTGGTTGTGCTAAACATCCAAAGAAATAGAAATACTATTAATGCTTGGGTTAATTCCCTCACAACATCAATTGTTAAGCCTCTATACAATATTTAAATAATCTCTTTTAATTTTTCCCTTATCATAATAAAAGTCCATTATTCACCATTCTATTCTTTTTACATAATCTAGAAAACATAACAATTCTTTTTAAAGTCTTTGAGTTTTCTAAGGGTGGCAGTGGATCTAGAAAATGTTCACAATATATCTATAACAACTAAATTTGAAGGATATTTTTTTATGTACCAAAGTAAAGAAAATATTTTATAATATTTTTTCTAATATTTCAGAAAAAATATATTAGTAGACATAAGTTGAACTTACTTATTAATATGTAAAGCCAAATAAGAGCATATTTATTATGGCAGGGAAGTTGTGGCTTAGCTTGCATGTTAGTACAATCTGAGTTGTGATTATTTAGCCTGAATATAGAGGAATATAAATGTTTTGCCCCAAAGCTATATCTCTTGGACCCAGCTTAAGAAACCTTAGAAGCTTTTTAGTTTGATTCAATCCTATTTGGTTAGTTTTCTTTCATCACCTGTGCTTTTGAGATTATATCCAAGATATTGTGCAGACCAATTTTTTCAAACTTTTAAAACAAATGCTAAACAGTTCCTGATAATTGTAATGCCCTACAGTTTTATAAGATTTATAGCCAAATATATCAACTAGACTGCATTTTATTAGACAATAAGATAATGAAAATTTTAGAGCAAATATTTTTCCTATGATCTGTAATGTTTACTTAGTTTTGTAACAATAGCCAACTAATAGCAGAACAAATCTCAAGCTTTCTTTATTGCATTACAGTAATTTTCATAAATCCAAACAGTGGATTTGCGAATGCAGTACTTAAAGTCTGTAATAATTTACATGGGATGCTTAATTACTTAATTTTAAGGACTTTTTAATTGTGATAGCCTTAAAAACTTACTGTTTTTCAGGGATAATTATTACACCATGTTATCAATATTTAAATGCAAAAATAAAAATATAAATATAAATATAAATATAAATTCATTTGGTTTCATGTGCACAGACAGTTAAGTTTTTATAATAGGATTAGCATGATAAATGAGCCACAACAGTTTCCTAGATACTAGATAACCAGCATATCACAGAAGGGGGAGGGGCATAATTTTTAATAACATGAATAATGGACCTTTTTAAAAAACTGTTGCTAAAAGTTGGTCTAGAAAACACCATGACTGAATTATTTAAAGTATATTTTCTGACTTTTCCCATTTTCCAAAAATTATTTAAAGTATATTTTCTGACTTTTCCCATTTTCCAAAATAAGTAATACAAGTACAGGCATACCTCAGAGATATTGCAGGTTCAGTTCTAAACTACTACAATAAAGTGAATAACACAATAAAGCAAGTCACACAAATTTTTTGATTTCTTGGTACATATAAATGTTATGTTTATACCATACCGTAGTCTATACAGTGTACCATAACATTATGTTAACACATGTGTATACCTTAATTAATTTATTGTTAAAAATTCTAACTATCATCTGAGCTTTCAAGGAATCTTATTCTGTTTCCTGGTGGAGGGTCTTGCCTCAGTATTGATGACTGATAATCTATCAGAGTGGTAGTTGTTGAAATTTGGGTGACTGGAAATTCCTTAAAATGAGACAATGATGAACTTTGCAAAAGATTTATCCGTAGTGTGCAATGCTATTTGACAACATTTTACCCAGAGTAGAACTTCTTTCAAAATTGGAGTCAATCCTCTCAAATGCTGCTGCTTTATCAAATAAATTAATGTAATATTCTAAATCCTTTGTTGTCATTTTAACAATTTTCTCATTGCCTTCTTTGAACGTGGATTCTATCTCAAGAAACCAATTTCTTTGATCATCTATAAGAAGCAATGCCTCATTCATTCAAGTTTTATCTTGACATTGCAGTAATTTGGTCACATCTTCAGGCTCCACTTATAATTTGAATTCTATTGCTATTTCTAAACATCTGCAGTTATTTATTTCACAGAAGTTTTGAACCACTCAAAGTCATCCATGAGGTTGGAATCAACCTCTTTTGAACTCCTATTCATGTTGATCTTTTGACCTATTCCCATAAATCATGAATGTTCTTAATGGTATCTAGAATGGTAAATATTTCCAAAAGATTTTTGACTCACTTTACCCAGATGCAGATCCATCAAAGACATCACTATCTAAGGCAGCTGTAGCCTTATGAAATATATTTCTTACATAAGAAGATGTGAAAGTCAAAATTACTCCTTGATCTGTGTGCTGCAGAATGGATATTGTTTTAGCAGGCATAAAAGCAGCATTAATCTTGTGTATCTCCATAAGTGCTCCTGGGTAACCAGGTGCACAGTCAATGAGCAATACTGTTTTGAAAGGAATCTATTTTTCTGAACAATGGTTTTCTTTTTTTTAATTTTTCTTTTTATTTCAGCATATTACCGGGGTACAAATTTTAAAGTTTCAAATAATGCCCTTGTCCCCCTCCC
>VBSM01000272.1:23220254-23241260 GCA_008086735.1 Cheirogaleus medius | reverse complement strand
CTATATAGAACTACCAAATGAATTCTGTTAATTGGATAGTAGAAAATTAATATATGTGATGTTTCTGTACACTATCAATGAGCTATCCAAAAAAGATATTAAGGAAAAAATCCTATTTACAATAGTTATAAAGAATAAAAACACTTAGGGATAAATTTAACTAAGTTTAACTGAAAACTACATGAAACATTGATTAAAGAAATTGAAGAAGATATAGTTAATTGGAAAGATATTTTGTGTTCATGGATTGGTGTTATTAATACTGTTAAGCTGTCAATACCACCCAAAGCAATCTACAGATTTAATGCAATCCCCATCAGAATTCCAGTGACATTTTTTACAGAAACAGAAGGAAAAAAACCCTAAAATACATATGGAACCACAAAAAATCTTGACTAGTCAAAACAATTGTAAGCAAAAAGAATAAGGCTACAGGTATCATAATACCTGATTTCAAAATATATTACAAAACTATAGGAATAAAAACAGCATGGCAATGGCATAAACACACAGACACACACACACACACATAGACCAGTGGAATGGAATATTGATTCCAGAAACAAATTCACACATTTATTGTCAATATATTTTGACAAAGGTGCCAAGAATATACAATGGGAATAGGAAACAGAATAGTCTGTTGAATAAGTTGTGTTAGGAAAACAGATATCCACATGAGGAAGAATGAAATTTAACTCTCATCTCACACCATATACAAATATCTACTCAAAATACGTTAAAGATTTAAACATAGGAACAGACACTGTGAAACTACTAAAAGAAAATCTAGAGAAAAAGTTCTATGACATTGATCTGGGCTATGGTTTTTTTTTTTTTTGGATATTACCCCCAAAACATGCAACAAAGATGAAAATAGACAGATGTTAGTACTTAAAATGTAAAACTTTCTACATAGTCAAGTAAACAATCAAAAGAGAGAAGAAACAACTTATAGAATGGGAGAAAATATTTATAAACCATACATCTGCTAAAGGGTTAAGGGTTGAATATAAGGGTTATATTCAATATATATAAGAAACTGAAGTAACTAAATAGCAAGCGAACAAATAACTCAATTAAAAAATGAGCAAAGAAACTGAATAGACATTTCTCAAAAGAAGACATACAAATAGACAATGGGTAGATGAAAAAATGCTCAACATCACTAATCATCATCAAATTGCAAATTAAAACCACAATGAACCTCACACCTGTTTGAATGGCTATTATCAAAAAGACAAAATATAGCATGTGTTGGCAAGCAGAAAAGCAACTCCACATACACTGTTGGTGAGAATGTAAATTAGTACAGCCTTTATGTAAAAAAGTATGGAGATTCCTTAAGAATTAAAAATAGAACTATGATAAGATCCAGCAATCTCTTTACTGGGTATATATCCAAAGGAAATAAAATCAGTGTGTTGAAGAGATATTTTCACTTCCATGTTCATTGCAGCACTATTTACAATAGCCAAGATATAGAATCAACCAAAGTGTCCATCAATGGATGAATGGATAAAAATATGTGGTGTATATATACATAAGAGAATACTATTCAGTTGTAAAAATAAGAAAATCCTGTCATTGGTGACAATATGGATTAAGCTGGTTGACATTATGTTAAGTGACATAAGCCAGGCACAGAAAGACAAATGTCACATGATTTCATGTAAATGTGGAATCCAAAAACAGTTTAATTAATAGAAATAGGGAGTAGAATGGTGATTATTAAGGGCTAGGTGTGTATGGGAGGTAGGGGTTGAGAAGATGTTCAAAGGACACAAAATTTCAGTTAGGAAGAATAAGTTCAAGAGATCTGTTGCACAATATAGTGTCTATAGTTAATTACGGTACACTTCAAAAACTGTTCAGAGCTTATATTTTATGTGTTCTCACCACAAAAATTATATGAGGTAATACCTATGTTAATTAGGTTGATTTAGCCATTCTACATTGTATACATATTTCAAAACATTATGTTGTATACTATAAATATATACAGTCTTTGTCAATTGAAAGTAAATTAGTTAAATGAAAATGCTATAGAATGGCATTTCTGAAAAAAACTCAAAGACTTCCTTGTCATGGAGAATATGATTTACACTTAATGATGTCAAATTTGTGTCTACTGCAAAGACTAATACTGTAGTTTAGAATTCTTCTATTTTGTTTTCCCAGAGTTACTTAAAAATATGTCTGCTATGCTATATCCTCAAATGGCTTAAGGACAGAAACTGAACATACTCAAAATATTCTGAATTAGAACTGAAAGTAATTGCTTAGGCCATCCTTACAAGATGATATTTTGGAGTTTATTTTAAAGAAATGATACTGAGAAAAAGTTGTGAAAAACCAAAAATATTCAATATTAGGACATAGCTTCAGTAAATCATGTTATAGTCATATAATTAAACAAATTGTAGGCATTGAAAATTTATCCTTTTTTAAAAATAGTGACAACTGAAAATTCTTATAAATTCTGTGAACAATGGGAAAAGAATATATGGAGAGAAATTAGGAAAAACATACTACATGATATTAAGAATAGATATCTCTTAGGTTGCTGAATTTTGATGAAGCAATATATCCATAGTGCAGTGAATTTTCAAGTTTTCTCTATTGAGAGCATTTTTTTAATTAACAGAATACTACTACAAAAGAAACACCACTTGCTAAAAGATAAGATAAAATCCATGGGAAAGTAGAGGTGATTGACACAAAATCAGCTAGAGAGTTGGTTCATGGCACACATGTGACGTGCCAAAGGATAATGGCTAATTTCATGTGGCCAAAGATGTCAGTCAGGACCACTTTTGTGATCACAAGAATGCACAGTGCCTGTGCTCCCACTGCCATCTGCAAAGCTGAGGAAATGGACAGAGGCAAACTGTCTTGACTAAATCTGTTTGACTTATTCACGTGTATGCTATATGTGAATAATCCAAGGAGATATTGTCTTTTTACAGACACAATTTATAAGAGTTGGTGATTTCACACCTTTTTTAAGTTGGGCTCAGTATGGTGAAGATTTGAAAAAGATATTTTTGAGCATGAGAGAGAGGACTGTATGTACGTTTTGCTGAGAGTTCAGTGCAACTTGCAGATCGTGGAAATGAAATGGTGCCAGTAAACTTGGCTGGGTGATATTTTTTCCAGCTGAGCCTATCACTCGGGAGAAAGATTAAGATAGTGATCCAAGGCTGAAGTCATAGATAACTTACCAGAGGTAATGTGTAATATTTATAACAATGAAGACAACGAAAACAAGAATCCAGATGTTAGATACAGGTCCATGGCTTGTTAAACCTGAAAGAGCAATTATACTAGAGTTTTTGAATGAGGTGATTGGAAATTAAACAGATACAGTAAGTTCCACCATAGGCTTTTTTAATCTGGCAGGATCTCAGTCAGCACTGACATAATACGATCACTATCACACTATTTTAAGTCTCCTGTGAGGGCCAAATAGAATTCAGAATCTATATTCTCATCCTTCACTAAACATCCCCCAGTAAATATTCCTCAGATATTTCATAATATTAATAGATGTTATTGAAACTACATTTTAGAAAAGAAAACTATAATTTATGTAAGAGGTATATCAGAGTGCACATTTTTGCCAGCTTTCAAACTCATACCTCTTGTGGGACTACCTTACTCAGGTGCAGGAATTGAGGAAGTCATTCTGTTATGGAAATATAACTTAAGATCCATTAAAATAAAATATTTTTCCTATTAGTCTATTTGCTTTTACACAATGTGCTTGTGTTTATGTGATGTGATATAGTGTTGATGTCTCTTTATCCAAGAAAATAGTATATGCTAATTGGTTTACATTACCTGAGAGCAGATTTCCATTTATAAGCTATAGCAAGTCTATTAGAAGTCATTTTCTTTTCCAATGATAGATATTTTTCCTCCTAGATTTCAAACATAATCCTGTGTTAAAATAATTTTGGACAAGAATACTACTTTCTAATCTTCCCATGCTAATATACAAACTGTGGTATTATAGAATGAGTTGGTTCCTAGGTTATTTATATGTTTTTTAATAGACTTTATTTTTTATCCTAGTTTTAGGTTTACAGAAAAATTACACACAAAGGACAGAGAGTTGCCGCATTACACTCCCCCACACAAGCACACAATTTCTCCTATTATTAACATCTTGCATTAGTGTGGTATATTAGTTGCAATTGATGAGCCAGTATTAACTGATTATAGTTTACAATAGAGTTCACTCTTTGTGTTGTACAGTTCTATGAGTTTTGACAAATGCATAATGTCATGTGTTTTCATTGCCATAATATATAGAATAAGTTTTCTGTCCTAAAAATGTTATAGGCTTTGCCTTTTTGTCCCGTTCCCCTCCCCAGAATGCTGAGCAACCACTGATCTTTTATGCTCTCTATAGTTTTGTCTTTTCCAAAATGTCATGTAGCTGGAATAATATAATACGTAGTATCCTTTTTCAGACTGGTTTATTTCACTTACAAAATTCATTTAAGATTCCTCTGTGGTTTTTTTGTGGCTTGGTAGCTCATGACTTGTCATTACCAAATAATAATTTATCGTATGTATGCACAACAAATTATTTATCCATTCACCTATTGAAGGGCATCTTGGTTGCTTATAAGTTTCAGTGGCTATAAATAAAGTTTCTATAATTATCCATGTGAAGGTTTCTGTGTGGACATAAGTTTTCATCTCATTTCGGTAAATACTTAGGAGCATCATCATTGTATCATGTGATAAGGCTATATTCAGTTTTGTAAGAAACTGCTAAACTGTTTTCCAAAGTGGCTGTACCATTTTGCATTCCCACCAGAAATGAATGAAAATTTTTGCAGCTCCACATACTCTTGAACATTTGGTGTTGTCAGTATTCTGTATTTTAGCCATTCTGATAGGTTTGCAGTTGTTCAAGTTATCTTTTGCCTTTTTCACATATTGAAAATGCATTTACTTTAAAATAATACCATCATCTTAATCATCACGCAACTCTCATCAACAATGTTTATCTGATTTCCATTTCTGACTTCTAGTTAGTTACAGATCTGATCCATGTATATCATTACTTTGGTGGTCAAAACTTTGTCTCAACATCTGAGCACTCTCTATTTCCTTTATTTTAATTTGAGACATACAAATTCATCCTTCCTGTCACTATTTTAACAAAAACATCTGCTTTTTAATAAGTACTTTATCATGTTAAAGTAGATTTATCTCTTATATTTCTTATCAACAGAGTTTCTTCTTTGATGTATGAAACAAACAAGTAAACCTGGTCATTTACCTTCCTATTATCCTGTAGGGGAATATTAGTTTCTGAAAAAGAATCATACATTTTTAATTTCAGTGAAGTGCACTATTTTACGTTATTCTCACATTAGACATTAGACATCCTTATATTACCCCATCATTAAACAGTTTATTTGTGATGAAACTGAGACCAGGGTCTTCTGACTCTTGTAATGTTTACTTTCCCATTGATCACCAATAACATGAAACTTTATAGGCAATCCATTCTAGCCCCCAGAATTAACTGAGAAATAAAACTAAAGAACAAAGGACATAAAAACAGATCAACATATTTATTAATTTATTAAAATTTTTCAAGGATGCAAATATCATTCATATGGTTATGGGTTGTATTATGTCTCCCCAAAAGATACATTGAAATCCTAAACCCTAGTTCCGCAGAATTGGGCCTTATTTGGAAATAGGATCTTTGCAGATGAAGTTAAGATGAGGTCATTAGTGTGGGACCCAATCCATATGACCAGTGTCTTTAGAAGACAAAGACAGATACACATAAGAACAAGTCCATGTGACTGATGACAGAGGCAGAGATTGGAGTGATAACAAGGAATGCTAAAGATTGATTATTACCCCCAGCAACTAGAAAGAGGCAAGGAAGGATTCATCTCAGAGGCTCAGAGGGAGTATGACCTTACTGATGTCTTGATATCTGGACTTGTAACCTCTAGGACTGTGAGAGAGAAAAAAAGTTATTCTTTTAAGCCTCCATGTTTGTGGTACATTTTTTTTAACCTTAGCCAGAAAAATGTAATCCAGCAGTATAGGACAAAAAAGAGTGTCAGTGAAGCTATATACTCCTCCATGACTGCATACTTTAGGATCTTATTGCTATAGTCAAGTGCACAGTGATTTATTATTTATTATTTAATTTTGCCTAGACATGTTTTCTCCTAACTATTGTCAGCATACATAAGATTATAATAATTGCTACTGGGGGCAGGGATAATAGAGGGAAGGAATTTTTTGTTAGTTATGCAATGAAGAATCAGGAAAAATTGCCTAAATACTTTTATGAATCCAGACAAAAGAAACAAAGAAACAAACAGTGATACAATGACAGCTCCTTAAAGATTAAAAAGTATAATTTTGTTTTTTTGTGTTTGGCATTGTTGTTATATCTAATGCCACTCAAACATAGTCTTTCCTCCCCCTGGAAGGCAGCTTATTAAGAGAATCAATTTTAAAATCAATACTTATAATTTGTTTTGATTGAAGTGACATTGTTTCTCATGCCTGAAAGATTTTCCCTTTGCTTACTAGAAAACCAGAGCTCCTATGTTAGTGATATAAATCATTGTTTTCTTTCTGCTTTGTCACAATTTGCCATTCTTCATACTTGGCTAAATATGCCCATTTCTATCACCTCATGTAATGGCAGCTGCTAAGATGCCATTCAGGCTTTCTGAGTCTTTCTGGTCTCAAAATCAACATTAATGGAATTCATAGTGAACTGGCAAAGTCAGGGATTTATGTTGGTGGGGCTTTGCCTTTGTAAGCTTCAATTAAACACCTCCAATTCCTTAGACAACATGAAAAGAGTCAAATAAATAATGGAGGAATACAATGGCTATTTGATCCCATAGATTCATTACAACTTATCTAGGCTTTGAGTAACAAAGATGAATTTATTCATAGAAAGTTAATAATCAGTGAAACAAATAAAAATTGCTATCAACTGTGATTCACAAAAATTGTCAGTCATCCCTTGACTTATGAATATATTCAAATGAATATTTAGTAATATGTTATTTCAACTTTTAATTGTACATGTCTTGAAATTTTAATATGGAGATTATCAAATTTTACATTGAAAAAACATTTTTCCCATTAATAAAATATCGTAATCTCACATGCATCTCATACTCCAAGAAACCTAATTTGGGAAATGTAAGTTCAATGCAGAAGGAATTCTTTGAGGGCCTACACAGTGCCAGGTAATAATTTACTCAAAGAGGAAGAGCAAAGCATAGGTATGAACATACTATGCTTGGAAGGTATTGAAAGATCTAGCTTCATTGGAATGGAAGGGAGTAGTAGTATCTGGGACTTTAATTTGGGAAGGTGATTTACAAAATCAGGGCCAGATAACAGAGGACTTGACATGCCAGGCCAAGGTATTTTGAGCAATATAGTTTGTTGTCATGAATCTGTTTTAAGAAATGAATCTGGAGTTGGAATATAAAATGTGTTAGAGAAGAGAGAGACTCTAGGAAAGGAGATCAAGAATGAGGTGAAGAGGATCTAATCTAGGACAATGGAAAGAGAAACTAAAATGAGAGAATGAATGAATCCTGAGTTAACAGGATTTTGTAGGAGGATGGACTTCGGAACAAAGGTGATGATAAAGCAACACATATGTGTTGCAAAGAATAAAGAAATTTTAAAAAGTACTGATATGTATCACTAATTGTTCATAAACTGATTTGTTTGTTCTTTCAATTAAACTTATAAACTTATGAAGTAGATTTTATTATTCATATTTTCTTAGCCATGTAATTGAAACTCAGAAAAGTTAAAAGAAAGAAATTAGTGGAAAAAAATTTGACTCCAAATATTTTACTCTAAATCTAGGAAATTTTTCTCACTGTAATATAGTTATTTTTAGTTTATAATGAAATAATTGATCAACCAATCATGGTATTTCTGAATTTGGTAGGAAGTATAGATTTTAAGATTAAAAATAAAATCTTTCATTGCTTTTTCTTTTATTTCCTTTTTATGCATTTGAGTGTCTATGCCTACAAATGTTAAATTAATATATCTATTAGTTTTACCTATTTTGCTAGTTTAATATATATTTTATTCATTCAAAAAGGAAATGTACAATTTAAGAATGTAAGCCCTTTGAATACCTAATTTATTGCAAATATTTCCTGATCTTAGTTTACTCTCAGTTTATGTTATTAGGACAGATTATAAATACAAATTTTTCTTTCTTTCAAAAATGTTAATTTTGGGGTGAATTCTTAATAGCTTTATGTCTGTCCCCCAAAAATTGTATAGTGCAGTTTTTCTTAATCTTAGTGTGTCATGGATACCTTGTGAAATGAGCAATGTTGCTTCTACACACAAAATATTTTAAATAGTTTGCCCATTTTGATATCCCCTCCTCATTGTGAACCCTTTTTTTTTCAGGCTGTAACCCCAAACTACATTTCCCAGCATCTCTTGCAATTTGTTTTTTGTATAGAGAACTTTAATCCAAGATAATTTTTTAATGCTTGTAGCTTTGCCCCACTCAGGTGGGGCAAAGGCAATATATGTAACCTAAACATTTGTACCTCCATATATTCTGGGGAAAAAAAGAATTAGAAATGATGATGTAAATGCTGAGTGAAACTTAATGGCTCTTCTAGCAAGAATAGTCATGTAGTCCTTTAATTTTTTTTTCTGCAGTAGCTTCTGGCAAAGATTCTAGGGTCTATGGCTATGTGGGGTGTCAAGAGGATTTCTCCTGCAACAATCTTATCAGATGGCTGGACATTCTTCCTGGGTACATCTCTTTTGATTGAATACATGGCCACTTATGTGTTCAAAAATTATATTAGTTAACTAATACTTTGAACTAAATCTATTTCTGTTTTAATTATCTAAACTTATTTGCAAATGAATTCCAACCAAAACAAAAATTCTAATAAAATATGTATTCTCTACTCGGAAGAGATGAAAGTATGTATTTTGCAGCAGATGCTGTTTTTGTCCTAATAGTCATTCTTCCTGTTTTCTAAAATAATAGAAGCTGCAGGTTTTATTAACTAAATAGAGATCTTTCTAGAATAAAATACTATATGTCCTAATTTCTCTTGTAATTAGGAATGTCTCTATTATAAATTTTGACCAAAGTATGTAAATGTGAGTCCCAGTTGAAAATTTTAATAGCTGCAATTAAAATGAGGATGCACACTCCTTTCTTTCTCCTTCTTCTGCTAGCTGGACATGATGACAGAAGTTATTAGTTAATAGATATTTTTTTAAAGACAGATTTTGAAAAAATATAACTAAATTAAAGAAGTACATTTTGAATAGATAATTATTAATGAAAAGAAATGAACTGAACAAGCACACTGGAAAATATCTTTCTTGCTAATTTGACCCAGAATACTAAAATCTGGTTGATGACTGTTGTCAAGTCAGAGTATTTCAAATGAGTCACTGCACCAGTAAATTTGAAACACCCTAAAATCTAACAGCTTATATATGAAATAAACTAATAATTTCATTTGAAATTGAATTCTAAAACTTTATATAATATCACCCATATCAAGTTAGTAAGCTGAAACGAACATTATATATTAGTAATGATATAAAAATGTGATCTTTATACTCATTGTATAGAAAATTAATAGTATCAAAAGTTATCGTATGATGTTATGAAAGAAACTATGGCCAAAAATATAGGGGAAGCAGGTTTTTATTTTAATTGAAAAATTTAATAAAAAGATTGTATGTTTATTGTGTACAATATATTGTTTTGAAATCTATATACATTGTAGAATGAATACATATAGCTAATTAACACCTATTAACTCACATAGTCATCATTTTTGTGGTAAGAACACTTTACATCCACTCTCTGTGCATTTTGCAAGAATATAATATTGTTAACTATATTATACAACCATGTTGCATAAACATTTCTTGAACTTATTCCTTCTAGCTAAGTGAAACTTTGTATCCTGTCACCAACAGCAGCTGTCACCCCCAATATCCCCACCCCCTGGTAACCACCACTGTATTCTCTATTTTTAGGAGATCAACTTTTCTTGGATTCCACCTATGAGGGAAATAAGGCAGTATTTGTCTTTCTATGTCTGGCTTATTTCACTTAATGTCTACTGGATATTCACTCATATAATTAGATATGGCTGATTTCCTTCTTTTATAAAGCTGAACAGTATTTGATTGGTGTGTATGTATAAACACTACCTCTTATTATCCATTCATCTGTTGATGGACATTTAGGTTGATTACATATCCTGGTTACTGTGAATAATGCTGCAACAAACATAGAAGTACAGTGTTTATTTGGCATACTGATTTCACTTCTTTTGGATATAGAATATATCCAATAATGGGATTTCTGGTTTATATGGTAGTTCTATTTTTAATATTTTGAAGAACCTTCAAATGTTTTCCATAAAAGCTGTATTAATTTACATTACCACCAACAGTGTATACGGGTTTGCTTTTCTCTCTGTCCTTGCCAACACTTGTTATCCTTTGTTTTTTCGATAGTAGGCATGCTAATAGGTGTGAGGTAATATCTCATTGTGGTTGTAAATTGCATTTCCATCATAATTAATGATGCTGAACATTTTTTTTTCACATATTTGTTGGCCATAGGTGTGTTTTCTTTTAAGCAATGACAATTCAGATCTTTTCATGATTTTTTAAATTGGGTTATTTGTTTTCTTTCAGTTAAGTTGTTTGAATTCCTTATATATTTTTCTTATTAACCCCTTATCAGATGTAAGATTTGCAAATATTTTCTCCCATTTTGTAAGTTTTCTTTTCACTCTGTTGATTGCTTGCTTTGCTATACAAAAGCTTTTTGGCTGATGTAATTCCGTTTGTCTATTTTTGCTTTTGTTATCTGTACTTTTGGAGTCATATCCAAGAATTCAATGCCCAGATCAATGTCATGGAAATTTTGCCTGTGTTTTCCTCTAGTAGATTCATAGTTTGGGGTCTTACATTTAAATCTTTTATCCATTTGAGCTGATTTTTGTATATGGTGAGTCTAAGTAAATATTTGTTGATTTTATCTTTTCTAACAGCAAACTTTTAGTTTCCATGATCTTTTTTATTATCAAGACTCTATTTCATTTTTTTCTGCTCTCTTCTTTATTATTTTCTTCTTTCTACTTATTTTGAACTTAGTTCTTGTTTTTCTAGTTCCTTGGGGAATAATAGTAGGTGTTTATTTGAGATAATTCTTTTTTGATACAGGTCTCTATTTCTATAAACTTAACTCTTTAAACTGCTTTGCTATATTTCATAGTTTTCATTTGTCTCAAGATTGTTAAAATTTTCTTTTTAATATTTTTATTGATTCACTGGTTGTTCAGGAGTATATTGTTTAATATACACACATTTTTAGATATTCCAAAATTCCTCCTGTTATTGATTTCTAGTTTTATACCATTGTGGTCCAAAATGATACTTAATTTTATTTCAGTCATCTTAAATTTGTAAGACTTATTTTGTGGCCTAACATATGATCTATCCTGGAGAATGTTCCATATGAATTTGAGATGAATGTATATTCTATAGCTATTGAGTGGCGTATTTTGTATATGTCTGTTAGGTCCAATTTGATCTGGAGTATAGATTAAGTCCAATATTTCCTTATTGATTTTTTGTCTGCATGACCTGTCCATTGCTGAAAGTGAAGTGTTTAAGTCTCCTATAATTATTGTATTACAGTCTACCTCCTTCTTAAGATCTATTAATATTTGTTTTATATATTTAGGTGCTTCAATTTTGGTTGCATATATATTTACAATTGTTAATAGTTTCTTATTGCATTGACTTATTTATCATTAATAATAACCTCTTGTCTCATTTTACAATTTTTTACATTAAAGTCTGCATCATCAGATATAAATATAGCTACTCCTGCTCTTTTTTTGTTTTCATTTACATGAAATATATTTTTCTGTGTCTTCCCTTTCAGTCTTATGTGTCCTTACATATGAAGTGAGTCAAGAGTAGGCATCATACAGTACTTCCAGTTTTTTTTTTCAAATATATTCAGTTACTCTATGTCTTTTGATTGGAGAATTTAATCTATTTATATTCAAAGCAATTATTGATAGGTAAAGATTTTCTACTAACATTTTGTTAATTCTTTATTCTAGTTGTTTTATACGGTCTTTGTTCCTCTCTTCTTTCTTGTTATTTTCCTTTGTGGTTAAGTGATTTTCTCTAGTGGTATGTTGTGTTTCTTTACTTATTATTTTTTATGTATCTACTATAGGTTTTTGTTTTGTGGTTACTATTGGGCTTACAGAAAAACATCTTATAGCGATAACATCTTATTTTAAACTGATAACAATTTAACTTTGATCACAATAAAGACCTCTGTACTTGTACTTCACTCCCGTCCCTCCATATGTTGAATTTTTTGTCAAAATTTACATCTTTTTAGATTGCATATTTCTTAAACTTATCGTAGCTATTATTTTGAATAACTTTGTCTTTGAATTTTCATGCTAAAGATATAAGTGATTTACACACCACCATTATAGTATTGGCATTCTGAATTTAACTGTGTAGTTACTTTAACTAGTAAGTTTTATAATATTAGATGGTTTAGTGTTACTTATAAGCATCTTTTTCTTTCACCTTGAAGAACTTCCTCTAGCAATTCTTGCAATATAGGGCTGGTGGTAATTATCTTCCTCAACTTTCTCTCACTTTCATTTCTGAGGAACAGTTTTGCCAAGTACAGTATTCTTGTTTGGCAGCTTTTTTCCTTTAATACTTTGAATATATCATCCCACTCTCTAGTGACCTGTAAGATTTCTGCTGTGAGGTCTTCTGCTAGCCATATTACTCCCTTATATGTTATTTTCTTCTTTTCTTTTGCTGCTTTCAAGATTCTCTCTTTGTCTTTGATATTTGACAGTTTTATTATAATATATGGTGGGTAGACTTATTTAGATTGAATCTGATTAGAGACTTTTTACCTTCTTGTACTTGGATATTTACATCTTATTTTAGGTTTGGAAAGTTTTGTGCCTCTATTTCTTTAAATAAACTTTTGACTATCTTTCTCATCTCCTTGAGCTCCTATGACTCAAACTTTGCTATTTTTATGATTTCCTATAAGTTTTTAAAACTTTTTTCATTCCTTTTCTTTCACTTTTTTCAGCTTTGATTGTATATTTTCAAATAATCTGTCTTTGAGTTCACATATTCTTCCTTTTGCCTAATCAATTCTGCTACTGATGCTCTTTTCATTTTGTTCAGGGTATTTTTCAGCTACAGGATTTTGTTTGTTTGATTTTCTAAGTATTTCAATTTCTGTGTTAAATTTCTCATTCTGGTCACTTATCATTTCCTCATTTCATTTAATTGTTTCCCTGTATTTTATTGACATTGACTGATTTCCTTAAATGTTATTTTAAAATTTTGTCAGAAAATTCGTATTTCTCCATTTCTTTACAGTTAGTGACTGGCATTTATTTTGTTGATTTGGTGATGTTATGTTTCCCTGATTGTTTTTGGTCTTTGTGGTTATGCATCCGTGACTACTCTTTTGAGTAAGTATTCATTCCAAACTTTGTGTACTATTTTTTGTCTGAGTGAGCCATGTCACAGATGTGACACTGAAGTGCCCCAGAAGCCTCAGGCCCACAATGACCAGTGTGTGGTGGTAGTATGAACAGGAGATTGAGGCTCCCATGCAAGCCTGAATCCTGGGGCTGTGTGGTCCCCCAGTACCGGGACAGGTTCAGAGGCTCAGTTTGCAGGTACTGGCTTGGGATATGGGGATGTGTGAGTATTTGCCCAGTGCTGGGTTTTACTGTGGCAGTTCCAATGTTGAGGTCCAAGGAAAAGTCCTCTGCTCGTTTCCCTCTTTTTCCCCAAGCAGACATGTATTACCTGGGTCTAGTGGAAGGATACTATGAGTATATAAAATTGTCCTTTCTACTCTCTTCAATGTGGCTTATCTCATTATTGTGCTACAACCAGGTACTGTGATCCCTCACCTTGTTTCCTTACCTCTTATAAAGGAAATTTCATGGGTGGATAGCTGTACAAATTTATTTTTCTATGTGGGGATGATCCCTGTAGAGTCCTACTTTACTACCTATCTCTGCCTTTCCTCCAATAATTGGGAAGAATTTTAACAATTATGTCTGGAAGTTAATAAAAATATTATGCTATCTTTCTGGGATAATAAGCTGTTTGTGGTAGTTTTCAACATTTTAAAGTTAGTAATTTGTTATTTTTTTTGTTTTAAATGATAATAAATCACTTATCTAATTTTGTGTTTTTACTTCCATATTATTTTCTTAAAGATAGTCTTTGAATTGGTTATGCATCACTCCATAACACATTACCACAAATTTAGTAGCTTAAAACACAGACATTCATTGTCTCAAAGTTTCTTTGGGTCAGGATTCAGAAAATAGCTGAATATGGTTCTCTACTCAGGGTCTCTGACAAGGCTGCAGTCAAGAGGTCAGCTGGACTGTATTCTTATATGGAGACTTGACTGGAAAAGAACCTCTTTCCAAACTTCACCTAGGTTCTGTCTCAGGAATTGACTGATAGGTAAAAAAAAAATATATATATATATATATATATCCTAGTTATAGTGAATCTGAAAGTAACAAGATAATAAAAGGTAGAGCCATTGTTATGCCACAATGTACACCCTGAAATTTTCAAGGATAATAATAATAGAGAAGATAGAGTAGACAATGACAAATATTTTTGGTAAGGAAAGAATAGAAAAAACAGAAAATCAGCAACATATGGAAGAATAAAAATGGGAACAAAAATTGGTGCATAGATTGCCTCTGGATATATGTCAGGATATATAAAACCTGACATCTTTCCAATATCAATTTTAGTCAACATGTGTTTTAACATTTTTTTCTAGTCTAGATCATTCTCTCTATCAAATTTCAAGCACATATA
Organism: Cheirogaleus medius; assembly: GCA_008086735.1. NCBI lineage: Eukaryota > Metazoa > Chordata > Mammalia > Primates > Cheirogaleidae > Cheirogaleus > Cheirogaleus medius. The sequence continues at coordinate 23,226,281 of VBSM01000272.1, read as the reverse complement.
TGCTACTTCCTACTCACAATTTTCACTTGGATATCTAAAATTATCTCAAATGCATCTGTTTTAGGTATTGGCAACTCAATGTTTCCAGTTGTTCTCATTAAAAAAAACTTAGAATCATCATAACCTCTTCTTTTTCCTTTACACCTCATATCAAACACTTCAAGAAATTCTGTTGCCTTAACTTTTAAAATATATCCAGAATCTACCACTTTTCTCTACTTCTACTTCTACCACCCTGATTCATGACACTTTTATCTCCTGCTTGGATTACAGAAATAGCTTCTCTTCTTCTAACTTGCCTACACTCTCTTGTCAGCACAGTGGCCAGAATGGTACTTTATAAAACTTGATCTAAATCAAGTTACTCATTTGCTCAAATGCTTGCAAAATATTCTTTCAGTCGATGTAAAAGCAAATATAAAAGTCTCTTTAATGGCCCAGAAAACCCTGGGAATTTTGCTTTCCCTTTTTCCTCTGTCCTCATCTCTTTCTATTCTTTATTTCGCTCTCTCTGTTCTGTTCACACTTTCCTTATACCTGGCCCTCTAGCATTCAAGGCAAGCTTCTTCCTAGGGTTTTCATACTGGTTCCTCACCTTCCCAGACACTGCACTTCCCACAGATGTCCATGTAGATAATATCCTTACCTCCTTCCAGTCTTTGCCTAAAAGTTTCTATCTGAAGGAGGACTATATAGGTCACCCTGTTTAAAAAGGTAGCCTGCCCCAACTAGCAACACATACTATTTTCTTCATTGCTCTATTTTGTAAAAATTTATCTGCATAATTATTACTTTCAAATTTACTTAAATAGACATTGATTTTATGTCCTGTTTATTGTCTGCCCCCACTCTTCCACCTAAAATGTAGATTGCATAAGGATATATATCTTTGTCTTTTTTGTTCATTAATGTTTACCCAGTGCCCAGAATAGTACCTAGCAAATGAAAATATTCTCTTTATATGTATCAAATTAATGAATCTGGAAATAAAAAAATCCACATATAGAACTATCACAGTAAATTTGCAGAAGATTGAGTTTAAAAGCATCTTATAAATATCTTGAGAGAACAAAATGCAATATCTTCCAAAACCTATTACATTCGAATCAGAGACTTGTTGCTGACTTTTTAATAACAACTAGAAAGCCACACCAGTGTACATTATCTCTTGAATTAAATGCAAACATAACTAGTAAGTGGAATCTTAGTACCATGAGAAAATAACTTTCAATACCATAATGAAATAAAAACATTTTATACAGAAACAATCTGGAAGAAAAACAATGGGAATTCTGAAGGATATATTTAAGGGAAAAGAAAAATATTAAACTTGTGAGTAAAACAATCTATCCTTTGAGTTTTCAATGAATATTATTCCAGAAATTCAGGAAAATGTTCCCTTAAATTTTTGACATTAACTTTTCTTAATGTACATGCCAGTTTATTTTTTCTACTTCATGTATCTTGGAGTTATAAAAGATTTAGAAACTTTTTTTTTTTAATTACAAGGTATTTCTTTGGCACCTGATCTACCAAATCTTAGTTTTTGGCAGATCTCTTTTTTTTATAATTGTTCTGTAAGGCATATCAATGTGCACAGATCCTCATATTTTTTTTGAGAAGATATTTATATAGTCTTTTCCATTACCTAAAACTGTTTTTTCTATTTTTTTTATTTCCAAATTTTCAATTTCTTTTTATTAAATTTCAGGATATTACAAGGGTACAAACATGTTGGTTACATATACTGTCTTTGCAATGCCTGAGTCAGAGTACTATATCAGTTCAGAAATTTGAAGAAACTTAAATTTTTCTTCAAACTGCATCTTCTAGTATCCCACTTGCCTAATACTACATTCTATTTCTGTGGTTGCAGTGTTTGGAGCCACAAGCAGTTTTCTCAACAGTTTTATTAGCTTTATTTGTATTGGAAATGTCACTCACAAAAGTATCCTGATCCACCTACACTTTGGGTTTGAACTTCTGAATAGCTTTGTTTAATGTAGATGCTCCTGTGACCAAGGCTTTATCTGCAACTATACAGTCAGTTCCAGAACAATGTTGGAACCCTTCTGATCATAATTTTTCTTGAACTGAATAGTTATAATTGTATCCAAGTTGCAGAGCAAGTGACAGAGACTAAGAATATTAGTCATTCTCTGGGTAAACGGTTAAATTGCTTGTTGGAATCAACTTTATTCCACCAGATTAGAAAATAATTGAAAAAAAACCCCTCAAAACTGGCTGGATAAGTAAAACAACTGTTTTCATAAAAACTCCCAGAGAGCATTTTCCCTTTGTGATAACCACAAATAATAAAATGTCTAGAAGTTGTTACATTAGATTTCACTTATTTTACCAATAAGTCATACACCTATATTTGCCCCATTACTAAGCCTTACATAGAGAACTAGCATTTTCTGCTATTCAGTAAAAAAAGTCTTTCATTTGGCTATCTAAATCTAAAAGCTGTGTTTTAGATTTTTCTCTTAATTGTTGCTCTTTTTTGTACATTCCAAAAGACACATTTCTTTAATTCTTAACAGATTCACAAAATAAGTAGTAATTTATTGTCCTTGTAAAAGGCATATTCTTCAAAGCCCTAAATAATACTTAAAAAGCATTTGAAAACATACTAAAATATAAAAATAATATATACAAGTTGAGCAAACTCAAAACTCATAAATTCATACATACTATTTATAAACTGCTCTCTGAAAACAAAAAGTCTTACTACAAAGACAATGCACACAAAATTTATAATTCAATTGAGAAACAGTCATAATGATAAATAACATCATATTTAAAATGTAATCTGTGCAAGTGGTTAATTTCAAAATATGTTTTATCATCTTCTCTAAGGTTAAGAAAATATTATCAGTTTATGCTTTAGCCCATTAAAAAACTTAAACATAAAATTATAACTGTTGATAAGCTAACTGCATAGATATTTGGGATAAAAATTAATCCAAGACAAAAATATAGTTATTTTCATTTCATTAGAGTGAAAATTATGGAGTAATTACTTTAAAGAACAATGCTCTCTATGATTAGTATTGCAGATTGCATCCATTAATCACTAAAGTACACTTAAGAAATCAATATTTCAGATATTACCTGATACTATGATAAAAATATAAAAAGTATTTTTGACAAAAAGTTCAAATATAAAGCAAATCATTCATAGAAGTCTTGGAAGAATATGTGCATGTGCCAACATGTCTGATTTTGATAATTATAAAGATATTTCTACTTAGTACACCTTAGTGTAGTGCTTAGACTCTTGTTCCAGATAGAACACATATATAAATCTAAACATTTTTATTTCTTAGTGCTATGTCTCAATTAAGGTACTTAATCTGAGGGATTCAGTATTTTTATTTCTAAAATGCGAATAAAACTATCTCATAATGTAATCATAAACATTAAGTTATGAGATATAATAACTGTGAAGTGTTTAGTGGTCTATAAAATAAATTAGCTTTAGTAATTATTATTATTGTTGTTTTTTATCTTACTAAACCATATTCATTTGTTAACAACTCAAAGGAGTTTCTCTAAAGTTAAATATTATTAAAATAGAATGAGAGAATTGATCACTTGGCAATCAAAAAAAATTTAGCAATTTATCTGACTGGATCAAAAACTAGGGCAGGTAATCTTCATATGTAATTCATACTCGTGTATAGTTGGTGTTCATAAATATTCTTGTATAATTTAGTCTAGGATCTATAATCATTAATAGGACTAACTTAACTGAGAAAAGTAGTATGAGAATACAATAGAATTAGACGACAATATAAACAAAAGGAAATAATGTCAGGAGTGTTAAGAAAAAAGTAATAAGAAAGAATAAGGATAAGAATATAGAGCATGTAGTGATAAATGCCAAGAATAATTGCTTTTCAATAATACATGTGAAATGTTTATCATAAGGATGTGATCTTATGATATAAAATGTAATTATTTTATAATAACAAAGATAATTTTGGACCTTATAGTCAAAAAGCATTGAAATTTAAATTTTAAAATGATACTGGTTAACTGGATACTTGATGACACCTGGAATTGATTAAATTATTAAAGATTGTTTGTCTGTGTTTGGTAACAACTACTAGTGAATAATTCTAGGCATATTGTTTCATTAAATACATATGACCTGACTTATCTTTATGAAAGCTACTCTATGTAACTGCAAGGGAAATATTTTTATTTTTCTCCAGATACATGTATAGATGTAGTCTGAATAATTAATATTATTTCCCTCCTCCTTCTTTTCTTATAGTCTACATTTTTAAAGAAGCAATTGTGTGCCAATAAAAGTCTTGACCTTGATATATATACTTATATATAGTAATCATCATCGCCATCAAAACAATAATAGAGAACTTACTAATAATTATTGGGTTCTTACTGTACATCAGATATTATGCTAAGCCCCATCATACACTTTATGGATTAGGGGTAACAATCTTATTTTACTAATGAGAATATTGGATGACATAATATCTATGAAAAAATAGTTCAATATAACAGCAAAAATGATATTTACCCATCTGTTTTACAAAAAATTAAGAATGTTTAACTATTGCTCTACCTCTACCTAGAACAATTTCTCTTTTCAATTTTCAAAGTCTGATGTTTTCACTAGTTTGTTCAAATGCCATCTTGAATATCCATATTTTTCTTTATATCACTGAATATCACCTAATATGATAAAAAAATACCTTTTTATTTATTCATTTCTTCAATGTTTTGATCCCCAGTGAAGTGTAGTTTCAGTGAGGAAGAGTATATGGTCTGTGGTGTTTAACATTGTATCCCCCATGTGCAGAAGAGTGCCAGGGATATTGTTGGCATTCAGTACATAACGGCTGAATGAAAAGACCATCTATTCTGTGATTCATGTATGCTTGTACCATAAAATTAGATATACAGGCTGGATACTTTTTGTTGCCTCTACAAATCTATCCTCCACCTTACTTTGTGCCTTCAGCAACCATTTAAAAGCAGTTCCTTTGCCCTTTCAATTTCATTACAATTGAGAAAATGGGAAGTACTTTTACAAGATTAGCTTATTGGAGGAGAATGTTGTTTGAGTATTTATTTCTTTTGTTCACTCCCTATCACGCTATAGGGTATTATGTTCCTTTGTTGAAGACATAGCTCTTTTCCAGCAACCCTTACCTAAAGGTCTAGCTCTCTTCAGCCAGTTTCAGTTAACACTATCTCCTTTTTAGGTCTAGGGAAAGAGCTGATTCTAGTTATTTTTAGCCTCTGCGTGCTTGCTTCACAAGCCTTAGTGGTTCTTGTTAGCCCTGTCAATACTTTTGTGATTAGTGAAGCAGAAAGTGTGAGGTGAGAATGAATAGTTGCTCACAGTATAAGTAGGATAAATTGTTAGAAGTTTGAATTTACTTTAAAGATAAAGTGCGGGTGATTTACTAACGGATTAGATGGAGGGTGCTAAAGGAAAGTGTAAAGGGTGATTTCTGAAATTCTGATCTGAATAACAGAAGGAGCGGTATTTATTAGTAGACTGAATATTATGGTTGGCAAGCATATTACCAGAAAAATCAATAATTCTGTCTTGGACATGCTAATTTTAAAAGACTATAAAATGCATATTGACCAGGCAATGGGATTTTTAAAATGTTAAAATAGTAAATATGCATTTGATAGAGGGAGAATTTACATATTTAGCACATGAAAGGAGTGTATTTAGAAGAGAAGATGGCAAAGGTGGAACCTGCTTACTCTAAGATTAGTGAAAATGTGGCTAGTTCTCTTCATGTGAACAAATTGACAACCAGAGAAATCTCTGTATAGACTACTTAGCATTTTTAGTTTAAAATTTTTTTTAAAGTACATGACTCACCTAGAAGAAATACCATATAAAGCCTTAGGGACAAAAGAAGATAAAAATATGAATCAAGAGAGAAAGTGGCTGCTAAACTGTTGTTTGCTCTGAGGAATTATACTTGTAGAACACACCTTATCTTGTAACAGAGGTTGCAACATACTGGG
>VBSM01000272.1:23205315-23220110 GCA_008086735.1 Cheirogaleus medius | reverse complement strand
AGCTCCTCTTGTGTGATTACATCCTCGGTGACTCTGTCTCTCTGTCTGGTGGGATTACGGGAGATCCGGCTCTAACATACTGATGAGTGGTAGTCCATACTGCTGGTTTAAATTTTAATAGATTTTTCATAATGAATAGAAAGTAAAGCCTAGTTCTACTAAGGCAGATCAAATTGATGATTTAGGCAGGAACCTAAGGCCAAGAAACTTTGGGGACAAAATATTTAGAAGATATATCAGAACGCAACTTGCAGGACTAAAGGAAATGGTAGATATACTTATCTGACTCAGCCTCTGCTCTGGGTGTAGGAAAATAAAATTTCTCCTAAAATGTTTCTATTGTAACCATTTTTTCAAGTGATGTTTTGGATGAGAAGTCAAGCTGCATTTATGGCTTTAAAATCTCTAAAATAAAACTCATGTTTTGGTAGCAAATACAGATAATGCTGAGTAGAAGTAAATGGAAGTTTTAATGACCCCCCTCCATTCCTCCAAGGAAGTATATTTTAAAAAATCAAATGATTTTTTCAAATAAAAGCTCCAAGAATTAAAAATTCATAAACAAGAGTCACAAACACATAAGCCAATAGGACATAATATACCAGAGCAAGGGAAATAAGAAAAACAGAAAATCAGATAACTCAAGCCAACAAGTATGGGAATTATCAGAGCAAAAGATAAAATAAATATATAGAAAATGTTTAAAGTATAAAAGAAGTAATCAAAAGGAATGATGAAAAACATAAAACCATCAAAATAAACAGATAGAAACGGAAAAGAACAAAACAGAATACTTATAAATGAAAAATAAGATAATTAAAGTCAGACACTTAATATGTAAGGTTTTTAAAAAGATGAAAAGATTAGAACAGGTGAAAAAGAAAGTTAGAAAACTAGAATGCAGACCTAAAGAAATTACCTAGGACTGGGCACAGATAGACAAAGTGGTAGCAAATATGTAGGACCAGTTGAAAAGATATAGATAAAGGGATAAAATTTAACATGTCTAACCAGAACCTTAGGGAGTTTTTTTTTTTAAAAAGGTATATAAAGAACAAGTGAGTGACAATATTCTAATAAACAATAAAGAAAAAATTCTCAAAGTTATGAAAGATATCAATTTTCAGATTCAGGAAACTCGATAAATCCCAAGCAATGTGCTTTCACTTAGACCTATTGAATTGAAATTACAACACACACGTATGCACACACACACAAAGATTTTAAAAGCTATCAGAAAAAAAGACAGTGTGCTTTCCAAAATTAAAAGAAACAAAAACAAAAAACAAACAAAAAGTGAAAATTAGACTGACAGTTGAGTTCCAAGGAACAAAACTGGAAGGTATAATAAAAAATATGTTATAGGCTTGGAAATAATAAATGCAGACCTGGTATTCATACTAGAACTATCATAAAAAAGATTATTTTGTTTATTTTTAATTTTTTTAGTTGAGAAAAATACATGATGTATAAATTTAATTATATATCTCAATATTACATATATTAATATATATATGATACAATAAGTTTTTAAAAATCTATTGCCATATGTTAGTTTTACCTATTGGTGAACATCATATGAATGTTATCATGATCTATATGCTTTGTTTCTGGCTTGTATCTGTGTGATAGATTCACATTGCATCTTGCCATAATTATGGTTTTCTCACTGCTGGATAGAATTCCATTATAAGAATATACCATGATTTGCTCAATTATTCTACTGTTGCTAAACATACCTGTCATTTCCATTTTGACTAATACTATTAAAGTTACTATGATTATTTCTGCACATATCTTCTGATAAACATATATGGTGATTTATTTATTTATTTTGTAAAGATAGGATCTCACCATGTTGTCCAGGCTGGTCTCGAATTCCTGACCTCAAGCAGTTCTCTTGCCCTGGCCTAACAAAACACTTGGATTACAGATATGAGCCACTGCTCCTAGCCTCCAAATTATTTTATTTTTGTGTGTTTTGTTCTCTGTATATGAAATCTTTTTATATTCCAATATCGTGGAGATGCTTTTCTATATATCATCTAACTTCTTAATTGTTTATTTTTCAATATATCTGGGAATATGCATATACGTAGTTTAAATATACAGTGAACTCTTGAACAACATGGAGGTTAGGGGCACTGACACTGCCTTGTAGAAAATCCATATATAACTTTTGACTTCCCAAAATCTTAACAACTACTACTAGCCTGCTATTGACCAGAAGCCTTACCGATATCATAAACAATCTGTTAACACACATTGTATGTTATATGTATTTTACATTTTGTTCTTACAATAAAGTAAAATAGAGGAAAGAAAATATTATTAAGAAAATCATAATGAAAATATATTTACATTTCATTCAGTGGAAATGAATCATCTTAAAGATCTTCATCCTCATCATCTTTTCACCGAGTAGGCCTAGGAATAGTAGGAAGAGGAGGAGTTGCAGTCTCGAGGTACCTAGGTGGAAGAAAATCTATGTGGACCCACACATTCAAACCCATTTTGTTCAAGGGTCAACTGTAGTTTGAGATAGCGGTTAAGTTTATTTGTTTTCCACACAGGACTATCTAATTTACTTATTGAAAAGGCAATTCTTTTCTTTGATGTTCTGTAGTACCATACCTTTTCTGTGCTGTAGCTAGTACGTGTGGATCTTTATCTAGACTTTCTAATATTTTCCTTTTGGTCTGTTTTTCTTTCCGTGCACCTCGCTTCATTTGCAGTAATTTTATAATATGTCTTTATAACTGTTAGTATACATTTTTCAGATATGTTCTTTAAATATATTTTCTTCCAGTCTAAGAATTGTCCTCTCATTCTCTTGACTGTGCCTTTTGCAGAGCAGAAGCTTTTAATTTTAATAAAGTACAGCTTATCAATTCTTTCTTTTCATGGGTGTTTTTGTTGTTCATATCTAAAAAGTTATCACCAAACCAAACATCAGCTATAGTTTTATTTATGTTTTATATTTTGGTCTGTGATTTATTTTTAGTTACTTTTTATGAAGGGTATAGGGCTATGTCTGCCTTCGTTGTTTTAGATGTGTATGTCCAGTTGTTCCAACACCACTTGTTGAAAATATCATCTTCAAGATATTGTCTTTTCCTCTTTGTCAAAGATCAGTTGCCTACATATTTGTGTCTATTTCAGGGGAAATGTATTTTTCATGGAATTTGATAATTTCATTTAAATTGTCAGATTTGCCATAAAATTTGTGATACTATCTTCTTATCATCTTAATATCTGAAAGATCTATTTTCATATCTATTTGTAATTCCTGATTTATGTTTTCTGTCTTATTTCCTTAATTAGTCTTGAGATTTAACAACTTAAATAATTCTTTCAAAGGAACAACTTTTGAATTGTTGATTTTCTATACTAAAGGACAACTTTCTTTGTTTAACTTCTCCTCTTACTCATTTCTTTATTTCAGCTTAATTCTTATTTTTTTAATGGCTTAATTAGATAGATTAATTGATTATTGTTATTTACATGAGTGTTGTTATCATTTCATTGTTTTCTCATTACAGGCCTATTAATAACATTTTATTTTATTTTACTTGTAGCAATTGACTGACAAATTGCATGCCATAATCTTGACTTATGATAGTCCATCTACCTTTAAACATTTTCACTATCTGAACAGTGCAATAATGTTGCACTGTTGACATCCCTCCTGCATTTTGTGCTTATTTGTCATGTATTTAATTTCTATATATATATTTTAAATCTCTTAAGGCAATCTTATTTTTGATTTAAAATTTCAATATTCATTTATGTTTACTATACATTTAGCTGGAATTCTTCATTTCCTTCTGTATTTCTCTCTTTCCATTTGGAATTATTTTCTTTCTGCTGGAAAAAAATCTTTTTTAGTTCTTTTAGATAATACAGATTAAAGACTAAAAACTAAATACTCTAGACTGTTGGTGATTAATTCTATCAGCTTCTATTTGTCTGAAAACATTGGTCTTTCAACTCCCATTTTGAAAGATATTTTCCTTTGGATATGGAATCCTATGTTGACATTTTGTTTACTTTCAGTGCATTCAAAATGTCATTCCATTTTGTTCTCCTTTCACAGTTTGTCTTGGAAAAACAGGCATGATTCTTGTAGTTGCTCCTGGATTCATTTAAAATTTTTCTCTCAATGTTTAGCAGTTTGACTCTAAAGTGCCTGTTTTTTTGTTTTTTGTTTTGTTTTGGTTTTTTGTTTTGTATATATTCTGCTTCAGAGCATAAGGGAAACATATGCAAAATGAAATTAACTGTTCTTAGTAATTACATTGTAGGGATAATATTAGTATTGCCATTTTGAGACTGTCATGTGTTTAATGTTGAATAAAGTAAATGAGCAATCATATGATATTCTCAGTTTATCATTATCTATCATAAAGAATTAAGATTCTATTGTGGAGAAAGAGAGATAAAGATTCAATAGAGACAAGCATAAGTAAAAATCCCTATAGTTTTATACTCTGGTTAGACATATCAGTAGAAACTCATGATGCATTTTTTCTTTAATTTTTATTTAAACACACACATATATAATATATGCATACACAGACATAGGTGTGCATGCATTTTGTGTGTGTGTGTGCGTGTGTGTGTGTGAAGGAGAGACACACACTTTGAATCACCCAAAATAACTAGTTTAGTCATGGAACATCGATAACTTTAATATCACAAAAAGAAAGAGACAGACAGAGACAGAGACATTGGAGACAGAAAGAAAAGGCCTCAGAAACTGTCCTCAGAAAAGCCCTAGAAACATTGACTAGCCCAGTGGCAAAGAGATTCCTCGTCTTGAATATCGTCCACTAAAGGATATCCAGGCTTTCTTGGACAAATGGCTCATTTTAGCTCTGAAGCAAGATTTGTATAAGGTAAGCCTGGAACATTAGATATTGAGGACGTCATCAAAGACCATTAGAGTCATGTCAAAAAAGGTCAGAAACAAACTTTCAGAGGTTTTCACTGGTGGAAAGATGAGACATGAGGAGTCTCAAAAAATAATTATAATAGACTGAAACCCATCAAATGTGTTTTTATCTATGACTTAAAAGTGTTATTAAAATAATATTTTACCTACAAAGAATGATAGGGAATTAATTCATTATCTTGAAAACTGATAAGTAAAAAGAAAAAATTAGACATGTTTCTTGGCTTTCTTATATATAAATAAACAAATACAAGATGAGGGAAATTAGTTTACTATAAAAGCATTCTCATTAAGAAATAAAAAAATTATAGAATTAGAATAACATCACTTTATATCTTCCAAATTAACCAACCAAGTCAAGGATCATCAATATATTTAACATCACAAAAGAAAGACAAGCAGACATTATAAAGTTCTTGAAAAACGAAAGTTGTCTCCAAAGTCACTGAGTATGAATCTAATAAAGTCCCTGGATCTTGCTGCTAATTATCAGGAAAAACAAAGAACAAAGGATTATGTCAACCCCCAATTGTATGCTTATAATTCAGCAAAATCCACACTATGAAAAACTCTACAAGTCAAATTCTCTCTGTTTTTCAATAGATATATTCTAAGAAAAATAAAGGGAAGGAAGGAGAGCCTAAAGAATAAGAGGCTTAAAAGACATTGTTTTTTCAATGGACAAGATTTATTTGTGGTTCTGGGAAGTACATCTGGCAATAATATTTTAAATAAATTCAAGAAAATAAACTATTATAAAAGTCAGGATAATAATGACTTTTGAAGGAACTAAGGAAATTGAGATTAGGATTGAATACCTGGAGGAACTTCTTGGGTGGTTTTCAATGCTGTCTTTCTTGAGCTGGGTGGTGGTCATTAGTAAATCTGGAAATACAAGCTCAAACCACAGTGAGATACTATTTCATGTCTAAATGACTAACAAAAATTTATAAGTCTAATTATGTTAATTTTGGACAGTATATAAAGGGAGAAGACCACAGAGTAGAAATATTTTTTTAAGCAACCGCTTATGAAAAAGAGGAAAAATCTAGCTATATTAAATCACTGTTGGTTACTTCTGGAGAAGTAGAAATACCAAAGTCATATGCTTGTTGAAATTACTAATCTCATTTTCATTTACATACATTAGCTAACTATTTGAATAAGTAAAAATTAAAAACTCTGGTACACCAAGTGCCAGGAGATGTGAAAGAATGGAACTGCCAGTCACTGCTGGTGACTGTGCAATTTGACACAGCATTTGGGAGAAAATTTGGCAATATCAAGTTAAGTTAAATATTCTACAGTTTAGCAATTCACTCTTTGGCCCATAACCCAGGAAAAACACTTACTTATATGTATTAAGAGACATATAAATATTTACAACAGCATTATTTCTGTTAGCAAAATCTGGGAACCACAAAATAAAGTAATTTAGGGTATTTGTACTAAGGAATACTATACAACACTAAAATAAATGAAATACAGCTACAAATATCACCATGGATCAATGACCAAACAAAATACATTGTTTAAGAAAAAAAGTCACAAAAGAGTACCATATAAAAATGTCAAAACGAGGCAAAAATAAACTACATATTGCTAAAGAAAACAAAATATACAAATTTTATTTAGAAATACACAGATATGTTGAAAGTATAAAATTTTTAAAAAGTAACATTACATTTACAATAGCATATATTTCTTGGGAGAGTATATGAGATATGATTAGGGCATAAAAGACTTTGAAGTTTATAAAAATATATATCTTAAATCACATAATAAGCATTGATTTTTTATCATGATTGAAGTAATGGATCCAAATATTCTATGTATTCTTCAGTAAGTGTTATATATTTTATAGTGATATTGTTTTTAAATATTATACTACAAGTATTTTCTTTCTTGCTACCCTGACTTAATATCTACCTGGCAAAAAATTTTCCATAATTTGTTTATAATTATGTCCTTTACCCATCTATTTAAGCATTTTGATAGCTTCTTATTATCTACTAGCATAAAAAATAATAGAAAGAAATTATTCATTCACAACACATGTAGTTATTTAATATGTAATCAATATAGGTATCATAATACTGAACCAAAATCCAATAAAACTAATATTTGATTTTATCTTAGATTCATGGGGTTGCCTATAATTTTCCTTACAATGACATACAATGTCATTGGTTTATGTGTTCTCCATGGAAAAGGGGTAATAGTAAATTAACATAAATAGAAAATTTGGAAGCTTTAAAAGGAATAGAAACAAACTATCTTGGGGTTTGTAAACCTCAGGCAAATATATATTTCAGGTACGTGTCTATATGAACAATTTGATTTTAAATTTGTTTAATGTTCATGGTCTCATGAGATGTAAAGTGATTTTTTTGTTTGTTTTTTGTTTCGAAAGACAGAACAAAGGGTAGAGAAGAATTGCCTGTATACCTGTTTATGGTTTAATCAGACACTCTCTTCTTTCTCTTCAGATCCAGGACCTCTTTGTGTTGGAACCATCAAATGTGTCATTCCTGGCTAATTTCATATCTTTTGCTGTGAGAAACAGGTTAGCAATGCTGTCATTACTCACAATGCTATGGCTGTTTGGACCCTGTTTTTGTAGAAACAATATAGAAATTCATGCCTTTGCAGTTTAATACTATTTATTTAATGCATTATTATTCTTGACACTGATGTGCTTTCTGACACCCTTGAGTACTGAACTCCAACTACTCTCTTCACATTTGTTACTGTACTTGGCGATGATGACAATAAATACAAACATACCCAGCATATGCAGAATAATGTGAACAATAATTCATTTTATGATCATATTAAATTTACCATTTGGGACTTCATAGTATATACTCTTATCTTTCTTCAAACTCTTTAGATATAAACACTGCATTCTTAGAATGTGATCTCTTTCAATATTACCTTCCACACAGTACCAGCAATAGGAGAATAGTGAGATGTCCAGGACAGGGCATTAAAAATGGCCACTTGTACAAAATGTGTCTGTTTCTCTTTCAGCATAGCTTTAGGCAAACTCAGGACAGTGTGATATCACCATGAAATGGGAGGCAAGTGAGGACACCAATCAAAAGGGCCTGTTGCACTTGCAGGACAACTGTCTCAAAGCCCTCAGAGGAAGCAGTCATGATCACCGCCAGAAGGACCGGCTAACACATTAAGTGGAGGCAACAGAAACAGCAGAATAACCACCCTGACTGCAATGTCAAGGAAACATAAGGTAAGGGATGCTTGCTACCACCCTCATCATCCTTGGGTGCTGTAGCCTGGAATTGACATCATGGCTCCTACATGGATTAGCAGGAGTTGATAGATAGGCCCAGACACCTGTAGATCTTCACGGAATCTGGTCAACATGAGGTATGGTTAAGGAGTGACCCAAAGGAGAAAAACTGAGACAGGGCCCATGCCAATTCCAGTTCTTGTGCAGAGCCACCTGCCCAGAGGTCATTGCACTACAGCTGCTTCATGGCAGTGGAAGTAGATTTAGCACATTTTGATAGGCAAATCTTGGCAACCAGGATCTTTGTGGTACCACATGTGGTCTTGCAGTGCCCTGTGTGGGTGGTACTTGTCCAGTCCCAGGCACTGCAAATAGACTGTAAAAATTAGAAAAAGGCACTGCAAAGCATGATACTCAAGGAGATGCAAATTTCAGGACAGCTCTTCACTTGTATATGTCTAAAGGCAGTACTAAACACAATGTTGGATATTGAAAAATATTTTACTAAATATTCCAAATTAATCAGATACCTTTTGCATTAAAATTTTAAACTATCAATTGATATTAATATGCAGTATTGATTATCATATGACTGTGGAAAAACATTTAGATAACACTCTTTAATACATTAATTATACATTCATTATATGTTTATCACATTCCAGGTATTGAATTAGGGATGCAACAATCTTTATAATATATTTTATACACCTGCTATAATAGATATTCAGAGCCATACAAATTTATAATCTTTAGCTGATTTTTGAAATTTCAGAAATTAATACTTAGAAATAAGGCAGATTATAAAAGCCAATGAAAGACAATGTATAATAAGTATTACACATTGTATTGAATATTATTGATAACCAAACTATCTGTTAATAGAGATACTCTGGTTCAACTAATTAGTAGAATACTATATGTTCCTCTAAATTAGAATTCTGAAGCTATTTGTCAAAAATCACTATGATTATAGTTATATGAATTTATATTTTCATGACAATGAGAACCAAAGGAGAACATGGATATGTACAACTAATATTCACAGTGACTATTATTATTATGTTAAAATGTTTGTAGAGTATTAGAGTTAAGAGAAATTAAATAAAATTAATGATTTTCTTCGATTCCATGATTCTTTGACTAAGTAGCACTCACCTGTACAATGGTAAAACCTAATCCTGAGGATTGTCATTCATTCATTAATCATTTTTTCCATAATTTTTTAATGGAGCATTTTTTCTGTGCCAGACACTTTTTTCTAAACATTGATAATTGGTAGAGAATGGAAAGTGAGAGGTGTGTACCAGGGGATTTCCTTCGGGCATATTAATATCAAGAAACCTACTTTTCTATCCTAGTGAGATTTAAATTCATAGCACTAAATACAGAGTAAATAGTAGATGGCTAATCATTAAACTGGAATAATATGTTCATTAATGTGTTAATACTATGAATAATAAATTAGATGTGAAGCAACTATGCAAAAACTAAGATAATTCCAGATTCTGAAAAATGTTAAAAAACCTAAAATAAGTAATGGAGTAGAAAGTAAGAGGGGCAGATGAAGGTAAGGGCAAGGGAAATCCTCTTTGAGAGAGTACATAGCAGGACTGATAAGAGAATGATGAGGAAAACACAAGCATGAGACAATCACAGGGAAGAAAATTCCAGGTGGATTATCTTTTTGGTGAGCTGTCACATTTGGTTTGCTAGTACTTTGTTGTTTTTTTAATATAACTATTTATTATTATTTATTATATTTGCAAGATATATCTAAAGTAAAAGATAATTAATGCACTGAAAGTTAAGAATACACAAACAGGGGACCAAAATTCAATAGGTGCAGTGATCTTAATACCACGCAAAGCAGACCTTAAAGAAAAAAGCATTAACAGAGATGTAAAGTGAGGCACTTGATACCTTAAAAGGTTCAATTTTCCAAGACTATCTCGCAATTCTAAATTGGATACACCTAATAACCTGGCCTCAAAATATATAAAGCAAAAATTGTCAGAGCTACAAGGAGAAATAGACAAATCTATGATCATATTGTCACATTGTAAAACATCTCAGTAATTGACAGAAGAAATAGACAAAAATAGCAGTAAAGATACATACTATTTGAAAAACATATTGAATAGACTTGATCTAACATTATAAAACATCAGATTCACAAGTACAAAATGTTTTTTTCAAGCACATATGGAAAATTAACAAAAATTGACCATAGTCTAGGCTATAAATCAAGGTTTAACCCATATCAAAGATTTGAAATCACCCAGAGTACACTCTCTGACCACAATACAATTAAGGTAGAAATCAATAGCTTTTGTATGGAAAGCTATTTATTTCTACCTTAATTGTATTGGAAATTATCACTTTTTTGGAAATTAAAATATATAATTATAAGTAATCAATGGGTCAAAGAAGAAATTATAATAAAAATTAGGAAATATATTTACAAAGTAATGAAATTGCTACATATCAAAACTTTTGGCTGAAGCTAATGCAATGATTAAAGGTGAATTTAAAACTAGTTTGCAGTTGGTAGGACTGCAAACTAGTGCAACCTCTATGGAAAATAGTATGGAGATTCCTTAAAGAACTAAAAGTAGAACTACCATTTGATGTAGCAATCCCACTACTGGGTATTTACCCAAAAGAAAAAAAGTCATTTTATCAAAAAGACACTTGCAATAGAATGTTTATTGCAGCACAGTTCACAATTGCAAAGATGTGGAATCAACCTCAGTGCCTATCAATTCATGAGTGATTAATAAATATGTATATATACACCATGGAGTACTACTCAGTCATAAAAAGTGAATTAACAATATTTGCAACAATCTGGATGGAACTGGAGGCCACCTCCTAAATAAAGTATAGCAAGAATCGATAAACAAACACCACGTGTACTCACTATTAAATTGGAACTAACTGATCAGCACTCATGTACATAGATGGAAGTAAAAGTCAATGGAAACCATGCAGATGGGAGGCGGAAGGAGGGGATGGGTGAAATCATACCTAACAGGTACAAAGTACACTATTTGAGTGATGGGCACAGTCATACCTTTGACTCAAGCAGTACAAAAGCAATCCATGTAACCAAAACATTTGTACCCTGGTAATATTCTGAAATAAAAATAAAAAATAAATATAAAGTAAAATAGAATAAAATAAAAGACAGGATCTTGCTCTATCTCCCAGGATAGAGTTGCAGGCATCCTCAAACTGCGGCCCGCTGAGGACATTTGTCCTGCTCGCCGGGTGTTTTTGCCCATTTTGTTTTTTTACTTCAAAATAAGATATGTCCAGTGTGCATAGGAATTTGTTCATAGTTTTTTTTTTTAAACTATAGTCTGGCTCTCCAGTGGTCTGAGGGACAGTGAACTGGCCCCCTGTTTAAAAAGTTTGAGGACCCCTGGTTTAGTGGCATGATAGAGCTTACTGTACTGGAACTCCTGTTCTCAAACAATCCTGCTGCCTGTACCTCCCAAAGTGCTGGGATTACAGACATTAGCCACTGCACCTGTCCCAGAACAAAACGTTTTAAAATATCTTCCTGACCTTGAGATAAGCAAAGATTTCTTAATTGATATGCAAAATTTCTAACCATTAAAAATTGATAAATTAGAAGAAGAATTCCAACTGGAGATTTCAAATTTCAATATGAATTTTAGAATTTAATAGTATTACAATGTTTTATAACACTAGATCTGCCACAGCCTCTTAAAAGCCAGTTGACCTTGAGAAAACATGTGAAATTCTATTTTCTCCACCTCACAGTGTGAAAAATATTATCTGCCCTTTCAAATTCCCTGGACTGTTGTGAAGATACAGGTACACATTCATGTATAAACAAGTATATGAATGAATATGAGATTATTATTAAAACATCATAAGACAATACCAAATTACTGAATAAACATTGCAAAAAGACATCCAGTGCCTTAGTAGTTCAGAGGAGTGGCAAATCTCCAGTCAGGATTGGCCAAGGAAAGCTTTATAGAGGAGGGATTGAAAGCAAACAGGAATGCACTACCCCGTGTTTCAACATCTTTTTATTTGCATTCCTTTCATTTCAAAATCTAAAACAAATTAAGATAAACTTGAGGGTCAGGGAAAGGGCAGCCTGAAGACAGTAGTTCTGTTTAATGAAATATTATTGTGTCAACACAAAAATTCACATTGCTCAAATAAATTGTTAGTGTTTCATTTTATATTCTATGAAATCTGGATTGGGAGAATTTTACAATCAGCAGAGACACCAATTCATGATGTGTCAGAATCATTTCCATTTTATTCAAAATGCTATTTAATATCAACAAAAATAAAACAAAGATATAATAAAATATAACAGTTAGCTTTCCTTGCATCTTGTCTTGTGCCTTAATTTTCATGCTAATGACATTTTGACTCTTAATGATTTTCAGTTGTTTATGTCCTCCAAACATACTATTGCTCTCTGTCTTCAAAAAAAGTATTCCTGAAATTTTTTGGAAATAATTTCATTTTGTACCAAATGACCAAATTTTACAATCTGATTTATGATACTAACAGTACATCTATCCAACTTTTTTACCTTACTAATTTGTTTCAAATTGTCCAATATTTTTGGAATAGTAACATCAAACCTTCTGCTAATTCATGTGGGGGTTGAGATGGATTTGCTTCCACTATAGCTTTTAGTTCATTATTATCCACTTTGTTCTCTGGTCATCCACATAGCTCATTTTCAAGATTAAAATCACCTGAACGACTGGGCTTTATTCCAGGGATGCAAGGCTGATTCAACATACACAAATCTGTAAATGCAATTCGCCTCATAAATAAAAGCAAGAACAAAGACCATATGATTCTCTCAATAGATGCAGAAAAAGCATTTGACAAAGTCCAACACATCTTTATGATAAAAACTCTTAGCAAAATATGCATAGATGGCTCATACCTTAAAAATTTCAAGTTCGTTTATGACAAACCCACGGCCAATATCGTACTGATTGGGGAAAAATTGAAACCATTCCCACTTTGAACCAGAACTAGACAAGGATGTCCACTATCACCTCTTCTATTCAACATAGTGCTCAAAGTCTTAGCTATAGCAATTAGGGAAGAGAGGGCTATTGGGGGCATCCAAGTGGGGGCAGATGAGATCAACTCTCACTCTTTGCCTATCATATGATATTATATCTAGAAAACCCCATGGATTTGTCCAAGAGACTCCTAGATTTAATAAATGAATTCAGTAAAGTCTCAGGTTACAAAATCAATAACACAAATCAGAAGCATTCATATATGCCAATAACAGTCAATCTGAAACTCAAATCAAAAACGCAATACCTTTTACTATAGCCCCTAAGAAAATTAAATATCTAGGAACATATTTAATAAAGATAGAAAAGACTTATACTAGGAGAACTATGAAACTCTAAAAAAAAGAAATTGTAGAAGATGTAAACAGATGGAAAAATCTAACCTTGTTCATGGATTGGTAGAATAAATATCGTTGAAATGTCAATATTACCTAAAGTGATCTACAAAATAAATGCAATCCCCATCAAATTGCCATCATCATTCTTTACAGATCTAGAAAAAATAATTCTTCACTTTGTATGGAACCAGAAAAGACCTCGTATAGCCAAAGCAATCTTAAGTAAAAAGAACAAACTGGGAGGCATCAATCTTACAGACTTCCAGCTGTACTACAAAGCAATAATAATTAAAACAGCCTTGCACAGGAACAAGAACAGAGACATTGATCTTCGGAAAAGAACTGAGATTCCAGAGATGAAACCATCTGCATATGGTAACCTAATCTTTGGTAAAGCAGACAAAAATACACTTTGGGAAAAAGAATCTCTTTTCAATAAATGGTGCTGAGAAAACTGAATAGCTACATGCAGAAGAATGAAGCTGGATCCCTACCTCTCACCTCTCATAAAAATCCACTCAAGTTGGATATCAGCCTTAAACCTAAGGCATGAAACCTTAAGAATCCTAGAAGAAAATGTTAGGAAGACCCTTTTAGACATCGGCCTAGGCAAAGAATTTTTGAAGAAGATCCCCAAAGCAATAACCACAGCAACAAAAATAAACAAATGAGATCTGATCAAATTAAAAAGCTTTTGCATAGCCAAGGAAACTATCATTAGAGCGAAAATACAACCTACAGAATAGTAGAAAATACTTGCTCTCTACACATCCAATAAATGTCTGATAACAAGAATCTATCTAGAACTTAAAAGAATCGACAAGAAAAAATCAAACAACCCCATCAATAAATGGGCAATGGAAATGAACAGAAACTTCTCCAAAGAAGACAGAACAATGGCCTGCAAACATATAAAAGAAATGCTCAACATCTCTAATCATTAGAGAAATGCAAATCAAAACCACAATGAGATATCACCTAACCCCAGTGAGATTGGCCTCTATCAAAAAATCCCCAAACATCAAATGCTGGCAAGGATTTGGAGAGATAGGAACACTCTTACACTGTTGGTGGGACTGCAAATTAGTGCAACATCTGTGAAAAAGAATTTGGAGATACCTCAAAGAGCTAAAAATAGAAATACCATT
>VBSM01000272.1:23164891-23205215 GCA_008086735.1 Cheirogaleus medius | reverse complement strand
CACTATTGCAAGGACATGGAAACAACCCAAGTGCCTGTTAATTCATGAGTGGATTATTAAAATTTAATATATGTATACAATGGAATATTACTCAATTCTAAGAAACAACAGTGATCTAGCACCACTTATATTTTCCTGCATTGAGCTTGAGCCCATTATCCAAAGTGAGGTGACATAAGATCGGAGGAATGGGCTCCACATGTATTTGCCATCAAATTGTCACAGACTGATAAACATTATGGTGCTCTAATGGTGGTGGTGTTCTCCAGCGATTAGGAGGATGGGGGGGTAGGCTCACAACTGAGGGATGTGGTGAGCATTGTGGAAGGGAGGGACATACCTTTAACCCTTGCTTGGGAGAGGAAAAGACATAAAATGTAACCAAAACTTTTGTTCTCTCATATTTTCATATTTTCCCGAAATAAATAAATAAAATAAAATCACCTGAACAGAACTTCTCAAACTATTGACATACTGTGCATTCATTAGCCACATCCTTCCCAAACACTTCCTGATATTTCAAGCTGTCTGCAGTACATTGGTTCCACAACAGAACTCGTTTTCAAAAATAACATGAATTGCTTACTTATAGTTTCAGTAAAATTGCTCTAAAAAATTTGAAAGATAATCACAAGGCAAATTTTTGTTTGAATCACTGAGGAAGTACCTTACCAATAAAAATAAAACAAGAGATGTCAAAGTGAAATGTCAGAAATATCAACTGTCAAACTTATTACTTGAGGAAATCAGACATCTAGTTAACACAGCAGTGAAAGAAGGAATCAACATCCATGCCATCATCTAACTCTTCTTGTATATCAGAAATACATAAAAATAATAATACATAACATATTAGGTGGCAAGGACTATAAAAATATTAAAGGAGAGAAGAATAGAAAGAGCAATGGTAGTGCTGGGGGATATTTGGTTTAGTAATTTTTGGGAAGCCTTGCTGCTTGGGAAGCCATTTGGAGCCATGGCAGAAACATTATAGTTAGTGTAGTATGGAGCAGGAGAAGAGAGAGGGGAATGGTGGTAGTATTCCAGGTACCTGCAAGTGCAATGGCCTTGAGTTTAGACTATGCTGGAGAGGAGAAAGCAAGGAGTAGGAGATAAAGCCAGAGAGTGTGCAGGGACAGGTCACCTAGAACCTTGCAGGTGTGTTACTGGTTATTACTCTGAATGAAATGGGAAGTCATTGGGAGGATTTTTGTTTGGTCTTCTTTTATATTATAGGGAATAATGAAGTGGTCATATTTATTATGAAAAATAAAAATGTAGATAAACAGGGCACCTATCCAATGCTGCTGAGAGTACAAGTAGGCTCAGTACTTTAGAACTGTGGTCCCCAATCCCCAGGTGGCTGACCGGTATCAGTCTGTGGCCTGTTAGGGACTGGGCCCAGAGCTCCCTCCACTCTCCCCCAACCCTCCACCTGTGGAAAAACTGTCTTACATGAACTGTAGGAACTGTGGGGAGGGGGCTACACAGCAGGAGGTGAGCACCCGGGGAGTCAGCTAAGCTTCTTCTGTATTTACAACCACTCCCCATTGCCAGAATCACCACCTGAAACCACTCCCACTCCTCCCTGCCACCCCCATCTATGGAAAAATTTGTCTTCCATGAAACCCATCCCTGGAACCAGAAAAGGTTGGGAACTGCTGCTTTAGAAGACAAAGTAGCACTATTCTTTGAAGTTGAACATTTATATACTGTCTAACCCCCTACCAATTCTGTTCCTAGGTATAAACCCCAAAGAAACTCTTGCAAATGTGTATTATAACACACATACACACATTTTCTTATCAGCACTGTTCACAATTGCAAAAATCTAGAAAAAACTGAAATATTCATTAATAAGGAAATGGATAAATATATTATGGTGTATAGATTATTATGCAGAAGTGAAAATGAATGAGCTAGATTTACATGCAGCAACATAGACAGACTTTAGAATCAGTGAAGAGTAATAACAACAACTTTCAGAAGATTACAGAGAGTATGATAGCATTTTTCTATGTGTCCACAAAAATAACAAGTAGTTTATTGAGAAGGAGAACTACATATGTGACCAAACAAAACTAAAAGAGTAAATAGAATGATGAACACCTCACAAAATTAAGGGGATAAGATGAGAGAGGAATACGTGCATAGAATTAATAGTATTAAATATTTTCTAATTCATAAAATAGAGGGTGATTTATAGGTGTTTGTTTATTATTATGCTTATATATATCTCATGCACCAAATATTTTATCACATTTAAATAATTAACAATATAAAATCTCCTTTGAAATATTGATAGAAAAATATTAACTTTGAGGAAAGTAATTTTAGTAAAATAAAAATTGGAAGCATAAACAATAAATAGAGAATTGATCAGGGAAATGCATGATCATACTCTGGAAAATATATTAACGGCAAAATGCACAAAAGGCACTATATAAATTTGAGCAGGGTAGTATGGTCAGACTGTAATTTCAAGGTAATGTATGATTTCTGTGTGAAAAATAGACCACAGGTAGATAAAGATTGATGCTGGGAAACTAATTAGGAGACTGTTTAAGATGAGAGGTGTTTGTAGCTAGGCTAGATCTCAGTGGATATAATGAGAAGTGTTTGGATTCTGGATATTTTTCACAGCTATATCTGTAAAAATCAAGTACAAGAGACTTCAAGGTTCTAGACCTTGAAATTGGAGGATAATGGAGTTGTCATTTGCTGAAATGTGGAAGACTGTAGGAGGGGCATGTTTAAGGGACAAGACAAAAGAATATGGTTTAGAACATTTTAGACTTGTGATGTCTATTACACATAGAAGGGAAGATGAAAGATAAGTGTCTAAAATTCAAGGGAGGCATGAGAGCTTCCACTATAAATGTGGACATCATCAGTGAGTTTGATATTTACAGCCAAGAAACTAGAGTTGAAATGATTTAGGGACTTAGTCTTGACAACCAAAGGAGATTGAGCTCATTAGGCCAGAGAGTGAAAACATTGAGAGAAAGCAGTCCTAATGTCTAGTAAGGACAGTATTTGAAGAAAGAGTGAATGATCAGTTGTATCAAATGTAGCTGATATTATATTAATATAAGAGGAGGTTGAGCACTGACACTGGATTTGGCCCTAAAGAGGCCATTGATAGGAGTGACAATGAAGGTCCACATACTGTGCCTAACTATTTACAAGTTATAAATCAAGGCATCAATTTTTTAAGTAAAATAATCTCTAGCTTGAAAAATATATCTTCATAGCAATAAAACAGAAAAAATACACAACTATATTTTACAAAATTATTAAAGATGAGCTACAAATTAGATTATACATAAAAAAGAAAAGAAAGAAAAGGAAAGAAAGAATAAATGGCACCACAAGGAACCATACTATTTTCTACAAGAATTGATTATATTCATTTTGAAAGGAAGGATTTGAGAAGTTAACTTGCCTTTTCTGCTACTTAATTACTGCACTCAAATCCGCCGTCAGTTCAGATTAGTTGAGTCAGTCTTTGATGGCAGCAGAATAAGAAACTGTAGACTTTCAGGTCATCTGGAAGCAGGCACATATTTTTTTTGAGAAAAAGAAGCAGGAGATGTTTAGAAGTGTTCTCCAGAGACTGAATACTGTTCAGTATGTGAATGAATGGTTTAGGTTACAGTGTGCCATTCCATGATCAGAGATGCCAAGTGGTGGCACAGTTTTTGTCTTGGGAAGAGGTGGTAAACTTTCTGATTTGTATATGCTTCCAGAGAGAAGTAAATATGATTATTCTTGAAACTCTCTTGAACTGTACTTCCAGATTTGCATGGATGAAGGTAGGAGTGAAGAAGACTGGAGACTTTATTTCCTTAGCGTCTTCTTTGTGGTGCTCTCTCATTTCACTACTTCAGAAATGGAGAACACATATGGAACACAATGCCTGTGACCTTGAAGTGACTCCAAATACCATAGCAGAAACTAGGTGATTTTTTTCTTTGCCTGTTAAATGATGTATTAACAGATACCAGGGAAAAAATTCAGGGTTTGGAAGTAAGTTAGTTCATTCCTTCTTTACTCCATGACACTTTGTATTTCCTAGAACTAAATAGATTATCTGGCATCATTTTTATGCATTTCTAGCACCCAGAATCAGATCAATGCCTACTTTCTAAGAAGTGAAATAGCACAACTGCGTATTTTGTTTAAGGATACTTCTCAGATACTTTTATTTTTTGTGACAGCTCAAAAGAATTAGAATTAGTATTAGGAGATTTGAGAAGAAAAATAATGTCTTTGTTCAATTGAACTCAATAAAAATGTCTTTTAGAATTTAGGCATCTCAGATACTTATTTTTCCATGCATTTGAAGTAGAATATTATACTGAATGTAAGAGTCAAGAAAAATATTTTATAAAATGAATTTAATCATTTTTAGTTTGATTGCATAAAAAATATGTTATCAGAAGCTATGGCAAATTGATTTTTGGATGGAGAGGGATTTCCAAGGCATTAAGCGATTTGCTTTTGCTTGTCAGCAATATGGAAGCAAGAAATATTTTATCTCATTTAGGCCAGTGCTTCTTGTTCAGTTCATTAGTTTTCATTCAAGTTCATCTACATGCCACAGTTAATACACTAATGCTTTAATCAGTGTATATAAATAAGCTGAGACAGAATTTGGTCTATAAATTCCCAAGATGTAATTGCTTCTATAATACATATAGTTTTCTTTCTTCGAATTATTTTCAATTAATATAGAATATAAACCAAACTAGTACTTTTCACATACAAATGTGTTTGTTGTCACTGCATTATCCAGAGCTCTGAAAATTAGTATAATTAGAATTTATGTAAATGATGGTTTAATGGTTGCAAAGTCTAAGTGATATACAATTTGAAAACTTTCCAGCATATTTATTCAAATATCAACTTCCTTGTAAAATATTTTAACTTCTTCACCTCAGAGCAGGTATAAATAGCTTCTTTATTCCATGGAGACTTTATTGACTTTCTATTTTAACATTCATCATGTTTATTATAGTTTTAATCTCATTTTCATAAAGAAAACATGGGCTTCTCAGGGGAAGGGACAATAATGCATTCACTGATGTTCTCAATGAAAAACTACAATAAATATAGCTAAGCTTCAAAAATATTTATTCACTCTTCTTATGATCCTCTTCCTCTTACTCCCTTCTTGTAAATACTTTCCTCTCCTCTTCCACTGTCCCTCCTACCAAATTTACTACTATAAGCTTCAGTCTTATATATGGTTATTATATCTTTCAGAGTTCATCTCTTTTCATAGCTACAGCTGTTATCTCCAAAGCATACAGTCATATATTTAGCCTGTCCTCTCTATTGCACTCCATCTCATGTTAAAATTGTAAGAGAAGGATTCCACATCTCTCCCATACACTTCCTGTTCTCTTCATTGCTCTTGCTTCCTACAATCTGGCCTACTAGTACAGCCACCTCCTAATGTGTCTCTGTGACATCAGTATCTTTTCCCTCAATCCATCTTTTGTTGTTGTTGTTGTTAGGGGATTATAAATCTATAGTTTTATTAAGACGGAAACTGACAGTGTGGTATGAAGAAGTTTACATTTAAACGATGTTTTCAGAGAAACCTAACACCACCTAAAAAAGATTCTGCAATGTAGTTCTGGATGCAGGTCTAGGGTATGTCAAGAACAAATGGTTCTCATGATTCAAGACAGAGCATTTTCAGTATCAATTAATTCTTAGAATTTTAAAAAAATTTCTTTTGTTTGGTTTGTGTGTATAAGTGTGTTTTTAGGTGCCCCGGTATGAAAGTTTAATCTTCTCCTTAGACCAGGACTTTTGAAATCATTTAACCCTTGAATTGATTCAATGAAAATTGCACTGTCGGGGATGGAACTTTGTCACCAAAGTTCAAACTTCAAAAACCACAGTGGTTACAAGAGTTCTTCACCCTAAGAGCACGGGCTTTTGTCTCCTCCTACTTTTCCATCTCCTATACTGCCCTCTTCTCCTCCCCTAACACCTCGGCTCGTGGCTTGGATGGACAATCTGATATTTATAACTTCATAATTGGAAAATTAGACTAATTCTTTCCTAATTTTAAGAATTAGCACCTCTAAGACAGAATTATCTGCCTGTGTGTACTCTTCAATAAAAGACTTTCCCTCTTCAGTTTCCATCTCCCAAATAGCAGCTTTGGTAACTTATGCACTGGCTTAGTCTTCTGGGGGGAACAGCATTAAGCTCAGGCAGGGAGTACTTTGACTTATAGATTTCTGGTATTCACAGCTTTTTTAAATTTAATTTTTATTTTTTTTGCATGTAACCTATATTTTATTCTGCTTCATTTTATTATTTTTTATTTTGGTAAAATGTACATAACATATAATTTACCATTTTAGCAATGTTAAGTGTACAGTTCTATGGCATTAATTACATTCACACTGCTATGTAACCATTACCACCATCCATCTCCAGAACTGAAACTCCATACCCATTAAACAATAGCTCCCTATTTCCCCCTCTTCTGCCTCTGGCAAGCACCATTCTACTTTCTGTCTCTGAATTTTACCACTGTAGGCACCTCATTTAAATGGAATCATATTTGTTCTTTTGTAACTGGCTTATTTCAGTTAGCATAATGTCCTCAAGGCTCTCCATGTTATGCCATGCATCAGAATATCCTCCTTTTTTAAGGCTGAATAATATTCCATTGACATGTATACACCACATTTTGTTTATCCTTTCATTCATTGATGGACATTGGGTTGCTTCCATCTTTTGGCTATTGTGAATAATGCTGCTATGAACATAGGTGTCCAAATAACATTGTTTTTAAAAAAAGGTTGGTTGCAACACATTAAATTGATTTTCTTGAATTTGATAACACTGATGTGCTAGTTCATAAATTGAAATCAAATATATTCTTTCCTTTGAGCCTGATTCAGCTCACCAGGCCACTTTCAGACTCTTCCTTTTCCTGATTTCTTGAACTGTGTTTATATGTTCCAGGAGGGATAATGAAGGAGTGGAGTTTTTCCCTCTACCCATGAAAGTTGCCCAGCAGTAAATGCGATGCTTCATGAAGAGGAATCCCTCACCTCATCACCCCTCTGATACACCCTAAGGCTTCTGTTGTCTCTGTGAATGTGAGGCAGTCCAGTGAGCCAGCCAGTTTCTTGGCACACTTAGGGTCTTGGTGTGGATCAATAGTTAGGACACCTACCATGAAACGCAAGACTGGCTGAATTGGACTTGCTCAGTAAATTTCTGTGAGTCCACAAACTACTCTAAAGCCAGTTATTAATTTGTGATGACTATTCATCTATCTTTTATCCTAACACCAGACATTTCTATCTAAAATACGTATTTCATCATATCACTCTTCCGTTTCAAAATCTGTACCACACATAGCCCTTTACTACCTAATGTCCACTTTGAAACTTAATCTGCATTTCCTGCCTCGTTTCTCAAAACTTCCTACACTCTAATAGATTACTCAAAATTCTCTAAATATGCCATGAGATTATCTACTTTGATATATTTGTTTGGTTTATCTTCTCGCTCAAAAAATATTCTCCCATTTATTATTTTGCATTCTTCAACAGCTGGCTTAAATGTGAAGATTTTTCTGTGCTTGGAATTAGCCTTATTTTTAAATCACATTTTATTTAAACTTCACATAAATAATCATTTATATAAATATTTATATTTCTTACTATAGTGTAATCTTCCTAGAGACAAGACGTAGTTCTTGCCTTAGTGGAATTTATCTTCTAGCATGAATGATGATAATGTCCTCCAATCGCATCTCTCTTTTCTGACTGACTCTCTCTTTTTGTATCATATTGACAAGCACTAGGAAAGTTTTTATCCCTATGATAAGCTCTCTGGACTATGACTTGCAAAGGGTGAAACTAGCTCATAATCCTATAATTTTACCAATTCCTGATAAGCAGCCATGGTCAGTAATATAATTTACAAATGATACTAGAAGATTCACATTTAATTGCATTTCCCATCATCTTGCATTCTCTTTCTTGTGTTGGCATTGTGCTAATTCTCTTTGTACAATTAACCAGAAAACTCCTGAATGATAGCAAACATTTTCTTGTCTCTTATTTTGTCCCTACAGCCTCTACCAATAAAACCCCAAAGAGTTCTGTAAACAAGTATAATCTGATGAGGTAATTGAGTTTTTTGTTTGTTCTGAAATTTTTTTATCGCTTTAGTTTTTGTCATAAATTAGTTAATGTATGATACTTAAAGTTGTGTTATTCAGATGATGCAAGCTCCTTAATCTATATAGTTTAGTAAATTTTCTGCCATAATTAAGTCTACTGGATGCTTAAGGGAGTATGTTTTTCTTTTATCCCTTATATAATATTTTAAATTATTTGATCTGCTTTTTAAAAACAATTCTGCTTTATTTTTATCCTCCTTTTGGCTCATATTTAGTCAACAAATTGAAAAATACAATATATTTGCACATAGAATGTGAGCAACAAATTAGAAACACTTATAATCTGGCTACTAAGTTTTGCATAAAAGACTTGTTTGAAAATTAAAAGTTCTTAGCCTTATAGATTGATTGTTTATTGATCATGGATTATTCTGTAAATAAATAACAAAAATAAGTCATTGTATATACGGTAAGCAATATGAATTCAACTGCATGCATATAAAAGACTGTAAAATGCATTAAAATGTTAATAGTAGTGATCTTTCAATATTAGCATTACTGTGATATTTTTTTGTCTTAAAATTTTCGTGATTTTCTCACTTTCATGGTATTACTTTTTAAAATCTTTAATTTTAAAATAATTACAAATTTATAAAAGTTGCAAAGATAGTATAGAGATGTCATGTGTACCCTTTATCCATTCCCTTCTATTGGTTACAACTTATACATTTTTAAGAAATCCAATGTATCTATTTTCTTCTTGTATGGATTGTCTTCTTGGTGTCTTGCCTAAGAAATTTTTATCAAGCCCTAGGTCTCAAAGATTTCCTCCAGTTTATTTTACTTTCTAAGTATTTTACAATTTACATTTAAACATTTCAATTTGATTTAATTTTTGTATAAGGTACAAGGTTGAGTATGGGGTTTACTATTTTGACTAGAGATAAATTGTGACATAAAATTTCATCAAAATTATTATATACACACACTGTAAATATAAAATTCTACCTAAAATACATTAAGTAAAATGTAGAATTTGTTAAATAAAAAGTATAATTTTCAATGATATATTTACC
Source organism: Cheirogaleus medius (assembly GCA_008086735.1). Lineage (NCBI taxonomy): Eukaryota > Metazoa > Chordata > Mammalia > Primates > Cheirogaleidae > Cheirogaleus > Cheirogaleus medius. The sequence continues at coordinate 23,195,972 of VBSM01000272.1, read as the reverse complement.
TTGATAACAACTGTGCAATAAATTTACTTTATTTATTTATTAACCTATTCTACTCATAAAAAGATATCAGACAATTTGATTTTAACTACTTAAGTGAATTTCTGGATAAAGATTAGAAGTGATCAACAGGGTTCGTAAGCAATATGTGTTTTGTCATGACACTTTATTTTCTGTCATAAGGTTGCTGTTGTTTTTCCTTCTTTGACAATTGTCTAAAATATTTTTGATAATTACATCTATTATGATTCAGAAAGAAAATATAAATTTAGAAAATGGAAATTAAAAAACTAGAATTTTATATATAAACATTTTATTAATATTATCTAGTTAAAAGAAATTGTTTATAATACTTGTAGTTTTTTTTTTTTTTTTTTTTTTTAGAGATGGGGTCTCGCTCTTGGTCAGGCTGGTTTCGAACTCCTGACCTTGAGCTATCCACCCGCCTCAGCCTCCCAGAGTGCTAGGATTACAGGCGTGAGCCACCGCGCCCGGCTATACTTGTAGTTTTTTAAGTGACCCTGTCTGCTGCTAACGGTGAGTCATTCTTGCAAATAAGATGAATATTAGCAAATGTGTACATAGGGTATACTTTATACAAATCCTATAAGTGCCCTTTCAAAATTAACAACTTTCGAATGTTAATTGTCTTTAAGGCAATTATGTCACATGATTCTGTGTAGTCCTCTTAATCTTGCTACACTGAATAAATGTTATGTAACTTGAATATTACATAATAACATTTTCAAAGACATAGACATTTATCAGTATTTGATAATTTCCTAGTACTCAATTCTGTGCAACTACTATTAAACTTAATTTTTTATTAGACATGTAAATAAAGTGTTACAAAAATAAAGACTATTTTATGATTTAGGAATTCATGAGAATTCCTCATAATTTGTATTTCTCATTCCCAAATTCCAACAATTTATAGCTGCTGGAAATTTGGAAAAAGTAAATTTTAAATTAAAGGATTCAATTTAAAAGACAGACAAATAAAATAGTAAAAGTTAAAAAATAAAATGATGATTAATACATATTACTAGGCATAAGATCAAATAAATACCTGAAACAAAATAATAAACTTCAATATATGACAAAAACAATTAAAAAGGTAAAACTAATATATTTCAGATGAGAAATAGAGAAATTGTCATATAGTATACCTAATTATAAAATCTTTTAACAAAGTTAAGACTAATTGTATAAGTTATAGCAATAAATTTGGACGAGCTTAACTTATTAAAATAAATAAATAAATCATTTCAAGTTTTATACAAAGCAAAACCCAACTCTGTACTGTATATAAGAGACATACCTAAAGAAAAATGATTTAGAAAGGCTAAAACTAAAAGGGTAGATGAAGATACATTGAGCAAATGAAAATAATTTTTTAAAAAACAAGGATAAAAGAACTATAAATATTACTACGCTTCTATTGGAAGGCCTAAAATCCAAAACCATGACAACACAAAATGCTGGCAAGGATACAGACAATAGGTACAGCCACTCTGGAAGACTGTTTGTCTTTTACAAAGCTAAATATAAGCTTAATATGATTTGCAATCACACTCTTTAGTATTTATTCAAATGAGTTTATGTATGCTCACATAAAAACCTGCACACACGTGTTTATGACAGCTTTTTTCATAATGGCCTAAAATTGTGAGCAACTAAGATGGCCTTCAATAAGTGAATAGGGAAACAAACTGTGGTATATTCATATAATAGAGTATTATTCAGAAATAAAAAGAAATGAGCTATCCAGCCATGAAAAACATAGGGAAGAAACTACATATTTTTTAAAAAGAAAACAAAAGCCAGTCTATTAAGGTTATGCAGTGTATAATTCCAACTATACGACACTCTGGAAAAAGCAAAAGTATAGCAACACTAAAAAGATCAGTCATTGCCAGAGAGAAGTGAGGGAGGGATGGACAGGTGGAGGTAGGGGATTTTTAGGGCAGCAAAACTATTCTGTATGATACTTTGATAATGAATACATGAGTATGCATTTGTCAAAACCCACAGGGTATATAACACAAAGAGTGAACCCTAATATAAACTAAGGACTTTAGTTAATGATAATGTCAAAATATTGGTTTACCAATTGTAGCAAATGTATTACACAAATACAATGTGTTAAAAATACGGGAAACTGTGGGTTAGAGGAAATGAGTTATGTGACAATTCTCTGCACTTTTTGCTCAATTGTTCTGTAAACCAGACACTACTATAAAAATATAGTCTATTAATTTTTAAAAAGTCAAAAATAGTAGACAAAGTAAAATTCAAGCCCCTATTAATTATAAAACAAGTGAGAAGAATAACTATTAATTTTATTACAATATGATCAGAGTTTTGTTTGCAATGTTTCTACTTTATGGAACTCAATGGTGTTTTCTTTGTGACCTAATATATGATCAATTTTTGTGATGTTTTGTTTTCCTGTGAGAATTTGCATTTTTTATTATTAGGGAATAAAGTTTAAAATATATAATCATAATGTTATATTATTGATTGATTAATTTTTTTCTCTATATCTTTACTTCTATAAATCTGCCTCATACTGATTGTGATGTGCTAAAATTTCTTATTTTTAATATGGTTTTATCTATTTTTGTCATGAATCTTCTGTAGTTTTTATTTTATAAATGTGGTCAGTATGTTATTTGGGGCTAATATATTCATAACTGTTCTATCTTTATTTTAATTATTAAGTTTGAATTTTACTTTACAATCCTAAGATAATACAAAAGAATAGAAGACTTTTGAAAAATTAGCCTCATATACCATCATTTTGATCATACTTTACTATTCAAGGCAGTTACAGATCCACTTATATTTAAGGAAGGGACATAGATGTCACCATTTTGTGGTCATATTGTAAGGTCATATTGTAAGTAGAGCATTTGGGAGAGATAATATTGTGGGTGCCATCATTGAAAAATACAATCTGCCATGTATGCTAGTTAAAGAACATGATAATATATAAAACCAAGATCATGATGAATGGGAGAGCACTAAAAGTGTCATCCCTATAATGCAAGAATGTGCCCTGTCTTCACTGCTATTCGACAAGGCACTAGGAATGTTAGCCAAACAATTTGTCAACTATTAAGCAAAATAAATCAGTGGAAGACATAAGATTTGATGAATAAGTAAAACTATCTTAATTTGCAGATGATAAAACAGTGCCTCTGAAAAATTCTAAAGAACTGATAAAGCTAACTCAAACAATAAACTAGTTCTGTAAGTGGTGGTTTATAAATTTAGCAAAAACAAAGTCCTAAAACTAGCTCAACTATAATCTAGATTGTTTAACCTCTCTGCCAAATACTCACCTAAATCTTAACATAAAAATGATTATTTCTAGAAAAATATATATTTTTGCTTCAGTCTTTACTGTTCTACATGTGACATCTGGCTTTCAACTCCCCCCCCCAACACACACACACACAAAATTATAGTTCTGTTAAACACAAAAACCACCAGATCTTCTTTTTTTCTTTTTTTTTTTTCGGCAAATTACAGGGGTACAAATGTTTAGGTTACATATACTGTCTTTGCTCCACTGGAGTCAGAGCTTCAAGCATGTCCAGCCCTTAGACAATGCATACCGCACCCATTAGGTATGAATATACCCTTACTCTCTTCCCCCTCCCAACTGCCTTACACTTGGTGAATGTTACTACCTAATGTGCACATAAGTGTTGATCAGTTAATACCAATTTGATAGTAAGTTCATGTTGTGCTTGCTTTTTCCCTTCTTGTGATACTTCACTTAGCAGAATGGGTTCCAGTTCTATCCAGAATAATACAAGAAGTGCTATATCACCATTGTTTCTTATAGCTGAATATTACTCCATGGTATACATATACCACATTTTGTTAATCCACTCATGTATTGGTGGGCACTTGGGTTGTTTCCACATCTTTGAAATTGTGAATTGTGCTGCTATAAATATTCAAGTGCATATGTCTCAATACTCTTCACAACAGCAACAAAGAAAATAAAATACCTAGGAATATATTTAACTAAGGAGGTAAAAGACCTCTACAGGGAGAACTACGAAACACTGAGCAAGGAAATAGATGATTTAAACAGGTAGAAAGCCATACCATGTTCATGTGTCAGCAGAATCAACATTGTTAAAATGTCTATACTACCCAAGTGATCTGCAGTTTCAATGCAATCCCTATTAAAATACTAACATCATTTTTCACAGATCTAGAAAAAATAATTCTATGCTTCATATCCAGAGAAGACCCTGTATAGCAAAAACAATTAAGCAAAAAGAACAAATTGGAAGGCATCAATTTACCAGTCTTCAAGCTATACTACAAGGCTATAGTGAATAAAACAGCATAGATTGGTACAAGAACAGAGACAAAGACCAATGGAACAGAACTGAGAATACAGATATAAAACCATCCTTATATAACCATGTAATCTTCGACAAAGCAGACAAAAACATACACTGGGGAAAATAATTCTTATTCAATAAATGGTGCTGGGAAAACTGGATAACCACATGTAAAAGACTGAAACAGGATCCTCAGCTCTCACCTCTCACATAAATCAACTCACAGTGGATAACAGACTTAAACCTAAGGCATAAAACTATAAGAATTCTAGAAGACACTGCTGGAAAAACTTCTATAGACATTGGCCTAGGGGAAAGAATTTATGAAAATGACCCCAAAGACAATCACAGCAACAACAAAAATAAATAAATGGGGCATGATCAAATTAAAAAGCTTCTGCACAGCCAAGAATACCATCACAAGAGCAAACAGACAACCTACAAAATGAGAGAAAATATTCACATGCTACACATCTGATAAAGGGCTAATAACTAGAATCTATATAGAACTCAAGAAAATCAGCAAGAAAAAAATCAAACGACCCCATTAAAAATTGGGCAAAGGACATGAACAGAAACTTTTCAAAAGAAGACAGACTAATGGCCAAGAAACATATGAAAATATGCTCAACATATCTAATCATCAGGGGAATGCAAATCAAAATCACAATGAGATGTCACTTAACTCCAGTGAGAATGGCTTTTATAAAAAATTCCCAGATCTTCTTAAGAAATGTAAAATAAGTCTACCTATTTTATCACATCTGAAAAAGAGGGGACAAATTAAAAATTCATAAACAGGAAATTATAATGAAGAAATAACCAGTTAGAGAATTATTTCAAAGAATCATGAGGTATTTGCACATAGTTCTGATAGCCTAGAGATTATGTCTAATTTTTTAGGATAAATGTAGATGACAAGAATTTATCTATAAGTGCAGATATATGAGCAGAAAATCATAGAAAAAATAAAGATGTCAAAAATACAATTCTTCTTTTTGAAATAAAGTACTTGAATAAACAGATTCATATGATAATAGTACAATGAATTTAAGTAAGAGATAATTCTAATTTCCTTTTAACTGTTTCTGAGAACAGAGGAAAATTGTAAATTAGTTTTATGAAGTTTACCTGGCTTCATTTCTGTTTTTATCTTCATAAAGTTTTATTAAAGATTTTTTTCAGTGTTCCTTCAATAGTTTTAATTTGGATGCTGACATCCTTTATACTATTTTTTCTTGTTTCTTAATACAAATATGTCAGGTAATGAATTTTCCTTTCCACTTCATTTGCTATATATTTTCTTTATGTTATTAATAAACAACAATTGTGCATATTCATGAGGTACATATGATATCTTGATACATGCATACAATGTGTAATGATCAAATCAGGGTATTGAGAAATCTAACACCTCCAAAATGTATCATTTCTTTTTGTTTGGAAAATTTCAAAACTTGTCTTCTAGCTATTTTGAAATATACAATAAATTATTGTTAAGTATAGTCACTCTACTGTGCTATGAAGCATTAAAACTTATTTTTTCTATTTAACTGTATGTTTATATCCATTAACCAACCTCTCTTCATCCCCCATTCTTCACCCCAGTCTCTGGTAACCACCATTCTATTTTTTACCTCCAGAAATCAACATTTTTAGCTTCCACATATGAGTGATAACATGCAACATTTGTCTTTCGGTGCCTGGCTTATTTCACTCAACATAATGATTTCCAGTTCCATTTATGTTGCTGCAAATAACAGGGTTTCATTATTTTTATGGCTGAACAGTATTCCATTGTGTGCAAATATATCACATTTTCTTTATCAATTCACCCATTGATAGACACTTAGGTTGATTCCATATCTTGGCTATTATGAATACTGTTGCAATAATTATGGTGGGTGCAAGTATCTCTTTGCTATACTGATTTCCTTTCCTTTGGATAAATTCTCAGTTTGGGGATTGTATGATAATGACAAATTTCATTTTTTGAGACACCTCCATACGATTTTCCATAATGGTTGTACTAATTTATATTTCCACCAACAATGGATGAGTTCTTTATTCTCTGCATCTCATCATCATTTGTTATCTTTTGTCTTTTTGATAATAGCTATTCTAACTGTGATGAAATGATATCTTGCTGTGGTTTTGAGTTGCGTTTCCTGCTGATTACTGATGTTGAGCAGTTTTTTCATATGCCTGCTAGCTATTTGTTTGTCTTCTTTAAAAATGTCTACTCAGATCCTTTGCCCACTTTTTAATGGAATTTTTTTTCTGTTTGAGTTCTTGTATATTCTGCCCATCTATTGATTGTTGGATAAATAGTTTGCAAATATTTTCTCCTTTCTACAGGTCATCTCTTTGTTCTGTTGATTTTTTCCTTTGCTTGCAGAAGCTGTTTAGTTTAAGATAGTACCTTTGTCTATTTTTGGTTTTGCTGCCTGTGCTTTTGAAATCTTAGCCATATAATTTATACCTAGTCAAATGTTCTGAAATGCTTCCCCTGTGTTTTCTTCTAGCAATTTTATAGTTTTGAGTCATTTTTTAAAGTCTTTTTATTTCTAATAAATAGGATCTTGCTCATGGTTATTTTGGGGGCATGTTACATTTGAGATCTTTTTTGAATAGTCATTAAGAGAATTTGGTTGTTTACTTTTTTTTTAATACTCTTTAACTACCGTTATAGGATATTTTGTGTTCATTTTATTTTCTAGTTTCACTACAAATATCTTTGGGTTTTTCTGTTATTAATCATTTTAATTTTAAAATTTCACTTGAAGTTAACTGGGTTTTGTGTCTATGTTTTTGGATAGTTTGAAAGCTTGAGCAGTGACTATAAATGTATTACAATTTAAATGTTAATGTGATTCATTAAAAATTATATGGAATGCCAATGTTAGCATAGTTTATTCTATAGCATGCTATTTTCAGGCAAGCTTATTATGCTGCTGCCATATATAAGATATTGAGACTCCTGATATTTAATAATAATTTTCAAAAACACTATAGACACAATTTAATTTATTATGATAAATTTATGCAACTTTATCTTTGTATTTATATTGAATATATTGTCATGGGAACCTGGAATCCATTTTTATTAAAATTATATGCAAATACCCATCTGCTCTCTTCCATTTGAGATTTAATTTTAAAAGCGAAATTATTTAAATTCAATTTCAAAATCTTTAATGAATAGTTTGAAACCATAGATTATCTTGAGTAGTGAAAGACAAAATATGCCTACTTTCAATAATATAGACAAGTCATTAATGCACATCCCTTTATATAGGTCCATATAGGTATGTATCATAAATCTCTGGATATTGCATTTCTTATGCATTTATTTTAATGAAGCAAAATTGAATACCATGAAAAAATTTAATCTATTCAAAATACATTACAATGTTTAAAAGTAAGAGGTAAAGCAGATTTGTTAGCTGAAAATCAAACTGTCTCTATGTTATCTGATTCCTTTGACAGTTTCTGAAAAAAAAATAGAAAGTACAAATTGTGTATTAAATTGATCTGAACCCTCCAGATGGGTAGGGTGTCTGATAGGAACAAAAATTTAGAGAAGGCCGGGCATGGTGGCTCACGTCTGTAATCCTAGCACTCAGGGAGGCCGAGGCGGGTGGATCGTTTGAGCTCAGGAGTTCGAGACCAGCTTGAGCAAGAGTGAGAGCCCATCTCTACTAAAAAATAAATAGAAAGAAATTAGCTGGACAACTAAAAAAAAATATATATATAAAAAATTAGCCAGGCATGGTGGCGCATGCCTGTAGTCCCAGCTACTCAGGAGGCTGAGACAGTAGGATCACTGGAGCCCAGGAGTTTGAGGTTGCTGTGAACTAGGCTGAGTCCAGGACACTCTACTCAAAGTGACAGAGTGAAACTGTCAAAAAAAAAATTAGAGAAGACTTAGATAAAACAGAGTAGAAGATATTAAATCTCACTGGGGAAATTAAAATCATGATACCAAGAAGTTGGGCCCACATTATATTCCCCATTTCACTTGTAGTTTCAAATTAAAATTAAGGGGAAAAACAATTTTGTGAAACTAAGCCCTGCTTATGAATGTGAAGGCTCACACTTTGAAGAATTTAAATTGATTTTGTTAGATATCTGATAACAGGAAGCTTAAAGAACCAAGAGGACTTGAAAGAAAGAATGAGGAAAGAGAACAAATAAGCAACAATGTACTCCAGAGTGCACACAGTAATGAAGTTTGACAAGCTGTAGGATTTTCATCAAAGAATAGTAGCTGCTCTTTGATTAATTCTATCACATTATGCTATTTTGTGATAAAATATGATACATTATGATCTGTTGAATTTGACAATAGTTACAGTCCAACAGAGATACACTTTATGATTTATTCTTTCTTTGTGACAAGATCTAATTCAGAATTTTAAGCTTGTAGAAGAAAACTGTAGTGTGAACCTGGACTATTGAAATCTTTGCTAGTCTCAGTTTAGCTGCGTATGCTACACTGTGATTTCTCTTTCAGCTTTATGGGAGACCCTAAAGCTCTTGCATATATCAGAAAGATTTGAATTTAAATCTTTGGTCTGGCAGTTAGTAAGTGTGATGGCGGAGAAAATATCTCTGAATCTCAATTTTCTCATTAGTAAAATGTAGATTAAAATATCAATCCGGTGGGATTGGGATATTAGAGATAATATTATTATAGGTAATTTTGTGTGATTTGCTTTACCTTTCTTTTTCTCAGAGTCCATCTATAGTATTTTATAGAAATTGATTATATTCAGAAGATATTCCTGGAAAAAGAAAGCTCATCATTTGTCAACTCTTTTCAATATATTTATAATGTACATGATAGTCATTCTTAAATAATGTCATTTCTTTATGAAAGTTCTTGCTGAGATTTAAGCCTTCCTGACAAAGACATCTATTGTACGTAATGAATTAACTTCTTTCTTGTGTATCTAGATTGGTACTAGCTGTGTAACAGCCTTAAGAAAACTAAAAATTGATTACTTAACTTTTTTATTTTTGTTTTTGATTTAGAGGAGAAACACCAGTCAAGAAAGGCATATGTTCATTTTGCTTAATTCATCATTTTCCTAAATTCTCATATAATGCATTTTTGGGAGTTACCAGACTAGAGATAATCTCTTTGGATGCTGCTATAATTCTGTAATTTCAACTTAATTACTCAGGTAAGTAAGGCAGCATGTGTAATTTCAACAGAAAAATCTTTTACTTTAGGTAAAATAAAAGCAGTTTGAAATGTATATTTTACAAAAATCACTTGAAGATTTTCTCAGTTGGATCATGTGTATTCCATAACATTTACACTGCCGGTGTAAAAATACAATATCATTTTAATTTAAAAATATTTAAATCATTTTCTAGGAAATTAGTTATATGAATTATAGTACTTTCATACAATACAATATTATTTAAGCCTTTGAAAAATTAGGCAGATCTGCAAGTACTGTATGAAACAATTTTCATGATGTACTAAAAAAAGGGTAGAGTATCTCGGATTGCTAAATCTTGGATTGCTTTGCTTGTTTGTATTCAAACAAGCAAAACAGAAACTGGTAACTAGAAATTATGAGCCTTGAAGCACAGTGGAGAGGAAGAATATCTTTGTATCATACACCTTTGTGGTATATGATTCTTTTTTACTATGTGCATTTAATATTTAATTCAAAAACTGAAATAAATTGAAACAAATTAAACATGAAAAATAATAGTATTTATATGTATTGCTGTGAATCTTCAATCTGAAACATAATTTAATTTCTATTTTATTATCAATAAATGGCATAATGATCCAGCAATTCTACTTGTGAGTATATAGCCAAGGGAAAAGAAATCTGCTATTTACTGCAGCATTATTCACAATAGCCAAGATATGAAATCAACCTGTGTTCATTGATGGATGAAAGAATAAAGAAAATGTGGTGTATAGAAAACAGAATACTCTTAAGCCTGTAAAAAGAAAGACACCTAGTTATTTGAGAGAACATAAATGAATCTGGAGGACATTATGCTAAGTGAAATAAGCCAGGCACAGCAAGAAAAAATATTGCATGATCTCACTTATATATATGTGGAATCTACAAAAGTCAAACTCATAGAAGCAGAGAGAAGAATGGTGGTTGCCAGGTGCTAGTGGGTGTGGAGTAAATGGGAAGATGTTGGTTAAAGAGTACAAAGTTTCAGTTAGACAGGAGAAATAAGTTCTGGAGCTCTATTGCACAGCATGGTGTCTAATTATAGTTAATAATAATGTATTGTATACTTGAAAATTATTAAAAGAGTGTGTCTTACATGTTTTTATCAAAAATGATGTCTGTGAGGTAATAGATATGTCAATTACTTGATTCAATCATTTCTCTAGATGTGTGTATATATGTGTAGATTAAAACATCATGTAGTACACCATAAATACATACAATTTTTATTTGTCAGTTATACCTTAACAAAGCTAGATTAAAATGAAAATTAATTAAAAATAAAGATATACTTATAAAAGATGATTCTAAGATGCTAAAAAATGAATTTAAATTTTCAACATAATTGACTACTGCTTTTGGAGTATAACCAAAATTCTGGATACAAAATAATACTTGTAGAGAGAGGCTTTTATTTCATATTTACCAGTTGAGAGAGCTATTTTAATTTTTCTCTAGTCATAATATAGTCAGAAAACAGTGTGCCAAAAAATTAAAGAAAACAATGAACTTCAATGTTTAAATGATAGAAACTCAGCAAGCTTCAATCATGAATTTTAAAAAATAAGTTTTCATGATATTTAAGCCTAGAAATAGTGTAGTCATGGAAACATAGGTGATTGTTATAATGCCATAATCTATGATATGAGTTATAAGCATCAGTGAAGAATGTTAATGAGCAATTAAAAAGGTCCTTAACTTTTAATCACATAATTTTCCAGTTGGGACAACTAGCTGTTATCTCCAGTAAAGTAAAGACACCATTCTATAGCATACCTGATGTTTATCATTAAGTGCATTTAATTAAATTAACAGCAGCCAGCATATTTTTATTTCGTGTCTCATACAACTTTTGAATACTAAATCATATACATAGTTTGAGAGATTATTCACTAAATGCTCTTTAACCCAGATTAAAGAAAAGAAGGTTTATATTTTCATTTATAAATTCCATTTAGTAAAAGACTCTTTAGATTAATACTACTTTAACTCTAAGATTTAATTCCTTTTTTTTAAAATCAGAAACTCTTCAACATCACCAGTTATAGTACCATCAGATCTATAAATTCTCCAAGAGAAATAATTTTTTAAAAGTAACAAGCACCACATGTACTCACCAGCAAATTGGTATTAATAGATCAACACCTAAGTGGACATATAGGAACAACATTTGTCGGGTGTTGGGCGGGTGGGAGGGGGGAGGAGGGGATGGGTATATACAAACATAATGAGTGAGATGTGCAGCGTTTGTGGGATGGACATGCTTGAGGCTCTGCCTTGAGCGGGGGCATGGGCAATATACATAACTGTAATATTTGTACCCCCATAATATGCTGTAATAAAAAAATAAATTAAAAAAAGTTACTTCTGCCATCTCTCATACAATTGTTGCTTTTTTGCCCTTAAGAAGCCACATTATACAAAGACCTTTATTCCATAAAGTTCTTTTTATTTTCCATCATACTTAGAATTTTAGTCTTACAATTCATTCCACTTTTTTCAGTGTCCTATATTTATTTTTTTGCTACAGTGCAATTATATGATTTAATATTTTTAACTTACTGACAATTTCCTAACTTTCTGTCCTTTTGTGATGTATTTTTTCCCTTTTAATATTACATTCTTTTTTCTGATTCCTTCCTCCCTTAACACCACCTATAGGAAATATCACCTTTCATTTCTAGGTCTACTGGAGAAAGTCCTCAAATTACCCCTTCCTGTCTGGTTCCTAACTCAAATATGACCACCTGACTCTGACATAGTCTTTGTTTATTAATGCATCCCACACAATCTGTCTTGTCTTCCTCATTTATAATTAGCTTTCTATAGAAAGATTTCCTGAAGGTAAAAATGCCCAACAGGTCACACTTAGGTATAATACTTTCTCAACTAAAAGGAAGAAAGAGAGCATAACCTTTCTTAATCTCCAAAAATGCAGGCTAAACAGTAAAAATTCTTTAATCAGATGAATTCATAAAATTGCCAGTTGAGCTAAAATAAAAGAATTCTTTACCTAAAACTTTGCCATATGATAGGGAAAAATAAAAAGAGCGATAAAATCTACTGTTGAATTCCAAGTTTTCTGAGTTCAGTTCCATGACTATGATTTTCTTTACTTGATTTTAGAAATTGCTGCATCCTGGCCTCCTCTTCCATTACCTCAATTTGATTTTTTCACAGCTACAGATATTGCAACTGAAGTATCTACACCTTCATCTTACTCTTTCCTAAATATATGCTTACCTTTTACTTCTTGTCCTAAATACCAGTAATAATGGCTTGCTTCTGTGTGTGGCAGTGTGTACCTGTAATTCCAGCTACCAGGGAGGTGAGGCAGGAGGATTTCTTGAGCTCTGGAGTTCCAGATCAGCAACATAGTGAGACCCCTGTTTTTAAAAAAACATTTAAAAAAAATGACTTGCTTCTTGTACTTAACTCTGTCGCAATGGTTAGCTATAGAAATTCAGATATTAATAGATCAGTCCTCACTGAATTCAAGAAGTGAGGAAATAGATTAAGTAGAAAGAGGGTGGAGTTTAAATGAAGTCTGATATTGTGCTACTCATAGGAAAATATTGAAACTCTATTTTGTTGTATTTTCTTTTTGTGTGTGGATGTGTATGTGTGTATGGGTGATTTCATATTTGATTAATATTTTTAATATTTTTAAAAAGGAACTCATAGATTCTGCTCTGTCCAGTTCTTATACATTTTATTATGTATGTCCACTACCTTTAAAAATGTACCAAAAGTTTGGTATGTATAATATATTCTGTTCAATCTTCATGGATAATTTTGTCAGCCTTGCTGTACTCTGTTCTGATTTTTAATGTTGGTGACCTGAATAAGTAGCTTGTTCCTTTCTTTCTTTCTTTTTTTTCCTGATTGTAGATAATTTGTTTCCTTATTTCTAGATGGCTAAAAATGGATCATTAAAATTTAGTAAGTAAGTGCCCTAATGTATATTAATCTGTATGCATTTTATCTGGACTATATGGGCCCTTTCAAACTATTTCCAGATTTTTTTTTTATTATATTTCAATGCACTTTATTCAATTTGCTTGTTTTCTTTACAGGGATAACTGTTGTTCATGTTTTGGAAAGTCTTTGTTTTCTATATGTACTACTATCTTCCTAAGTGTTTTAAACTTTTTCTTTCTTTTTTTCACATGCTATAATCTTCTCTATTTCTGTAATTCAATCTGCATTTTCTGATTTTTCAATTAATTTGTTAATATCTATAATAATGCTTGGTGTTTCCTCACTTTATTTCCTTATCTTAGTAGTATATTTCTGTTCATGTTACCTTGTTATTTTTTTCAGCTTATGTTTGAATCATAGTTTTACTGAACTCATGATTGTCTTAAGCTAATTCATATTCTAAAGTATTTCCATATTTTCTTCCATTACTTTGTATGTTGTAAATTAACAAATGATGAATATGTGAGTAAACAAATGGAAGAAATACATATCATGGGGATTAGTAATAATAGCTAACTGGTTAGATATGTCTTCGGACTCAGAACAGGAGGAAGTGTTGAATTTAAGAATTTGGTACTTGTTGATTTATTTCTTTTGGTATCACATTTTTGAGCATCAAATAGGTTATACCATGACTTAAAAAGGTGTTTTAACAAATTCACATCTCTCCCAAAACTCTTTTAATAATTAGACAGGCTCCAAGAGAGAATTGATCAGGCAATTTGATCAATGACTAGATAGAATTATTGTAACAACTATTTCATGTGTGCTTTTACTTTATCTGAATGATTTTATTGCCTAAACTAGGGGAATTTGCTGAAACTACATTTTGTAACTATTTTGGTGTTAGATTCCTTTTAAGATTTGAAATAGATGAAATAATTGAATGTCTAATATGTGCCTTGCTCAACCAGACTATTTCATATAGCACTATGAGTAAAATATTTTTCATCATATCACCATATACTAAAATATCTCAAAATGGCAAAGAAAATTCATTATTTTGTTATAAAATAACTTATAAACCATTTTTGAAAAATAGAAATACCATTCGACCCAGCAATAGCATTATTGGGCATCTACCCAAAAGAGCATAAAACATTCTTTTGTAAAGCCATCTGCACCCAAATGTTTATGGCAGCACAATTCACCATTGTAAGGACGTGGAACCAACCCAAGTGTCCATCAATTCATGAGTGGATTATTAAAAGTTGGTATATGTTTACAATGGAATATTAATTCTAAGAAATGACAGTGAGCTAGTACCACTTATATTATCCTGAATTAAGCTTAATCCCATTATCCAAAGTGAGGTGACACAAGATCAGAATAATGGGCTCCACAGGTACTCACCATCAAATTGGTACTGACTGATTAACACTATGGTGCTCAAAGGGTGGTGGTGTTCACCAGGGATTCGGGGGTTGGGGAGGTAGACCCACATCAGAGGGATGTGGTGAGCATTGTGGAGGGGAAGGGCATACCTCTAACCCTTGCTAGGGAGAGGCAAAGATATAAAATGTAACCGAAATGTTAAAAAAAACAAACATTTATCGGGTGTCGGGCAGGTGGGAGTGGGGAGGAGGGGATGGGTATATACATACACAGTGAGTGTGATGCACACCGTCTGGGGGATGGACACGCTTGAAGCTCTGACTCAAGGGGAAAGGGGAGACAAGGGCAATGTACGTGACCGTGGCGTTTGTACCCCCATAATATGCTGAAATAAAATAAATAAACATTTTAGTTTGAAGGCTTTTTGAAATAAACTTTATTTTTTAGAAAAGTTTCAAGTTCTCAGCAAAATTGAGAGGAAGTTACAGAGATTTCCCATATTCATCCTGGCTCCACGTATTTATAGCTTTTCCCATTATCAACATCCTCCACCAGAGCAGTATATTTGTTATAATTGATAAACATACATTGACACATCATTATCCCCCAAAGGCCATAATTTATATTAGGGTTCACTCTTGGTGTTGCACAGTCTATGAGTTTGGAAAAATGTATAATGACATGAATCTATTAGTATAATACCATATAGAGTAATTTCACTGCTCTAAAAACACTTTATGTTCTGTTTATACATACTTCTATCACCTCTAACCCCTGGAAACCACTGATATTTTACTGTCTCCATAGTTTTACTATTTCCAGAATGTGAGACAGTTGGAATCAGACAGTATGTAGCCATTTCAGAGTGACTTCATTCACTTAACAGTATTTAAATTTCCTTCATGTCATTTCATGGTTTGATGGCTCATTTCTTTTTAACACTGAATAATATTCCATTCTCTGGATATATTAATAACACAGTTTATTTATCCATTCACATACTGAAGGACATCTTAGCTGCTTCCAAGTTTTGGCGATTATGAATAAAGCTGCCATAACCATCTATGTGCAGATTTTTGTGCGGATGTAACTTTTCAATCCGTTTGTGTCAATACTAAATAGTGCATTTGCTGGATAATATATTAAGAGAATGTTTAGTTTTGTAAGAAACTGCCACTGCATTTAAATGTAGCTGCATCATTTTACATTCCCATCAGCAATGAGTGAAAATATCTGTTACTCCAAATCCTCACCAGTTGCTGTTGTCAGTGTTCTGGATGTTGGCCATTCTAAATAAGAGTGTGATAGTATCTCATTGCTATTTTAATTTGCATTTCCCTGATAATATATGATGGGAGCATATTTTTGTATGCTATTTGCCTTCCCTATATTCTTCATTTAGGTGTCTGTTAAGGTCTTTGGCATGCTTTTTAATTGGGTTGTTGCTTTATTGTTGCTGAGTTTTAAGAGTTCTTGGTATATTTTGGATAAAGGCTTTTTGAAAAAAGAAATGAAAACTTTTTCATTTTATAATAAACCTCATATTGCTCTCTATGGGATAACAACTACTATTTTATTGGTATCTGGCCATACAGATAAAAGAAGACTAAAGTGAATATTAAATTTGTCAAATTATTAGCTCACTCATTTTATTATTTTTTTTACTAATCTATTTTTTTATTTCAGCATATTATGAGAGTACAAATATTACGGTTGCGTATATTGCCCATGCCCCCCTCCCCACTCGAGGCAGAGCCTCAAGCATGGCCATCCCCCAAACGTTGCACATCTCACTCATTATGTTTGCATATACCCATTCCCTTCTCCCCTCTCTCACCTGCCCAACGCCCGACAAATGTTATTCCTATATGTCCACTTAGGTGTTGATCCGTTAATACCAATTTGCTGGTGAGTACATGTGGTGCTTGCTTTTCCAACAACAACTTTGCAATTGTGAACTGTGCTGCTATAAACATTCGATTGCAGGTGTCTTTTTCATAGAATGACTTTTGTTCTTTTGGGTAGATGCCCAGTAATGGGATTCCTGGATCAAATGGTAGATCTACTTGTATCACTTTAAGGTATCTCCATATTGCTTTCCACAGAGGCTGAACTAGTTTGCAGTCCCACAAGCAGTGTAGGAGTGTTCCTATCTCTCCACATTCATGCCAACATTTATTGTTTGGGGACTTTTTGATAAAGGCCATTCTTACTGGAGATAAGTGATATCTCTTTGCAGTTTTGATTTGCATTTCCCTGATGATTAGAGATGTTGAGCATTTTTTCATACGTTTGTTGGCCATTATTCTGTCTTTTTTTGAAAAACTTCTGTTCATGTCCTTTGCCCAATTTTTGATAGGGTTGTTTGATTTTTCCTTGCTGTTTTCCTGAGTTCTAAATAGATTCTAGTTATCAGCCCTTTGTCGGATGTGTAGCTTGCAAAAATTTTCTCCCGTTCTATGGGTTGTCTGTTTGCTGTCTTGACAGTTTCTTTGGCTGTGCAGAAGCTTTTTAATTTGATCAGGTCCCATTTATTTATTTTTGTTGCTGCTGTGATTGCCTTTGGGGTCTTCTTCATAAATTCTTTGCCTAGGTCAATGTCGAGAAGAGTATTTCCAACATTTTCCTCTAGAATTCTAATCGTTTCACACCTAAGGTTCAAGTCTGTTACCCAGCATGAGTTGATTTTTGTGAGAGGTGAAAGGTGTGGGTACTGTTTCAGTCTTCTACATGTAGCTCACTCATTTTACATATACAAAAGGTTTGAGACCTTTTGAAAATATGTGATATTTAGGTAACTTCAAGGTCACTTGTAAAAACAGTATTGTTGAATTCTATACTGATACTATTAAGAAAATATAGTATGTTATAGAATCAGCCTTAGGAGGTACAGTGTATTTAGAAATATGAGCATTAATTTGTATTGTTTATTAAAATTAGACTTAAAATGTGCTCAAAAGCATAATTAAAATATACTGTCACTTCTAATGCTGTGTCACAAATTTATCCACAGGTTACATAAATTCTGTATCTGTATTCAGAACTTTGATCTTCTCATTATTACTGTCAGAATATTAATTGAGAAATTTCTTTGCTATACCCACAGGAACCATTAAAAGGTTTCCTGAAATAAGAATATAATCACACTTTTTCAAAAAATGACAGCAGTTGTCTTTATAAAATTTTATCTCTTTACTAAGATATAACTAGACTTGACTTTCTTGTCTCCTCCATCATGGATTTTTGGTGTCAGCAAGACTTACACCTGCTGATAATGAGAAATTACCTTAGTCTATAATAGTGTTTTTGACTTTATGCATCCAATAGTATTAGGGTACCAATTTCTTCCATTTGAAATGTGTCTGCATAAGAAACTGATTCCATGCATTTTATATTAGTAGTCTGAGTGCCTAAAATTCTATTTATCCAAGGCAATAACAACTTATGTCCACACAAAGACATGTGCGCAGTTGTTTTATAACAGCCTTATATAAGATAGCTCAAAACTGGAAACAATCCAAAAATATTCACTGCCAGTTGAATGAATCATCATTGTGATATAGTCATTAACAGAATGAAATACTATTCAGCAATACAAAGTAATCAGCCACTTATACGCCTAACAACAGGAATGCATCCCAACATCTCAGAGAAAGAAACCATATATCAAGATTGAGTTTGTTCATTCCATTCCAAGATGGAATTACCCCATTTTAGGAAACTCTTTTTCAGACAAAATTTAATCTTAATTGACGGAGTAGATCAACTGTTTCCTGCTTGTTAGGGGATGAGGCAAAAGGGAACCTTTTAGGGTAAATGGAAGTGTTCTGTATCTTAAATATGCTGGTGGTTGCCTGGCTACACACATTTTGATACTCCGTTAAAATATTTACTTGAAATAAGTGAATTTTGTTTATTTTTACTTCAATATTATGATTCTTTCCTAAATGAGGCAGATATATAAAAATTCCCATTTATTCGAATAGTTATCAACTTTTTATAATTGCTGCCGCCTTTTTCCTTAGCCATTGCTCCCCAACCCACAAACTCCCTGGTCCTAAATGACAACTTATCTATTTTCTGTCACTATTGATTTGCCTATTATGGACATTTGATATGATGGAATCATACAGTATGTGATGCTTTATGACTGACTTCTTTCACGTGATATTTTAAAGGATTCATCTTAACGCAGCATATATCAGTACCTTTATTTCATTTTTGGATAAATAATACTACATTGTATGGATTTACTAGACTTTATTTCTTCACTTATCAGTTGATAGGCATTTGGATTATTTCTACTTTTTGATTCTTAGGAGTTATGGCACTGTGAACATTTGTGTACAAGTTTTTAGTATGGACATAAGTTTTAATATTCTTTGGGTATATATCTATTAGTGGGATTCCTGGGTCATATAGGAACTCTATGTTTAATCATTTGAGTGACTGTCAGACTATTTTCCAAAGTGACAATAACATTTTCCATTCGTACCAGTAGTATTTGAGGGTACCAGTTTGTCTGCATCCTTGCTGACACTTGATATAATCTGTATTTTTTTATTACATATCCTAGTGGGTATGAAGTGGTATCTCATTGTAGCTTTGATTGTATTTCTTTGATAGATAATGATGTTATGAATCTTTTTATTTGCTTATTGACCACTTTTATAAATCATCTCTGCAGAATTACCTATTCAGATCCTTTGTCCATTTTTCATTGGGTCATTTGTCTTCTTATTATTGAGTTCTAGTAGTTCTTTATATATTCTAGAGACAAATCCCTTATGAGATATGTAATTTGTAAAACTGTTCTTACATTTTGTAGGTGATCTTTCACTTTTTTGATGGTATTCTTTGAAAAACAAAAGTTTTTAATTTTGGTGATAACTATTTTATCTAACTCTTTTGCTGTGGTTTTGATGTCAGATATAAGGAAACGTTGCCTATTCTAAGGTCACAAAGAGTGATGCACATTTTTTCTTCTAAGAGTTTTATAGTTTTAGCTTTTACATTTAGATATTAATATTTGATTCATGTTGGTTAATTTTTGTATGTGGTGAGATATAGGAGTTACACTTTATTTATTTATTTATTTTGTTTGTTGATATCCAGTTGTCCCAGCCCAGTTTGTTGAAAGGCTATACTTTTCTCCACTGAATAGTTTTGGTACACTTATCAAAAATGAATTGAATATAAATGTGAGGGTTTGTTTCTGAACTTTCAATTCAATTCCATTAATATGTTTGTCTATTATTGTGCCAGTACCACATAGTCTTGGTTACTGCAGCTTTATTGCTAAGTTTTGAAGTCAGGAAATGTGAGTCCTCCAACTTTGTTCTTTTGTAAGATCATTTTTACTGTTCTGGATCTTTGAATTTCCATATAGATTTCTATACAAGTGTTCAAGGAAGATTTTGGTAGGGATCATGTTGCACCTAAGAATCAATTTGGAGAGTATTGTCATTTTAATCGTAATAAGTCTTTGTAATCTATTAATATGGAATGTCTTTCCACTTATTTAGATCTCCTTTAATTTCTTTCAGCCATTTTTGGACAGTAGTTTTAACTTATTATGCTTGAAAGTGAAAACAAATTCGAGAAGTTAAAGCACCTCCTAAATTTTACCCTTTGCTTATAAAGTTTGAGTATTACCCAATAAAAGACAGTTTAGGTGTTACTGAAGATCAAAATTATTTCAAAATTTTTTAGAAAATCCTCAAAGGAGGAATAATCAGGATACTTTATTTTCACAAAGTATATCTTTGACATGGGGTAAACTTATAGAAATTAACTATTACTATTAAGTATGTTTGCTTAATTAAATCATATGGAAGAGTAAGCCATTTGGGAAAATTACACAAATACATGCTTATTTTCACTGCTATGATTTTATCTCTTTATTCCTTTGAAATTTGTAGCATATCTCAGATCTTAAAAATGGTTGAAATAAAAATGAATTCATTTTACATTTTGCATTTCTGGTAACATAGGCTAATGTTAAGTGTACTTTCTTTAAAAGAATTCTATTGAAATTTTTTTCAGGATTTTAATTTTTCTCCTTTTGCTCACACATTGAGCAGTAATGACTCATGGTTTGTCTTGTTCTATAGGCCAATAACTCTCTCTGTACTTACCAACATATCTTCACTTAAAATGAGGCAGTGGCTTCATTGTCTTTCCAATATCTAGGCTTTTCTACCATATACTCACTATGTCATTATTAACTTTAGGTTAACAACCTGTTATAACTTTTATAAAAATCCAGATGTCATAAAAGATTATAGTTTTTTCAGAGATCTGAGACATTAAGAATTTTATACTATTTTTATTAGAAATTGATATAATCTAAACAACCAATGACAGCAACAGCAACAACTAAAATTCATTGAATTCAATATGATGGAATTCTTTTTATTTTATAATAATTATCAAAATAATTATCAAAATATCTCTATTCCTGTTTTTTTTCCCCTTCTCTATAACCTGACTTGACTTTTCTTTCTGGGTCTTGTCTTGATGGAAACATCATATCTGCATATAAACTTGCAGGAAAGTGGAAGTACAGTTGGGGAGCATATACCTTTTAAGTTCATGCCTCTGAACTTGCTACTTCTGCTCAAATGTTACTGGCCTTACTTCAGTCACATGGCCACATCTATTTGCAACATAGGATGTAACATGAACTTTAAAACCGGATGAACATGTTTCCACCTACATTCAGGAGCTGGACTTATGAAGTAAGAAGGTTAAAATAAATACTGGTAGATAGTTCAGTCTATAATGTACCTTTTTAAACTTATATTTTGGAAAACTTAGATCCAGAGAGAATAGATTTATTTATATATTATATAGTGAATTTTATATATATGCATTTTATATATGTACATATATGAATTATATATTATATATGCATAGATGAATTATATATGCATATATGCATTGTATATATGCATTATATGTGTGTGTATGTATATGTTTTGATTTGGCTGCTGGATCAGAAATAAAAGCCAGGTGTACTTATTTTCAATCCAATTTTCTTGCCACTAGGAAAAAAACATTGTAATGTAATGGAGTGCCAGTAGGTATAATGTTTAAATGCCCTCTTAATTTATGTATTTTTTTCTGAACATCATAGTGCTGCTATAAAGGCTAATTGAAATATATGAAAATACTTGTAACACTGAATATGAGCAGCAAATGTGAGTTAATACCCACATTTGAAACAATGGCTTCCGGGCTGCTAAACTCAACAGTCAATTCTAATCTTTATCATAATTGAATTGTGTACAGCAATGGATGTAGATGACTACTATCTCTTACCTGTAAATTTTTTGCTCAGTTTTTTAGATTATACATTTTTAGTTTTTTCCCAACTTATTCGTGTTTATTTCTCAGTCTCTTCTATTGTCTCCTTTTTCTACCTGGCCTCTTAAAATAAGAGTGCTCCAGTACTCAGTTTATTTCTCTTCTCTTCTTAAATGACACTCACTCACTTGGTAATATTATCCAGATTTATGAATTTAAATATTATCAATAGGGTGATAATTTTCAAACTTGTAGAACTTCTCAACTCCAGGCTTTATATCCAATTCTTTAATTGATATCTCCCCAGAAATGTATAACAAACAACACTGCATGTCCAAGTGGAATTCCTGAGCTACCAGTGATTTCAACTATTCACTCTCTTCCACTTCCTGAGTTACAATAATTCCATTATTCTAGAAGTTTAGACCAAAAAGCCATGAGGTTCTTCGTGGCTCCTCTCTTTATTGCACATTCCACATCAATATAATTTTTGCCCTTACATTCTAAATACTATTCAAAATATGACCTCTTATTCCTACCTTCAAGGCTGTCACTCTAGTCAGAACCCCTTCATTTCTTACCTGAATTTCTGCTGTAGTCTTTTAAGAGATATCCTAGCTTTCATTCTTGACCCTTTACAGTCTATTCCTAACACAGAGGACTATAGCTGAAGGGGCCCATCTAATAAGCATTGTCTGTGTTTAGACCAGATGCAGGGCACAAGATTCTAAACCTTGAGCCTGACGCTATATTGAATGAGTCTTTGGGGGGTTTAGAGACGATGGTTTTATTTTGCATGGAAATAAGTGGAAATAATAATGGTCATAAGGCAGACCAGGCCAAGGCAATTTAAAAAATATGGTAATAAATGTGGCCAATTAAGCATGCCACTTTGCAATGTGACTCTCCTACTGTTCCCATCAGGAGATGGAGGTTTTTTCCCCCCTAAATCTTGAATCTGAGCTAGTCTGCTTCCTTAGACTAACATAATATTATGAAAGTGATGTTAAGTGATTTCTGAAGATAAGGCATAAAAATACTTCACTTTCTTTTCCTACTCTTTTGAGATATTGCTCTTAGACTCCCTGTAAGAAAATCAGTCTTACCTACCGAAGGGTGAGCAGCCACATGGAGCAGAACTGAGTTATCCATGTCAACAGTCAGCACCTACGGCTGGTGCTGTGGAAGACCATGTTGCACCTTTCAGCTCACTACGTCTATCTGAATACAGCTGTATAATGATCCCAGGCAAAACTAGCAAAAGAACTGCACAAGAAATGAGGAAAATTGGAAATAATAAATATGGTTGTTGTTTTAAACCACTAAATTTGAGGATGGTTTATAATGTTGTGAAGACCAATAACACCCGATGGCCCCAGTTAAAATTGCAAACTGCTCTCTGATACACATCATTACTTATTCTATTCTTTTTTCCCATAATACTAGTGAAGTTTAACAAATTATATCATGTAATTATCTTTGGCAATTGTTACTATTTATTGTCTGTCTCATCTACAAAGGCACCAGCAGTATAATAGCATAATTTTTTTTTCTGATTTATGTAATGATG
This sequence comes from Cheirogaleus medius, assembly GCA_008086735.1. Lineage (NCBI taxonomy): Eukaryota > Metazoa > Chordata > Mammalia > Primates > Cheirogaleidae > Cheirogaleus > Cheirogaleus medius. The sequence goes on along the minus strand of VBSM01000272.1, from coordinate 23,172,195 downwards.
CTTGACATATACTAGGGAATAAATAAATGAACAAGTGAATGAATCTTAACTGTGATGTAGTGTTAGTAAATTTAAAATTTCTGGAAAAAGCTACTAAAATTAGATGCTTTATCACCTATATAATCATGTCATATTATAAGTGGAATATATATTTTTCTCTTTTTTTACTTATATAGTATTTCTCTTCTTTTTTTCCTTTACTATTATATATCATATTTACAAAATGAAGTTTACATGAGTGACCTCTACAAACCTTATTATTCTGAGCTGAAAGAATTTAAAATGTGAAGAAGGCTTAAATATGACAATTGCTATAGGAAATATTTTGTCTAATATTTGGAAACCTAAAAATCTATTCAGCTTCCAATGTCAGCCTGAGCTAAACTCCAAACCCGGCTTCTGCCACCAACTTCAAGCAGTAAAAAATTTATCAGTTAGGGAAAGACAGTTTTGAAAGGGAAGTGCCAACCTGTTCTAATAGTTTTCAATGTAAATGGATCTTACATTTCAAATAGTGCTTTGAAGTACCAAATTCATTTTAAATAAATCCTATATTTGTGACTCTAGTTAATCTCTCTAGTTATCTCCCCTAACACCGTATCAATGGATTCGTTTTAATGACATAAAGAATCCTCAGCAGGGCTGATGTTGACGTCAATAGGTTTTTCTCTGTTTTATGATCCAGTAATCCCTCAGAAACTGAATATTTCCAGAGGTATGATTTTTAGTTCTCGGTTACTAAGTTATTTATGAACTGACGGATTTTTCCTTGAAAAAAAACCAAAGAAGATATTAAACAGCCCAATTAAATAATGCTAAATATGATTTGAAACATTACTATTAAATACTGTCCACCCCTCCTACTGTTGAGTTGTAGTATTCATATTAGTCCAAGATTGCACTACTCTCACATGTTATTTTATTTTATCATAACTCTAAACTTGCGAAGAAACAGAAGCCTCATGGAATTTTAGTCACTTTTAAAAAAATGAGCTTTGGACATAAAGGAAAAACACATCTGTCTCAAATGTTGATGTTCTTTTTACCAAATTGTACTTGTTCCCATTGGTGCCAAATGGTGTTGCAGTTCGGGTTCTCTGGACATGGATACTGTGATGGAGTATTGACTGCAGCATATTTATTAGGTTCAAACACATGTAGAAGAAAGCAGGGAGAAGTAGGATCAGGCAATGAAGGAGGTCTGATTGTGAAGCAGACATAACAAACTCAGGGAACCAGGCAGGGAGTTCCAATTAGCAGGGAGTTCAGGAACAATTATTGTCCATAAGGGTGTCCCAGATTGGGGCACAATGGCTTTGTATTTATACTTCTGCCTCTTTTAGTGACCTGATGTGGGCTGACCTCCGGCTAGTCAGCAGTCTGCTGCTGAGGCAGATCCTGAGGGAGTTGACAGCTACAGGTTGGCTTTCTGCTGACTAAACTCTCCACAGCTAGAGGCAGCAAATCCTTTCTTGAAGGAGAATTTGGACAACACATCTCTATGTCTCATGCAGATATTATAAAAAGAAACTGCTTTTTCTTGAATTCTCTCCAATACTCCATATCTTTTCCATCTCAAACATGAGTACTTGGGAGGAAACGAATCCCTTAGCAATGACTTTAATTACATGTAAAGCCTATAAAACCACATAGATTCTAGTGATACAAATAAAATAATTAATTGGGAAATAAACTACAAGATAACAAATCTTCATCTCCTATATTACATGCTTCCTAACTTTTAATGTACTTCAGTTAGCACATTGAACATTTCCTATTATTGTACTTTCCATATATTATAATTTGTTTATATTTTTAGTGTCTTTAAAAGTTCATGGAGGGTGAAGAGTATGTCTTATTAAACTTTGTAATATATAATACCACCATAATGTCTTGCATGTATTAGGCACCTGATAAATGTTTTCTGAATTAATGTACAAATTTTACACCCTTCTTTATTTACAAACTTGGCACTGATTTCTCATTCCAGCTTTTCCTTCTTGACTCTGTAAAGGATATAGTAAGAACACAGAAATGAAAAGCAGAATAAGTCTACATTTAAAGTAGCAAAATTGTGTGTGTATGTGTACCATGATTTCTTTATTCATTTATCCACTGATGGACACTTAGGTTGATTCCACATCTTGACTATTGTGAATAGTACTGCAAAATTATTTTGGTAATTCTAAATAGAAATATTATAAGACTAGATATTATGCAGGTATTCAAACAATAAACTAAATAATTTATCAATAAAGATATCAGGCTTCTCAAAGTAAATAATTTCTATGTCTGTCAATATTGTTTTCCTTTAGAAAGCAAGTTATTTTATCTTTTTTCCTGGTCTCTAGACAACATAAATATAAGAAACAATAAGTGTTACCTTGCTATATATATTACATTCTTTAGAAAAAAATTAATAATTTTGATATGGCAGCATTGACTAGAAATCTAAAGAAGAAAAGCCCCCAAGAATATCCTAAAAGTGGAAACTGCTTACTTTTCTAAAAGTAAATGAACAAATATCAGAGTAGTAAGAATTTCCTTACAACTTATTATTATTTGAAGGTTTTAATTTTTTTCTACACTATTTGCCTTGGGACTAGGTACCATGTTTTAAATCTACTGGATCAACATCACTATCTCCAGGTTATTTTTACAGCATTGCTACAAATCTTCCTTTAATTTGATCCCTGTTTTATTTCTGTTATAACATTATATAATCTAACCCCTTAGTTTTTTTCTTCTGACTTCTATGGTGCATTCTTTAAATTTTTTGATATATAAGTTTTCTTGTTTGGTTTTCATGATCATCTGATTCAATTTCAACATCTAAATTAATGAATCACCTTAATCCAATCTCATAGTATTTGCCCTTCTTAACGTTTTACTCAATATTGTCTGTGAGATTCATCCATGTTAATATATTTATCTGGAATCCATTTTTGTCAAGATATGAATATACCAAAATTTATTTCTCCATTGTATCATTGTTGGAAATTTGGTTTATTTCCAGTTCTTGTATACTATGAGCAAAACTGCTTTGAAAGATTTTCACATATATCTCATAGGTTATATGATTTAGAACTACAATATTGCTTTTAAGACTTCATCTTTTTTTTAGAGCAGTTTCAGCTTCACAGCAAAATTGAGGAAAGTACAGAATTTCCCATATACTTCCTGCCCCCATAGCTGGATACCCTTCCCCATTATCAACATCTCCTATAAGAATGAGACATTTGTTATAACTGATGAACTTACATTGACATATGATAATCACCAAAAGTCCATAGTTTACACTGGGGCTTACTCTCAGTGTTGTGAATTCTATGGATTTGGACAAATGTATACTGACATGCAATCATCATTATAATATCAAGCAGAGTAGTTTCATTGCCCTAAATATCCTCTGTGCTCCATCTAGTCAATCCTTCTTTCCTCCCTCCCACTCATCAACTCTTGACAACTACCAATCATTTTACTGACTCCATAGCGTCACCTCTTCTAGAAGGTCATATAGATGAAATTATATAGTATGTAGCCTTTTCAGATTTGTTTCTTTCACTTAGTAATATGCATTTAAGATTCCTTCATGTCTGTTTCTTGTTGAATAGCTCATTTCTTTATAGTGCTGAATAGTATTCCATTGTCAAGGTGTAGCACAGTTTATTTATCTGTTCACCTACTGAAGGACATTTTGGTCACTTTCAAGTTTTGACAATTGTGAATAAAGCTGCTATAAACATTAGTGCACATATTTTTGTACAGACATAAATTTTCAACTTTTTTGAGTAAATATTAACAGAACTACTATAATTTTAATAGGCACACACACATATGATCATTTTATGATCATATAATTTATTATATACTACCAAGCTGTTTTTCAAAATTATTGTAATATTTTATACTTCAAGCAGCCAAATGTGAGAGAAACCTGGTGCTTCCCATCTTTGAAAATGCTTTTGACTGACAGACATTTTAGTCCTTGCCTATCTTTTATGCGGTATATTGAATGGTATCTCATTTTGGTTATAACTTGCATTATCCTTATAAGTAGTAAACGAGTATCTTTTGGTTCTTCTCTATAATAAAATGCCTACTCATAGAATTTGTACATTTTATAAAGGTTGCTTATTATTTAATTTATTAATTTATAGGAGTTCTTTAAGTGTCTGGATATTAATCTTTTTTATTAATGCTTTGAGTTTTTATTAATGATTTTTTAATGCTCTAAACATCATGAAGTCCATGATACTAATCTTTTTATAGTATTTGTGTTTAAAATATATTTTCTGTTTGTAGTGTTTTTACTCTTTTAGTGTTATCTTTTGAAAAATAAGAGTTTCTTAATTTTAAGGTAGTAAAATATATCAACCTTTTTTCTTTAGAACTAGTGATTATTTTTCTTCTTTTAAACAAATACTATCCTTTCACAAGAGTTGAAGTCATTCTCTTTCTTATTATATTCTAAAAGGTTTATGATTTTTCCCTGTACAGTTACATCTTTAATCTGCCTAGAATTGACTATTTTGTATGTGTGAAATAAGAATGTAAGGCTTTCCCCCCACCCGCCCCCCATGGCTACCCAATGGCACTAGAATATTAGCAAGTCCATTATGGCAGAGTATACTTATAAAAGAGGATTTCTACAACATCTCCCATCCCATATGCTCTTCTATAAGGTAAGTCCGCTGCTCTTTCTTCAAAAAGTGTGATCTATGTTTCTGCACCTTGAATCTGGGCAGACTTTTGACTCTTTGGCCAATAGTGTGGCAGAAGTGATGCTTTGTTTCTTCTGAAGCTGCAGCATAAAAGATGATGCAGCTTTTGTCTTGGCCTCTCAAGCACTTGGGTTTGGAACCCTGAGACCCAAGTTGCTGTGTAAGGAGTTATACTACATTAAGGCTATGATGCTGTGAGGAAGCCACTTGGAGAAGCCGCATGTAGGCAGATATTGACATTCTTAGTCTTTAGTCACCTCAGCACAAAAATATGCAAGGGAACAAACCCTTTGATAAATTTTCTGTTTAGATCCATTGGTTCATTGTTTCTTCTAACTTCACTAATATTACAAATTTTTTAAAATTAATGTAACTTTATATGAAGGTTTTATGTTTAGCATTGCCAGTCTTCCTATCATTTTCTTCTCTAAGAGTATCTTGGTTAATTTTTGTTCTTTATATTCCTCTATTTTTAGGATCAGCTTTAAAAATTTCCATAAAACATGCATCTGGAATTTGATTGGGAGTGCTACAAATATAGAAATAAATTTGGGGACATTTGTGACCTTTATAATGTTGAGATTTCTTCTACATGAACATGGTATATATCACCACAATTTATTTAGGTTTTTTTCTTTAATGTTTCCTATTAAAGTTTATAATTTTCTCCCTAAAGGATTTGCACTTTTTTTTCCAGCTCCAGAGAACATTCTTTCTTTCCTTCCTTCTTTCTCTTCTTTCCTCTTTTTATCTTGTCTTTTAATTTCTTTTCTATTCTCCTTCCTTCCTCTTTCTGTTCCTCTCTCCTCTTTCTTTCTTTCTTTCTTTCTTTCTTTCTTTCTTTCTTTCTTCATCCTTTTTGAAATTTCTTTGTGCATATTATTTTGTTCTGTTATACACAAATGCTATGGATTTTGGTATAGTGATCTTAGTTCCTACAAATCTGGCTAAATTGTGTGATTGCTTTTAACAGTATGGCAATAAGAAATGTACTGGTGATGTGGAAAAAGTCATCAAATAAAGATTTAGTGGTGTTCTTTGACATTTGTATGCTGGAATTCATAGTTCAATGCTGCCTTCAAAAAAGGATATCCAGTTTCAATGATGTTAATAATATTTCAGAAAGACAGAAACTAGACTGAGGCACTTAACTGTCATAGGAAAATTAGGTGATCACCCTATGTATAGCAAGACCTGAAGACTAATCAATGTGTATTGATCCATAAACAGATGTGGTGTTTCTAGAGAGAAGATACTATAGGGTGTCTAACAAGAGTTACATGAATAGCTTGGGAAAAAAATCTTATGTCTAAAGTAAAGATCTTAGCTGAAATAAATAGTCATTATTTTCACCTTTTTTTTAGATCTAATACAGTTCACAGACCCAGAGTCCACTAACTGAGTAGAATGGTGGGTCATCTTAAGAAAATATACTGCAATGTCACCAAAAGCATATACAGTAATTATCCCCCTGACCCTTTTCTGAACAAAGGAATTTGAGGCCACATAAAGTCACAAGGGAGAGAGTTATAATCAAACATTCAGGGCTACAAAATAAAGTATCTAAACTGGCACTGACACAAGGAACTCTGACATGCCATCATTTCCCTTGTTGGAGTTAGAACTTATAGAGGTGACGGGATAAAGTAGTTCTGGCTTATTCCCCTCTCACAGCGGGCCCAAAGGGTTCACTAATCTAACCAGCCATAGTTTTCCTTATTCCTGAATGCATAATTTGGATAGAATATCTATCAGCTTGCAGAACCCTCATATGGATTTCCTGACCTGTGAAGTTAGAGCCATTTAGTAGAGACTTGATATTTACCATCCTTAGGCCCCATTGTTTAAAGAGGTAAATGTTTTGAGTAGTAAAACTACTTCCTTAGTAGGAATTCCTACTTGACTGTACAGTTGTACCTAGAGCTCATGTTGAGCTAATTATGGTCATATCTGACTACTATGTTGAGACCACCAGAAGTCAATATATTCCCTGGGAGAGCACTCCTAAGTGGAAAGAGAGACTCAAAATATGAGATGTTAGACATCAGAATGAAGGAATAATTCTAGCTATATCATGATTTTCTAAGATCGGTTTCTGACTCCCAAAGACTTATGTTTTAATATTAAGGGAGTAAAGCATTGTAAATATAAGTTGAAATTGCCATTTAATTGCAAACCCCTAAAAGAAACAGGCAAGCAAAATGTTATTTCATTGATAAATCACAAGGTTACAAATATAACAAAATGGAGGGTGGCATTCCCTTCATTTTACTAGTGAAGGACTTCAAGAAACAGAGGGTTCCAAGACATCAGTGACTTTACATGAATGACAGTCAGTTGGGAAATTCATAGGCAAAAATATTACAGTAAAGAATGATGTTCAGCAGAATGAGAGTTGTCCCTAGATGCCAGGATGTTCACAGTGGTCAGCAGATGTAGTGACAGTGCCCAGAAAGGCCTACAACAGAGTTTGGACAGTGATTCTTTAGAGATGGCATGAAATTGAAGCAGTAATTAAAAACCTCTCCAAACGGAAAAGTCCTGGGCCGGATGGCTACACTTCAGAGTTCTACCAAACAT
>VBSM01000272.1:23116300-23164791 GCA_008086735.1 Cheirogaleus medius | reverse complement strand
AGTCATTCTATTATAAAGACATCTGCACCCGAATGTTTACTGCAGCACAATTCAGTATAGCAAGGTCTTGCAAACAACCCAAGTGCCTGTCAATTCAGGAATGGATAATTAAAATTTGGCATATGCTCACAATGAAATATTACTCAATTCTAAGAAACAACAGTGAATTAGCAGCATTTATGCTATCCTGAATTAAGCTTAAGCCTGTTATCCAAAGTGAGGCAACACAAGACCAGGAAAATGAGCTCCACATCTACTCACCATCAAATTGATTCTGACTGATTAAAACTATGGTGCTCAAATGGTGGTAGTGTTCACCAGGGAGTTGGGGAGGGGGGCAGACCCACATCCTTGGGATATGGCGAGCATTGTGGGGGGAAGGGAATACCTCTAATCCTTCTTAGGTAGAGGCAAAGAAATACAATGTAACCAAAATGTCAAAAAAACACAAAAACCAAAAAGCTTTTACTGGATGGTGGGCAGGTGGGGGAGAGGGTAATAGTGTATACTTACATAATGAGTGTGACACGCTTGAAGCTCTAGCACAGTGTGGGGGGAGGGTTGGCAGGGGCTATATATGTAACCCTAACAATATCTGTACTCCCATAATATAATGAAATTTTAAAAAGAACAGAACAGAAAAGAAAAGAAAAGAAAAAAGGATGATGTTGAGAATGAGAGTTGTCCCTAGATGCCAGGATGTTCACAAGTGGTCAGCAGATGTAGTGACAGTCCCCAGAAAGGCCTACAACAGTGTTTGGACAGTGATTCTTTAGAGATGGCACGGACAGTGGAGAACTGAAAGGTGGAGATGGTATAAGATAGTGGTTCAATTACTTGAACTGCAGATTAAAGAAAATAAATTTACCTCACATAAATGTCTGCTTTGGTAGGTACTCTAGTAGAACAATTATTACTATTTTTTTAATGAGGTCATCCAAACACTTAATCTTATTGTGTCTTATTGCTCTTCCTTCCCTCATGTGATGGAAGACAGCTCATGTTGCTATCTTATGGAATAACTGAGAGTGCACTTGACAATGTGAAGAGTAAAGAAAAACATTAGAGGTATGTGGCTTCTTTTTAAGGTCTTTCTTGGAATCAGTACTTATTACTGTCCTTACATCCATGTGGTCAAAGGCTCTGCATACAGCTACTCCTAATTTCAAGAGAGCCTAACACAATGGGGTTACAACTACTAAAAGGAAGGCTTAATAGTGGATAATAGGTCTCAACTCAAACATCCAATGGATGCAATGGTGCATAGAAAAGGTAGAAGGGGTGCAGTAACAGGTGGCAAGGTGGAAGACGAACTAAAAACAGGGAAATGAAGGCAAGTCCCATGATTTTGAGTTTGTTTCATGAGTATACTAAAGTCATCTAAGGATGTGCTTGGCAAGATTAGCAATGGGCTCCAGGAAAAAGATGAGAATTTGCATGGTGATAAAAAATAGCAAAATATGGTTACATAAGCAATTACAATGTATCCAATAGATGCCAAACTTATTTGTAGAAATTTTATGTTAAGAGTTTTAGATATGACAAAAGAAGAATAGGCCTTCTTGTGAACATAATGTAAGGCTAAAATTAGAAAAAGAGTACAAAATAGCAATTCATATCAGTGAATTAGTTCCAAATTTAAAATAGGCACTAAATAATAATATTCCAATAAAAGCAAGCTACTAATAAAAGTTTTTCAAAACAGGGTAAAATATATGGTGATAAAATATAATTGCAATAGGTTTTCTATTAAAAAACAAATGGAGTACTATTCGGTTTTAAGAAACAATGGTGATATAGCACCTCTTGTATACTCCTGGATACAGCTGGAACGCATTCTACTAAGTGAAGTATCTCAAGAATGGAAAAACAAACACCATATGTACTCACCAGCAAATTGGTATTAACGGATCAACACCTAAGTGGACATGTAGGAATAACATTTGTCGGGTGTTGGGTGGGTGGGAGGGGGGAGGAGGGGATGGGTATATACAAACATAATGAGTAAGATGTGCAACGTATGGGGTATGGTCATGCTTGAGGCTCTGCCTCGAGGGGGGAGGGGGCGTGGGCAATATACATAACCATAATATTTGTACCCCCATAATATGCTGAAATAAAAAAAAAATTTAAAAAAAACCTACAAATCTTACAGTGTTTATATCTGTCCTAATCATTCACCTATCTGACTCCTTTCTCAAAATTTACTTTATACTAATAACTTCTCAAATTATATGAAAATGGGAAATGTCTCTTTTTGAATTGTTCAATAAAAAAAAATCTTCCTCATGTAATTTACTTTTTTTCTTTTCAGTAGAGAACAAATAAATGGACTAGAAATAAAAAATACATAACATTGAAAATACTAAAAAGGTGAATTTTGAAATATTTATTTATCCTGAGATATGTCATTCTGCTATTCTTAAAAAATTACATCACCTTCTTTAGTTTATTTTACTCATCACTAAAATTTTCAATATAGCTCTTTTCCTTTTAAAATGTTTTAAAGTTTATTACATCCTTAAATTTTTATAGCTGGTTTGTCAAATCATTCAAAAAACTAAGAAAGAAATAATCCTTTTAAATGGGAAAAAAGACTGCTCTTAAGTATGGCTAAACAGCCTACTTATTTCAACAAAAATAGAAATGCTGATAAATGTCAATATTATCATGTTGCTTTTTAATGTAAAACTCACAAAGGGCAGAAATTATATTCTTCTATAACTGTATAGGACTAGCACATTATGATCTTTATTTTCAAATAAATTTATTTTCCTACATTAACATTCATCTGGTGTCAGGCAGGGGGGAGGGGGGAGGAGAGGTTGTATATATTTCTACCTAATGGGTGTGGTGCGCACCATCTGAGGGATAGACACACTTGAAGCTCTGACTCAGGTGAGGCAAAGGCAATATATGTAACCTAAACATTTGTACCCCTGCCATTTGCTGAAATAAAAAAAAAAATTAAAAGAAAGATCACTAGAGAACCTATAACTAGTAGAATGATTGGAAAATTTTCTACAAAATTAACAGAAATATTTTCAACAGTATTTTATACAAGTATCCATGCATGAAAAGTATCCACATATTGACAATTATACTGTGATCTTTTGATTTCAAATACACCAATAATAATACTAGGAACAACAATAGCTAACAGGTGTTCTAATAATCTTACAAACATATTTATATAGATTATTTTATACTGACAACAATCCTACAAGCACTAATGTTAAGCCATTTCTTGGATAGAGAAACTGAAATTTAGGATAGTTATTTTGCATAAGGTCACACAGTTAACAGATAGACCAGCCCAGATTTAAAAAAAAGACTGTCTCTAGAAACCAGACCCTTCACTTTAATGTTATCGCACAGTAAAATGATTAAAATGACATGCTGTATAGTAGTATGTTCTCTAATATTATAATGAGCTTATGTCAAAATAAACTACTTGTGGTCTTTTCCAAAGGAGTGTATCCCTTAATTTCATGATTTGTGTTTGTATTAGGACACCAGTCTTGAAATATTAACTGTTGTGTTTTAGTTCCCACTATTTTTAGTTTTCTTAATTGTTCCATAACTCTCAGCCAATGAATCAATTTCAGACTTTTCTTTTGGGAACAGAAACAGCTTAGAATTTCAAATTCACCTTTCCTAAGTACTTAATTGAATCAATTATTCTTAAAAGCATGCAATTTAGAGAAAAGAAATTGTTTGTTTTGGTTTGTTATTTTTAATTTCAAAAGGCTCTTTTTATGCACTAACATCCAGAATTTGGCTAATTTAGACCATAAATATTTAAAAACAGCACAAAACAACAACAAAAAACCTAGTTAGAAAGATGATACAAGGGAATGATGAAATAGTACTTTCAATAGGCCAGAGGGCTCCACACTATCCTGAGGCAGACACATAAAAACAGAAGTTTCTTTACCTTTTACACACATACCTATGCCTCTAGTAGCATCTTTCCATTACCATTTCCTTGCAGGTATAAAAAGGTGTGAAAAGTTCATTCTTATCTCTAATCTTCTCCTGTGAGCACCAGAAAAAAAGGTAAGAATTGAGGAACAAAAAACAATGGGCTTGTCTGAGGGAAATGATGGGAAAGGATGAAGGGATGAGAGCAAAAGCTTTGGAATAAATAACCAAAGACAGAATCTAAATAAAAAAAAAATGGAGCCAAGTGATCAGGTGGACAGACTCAGACTGCGCCTGAGTGTCCACTAAGAAACAAATACAAGTCACACTGCCTAGTAAATTGTAGCAGATACAATGTAGATGAGCCCTATATTTCAAACTAGTCAAGAAAAACTATATTTACTTCAAGCCCAGAAACCACTCCCATGATAACAACATTATTAAATAGTTCCCTTCCTACATACACCAAGAGAAAGGAAAAAATGAATGGCAAGAAAGAGCCATGAATTTCTCTCAGCTTAAGTCTTGAATTGGCTAAAAGTGACCTTAATTTACCAGATGTGATGTTGTTTTATTTTATTTTTCTCCTGACTTCAGTGTAAATGGGAAAATATGACCTCAGTTGAGTTCTGTTATGGAGAAATAAAGTTACAGTTTGGTACACCAAGTACTAACTTTAAAGTTTAATAGTGACCTTTAAAACTTCTAAAATATCATCTATACTCCAAACCTAACAAATTTTACTCCTTTACCTTTATATAAATATATAATATTAAATTAATCACATGTTACTATCTACTTTTTGACTTTGTAAAACTCTTTTTTTTTAATATTCACAACTACCTATTTCCACTAAAGACGTTGATATAGTTATTAAATTGCAGATGCAGCAGATGACACTGTAAGGGAAATGATTTATTTATTATGCCCATGGAATAATAAGTCAATGTTTGGAAAATTATTTTACTGGAAATCAAAGTTCAAGATATATACACATTTTTATGTGGCTTCTTGGAAACCAAATTGAAATGCACGAATATAAAGATGTATGTAATACTTAATCTGAAAAAATGTAATAATAATTTATAAAGGGAGGCAGCCCTTTTTCTAGTATATAATACTAAAAGGAATTAACCTCAGATATCTATCTCTGTATATATTAAATTTATTGTATTAATGTCCTATTGCTGCTATTTAAAAATGCCACAAATTTAGTGCTTTAAAACAACAAAAATTTATTATTTTGTAGTTCTGGAAGTTAGAAATCCAATATGGGCCTCACTAGGCTAAAACCAAGGTTTTAGCAGAGCTGCATTCCTCCTGGAGGAGATAGAGGAAAATCCGCTTCCTTGACCTTTCCAGCTTCTGTAGATTACCTACATTCCTTGGCTTGTGGCCTCTTCATCTTGAATCCCCCCAGTTGTATCAATCTGACTTCTGCTCCTCTCATCACATCTCCCTCTCTCAATCTGACTCTCTGCCTCTATTTCTCATTTAGAAGGGTTTTTGTCATCATATTGGGCTCAGCTGAATAAAGAGTAACCCCTAATAATCTTCGATCTAAAAATCTGTAACTTAATCATATCTACAACTCTCTTTTCCATGTAAGATATTCACCAGTTCCAGGGATTAGGAAGTGAATATCTTTGGGGGATCATTATTTTGCTTTCCATACATAGGTTCATAAAATATTTGCACAAGATGTGAAAACATTGCCAATTCTGCTATTTCTTATACTGATGCACGATTGCACAAATAGATTTGAGGGAAACATTTTTAAATGTACTTCTTAGCAGATGTATATGGATGTGTATATTCAGGTTGATCAATATATGCATATACAGGTAATTACATTTGTGTAAAGTGTGATGATTTTTGGTAATGAAACAATACAAATTGCACATGCATTCAAATGTCTAAATGTAATTGTTCAAAAATTGTTGACATAAAATTAAGTTTTAAGTATAGAAATATATAGAGAAAAATTGCCATATTATTATAAAAATATTGAATCCATGTTATGTGTGATAATAATAACGTTATGTGTACATGGAAAATTTCCTTTATGTCTCTCACACACACTCTTTTTCTTTCTTAAAAGCAGCCATATTGAGACACAATTATGTGCAATAAAATCTATCTTTTAAAGAGTGCAGTTCAATAGTTTTTAGTACATTGAGAGAGTTGTGCAACCATCACTACTATCTAATCTTAGAATATTTCATCAACCGGCCCCAAAACACTATAATCACTCTTCCTTACCCTCTGCCTACAGCCCATAACAACCTTACCCTACTTTCATTCCTTATGGATTTTCCTATTATGGACATTTCATTTAATCATGTGGTCTTTTGTGACTGGCTTCCTTCATGTGGTGTGATTTTTCAAGGCTCATCTATGTTGTAGCATGTGTCTGTACTTCATGTTTTTAACTTTAAAATTTATTATTATTTTAAAATTAATAGGCTTTATTTTGGAGCGGTTTTGTGTTTACAGAAAAATATAGTGTTAGGGTACTCTCTCTGAGTACAGGGATCCATTCCCATATACCACCAATACTATCCCCCGGCCCCAGTTTCCCATACTATTAACATCTTTCGTATGAAACTAACTGTAGTATTTTTTAAGGTGTTCTTTATGAATTGAGGAAGTTCCCCTTTATTACTAATTTGCTGAGAGTTTTTTAAATCATAAATAGGTATTTCATCAAAACTTTTCCTGCCTCTGTTTATGATATTTATACACTGTTGTGTTTGATTTGCTAATAAGTTGAGGAATTTTACATCTGTGTTGGTAAGAGATATTGGTTTATAGTGTTCCTTCCTTGTAAAGTCTATGTCTGGTTTTGATGTTAGGGTAAATCTAGGTTTATAGATTGAGTTAGCAACTATTCCTACTGCTTTAATTTTCTGAAAGAGGTTGTAGAAAATTTATATAATATCTTCTTTAAATGTTTCCTAGAACTCATCAGTGAACTCACTGGGTCCTGAAAGTTCCTGTTTCAGAAGTTACTACATGTTAATTCAATTTCTTAAACAGGTGTCTATCTGTTCAGAAAATCTTTTTCTTCTTGTGTAAGGAGAATATTGCTTTCATAATATTACTTCATCAAATTTTAATGTCCATGGGATCAGCATCCATAGCCCCTCTTATGTTTCTAATATCAGTAATTTGGAGTCTCCCATTTTTATTAGTTAACTTTACTAGAATTTTACTAGAATTTTATCAATTTTTTAAAGAACAAGCTTTTGGCTTTGTTGACTGCTTTCTATTGATTTCCCATTTTCTATTTAATTTATTTCTACTTTAAGTTTTATTATTTATTTTCTTCTGATTACTTTTAATTTTGTTTGCTCTTCTTTTTCTAGCTACATGAAGTGGAACCTTAGATTATTGACTTTGGATATTTCTTATTTCTCAACATACGCATTCAGTGGTATAAATTTGCCTCTAATAACTGCTTTTTCTGCATTCTATAATTTTCATTAGTTGTATTTTTATATTAATTTAGTTGAACTAGTTTTAATTTTCTTTTGAGATGTATTTGATGCATGTGCTATTTAGAAGTGTGTGGTTAAATCTCTAGGCTTTTCCACCTATTTTTCTCTTAAAGATTTCTAGTTTAATTACATTCTGGTCAGAAATCTTATTTTGTATGATTTCTATGTTAAAATTTGTTAAGGTGTAGTTTATGACAGAAGTTTGGATCTGCCCTCCCATTCTTACAACATTACTTTTATTTATTTCCTTTACCCATAAACTATAATCACTGAATACATTGCTGCTGTTATTATTTTGAAGGAAATTGCCATATGTTAGATCAATTAAGATAAAGAATAATAAAATATTTTACCTTCACTTATTCTTTTTCTAAAGTTTTTCTTTTCTTTATGTAAATCAAAGTTTCTGACTATATTATTTTCTTCATTTTGAAGAATTTCTTCAAAGGTAGGTCTACTGGTAACATTTCTACAGAAAGACAGAAATACTGGTAAAAACATGTCCTCAATTTTTATTTGTCAGAGAAAGTATGTATTTCTCTTTTATTTTTAAGGAATGATTTTGTCGTACACAGAATTTTAGATTGGTGATTTATTTCTTTTAATACACTAAATGTTTCTCTTCATTCTCTTTTTGTTTGCATGATTTCTGAAGAGAAATCCATGCACTTCTTATTTATATGTCTTTCTTGATATGATGTTTATTTTTTTCCTTTTTTGGCTTTTTTCTTAGACATTATCTCTTTGTCTTTGATTTTTTTGCAGTTTGAATATGATTAGTCTGAGTATGGTTGTTTTGATATTTTGCTTACTTTTTGTTCCCTGAGATTCCTGGATCTGTGGTTTTATGTCTATCCTTCATTTAGGGAAATTATCAGTCATTATTGTTTCAAATATCTCTGTATTTAGTTCTCTTTTTCTTCTCTTTCCTATATTCCCATTACACATATGTTGTACCTATTACAATTATCTCACAGTTCTTTGATATTCTGTTATATCTTTGTCATTCTTTTTTTTTCTCTCTTAGCATTTCAATTTTGGAAGTTTCTATGACATTTCTTAAGCCCATTGACTCTTTTCACAGATGTGTCTGTACTGAGTGTCAAGGTGTAAAAGGGGGAGAAGTATTTGGAATCCTATGATTAGGTCTCAGTCTTTCAGTAAGTCTATGCACATGAGTTGTGACCCTTACAAATGCTTCTCAGTTTTTGTTTTTTATTTCATTTTTTCTCCCATATATGAGATGAGAGGCCCAAAGGGGGCTAAGAGTTGGCATTTTCTTGCCATAGATTGGTTAGATTCTAGTAAAATCTAGTAAAACATTTTCTTTTGAAAGCAGACCTTGATAAAAAAAATTTCTCTGAGCATATTTCAAAATGGCTGCTTTTCCTCTCATTCTGACAGTAACATAAAGGGGTTTTTCTCTTATCTTCACTGTGGGAAACGGATAGAATTCCTATAGGTAAATCTCATGAACATGTGGCAGCCCTTGGAGGTTTAACTCTCCAAATTGTCTGCATTGAGCCTCCAGCAATTTGTCAAGTATAATTTCTATACTGGTTCCCCTAGAGGTTTTTCTTCTTGGGCTTCTTCTGTAAAGCTGTGATTCTCTGTATCTACCCATCTGCCTTTCCAGTTTCTTGGGAAGCAATTTTCTCTGTGACCTCACTTCTGTGATGAATCTCAGAGAGTTGCTTATTTTCATTTTATTCAACTTTTTTCTCACTGTGAGGATCAAAGTGATGACTTCCAAGCCCTTTAGATGCTGGGCCAGAAGTCAAGTGTCACTTCATTTGAATAATATTCCATTGTATGTATATTAGATCCCAGAATTTCTAAGTTTTAGCAATCAATGGTTTTTATTATATAATATCCTCTATTTTCTTTGGAAAAATATTAAAAGCCAAGTATCATTATTTCTTCCTTGGTGTTTCAGAGTGAATTAGCTGTAAGATATACTGATGTAGTGAATTTTGTACTGTCCTCAACTCTAGAATAAAACTTCTGATACAATTGATCAATACTGCATCAGAGAAGAAAAAATAATGTTATACAGTCTTGGGGGATTTTATAATGGGAAAGAGACCCTGTATTCCCACCAAAGCTCACCTGGAAAGGAATTTCTCAAACAGAACAAAGCAATTGAGATGCTGGTCAGTTCCAAATAATAACAAAATTTAACTAACTAGCATCCACTTACTCTTCCCCCATTATTTTTATTTCCAAAAAATAGTCTTTTTCTTCAGATAAATATAGTCTACGGCCATACCAGCCTGAACGCACCCAATCTCGTCAGATAAATATATAATGTAATTATAGCACAAAACTGAAAATGCATTCACTGATCTCTTTTGGAGATAATTCAAGGCTTCACGGGTTGCTGAAGAAAGCTGTGTCATTAACTAATATCCACTCTGCCTAAAGATCTGCTCCAATTCTACCTTATATTCTGCTATTCATATAATATATTTTAAAATTTACTTTTACCAATAGTATAATATAATAAGATGAATTAAATAGAGCAGAAAGAAAAGGCAAGTTGTTTAAAATATATACATGTAGGTTATTCTCTATTTTGTGGAAGGATGGATAGACTAGTGTAGATAAAGCTATAGTTCACCAATTGCTTTTTGGTTTTTTTTCTTTCTTGGTATACAGGAAGATTATTTTCTCAGCCTCCTTTGGAATATTGTTTTGGCTTTGGATTTATATTCTGGCCAGTAGGATATAGTAGGAAATTATGTACATGACCTCCTACAAAATTCCTCAGACAATAGGCTTACTCTCTTTTTCCTATCTGCAGCAAGTTTGGGATCCAACTATTTAAGATTATAGTGACACAAAGTTGGAAGAATGAGGGATCACTGAGAAATAGCTTGGAAGAGAATAACAATGGAAAGTCAAGCAAATCTAAATTTAACTATGACTTAAATAAGAAAAATCCTTAAATGTGATAAGTCAAAAATATTTTTGCATTTTTTTTGGTCATGGAAGAATAGCCTGGCCTACTTTAATATCTGTGCATGATAATATACAAAGAAACCCCTAATTTAAAAATGGTAGCATAAACAAAATATGATAAGCAGGGAAAGAAAACTTAAATCCTCAAGTATTTCATGAAGGAAATTTGACTGCACCTTCCATAAAGGAAATTATCTATCTAATCAACATGTGACCCTCTTGGATTATAGTACAAAATGGGAAACATGTGAACTATCATTGCTGATGAGATTTGGGAACTCAGGAGGAGCAGTGGCATGGTGGAGACACCAGTGATACAGAGCCTCCATCTTTTCTTCCATGATTTTTTGTTCACATGCCCATTAAGTGTGTGCCAGGGTGGCTGGGGAAAAGGTTGACTTCCAGCAAGTAGGAAATCTTGTTGATATTGTAAATTGCCTCCTCACAGTAGGAGCTTTTAGAGGTTATTCAATTATAGGATTAATATTGTCCTAATTTGAGCTGCATGCTTCTGAGCATGCCTACATTTATGCCTTTATGAATCATTTTGCACCAAAATAAAAAAATAGTACTGAGTTGCTCAAGTAGTACACTCACTTGGATTCCTGTGGTCATGTAGTCTTCATCAGGCTCCAATAGCAAGTCATCAGCTACTTCTGAAAAGGAGTATATTTATTTGCTGAAGAGAGAACAACTGTGCTCGAAAACCACACGGTCCCTCTGCTGTGGTTGTGATTCTCTTGTTGGGATTTGCCACATTGCCACAAGATCAATATGTGTAGATAATTCACAGACACTCTTCACATTTCCTATTCTGTCTCCCTTCAGTCCGTTTCACCTCCTGAAACCTGTCCACTGTGACTTCTGGGATTCCATGTTCATTATCAATAAAACTCTTTAGGTTCTCAATCAGTGCTCTAAACACTTCTTTTACTTTTTGACTCTAATGGAAACCTGGTTTTCTCTGAGGACATTGCTTATCCTGTAACATTATAAAAGAGGTATATGTATATTTCCTTAGGTCTAGGATGGAATTTGGAAGGGAAATGGAGGAAGTAAATATTCTTATCACTCCTCTTATCAATTTGCTTACTGATCCTTAACATTGCAGTTATATCCCAAGACCCAGGGCAAGCCCCTCATTTCTTGCCAAACACACTTCCGTCTTAATTCTCCACTAACTTTGTCCTCTACTTTACCTTAAACACTAGTTTTATTTCACTCTTAGACCACTGCCTCCTATCTTTCCAGACCACTCCCCTTAACACCTCAACTTTGATGCTCTTTGGACACACCAAGACACAGAATCTGTTAATCCTACCATATTTTTATTGTCCCTCAAATATCTGATTTCCTCACTCCCCAATTAGTCATATTAAATTTTGTGGTTAATATTTAGTCATTCTCTTAAAGTACTCTTCACAATTGGATGTATCTTTTATTCTCCCTATTCTCAAAGAAATTACAACTTTACAGAATCTACATTGACTATTTTTTAACTGTATTTGTACAACTAAACATGGTTGGTGAAAACCATCCAAGCACAAAGAAGGAGTCTCAATTTATTTATTTATTTATTTTCATCTTGCATGTTTTTATTAATCATTCTTAAATGCATGTATAGCTCACATTTATTTCAATTTTTTATTTTAGAATATTATGGGGGTACAAATGTTTAGGTTACATATATTGCCTTGCCCCACCTAAGTCAGAGCTACAAGCATGCCCATCCCCCAAACAGTGTGCTCTACATCCATTAGGTATAAACATACCCATCTCCTGACCCCCTTCCACCTGCCCAACACCCAATGAATGTTACTATTAATACCATATGTGCACACAAGTGTTGATCTGTTAGTACCAATTTGATGGTGAGCTTATGTGGTGCTTGCTTTTCCATTCTTGTGATATTTCACTTAGTAGAATGGGTTCCAGCTCTAACCAGAATAATAAAAGAGGTGCTAATTCACCATTGTTTTTTGTGTCAGAGTAGTACTCCATGGTATACATATATCACATTTTATTAATCCACTCATGTATTGATGGGTACTTGGGTTGTTTCTATATCTTTGCAATTGAGAATTGTGCTGCTATAAACATTCAAGTGAAGGTGTCTTTTTTATAGAATATGGTTTTTTTTCTTTAAGTAGATGCTCAGTAATGGGATTACTGGATCAAATTGTAGTTCTACTTTTAGCCCTTTGAAGTATCTCCATATTATTTTGAAAGCCCAAAACAACAAATTTTGGTGTGGGTGAAGAGAGATAGGAACACTCATACACTGCTGGTGGGATTGCAAACTAGTTCAACCTCTATGGGAGGAGTCTCAATTTAAATTAATTGTCATAAACCTCAAGTTTACCTTAATGCTGAGAAGAAATCGTTATTCTTCCATTTTTGTTAAGGTTAGGTCTTCTCTTTTCTCAATCTCTCATCTTCACCCCTAGAAAGAAACTGTACTTACACTCTCATCTGAAACAACCTCCCACTTTTAATAAGACAGTCAAAATTTATGAGAAAAAAATTTCAAGACACTGTACATCAGATTAAAAAGAACAGTGATCTGTGAGAGATAGGAAACACATGTATTTTTTGTTTATTTGCCCAGCATACTGCCTTTGTAGAGCTTGTGGCACACAAAGGCTATAGGAAAGGGAAACCTATATAGAGCCCAGCAAACTCCTTAAATTAGGGAAATGGAGGTGAGAGTCTTGGGATACCAGGGTAGCTAGGGTTTTCAGGACTGTGTACTGGAGAGAAGACAGCTGCACAGAGAGAACTCCTGAGATTTGCACGGTATTCCCTTTCAGTATTTAGCAGAATATTGATTGAAGCATAAATATGAGGAAACTGTCCAAGGCTGGAAAAGAGCCACTTGAAAGTATCAAAGAAAACTGATTTTAACTTTCTGAACATATAAACTTCAATTCTAATAACTGTTTTAATATGTTTATGTTTATTATTTTTAATATCTATTTAATTTCTGAGTCAACTTTGATTGATTATTCTCCCCATAGAATGTATTATTTTCCTCCTTTTTTACATGCCTGGAAATTTTTATTGGATACCAGACATGGTGATTTTATAATGCCTTGAGATTTGTCTGTGAAACATTCAAATTACTTGGAAACACTTTAATCCTTTTGGGTCTCACCTTTAAGATTTGTTGGATTGGACCAGAGCATCTTTAGTCTAGGGCTAATTCTTTTTCAATACCAAAGCAAAACTCTTCTCTGTACTCTATCCAATGCCCTGTGAATTATGTGGGTTTCCAACTTGGAAACAGTAACACACTCTTCCCAGCCTTGTGTAAGCATTGAGAATGTTTCCTGCCACCGTTTTTTCTTCAAGAAGTTTACTTTCTAGTACAGGAGACATTAAGTAAACCAGCAATTATAGTCAGTGTAATAGAGATAAATATAAAAGCTATGGGAGTATGGAATTGGGGCTATCAGACATGACTAAAATTATGTTAAAGTAACTATAGAATTTTTCTCATTGGGAATGATGTTGGGCTAAATTTTAAAATACAAACACAAATTATTCAGATGGAAAAGGAGAAAATAAGGTGTAAGGTGATCCAAGCAAAGTAGATGGCATGTGAGAATGGAGTAAGGTGGGAAATAACATGTTAATTTTTGTTTGTCAGCCATTATTACATCTTAATACTTAAAAAATCACTGAGTAAATAGGTGAGTTCCCAGAAAGTAAACTCAGAACACCTGAACGGAACAACATTGTGGCAACTGGGAAAGTAGATATTAGCAGGAAAATCACCTGGAAACATGCTGAGAGTAATGTTGTACCATATCTGCTTGGCCATCTGGCAATACTTCTGAACTATAATGTCAGACCAAGACAAAAATTTGGCATGCAGTGTAAATTATTACACTCAACAACTAATGTGTGTGCCTCCCACAAGCAATACAAAGATAAAAATTAATGGGTCGGTGTTACCTCTTCTCAGAATTCTCTGTTAATTCAGCCCCATTCATTTATGCCTTTTCTTTCTTTGCCATACTTCTTTCTGAAGGTAAAATTTTTATTTTCAGATATGTGTATACTATAAATTTAGTTAATATCAAGTCTTGTTCTCATCTACAAATCATTTTATTCTTCAAGGAGACAATTAATGAGTATGTGCTTGTCTTCTACATGTCAATTTTCTATTTCAAATTTCATAATTCACCATTTTTTCCAAGATTTTGAAGAGAGGGACATGGAGAATTATTTTAAATATTTTTCTCAAGGAATCATTTATGTATGTTTAATATAAGTGAGAGAATTTGTTACAAAAATGGCTCTGAATTGTCACCTCTCTGTATCTACAATTTTGCAATGTGAGTCCTTATGTATTCTCATCAGGAAGTAGTTATATTATCCCACAGTTAGATTGTGGTCTGGTGTGGCTGCATGCTTTGTATTAACCAAAAAATAAATAAATAAATAAAAGTATAGAAATTTGTAGTGTGCTAGTTCTTAACCTTCCCCTCAAGAAGAATTGTGTGTGGTGACTCCCTCTCTTGAAGCAAACTTGCTCAAGGATGAGAGCCCATGTGTAGCAGGGTCAACTCACCCCAGCTAAAGTGATTAGACATAATCCAGCCCCTAGCCTACCTTCTAGGTCACTGCAGAAGCCTGACACAAACTGAACCTCAGAGAAAAATAATGGCATATTGCTTTATGCTACTGGATTTAGGTGTGCTTTGTGTCACAGCTTTAGAGAGGCAGTACATAACACATAAAATACATTATGTTACAAATGTGAATAATGATGATGCAATATGATTTTTTGCCCTGTCTTTATCCTTGCTAAAATATATTCTCCCACTTTTCTGTACTTAATCGCAAAGGGAAGGGTAGAGTTAATTGAATTTAAGTGTAAATGTACTGAATTGTTTGCTGAAGTGCTATCAGTGTAAGAAAAACCTTTATTTCTTTTTTTCAACTGAGATTCAATATTCTTTCTCAATATAAAGGACCCGTACATAGAAGCCAAAATGTGAACACCTGCAGAGGCAGGATTTATCTCCAAATCCATATCTGGTTTATATACCACACATATAAAGAGGGTATGAAAAGGTTTGCTGCTCACATAATGAGGCTTTCTGGCAAGATCAGGACAACTACCAAGTAGGTACAAAAGTAGCTTGAGAGAGCAAGGAAAGGAGATTGTTTCCTTTTTTTGTAAGCTGGTTTGTATGAGCGTGGGTGAGGGTTCCCTTGTATGGTTTGTACTCCTCACTGGTGCCAAAGGAATAACCACCCAGGATTTCCCATCAACCTGTATAGATATGGGACAGGAGGGCCATAGGGAGGTGTGAGGTAAGAAGTCAAGCATCAAAAATGATGTGAGAGCCTTTATTATAATTTCATACTGATGTTTACCTGATGACTGAGAGGTCATATTTCATTTGTTTGAACTCTTTCGAGTAAGCTAATATGGTGTCCAGTGAGAACTGCATCCTGAAATCAATAAGGGAGGTGAGAGTATCATTGAATGCCTTCTTCAGGAATGTAGCATTCACTATCAGTGAGATCTGGACCTCTCAAAAGGAAAAGGAGTATTTTAATGAGGCCCTTGTGTAATATGGCTCATATTGTAGGAGCAAGGATATGTATGACCTGTTTTAAATATCTGTTAGAGACAAGAGATTCCTAGGGTTGGAAAGGCTGAGAGACGACATGTAGAGGGCAACCTTGTTAAGGATATTGTTATGTTAGCCACTGGATGACAGGACAGACAGTGTAGAGTAGGGGTGAGGATTAAAAGCTATCAGTGGCAAACATAAAAAATGAAGTCAGTTTATTTCAAAAGAGAAAGTTAAAATTTTATCTGTGAGAAATCATATTCATGAAAAAATTAAAAATGAAGGATACATATTTATTTAAACACACACACATATAATTCTTACTCCCTGAAAATAATGGTTATTAAGTATATATGACTAAAGAAAGTAAAAGGGAGAGGAATAAAGTCTAGAAAAGCAGAAAGGACATATGGGGCAATACATAGATTGGCAACTATTAGAAAGAACACAGAAATAGAATTTGGGAAATGAAGTCACAAAGTAGGAATCAGTGAGATGAAATTTTATTTCTATTTTTTGGAATATAGGCATAAAATGTGTTATCTGCAGTTATTTTATATTTTAATTAAACAACATACATTTTTTTATTAGAGAAATGAAATGCAACAGCATCAAAAATCATATCACTTTACCTATTTCCTTTCCAAAATTAATACATAAGGATTATATGGAAAAATATAAACATATATATATAATTATATAGAAAACTATAACAGATCATCAACAAATGATTTTACAAATTTTAACTTTTAATTTTTCATAACAAGACTATATAATAGGCCGGGCTTACGCCTGTAATCCTAGCACTCTGGGAGGCCGAGGCGGGTGGATAGCTCAAGGTCAGGAGTTCGAAACCAGCCTGACCAAGAGCGAGACCCCGTCTCTACTAAAAATAGAAAGAAATTAATTGGCCAACTAAAAATATATATAGAAAAAATTAGCCGGGCATGGTGGCGCATGCCTGTAGTCCCAGCTACTCGGGAGGCTGAGGCAGAAGGATTGCTTGAGCCCAGGAGTTTGAGGTTGCTGTGAGCTAGGCTGACGCCACGGCACTCACCCTAGCCTGGGCAACAAAGTAAGACTCTGTCTCAAAAAAAAACCAAAAAAACAAAAGACTATATAATAACAAGATTGTACTATCATTGAGGGGAATTTTACATACAGTGAAATATTTAGATCAAAAATGTAATAGGATATACATGAAAAGAATATTTAATATAAATATGAGTATGTAAAATAGACAATGTAAACAGAATGATATTCTTTAACAGGTTTATTGAGATATAATTAACACAGTATAAAATTCATCCATTCAAAATGTACAATACAATGTTTTTTATTATATTCATAGGGTGTTGAAATATTACCAGAATCTAATTTTAGAGCATTTTTAAACCTCAAAATGAAACCCAGTTTCTAATACAATGTATTTTTTGTCTTTTTTCACTTAATACAATGCTTTGAGTTCATGCATATTGTTACGTATATTAGTAGTTTATGTTTTATTTATGTTATTAATAGTATTCTGATACATGCACATACCGTGAATTGCTAATCCATTCTCCTATTAATGGATAGTTTGGTTGTTTCTAGTTTGTTGCTTCAATAAACCTTCATGTACAAGTTTATTTTTTGTGTCTGTGTGTGCTGTTATATATTTTTTTCTCTTTAGTAAGTATCTAGTCAGGGAATTGATGGATTGTAGGGTAGGTATATATCTAATTTTTATAAGAAAGTAACAAAAAGTTTTCTAAAATGGTTGTACTATTTTACACTTCTGCTGCCAGTATATGAGGATTCCGATTGCTCTACCTACTTGCTAATACATGGTATTGTTGGGCATTTAAATTTTAGTCATTCTAGTCATTTAAAAGGTATATGAGATTAAAAAAGCAATGAGATACCACTACACATCTATTAGAATGGCTAAAATCCAGAACTCTGACAACATCAATGCTGACAAGAATGTGAAGGAGAAGAAACTCTCATTCAATGCTGGTGGAAATTTTTTTAAAAGTGGTGTAGTCACTTTGGAAGACAGGTTGACAGTTTCTTGTAAAACTAAACATACTCTTCTATATGATTAAGTAACACCACTCCTTGATATTTTCAAAGGAGCTAAAAACTTATGTCCAGACAGAAACATGAAAATGTATGTTTATAGCAGCTTTGTTCATAGTTGCCAAAACTTGGAACTTACCAAGATATTCCTTAGTAGGTGAATAAATAAATGAACTGTAGTATAACCTGCCAATGGAATATTTTTCAGCATTAAAAAGCAATGAACTATCAAACCATGGAAAAACATGGAGGAATTTAAAATGCATGTTACTGAATGAAAGAAGCCAATCTGAAAAAGGGTACATACCGTATGGTTCCAACTATATGACATTCTGGAAAAGACAAAACAATAGAGGCAATAAAAAGATCAATGGTTCACAGGACTTGTGGGAGGGAGGAAGAAATAAGTTCAAGATAGAGTATTTTTTAAAGTAGTGAAAATACTCTACATTGTACTGTAATGATGGATATACACCATTATGCATTTGTCCAAAATTATAGAATGTACAACAGTAAGAATGAACCCTTATGTAAACTATGGACTTTAATGATAATGATATATTATCATTAAATGTAGGTTCGACAACTGTAACAAATGTACCACTCTGCTCAGAAATGTTGATAATGCGGGAGACTGTACATGTGTGGAGGCAAGGAATATATGAGGTATCCCTGTATCTTCCTTTAATTTTGCTGTCAACCTAAAACTACTCTATAAAATAAAGTGTAGGAAAAGATAGTTTTACAGAGGCATATGAGTAGTGATGAGGAAAATTGATTTGGAAAATAACCCACAACAAATAAAATTATAAAATGTGAACAAAATATAAGAAAGAAGAACTATTTGAAGTCACTGGAAAGCATCCAAGAACAGACAGAAGCCTGGAGGTAGTTAATCTTTGAAAGCCTGCAAAGGAAAGGGTAAACTTTACAGCTGTAAATTGTTTTTGTGGCCCACTTGACTTAGGGTACATCCTGATATCACAATTATAGCAGCACATAGCCACAGCCTTACATGTTCAATGTAAGATACCAAAGTTCAGGAATGTAAAAATAGCTTTACATTCCTAAAACAGAAAACTTTAGGTATAGTACCATAGAACAATTGAAAGGATGAGACTAAGAATATATATATATATACATATATATATATATATATAGACATCTCTCAAATCTTTCATTGGTCTCTAACATATCAGTGTCCAAGAAAGACTTCAGGATTTTCCATCCCCTAAGAAGCAGAAAGAAACCAGAATGGAATCCACACTTGAATGAAAGAAACTAACTGTGTAACCTTTGCAAGTATTCTGCTTTATTGATTGTGCAGTTTTGAATCTTTGAGAAGTTTGGGAGCTGAAGCATTATTGTCTTGATGTGTCGAAGTACAAAGTACACAAATGGTAGAGAAGCTGGAAATTTAGAGGGGAAACTTTGGAATTAAGACAACCACAGAAAGGGTAAGACTAAAAATTTGAGTATAAACTGACCAAATTATCTACATAGACACAAAGAACACTCTTGGGAGCCAGGCCATAAAAGCATGAACAGGAATGTGAAAGAACTGAAAAGAGATATCTCATTCCCAGGGAAACAGAATTTTCAGTTTGAGTCCAGGCAAGTTAATTGTCTACTAGAACAAAAACACAACAAATTGTATAAGAATATGGAAACCAATATCATGCTCATGGATAAGCAGAATCAACATAGTTAAAATGTCTATAATACCCAAAGTGATTTACAGATTCAAAGCAATCCCTATTAAAATATCAACATCGTTTTTTGCAGATCTAGAAAAAATAATTTTATACCTCTCATGGAACCAGAGAAGATCCCATATAGCCAAAGCAACCTTAAGCAAAGAGAACAAATTGGGAGGCATCAATTTACCAGACTGCAAGCTACACTAAAAGGCTATAGAACCAAAACAGCATGGCACTGTCACAAGAACAGAGACATAGACCAATGGACAGAACAGATAACACAGATATAAAACTGCCCTCATATTGCCATTTGATTTTTGACAAAGTAGAAAAAAAAAACATGCACTGGGGAAAAGAATCATTATTCAATAAATGGTGCTGGGGAAATTGGATAGCCACATGTAGAAGACTGAAACAGGATCCATATCTCTCACCTCTCACAAAAATCAACTCATGGTGCATAATAGACTTAAACCTAAGGCATGAAACCTTAAGAACCTAGTTTTATTCCATTGTGGTCAAAAAGGTACTTGATATGATTTTGACTTTTTTGAATTTGTTGTGATTTGTTTTGTGGTTTAACATCTGGTCTATATTGGAAAATTTTTCTAATCCATCTGTGTTTCTATAAAGGAATACCTGAGGCTGAGTAGTTTATAAAGGAAAAAAATACTTGTTTGGCTCACAGTTCTGTAGGCTGTACAAAAATCATGACATCATCACCTGCATCTGCTGAAGGCTTCATGCTGCTTCCATTCATGGTGAAAGGAGAATAGGAGACAGCATGTGCAAAGATTATGTGATGATAGAGGAAGTAAGAGACAGAGAAGGGAGAAGGGAGGTGCTATTTTTTTCTTTTTTTTTTTTTGAGACAGAGTCTCAATCTGTTGCCCCAGCTAGAGTGCCGTGCATCAGCCTAGCTCACAGCAACCTTGAACTCCTGGGCTCAAGCGATCCTTCTGCCTCAGCCTTCCGAGTAGCTGGGGCTACAGGCATGGCCCACCATGCTGACTAATTTTTTCTATTTTTGGTAGAGACAGGGTCTCACTCTTGCTCAGGCTGGTCTGGAGCTCCTGAGCTCCAATGATGCACCTGCCTCAGCCTCCCAGAATGCTAGAATTACAGACGTGAGCCACCGAGCCTGGCCCACTATGTTCTTTTTAACAAACAGCTTTCTATGGAATTAACAGAGTGCAAACTCACTCACTCTCACCCCCAAAAGGCATTAATCTGTTCATAAGGGATCCATCTCCATGACCTCAAACACCTACCATTAGGCTCCCTCCAACAATAGGGATAACATTTCAACATGAGGTTTGGAGAATCAAATATCCAAACTATAGAAAGAATGTTTCATGTGTTGATGAACAAAAGTGGTGTATTCTGCCACAAGTGGTTGAAATGTTCTGTAAATGTCAGTTAGGACCATTTAGTCTCATGTTTAGCTTAACTCTGAGGTTTCTTTGTTGATTTTCTGTCCATTACTGACAATAGGGTGCTGAAGTCCCCTCTATTATTATATTGCAGTCTATCTCTCTGTCTAGAACTATCAATGTTTGTTTTATGTACTTGGGTGCTCCAGTGTTGGGAGGAAAGATATTTATAATTGTAATATCTTCTTAATGGATTGACTCCCTTATCAGTATATAGTGCTCTTATTTGTCTCTTTTTACAGTCTTTGACTTGTATATTTTATTTGATATAAATATAACTATTCCTGTTCTTGTTTGGTTTTCACTTGCATAGAATATATTTTTCCATCCCATCACTTCTAGTCTATGTATGGCTTTATATGTGAAGTGGGTTTCTTGTTGGCAGCATATTAGTTGAGTCTTGTTTCTTTATACATTCAGCCACTCTGTCTTTTAATTGGAGAACCCAGTCCATTTACATTGAATGTTATTATTAACGGGTAAGGACTTACTACTGATGTTTTGTTACTTGTTTCCTGGTTGCTTTGTGTATCCTTTCTTCCTTTCTTCCTTTTTCAATATCTTCCTTTGTGGTGAAGTAATTTCCTTTGGTAGTATGCTTTAATTTGTTGCTTTTTATTTTTAGTGTATGTATTATAGGTTTTGGCTTAGTGGTTACCATGAGGCTTACAAAAAAACATCTTGTAGATATAACAAGTTATTTTAAACATATGACAACTTATCTTTGAGCATAAAGAAAAAAATTGAAACAAAGGAAAAACTAAAAAAAAAAGTCTACACTTTAATTTCATCATCCCTACATTTTAACTTTTCTTGTTTTCAATTTACATATTTTTATATTGGGTATCTCTTAACAGGTATTGTGAGGTTTTTTTTAGATTTGTCTTTTATTCTTCATACTGGAGTCAAGAGTAGATTGCATGTCACAATTACTGTGTTAGAGTGTTCTGAGTTTGCTTATGTACTTATTTTTATGACTGGGTTTTATACCTTCACATGTTTGTTTTCTATACAATAGTGTGGGTTTTTTTTTAGATTGAAGAATTCCATTTAGTATTTTTTGTAAGACAGAGCTGGTGGTGATGAATTTCCTTAACTTTTGTTTGCCTTAAAAAAACTGTTTTTCTTTTTGATGTTTGAAAAAATGTTTTACTAGAGACAGAATTCTTGGTAGGCAGTTTTTTTTTCATTCTTCACTTCGAATATGTCATCCTACTTTCTCCTGGCCTGAATGATTTCTGTTAAGAAATCTGTTGCCAGCTTCTTTATATATTATTTTCTTCTTTTCTCTTGCTGCTTATAGGATTTTTCTTTGTTCTTGACCTTTGAAAGTTTGATTATTATATACCTTGGGGAGGTATTATTTGAATTTAATCTATTTTGTGTTCTCTGACATACCTGGATATTTATATCTTTTTAGATTTGGGAAAGTTTTTTTATTATTTCTTTGAATAAGCTTTCTACCCCTTGTACTTGCTCAGCTCCCTCTTGAACATAAATAATTTCTAGATTTGCTTTTATGAGGTAATTTCCTGTATCTTGTAGGTGTTCTCTTATAGGTATTCTTCATATATTTTCATACTTTTTTCTTTTTTCTTCCATGACTAAATATTTTCAATAGTCTGTCCTTGAACACACTGATTGTTTCCTTTGCTTGAGCCATTCGAGTGTTGAGAACCTCTAATGAATTTTTCAGTTCAGCAGATATATTTCACAGTTCCAGGACTTCTGTTTTTATTATTATTATTTCAATCTTTTGTTAAATTTCTCTAATAAATTTATGAATTACTTTTATGTGTTATTTTGGAGATCATTCAATTTCCTTTAAGATACTATTATGAATTCTTTATCAGAGAGCTCACGTATCACCATCTCATTTGTCTCAGTCATTGGCTCCTTGTTTTGTCTGTTAGGAAGGTGATGTTTTCCTATTTGACATTATTTCTTGTGGACATAGATCTATGTATTCCCATTGAAATATTAGTTATTTATTAGTGTCTTCTTCATCTGGCTTGTTTTGTTTTTTATTGAGCACATTTGCTCAGATTTCTTTTCAATATGCCTGTTGACAACACTTATATATTTGGGTCACTGACTTCTTTTCAGCACTCGATGGAGCATTAGGTCCAGATTTGCCTCAGCTCTAGAAAACTTGGAACACTGCCCTTCCCATACAGGGGAGGTTTCAAAAGGGATGTATCAGCAGTGTGAGAAGGCTGGCTAGGGGTTCACACTTAGGAGACCTATGGAACATATCTCCTACAGTGTGATGGTGCTGAATAGCCACTTTGATTTGGCACTGCTTTGGCTGATATACACATCAGAGTTTCCCAGTCTGCGGTTGTTAGTCCCACCCCTCCCTTTTGTCTCTGGCTATTTTTGAGAGTTTTTCTTCCTTCAGGCACTCAGAGTGCTTCCCTTGGTTTGTGACAAAGACAGGTATCCTGCCAGGAAACCCAAGATGGTAGAGAAGTTCAATCTTCCTCTTTCCGGTGTAGTAACTGTGAGTCTGGGAAGGGGGAAATTTTACACATTTGGTGCCTGGCAGATTGAAAAGAGTGTCATGGATATAAGAGTTTGATTCTTTCACCATCTGCACAAAGATTTTTCACTTCTCTGTGGACCTAGGAACTGTCTCATCCATCCTCATATTTGAGTTCTGGGATATTGCTGGTGATAATCTCAGCACTGTATATTTGTTTTTGTTTTATTGTGGTAAGCAGTGAAGTCAGCTTGCTATTCTGATGACATTCAGATTTCTGTCCCTGAAAAATTCTATACTTAATATTTTCACAGCTTTTTTTATTTGGATGAAGATGATCTATGAAATTTAATGGTATTTAGACAGTAGAACTAGAAATTTCTAAATATATTACAGATCCAGAAAGGGCCACTCAGTTGTTCAAGAAAATTCTCTAAAATTTTGTGGAAAGTTACAACTCTAAGAGATCATTTCTGAATTATTTTTCATTAATCCTTACCACAAATCCTAGGGGCAGTATACTTATTCATAGTTTATATATGTAAACAGGTTCAGAAAATGATGCAGATAATTTGGAGACAGACTTTTTTTTTTTTGCAGCCTTATCATCATGTTCATGGTCAACATTTGTATGAGACTTTCCAGAATAGTAATGATATTAAGGACATCTCCTTTTCTAGAGACATTCCAGTGTAATGAAGATAAAGTCTTCTCCTTAACCTTCTTACAGAAGATTGATTAACATCCACAGTAAAAATAAAGCCTCTCTTTCCAGAAAGGAGGATAGGTAAGTGCTTTGGTCTGAATGTTTGTGTCTCCCCAAAATTCATATGTTGGAGCCTAATCTCCAGTATGATGGTATTAATAGGTGAGGCCTTTGAAATGTAACTAGATCATAAAGGCAGAGCCTCATGAATGAGATTTGTGCCATTTTAAAAGAGGCTTCAGGGAGCTGCCTTGTCACTTCCAATATGTGAAGACAACGGAAAGGCACCATCTATGGACCAGAAGGCAGGATCTCACCAGACACAGAATCTGTGGTTACCTTGATCATGGATGTTCCAGTCTCAAAAATATGAAAATAAATTTCTATTATTTGTAAGGCACCCAGATTATGGTATTTTGTTTTTGAAGCTCAAATATGCTAAGACAGTAGGTAGGTAGTAGGCAAAACTGTATGTATTCATTGAAAACATATATAATCACATTGAAAATCCCAAAGATTCTATAAAAAAAGCTACTAGAACTAATAATTCAGTTGAGCAAGTTGGCAGGAGACAAGGTCTGTGAACCAAAAATGCATTGTATTTCTATGTAGTAGCAATGAGAAAGTAGAATTTTAATTTATCTCTATCAATCTAGTTATGTGTCTATCTATCTAACAATGTGTACATAGGGAGAAGTCTAACCAAATATATTCAAGATTTGTACACAGAATTCTATGAAACATTAATGAAATAAATCAATGAAGATATAAACAGAGAGTTATATTGTGTTTATAAATTAGAAGACTCAAATCTGCTAACAGTTCTCTTCAAATTGACATATGGATTCATTGCTATCCCAATCAATATCCTATCAGTGTACATTGTAGAAGTCAACAGACTTCCTAAAATTTACATAGAAAAAAGTCATCTGTAATACCAGGACTTTGAAAGGCTAGGAGGCTCACACCAGGAGTTCAGGACCAACCTGAGCAACATAGTGAGACCCCCGCCTCTGAAAAACATTAGCTAGATGTAGTAGCATGTACCTGTAGTCCTAACAACTCAGAGAGCTGAGGCAGGAGGATTACCTGAAGCCCACAAGTTTGAGGCTGCAGTGAGGTATTATTGTGTCAGTGCACTCCGGTCTGGGCAACAGAGCAAGATTCTGTCTTAAATAAATTAGAATGGCCAAAATAATTTTGATGAAGAAGAGTTTGAGGAATCTAATACTTGATTTTAACACTTACAATTAAGTTAAATAATAAAAGCAATGTCAAATTTATTAAATTATAGATATATACATACATGCAACAGCATAAGGGAGTCCAGTTATAGACAGTCAAATTACATTGACAAAGATGCAAAGGAAAATCAATAGAAAAAGGAAGGCCTTTTTAATTAGTGGTGCTGAAACAATTGGATGCCCATACAAAGAAAAAGTTCCTTGATCCATACTTTTTATCATATATAAACATCAATGAATTGATATTTTTAATCTATTTATGTTTGTGTTTATGCATTTTCTTCATATGCATTCAATAATTTATATAAATTGGGAAGCAATATTTTGTACCAGGTAAGATTATGGGATTTGGAATCAAACTTCAAAGAGGGTTCAAATTAAAATCTTCACTTTAATGTGACTTTGCAAATATAATTGGTCTTTTAGAAGCTCAGTTTTATTATTTGTAGAACTATTACATTTATATTTACTTCATAGGGTTATGGTGGTAATTAAATGATGCTATTCACATAGATTATAATTTTTAAAAAACATTTACTTATAATTAATTTGTAGTAGGCATCAGCCTAAGAACTTTAGATGCATTGACTCTTTTATTCCTCACAACACATCTATGATGTGCTACTTTTAACCCAAATTTTGTAGATGAGAAAAGGAGGCACATAGAAGTTATGCAACATGTTTAGTAGTAAAGACTCCACAAGTGTGGACCTAGAATTATAACTCAAACTGACAGAGACCCTACTGTATTAATCGCTCTGTTCTAGTGTTAACACTGTGATCCTTTTGAATAAGATATGTTTATGCTGTAATATTTATAGTACATAATGTCATATAGCATATGTATCCATATTTCCTTATGAATAAATTATACAAAAAATACATGAACCATTTCTTGATAAATCAGTGTTATTATCAGTAATTCAATATTTGCAATGTAGGTTATAAACTATTGCATAGTGTTTTTTTCCCCTCTATGATTAATCATACCATGATGGTTTTCACTTTGTATTGTGCTAGAAAGTATTATTTTTTCCTTCCTTCCTTCCTTCCTTCCTTCCTTCCTTCCTCTCTCCTTCCCTCTCTCTCTCTCTTTCTTTCTTTCTTTTCTCACTCCCTCTCTCTTTTTCTTCCTTCTTTCTTGAAGGCTATTAGCTGCCACTTCATGTTATATGTTAGTAAAATCTTTTTTCTCTTGAAAGGCTTTTTCTCATCTATATAACAAAACTTACAATTTAATGTTTATGAAAAAGTAGAGTTAACAACTTGATATGTTCTTCATAAAATAAAAATTTTGATGAATTGAGTTTTGGTCCAGTTGTTGTGTTGGTCAGAAGTTTTTGAAAAATTGCATCATCATTCTTAATTTTGTTGTCAAAAGTGTAAAAATACTAGTTATAATTGTATTTCATTAGGAAAATTTTTATAAATATAATATCCTCTTGCTTCAGGTAGATTCATGTGGTTTCATATGTTTACTTATATAGACTGTCAAGATGATATAGATGTTACAGAGAAAAGATAGAAAATTGATTTGATTTTTGTATATTATAAATCATTAAGTATTTTATATTACTCATATTCTAATGAAAATTAATTTTTAAAATCCCATAGTAGCAATTCTTTCTTTGGATGCATGTAGTATATCCATGGTGAGATAGATTTATATCACTGTACCAGTATCTTAAAATCTCAGAGGTGAGTTATATGTGTATGAATTGGTATAAAGAAAATGCAAGGGTTTTTTTGCTTGTTTGTTTTTTGTAAGAGTATAAGAAGGGAGGAAAGGAGAATAATAACTGGCAGAATAGGTGTGGATTTTTAATTTGCATTTGTATTTTTGTCATGATCTCTGTATAATTACAAAAATGATTTTTCAAATTAAAAATACATAGTCATAATGAGAGTGGTTTCCATGGTAATTCTAACTGCTGAGAGACCAACATTGTATATCAATATTTCAAGCAAAGTTTTAGCCTTCTTTACATTAGATAGGCAATATTTTGACATTCTAGTTAGTGGCTTATAGTGAAAAAATGAAATCATCCATAAACATTCCTTTAAGATGATAAGAAGGAAAACATATAATATTTCTGAAGTCCAGATTCTTTGTTATCAAAGAGGGTCATTCCATGAAATACAGTACTGGTTAGAGCAATTTGAATTACTTGATTTGAAAACTTTTCATTGGTTTTCATCTTCAAATGGGTGGAAATTATTCCAGGCAATATACTAACAAATGTAAAAGTATAAACCTCTGTTAACATTTTGTTCATTGTGAATATTGTGTCCTGTCAGTTACAAAATTAATTTCAATTAAAATAACTTCTCAAAATTTCACTTGAATTGCTTTTCTTATGAAATTTTAAAATGCTCTTGGAGGTCATGTTTATTTGGATCACATGTATACTCAACCTTTAAGCCCACTTCCAAATCACAAGTGTAATTCATTGATTGTTGTATTCAGAGCAACAAGGTACAATAAATATACATTTGGAAAGAGGAAATGACTTCCCTTCAAATATGAATTTTGTTAAGAAAACAATCTAAGTTCTCATCCATTATTGAAGGTGAAAGAAATTAAGAATAATTAAAAGTATTAATAAATTTAATGAGAAGAATAGTTTTACTGATTTTTAGTATTGCTACCTAATAAAGAAACATGAAGACCTAATGATAATTTTTCCTTATATCCCAGATCCTGAATGCAAATTAAGGAGTCACTTGTCAAAGGCCTGTATAGCTCAAATGCACTGTTGTTCACTAAACAGAAATCTAACCAGGAAGCTCACAGCTGCTCTGGAGAAGATTCCCTGCTCAAAATCTAACACAAAATCTTTTTTTGAATGATATCAACCACCATTGGATAGAAAAGGATAAGCAATTGGTCTTCAGTCTTATCTTTCCATTTACTGGTAAATTCCCTGGCAAAGAGAGAGAGGAGTGACCCCATTAAATCTCCTTGCAAACATGCTAATGAGAGACTTTCTGCCACATATATTGTTGGTATGATTTGGTGAGAGTGTCTGTATACAGAATGATTTAGAAAGATTAACCTGGTCTGTTGAGAATTGCTTGTGGTGATGAAACCTGGAATCTATCGCTCTGTGGGACATGACTGCTTCATAAGAAATGTCACATAACCTTTAACTAGTAGAGTATAAAAAGAAGTTTTGTGGCCATGCAGCTTCTTTTTGTGCAAGTGATGGCTGCGTGCATCTCTCACAGTTATTATTACATCTTGATCAGAGTCTGTCCTAATGTGGCAGGAAAGGACCTAGAAAACTGCTGGCTGAATGGTCTCAGATATCTCTCTCATTCAGTTACATGTGCACTTGGACTTATTAGTAAAGGTTCTTAGGAAATGAGATTTCTGGTTTGTGTGAATCTCATTTGAAAATCCAATCATGTGTGTTTGCTCAGATTGTTGTTGAGAAAATTGCCTTTCATAGCCTTGTATCATAATGGCTAATAAAATGGAAGGAATGAAAACTATGATGAGAATTTGATATCCTTTGTTTTATCTCAATCATGTCCATGTATGTGACTCTGGACAATTTGTATAGCTGCTTACAAAATTAATCTGTCTGTTTAATTATTGACCTCTTGGTATAAGTTTTACAGCGAAATGATAGAGGATAGTTACATTGATCTTGTTGTCTTTCAAACTTTTAGCAAATACATGTTTTGGAAGGTCACTTGCATCTAAGAAGCCAAACTTGCAAGTAGAGGATGGGTCTAGCAGAAATCCATAAAAAATTATCTATGGTAGTAATTTTATTTGAAAAGTCACTGAATAATTATGAATGATTGAATGAATAAAGCAAATGTTGTATTATGTTGGCCAAAAATCTAAGTTCATATTGTATGATATTGACATGAAGATGACACATTTTACCTTAATAATGGGACAATGGGATATCATGTTGAATTCCAGGCATATCATTTTAAGAGAGGTACAGATACTGGTTTGCCTGTGACAGTCCTACCTTATATTTGTTTTGTGAAATAATTATTAGAAGTGGCCATTTTTATTCTTAAAAGTGTTCTGTTTTTAGTGATGAATTATGGGATCTCTCTAGATATAGACAAGTATTATAGAATATGTTTAAGAGAAAGCAATTTGCATGGTGAAGGACTAGTTACATCTAATGTGGAAATTCTAGACGTCAGAAAACTTGTCACAGTTTTATTCAAGTATTTGAAAATTTTTAATAATTTATTTTCTAACAACTACAGCTGGCCAACAGTGGAAATGTTTTTATAGCAAGTTTTGAGTTTTTCCTACTGTAAGCAGTGTGGTCTCCATGATGACTCAGAGACAGGACAACTTCTAATAACACTTCATGATTTGTTCTGAAAATAATTGCCAATAAAAAAGTATTATGCCTTTTCTCTGTTTAGGACACTATGTAGGACATGCAAGAAAGAGATGACCCACAACAGAGCCACCAGTGTAAGACTTGCTACATAAATGAATAAGGATAAGATCATACATGGTTAAGAGAATCAGATATTTTACTAGAGAGGAGGACCTTTAAGGTAGTTCTTGTAGTGTGGGAAGTCTGTGGTAACTGGCACTTCAGAGTGAACTTTCTACATCAGATTAGTGATACACACAAACTCATGGAGGAGAAATATGTAGCAAAGTGTTAAGGAACAGTGACTAGTTTTATCGACTAACACAGAGAGACATAATGGAAAACAGACCTAGAAGTGAGGAATTGGACAATAGCATGAAAATTATTAAATTTTATTATTTTATTTTATATTTTATAAAGGAAGTGTGCTGTGAGCAGTGGAAGAGAAAGCAAGTTAGACAGGTCACTGAAAAATATTCTCTTTTTACGTGAGCCTGCGACCTTGATCCTTAGGATCTGGAAAAAGGCTCAAAGTTTGTCAATTAACAAAGTCAGAGGAAAATGAGGAAGAAAGAGAAAAAAAGAACCGACGATGCTCTGAGAATACATAATCTGGGTCAGATTTTTACTTGACTCAGGTCACAGTGAGAAGATGCTCCATTATAAAGACTGTTGAAGATTAAAGACAGGGCTCCTGAAAGATGGTAATGGTAGACGAAAGCCTAGTTACCTCATGATGGAGTTCTGAAGAAAAAATGTCTCCTTTTCACAACAAACATTTCTTTTTTGGGGAAAAAGCCCTCCTTAGATACATGAATTTTAAATGGATTTAAAGTAGTTAGGAACTTTTCTGAGGAGTGTAATTTCCAGCCATATCTGTGAGACTATTATGTTTTCTGGTCTAATTCTTAGGGGAATGTTTTCCCCTCTCCCAGCATTTTGTCCAAATGGTCAAATGTAGATTGTACATTGCTTACATATATGTGATACTTACATATATAAGTATCAGTGTATGCTGAGGTAAAACATTATTTTAAAGAATGCAATGTGGGAGCAGCACTTCTGTACTCTGTGTTTATGAAGAGTGGCCATTGGTTTGTCACCACAGAGTCTATTGTGTGATACTTCAGTTCTGATCCTTGTATTCTTCCTGAAGGTTGCACTTGGAAACAATTGCGTGGCTCCTCAATGCCACCTGCCAGGCTGGTTTGTCAGAGACCTTGTTTCCCAGCAGGCCCCAAGTAGTTATGTTGTTGGAAGCCGTGCTTCAGTAAATCTTTAAAATATTTCTCATGCCTTCTCGACTTTCCGAACAATAGCTACAGGAAAGAAGCGTCTTTATTCTTAGTGATATGCCAAGAATTAGTATTGCAGAAACTCACTCTTTGGAGAAACTCCTAAAAATTCAAAACTATTGTTCTAGCACCTAAATTTTATTCTAATTTGTCAGTAGAAACATATCCTCAGAATTGTACTTATGTTAGTAAGAATTAATCCTCAAGCTGATATTTTAAAAAAACATATTTTAAATAGCAAATTCAAAGAAACTTACTAAAAGTTGAACCAAAATTAAATGAAGAAAGAATATTTAATCAGGATTATTGAAACTGAACTGCTTTTGAAAGTGAACTTTCTCCATATTCCTGAGTCTATGACACGGCTATTTTTTCCAGTGGTTATTGCCCTATTCAACTGCTTACTTCTCAAGCTGGCTTCCTCCCTAAACACAAAATTAGAGAAATTGTGACTGTCGGGCGATCCCCTGCCTTCAAATGTCTATGATACCAAACATGGAGGAGGGAAGGAAATAAAATATTTTGTGCTAAATATTTGCAGTTTTTATAGGCCAACATTGAGGCCTGGTTAAGAAAAGTGCTCAGAGGAGCCTGAGGAGAGTTTGGTCAAGGAGACAATCTTTGTCATCATCCATAGACTTGTAGGTGGAATTGAATAAATATATGTATATAAAGTACTTAACCCAGTACCTAACTCAAGCTAAGCTATCAAAAACTTATGGTTATGAAATGAAATTTAAAAATCAATTAGAATATGAAGGTGCTATACTATTCTGATCACTTTATGTGTGTTGTTAAAGAACATTCCCCTTGCCCCCACACAGACATTAACAGACTCTACCAAACTTTTCTATCAGCCTAAGGCCACATCCCTGGGACCCAACCCCTTTTGAGTTCCTGTCTAAAAACACTTAGGTTTGTCAAAAGAATTTACTGTTTGTTCTAGCCAAGAAGGGTGACCATTGACCTCCCTTTATAGAGCATTTACTAAAAAGGGTTTATCATTGTGAATCCTTTCTCTGTCCCTTCCAGACATATAGGTAACTTCTACAACTCAAAGTGTCTTTCTCAAGGCTCTGAAGGCCATTCCTTTGAAATGCAATCATCAGGAAGAATAGGGCCTCTGACTCAGTCTCTGTGGGAGGATAGTATCCTAACTTTGATAACTGCCAGGTAATGGAAAAGCTGGCCTAATTGCCTTTAGACTGGGACCAACTCATTGCAATTTTTCACTTCCCTGACTATACTGAGCTCCTGCTCACACCCTCTCTTCTCCCCTCATCCTCTCTTTAAAAGGCCTAGTTACCACTATACAAATTGAAGTTGAGTTCAGTTCACGCTGGACCTTCTTGTGTATTGCAATAACATATTACTGATCAAAATATCTCCTTATTGCTTTAGCATTTGGCTTTATTTATCTTTGACAATTGTTTTGTCCTGTCTATTTTATAAATGAATAAATTAAGGCTTGCAGAATTTCAATAAAGTTTTTGAAAACAGTACTATTATTCCCACTTTACAGATGAGAACTGAAGCAGAGTATAATTAGTAGCTTGCCCAAGGTCATACAGTAAGTGATAAAATTGGAACAAAAACCCATGTATATGTAATTGCATAATGTGAGACTGGACAATTAGGTCATGTAAAAAGTATAACCTGATGAATTAAATCCACAGGTGCTGCAGCCGGACTGCCACGCTTAGTTCTGCTAATTTCACTTGCTACCTGCCTGATGTTGGGCAAGTTACTTAACCATTTTGATTTAATTTCATCATTTTTAACACATTAACTGTGTTAATTAATTAATAATTAATAAATAATTGTTGTATTTAACTCACTCTAGTTTTGACCCCAGAGCTGTGTGAAGCATATATAAAATCTTGTTGATGTTCTTATGGATACAATTAATATTGACCAGTTAATTCTAAAAACATGGATTAAATAAATAGAAGTCAATAAATTTCATTTTATTATTTATGTTTACCTTTAAATTATACTTGAAGTTTTTATTCCATTTTTGTAATAAAACACTATGGCCCTGAAGGAAAGTTTCTGAATTTTGTGTGGCAGTCAATGTGTTAAAAGGCAATTTTGACAATGACTATCTCATAATGTTGTTGTGATAAATTCTAAGTGTTAATTCATGTAAATCACTTAGAAAAAATGCTTAGCACATGTGAGTACTCAATAAATTAACATTTTAGCCATTGCCACTATCATTGCTTCCTTATTATTGTTCTGCATTGCTATTTCATCATCATTTTCCCTATCTTTATGTTTTAATTATTGTAAAAACAAATTAATAAGTAAAATAAAATTACTTACAAGCAGCCCCATCACTATGTAGTGTAAGGGGGCAATTAATCTGGACATTTTTCAGGTTCTAAGCTTTGAACTAGGGTAGGGTTAGCTGGAACTTGTGTTACTTGAAGTTTATGTGATGTAGGAAGCCAGATAGTCAAGGAGAGGATTGATATTACAGGAATAAAATAAAATAAACTCAGTTTTTCAGTTTTCAAACAAGCTGTGGAAATTCAGACCAAGGGAATAGAGAGACACTTTATGAAAAAGCCTTTTTAGCATTCATAAGGCAAGGTCCTGACATAGTCAACAGGTATAGCAGAATATAAGTCTACATGACATGTTTATTTTCTTGAGATTTAACCTATACTGGCCCATCATGGAGTACTCTACAGAGGAAGTGAATGCTTGCCCTGACTTGGTAGAGGTCAGTGGAAAGGAGAGACAAATAAATAGAAATAAACAATGGACAAAAATTTAGAAGTTGTTTGTGTCTCAAAGACCAAGTGAAGATCCTCTCCCTAAATCAGAGAATGTTCTGATGGTGGTATCTAAAAGAAGGTTCAGACAGTTCGAGCTGCTTAGTGTAAGAGTAGGCACATGCCCTTGTCTTTTGAGGAGAAGTAATCACAACAGCTAAGCTCAGGTTTAGCATAGTTCCTTTCTCTTCCTCAAGCAATGGCTATATAAGACCTCCAGTGAATGAACCAAAAAGCAGTCTCACTTACACCTACAGACTCAGCATCAAGTGGGGTAAACCAGGTCCTGATCCTTGTGGAGGGGTTCAGATGTTAGCTGAGAGAGTGATGTCATGTGCCCCAGATAGTGATGAGAAGATCCTGTGTACCAGAAGTCAAATGTAGACAAGTTTGCCTAAGTACAGATAAAAGTAGGAGCTTATAGATACCTTAGCTGATATCAGCAGTGCTAGGAGATCAGATGATCAAAGATTAACCTGGAGCACTGTAGATCTCATTGGGAAGTATATAGTGAGAATAACTATGGGTTAGGCTCCTCTTCCTAGTTCATGGTGCTTTGTAGTTGAACCTATCCCAGGAAAAGAAAGGAATGAACAAAACCAATATAATTTACAGATAAACCATAAATTTATCATAGTTTACATTTGTCATGGTAGATATTCTGTCTCACCATACTCAAGCGATAAATGAGATTTAGTTATAAGAAATTTTAATGCATTTAATTGTTGTGAACCTTGGCTTGTGGCTAGAAATGCCTCCTTTGTTTATTTATGATAACCAAAAGTGTCTCCACCCTCTTCACCCTGACTACTCAATTGATGGGATTGGCCATCCCTGCAGGAAAATACACTTCATCTAATCACTGAATGCCCAGAGATGCTCAGTTAATCACTTTGAGCTAACAATATATTCTCACAATATGATTTATTTTTCCTGAGCTCTGACTTGTTGGTGTTGAGTCTCTACCTAACATCTGCAATAAAGCACCACAGTTTTCATAACAGACTGGGTGCTTAACCCTTAGAGATATCATATCACCCATGGAGCAGATTTCTGGACCCCAACCTAGGCCTAATGAATTAGATTAAGTGGAGGCAAGGACTGGAAATCTGCATTTTATTTGTACCTCAAGTAATTCTTTATGTGTGCCTAAAATTTTGCTTTGTGTGTTGTTCTTTAACATAGAACTTATATCTGAGATACAAAATAGATGAGAAGAATTAAAACTTATGAAGCATTTTTGTATTCAAAAAGAAGATCCTATATATGTTTAACATAATTACCAAAATAATATTTCTGTCATCACAGATTTCACTATCGAGAACTTAAGTCAAAGCAAACATACATAAAAAACACCAGAAAATCTGGAAGGAGGCCACAAACTATAAAATTTTAGCTATTACACCAGCTCTTTTTGGTGTTAAAGTGCTTTATTATTTATTTATTTATTTTTTAATTTCAGCATATTACTGGGGTACTAGTGTTTAGGTTACATATATTATCTTTACCCCACCAGAGTAAGAGCTTCAAGAATGTCCACCCCCCAGACAATGCACACTGCACCCATTAGGTGTAAATATGCCCATTCTCTCTTCCCCTTCCCACCTGCCCAACATCCGATGAATGTTACAAATATATGTGCACATAAGTGTTGATAAGTTAATAGCAATTTGATGGTGAGTACATGTGGTGCTCGTTTTTCCATTCTTGTGATACTTCACTTAGAGAATGGATTCCATCTCTACCTCGGATAAAACAGATAGATAAGCAGCAACAGCCACTCCAGATGGAAAGGAATCAGCGAAAGCACTCAGGAAGTATGAATAATCAAACTGAAAGCACACCTCCTAAAGGGAACACCAGCTCTCTAGCAATAGATATCAACCAAATTCAAAACACTAAAATGACAGAAGAAGAAATTTGAACATGGATTGTAAGAAAACTCAATGATATGCAAGAGAAAATGGATACCCAACATAAAGTAATCACACAAACACACACACACAATCCAGGACTTGGAATTAAAATTCACTAAAGAAATTGAAATATTAAGGAAAAATCAAAAAGAACTTCTGGAAATGAAGAATTTATTCAAGGAATTACAAAACACAGAGGAAAGCCTCAAGAACAGGGTAGATCAAACATAAAAAGAATCTCAGGAATTAAAGATAACATTATTAAATTAAATAAGTCAGTTGCAGAGATAGAGCAGAGAAATAAGAGAAAAGAGCAAAGCCTACAAGAAATGTGGGATTAAGTGAAGAAGTCTAACATGAGAATTTTAGGTATCCCTGAGGGTGAAGAAGAAAATGCACAAGTGTTGGATAAGTTATTTGAGGATACAATGGAGGAAAATTTCCCTGGCCTTGCTAAAAATCTAGGTACCCAGGTACAAGAAGCTCAAAGGACTTCTGGGATATTCATTGCAAATAGGAAGACACCATGACACACAGTCATCAGACTGGCCAAAATAAACACAAAAGAGGCCCTCTTATGAGCTGTAAGGCAAAAGAAGCAGATAACCTACAAAAGAAAACCCATGAGACTAGCTACACACTTCTCAACTGAGACCTTACAAGCCAGAAGAGACTAAGGCCCCATTCTGACTTTTCTCAAACACAATAATGCCCAGCTTAGAATCTTGTCCCCTGCAAAACTAAGTTTCTTATATGAAGGAGAAATAAAGACCTTCTCAGAAAAGCAAAGATTGAGGCAATTCATTAAGACAAGATGTGCCCTCCGGGAAGTACTCAGAACAGTGTTACACACAGATCAGCACAATAAATACTCACCAGTGTAAAATCACCCAAAATCTAAAGGTCATAGGCCAGATACCACAATGGCTCAAGAG
Source organism: Cheirogaleus medius (assembly GCA_008086735.1). Lineage (NCBI taxonomy): Eukaryota > Metazoa > Chordata > Mammalia > Primates > Cheirogaleidae > Cheirogaleus > Cheirogaleus medius. Next base: position 23,127,902 of record VBSM01000272.1, on the reverse strand, counting down.
AGAAAACAAAGCAACAAAGTTCAACTCAACAGGATGAACAGAAATCTGCCTCATTTATCAGTTCCTTCAATAAATGTGAATGGCTTGAACTGCCCACTAAAGAGACATAGTTTGGCCGAATGGATAAATATACACAAGCCAAGTATGTATCTACTGTCTTCAGGAAACACATCTAACCCATAAGGATGCATTCAGATTCAAGGTAAAAGGATGGAAAACAATATTCCATGTAAATGGAAGCCAAAAGAAAGCTGCCATGGCAGGTCTAATTTCAGATAACTTGGTCTTCAAATCAACAAAAGTAATGAAAGACAAAGATGGTCAGTATATAATGGCGAAGAGTACAATACAACAAGAAGACATAGCAATTCTAAATATTTATACACCTAATTCAGCTGCACCCAGATTCATAAAGCAAATCCTACTTGATCTAAACAAAGTGACAAACAGCAACACTGTAATAACTAGGGCTTCAACACCCCTCTGACAGAATAGGACAGATCTTCCAAACAAATAACAACAACAAAAAAATGGACTTTAACAGAACTCTAGAGCAAATGGGCCTGACTAACATTTAAGAACATTCTACATAAAGTACTTTGAGATGTATTGTGCCATTGCTATTTAATCAGCATTTAGGACTTTTGCAAGCCTAGTGTGGAATGCTTCAATGTAGTTTTTATCTGAGGAAAAAATGCAGCTTTATCAAATGTGATATATTCACATAAGAATTCATTAAATTAAACTTTTTTCATTATCTCAGCTGTAGAAACTTGCCCCTATACTTGATCAATAAATCTGTTATTTAAAATTTAAATTAATGATCATCATTTGACTTTTCTCTACAAAATATCATTCTGATTAATAATTAGTACCTTATATCTCCCTCTCTAGCATCACTTGTTATTTCACTCTGCCATTAGCAAATTCTGTATATAATTATGTTTATAGCCACTTACTCCCAGTGGATTCTCCCAAGCTGTTTTTTATATTAAGAATATTTCCTACAGAGAAATAGAAGTGGATAATTAACATATAGTCATAGATTAAGTTAATTTTCCCAAATGTGATTATTATGTGAAAATACTCCTGCCTTTATTCTAAGTTGATTACTGTAACTATTTATATATAGTCAAGAAGCTTAGATATAAGCTTGCAAATAAATCATATACAAATGATGTTATTTATTAATATTTCCTCTCTTTATCAAAATTATATGAGATAGCTATAAATAATTTCAATACTAGTCAGGAAGAGAAAAGTACTGTTACTTTGATTTGGAGAAAGAAGAGAGCTTCATGAAAAGTATGCTTTAGACTTGACAAGTACAGAAGAGGATAGATAAAGGTTGTTTTAGGGTAAAAACACTGTATGACTAAAACATGGAGAAAAAAACTATGTGACTGAAGCAGTCACAAATGAGCAATTATGGATTATTTATTTGTCTGAATCACAGTGTGTGAGAAAAAGAAGAGTAAGAAATAATACAGGAAATATAGGTTGGAATCATATTAGATAATAAAGTTCTAAGGAATTTGGATTTTATTCTGAAGATCAGTTACCGGTAATTGAGCACCTATGGAGTCTTTTATTGTAATAAACACACCTTATATATTAAATAATGTTCTCAAACATCAGAGCTCTTCTTCCTATTAATTCAGAACTCTATAATTAATCCTTTCATTTGCTAGAATAAATGGAAAGTAAGAATATTTTTGAGAAAAATTATAATTTTTTTCATTTTTAAATCAGCTGAACATTCTATTTTTGTTGCACACATCAAAATTACCCAATCAATACTTTTGCTATAAATATATTAGCAGTATGAGATATCAGTATATATAGTTATATATACATGTAAAAGAGGTATATGTTTGATTATATATGTCTATATATGTATATGCGTGTATATATATAATAAATGGTATGAGATAGATTTTTTATTATAAAAATCATTTATAGTACTGGTGAAAACTTGAGGGCCCAGAAAGATCAGCTGGTTTATGAAAAATCAAGTAACTGGTTAGTATCAGTGCTGAGATTAGATTCAAGACCTTTTGGCACCTAATTCTAAAAAGTTTTTTTCTGTGAGAAAAAGAAGAGTAAGAAATAATACAGGAAATATAGGTTAATTCTGAGAGTATGTTCATTAAAACTACTAATTTAGACTATCTGGATATAGATCTATTTGCATTTTTAAAAAGCTGTACTATATTGTTAATGTGATTTATTTTCATAAAGACTAACTCTAAGCAGGATAATGAATTCTCCCATGTAGATTTTTAATTTCCAAAAGCAAAAATTATTAGTGCTAAATTGATGGCTTACATGAAATTATATCTTTGAAAGGTCTTTGATGTCGACTAAAATAAGTATTACCTAATCATGTTTATATTGCTAATCTAAAGTGTAAAAATCTTTCTTTATAAGTTGCATAGTTTTTCATAGCTTTTGCTCATGTTATCAATATTCTCAAATTAATGAGCTTTACAAAAAAAAAGGTGCTCTTATTGTATAGATATATTGGAAAACAAAATTGTCTTACTGGGAAACTGAACAAGTATATCAATTCAGGAAAATTTTACTCTTTTAATCATCACATACCATGATATGACTTCATAATATCTGTAGAGGCTTAGAAATCTTCATTAACTTAATGAAAATTATACAATGTTCTTGAGAGTAATAAAACTATGCTATAAGCATTCACTCAAGACACAGGTTAAAGATGCAACATATCCTCAGAAACCAATCTGAAGCAGATAAATACAAGTCTTGATTTAAATGAAATATCCCAAACCAGCTGGCATCCTTCTAAGAATAGTACATATTTTACATTTTAAAACATACAGGTAATAGTATAGCTTGTGGAGCACCTAGATTCGTAATATAACAGCAGTAAAGCTAATCTATACTAAAAAATATTCCATGTTCCTAGAAAAAGATGGACTGCTCTGTAGCCATGCTCATGACAACTACTAAAACCAGTTTTAACATGCTTAATAAGTAAATGGAAGTTTTATTTTTGTGATAAAATACGGTCACTGGAACCGTTTTTAATACAATTTAATCAATAAGTAACAATAACTCACCTCAGTGAACACGCTTTTGCATGCCAATCAATGAGAGATCCTCGCTTCTAAAAGTCAAGCAATTAAAAATGGCCTATCTTATGAATGCCAACCTCTCAACAGCAGTCTCACTCTATACAAACGATGTCAACCCACTCACCTGTAAAATTCCACCAATCCTTGGATTCCACACTGTCAAAAATTTCTATAAAAAATCGGTGACCTGCTCTATTTCGAGAAACTGTACTTGATCAGCAAAACTCTCCCTAATTGTGTTAAACAGTACATTTAGGTTTGTGTTCTTATTTTAGATATTGAATATGGTTGCATCCTTTGACAGTCCTCAGGGTTGCACCAAGATCATGTTGAAGACCTTTACTTTCAGGGGACCCTTGAACCAACAGGCATGCACACTGGGCTCTTTGTGCCCAAATTCCATTACCTTTAAGATTTATTTTTGGAAGAGTCAGTCTCAAGAACAATTTGAGTTCTGTCTTCTCATTCTAGAATTTTTAGACAAATATATCTTTGTATGATATCATTAGACTTAGGTCTTTGTATAAAGTAATTAGAACTTTTCATCACTTACTCCTGACTATATTGAAAACTAAGATTCCAAGTGCCTGTTTTTTTCCTGTTGTATATCATTGCTTGTAAAATTATTTGGTTAGAATTCTAATGGAGCACACCATTAGTTTTAAAGTTTTCTGAGGCTTAGTTTGTCTATATGTGGCATGAGGATAATATTTCCTACTACATAAATGGGTCGTGAGACTTAAGTGAAATAACATACAAAAAAGCATGTAACATATTACTTAGTAATAACTGTTTACAGAATTTGAGTGATAGTCTCATCTTACATAGTAACAAATTTTAGCCATGTGTACCTCTAAAATGCTTCTGTATTCCTGTCCTTATCCTCCATCTCTAATTCTAGGCAAAGTTAAGTTGGACTGCACTTCTCTCATTTTAGGTTTTAGGTAACATGTTTGCACATAAAATTTGGGCATATTCTTTTTATTTCTCATTCTTAATTTGGATCTTATTGATCTTCTTTTTTCATATTCATTACTCAAGAAGCTAAAAAATATAGAGAGAATTACAGCATTAGAAGTTATATAAAGAAAGAAAAGCCTACGTTTGAAGCAACAAAGATTTGGGGCATAGAAAATAAGGCTATGTACTAAAAAGCATGTAGAATGCAGAACAGGTAGTGGCAATTTCATCGTCATAGTCCTCAACAAGTTTTTCTTATGGTAGAAAAGATTGGCCTTTACATGAAGAGTAGATATTCATTTTTATTTTTGAATAATATTTTTATTCCTGAAGTCTATGATGGCTAAACAGGAGAATAGAAATAAATTGATGTAATTTAAGTCAAATCCATTTGTATTTATCTTAAACTCTATTTAATTAGTAATATTTTCTTAAAAAGATTTCTGGTTTGAATTATTTTTGCCAATAAAGCACAAAGGAATGAGCCTATAAAAACATTTGTGCCTCATCTAAATTTGAAGATTTAAGTCTGGTAGTATTCTTAAGCAAAACATTCAAATATTATGAAGAAAAAGTATAAACTGCAAAGCATTTCCATTGTCAGAAGATGAGAATTGATATTACAGATATTCAAATATTTATATCAGCACCAGAAATGCTGGATTCATGAAAATTTTAAGAGGAAAGAACCATTAAAAATAATTACTTCTCATTTATTTATTATTAATATAATGTTATTTTGTTATTTAGTAGTTATGCTAATTACACATAATTTGGTCTATTATGACTTTAATGGCAAAGTTTTACCAAGTCATTTTCCAAAGTAACAAGTAGATGGCATTATATTACTATTCTTAATACATATCCCTAATGGTAAAATTCAAGAAAAAATAGTTCTACAAAATGTTTTACTTTCAAAATCATAAGAAGTATAAGTAAATCTGTTTTTATTCAATAACCTAGTCACTTTAGTCTACCTGAATTATGACAATTTTAGTGATTTTCTTGAAGTAATTACTTTGTTAAATGAAACTAATTACTTACAGAAAAAAAACTTCTTAATATGTCATGTAAAATCCTTAACATGGAATCAAATGCTCTTTATTTTATGACATTTAAGATTCTATAAAGACTTGTAGCTTATAATGAAATATTCATCTATACCACAATGTACTCCTTTCACTCCAAGCCTAGGTAAATGAACAAAATAATTAAAACAAGAAAGGCAAATAGCAACAGTACTCACCTTGAAGAAAGGAAACCCTTCGAACCATAGCCATATTATTTCAAAAGCATTCAAAAGGGAAAAAGAAAATAAAAGATTATAAAAATCTGTGTGTAGCTTTTACCCAGATATACACAGGAAAAGAAGTAGAAATTATGCAAACCTCAATGTTTACATATTTTTAAGTGCTTCATATATTATACTTTCCTTCTAAGAAAAATTCCATGATCTTTCTGAGCATAGTAATCGGGGGTGGGGGGGGCGCACGGAATCTAGCAGGACTTAGCATTTTGCTATCAATACAAGAAGACTAAAGGTGCCAAAAATAGTCTATCATGATTATCAAAAGATATTTTCAACAATAACAAAATCTAAAAAAATATGTAATTAAAAAAAAAAACTGTGTTTCATTGAGGTTGCTTTTGGTCCAAAGAGAAGGGCCACTGGAAATTCAAATTTAATTCTTCATTTCTTGCTAAAAACCTGTACTCAACAATTGGAAGTTCTGTCTATTTTCACTTTTCTTTTTTTTGGAAAGGAATTCAGTGGTAAATGCTGTAAAGATTTAGGTAAATTGTGGGAAATTAAATGTTGGTTTTTTCTTTCAAACATAAAGTATACAAGGCATACCCTGACTTAGAAACAATGCACATTATGATGGTATAGCCTAACAAAATGCTAACAAAATTTATGTATGTATGTGTATGAGTATCTATATCTATATATCTCTATGCATACATCTATATTTAGGTATATTTATCTTTACTTTTACCTATATAAATGGAGGTTATTTTATAGAATTCAGAAGGAAAGTCCAAATAGATTAAAACAATTAGAAATAATGTATATGAAAGGGAAAACAATAAAAAATGATGCTGAAAAAGTTTAAAATTAGAGTAGTAAATATTTTCTTGAATTATAGGAAGAAATTGAGTTTATAAGTTGAAAGATGACTTTATATTACTTGAAAATTTTATACATAATTATCAATTTGAAAAATACTTTGTCTAGTTTTTTAAATTTCAAGGAAGAAAGAGATAATTCTTCAGGCATTCAAGCATGAAAAATTAATTGCCTATTATAAGCGTGTGTGTATGTATGTATGTGTAGGAATGCATCACTCATAACTAGCTAGTGCTACCTTTCAATCCCACATACCATAGCATCTGACCAGAGGATGGAAGTGTAGACAGATATGACCTCATGATTATGGAATTCACTGGTTGTATATCACACCATTCCGGTGCAGCTGGCCTCATAGAATTCTGGAAAAGCTTTCAAAAGACATATCTGAAGCATCAGCTTGGAAGAAACACTCCAAAAGGATGGTGTGAGTGAAGGGGCTATCCTTCAGGATGTAGTAAATATATATATTAAATAAGAAGCCTTGATGTAGTGCTGTGTTCCCAAAAGAAAAAAAAAATGCATGAGTCTAGGAGTCCAAGGTCAGAAGCAGCAGTGGGCCCACTTTCTATTATTCCAATGACCCACTGAAGCATTTTGTGTTCCCACTCCTACAGTTTTGGATTCTGCAGGGTTAGAGGTTCTGTTTGTTAAAGAGGGTGCTCCCTTGCCAGGGTCCTGCTACTGGTTTGTACCTACTTTGAACTCCTTGTAACCAGGAGAACAGAGGAGTCACCACACATTCAGGAGAAACAGATCCTGATCATCAGGAGGAGGTAAAGTTGCTTTTATTAAAGTGGGACAGGGAGAAATACATTTGGAACAAAGGTGATCTGCTTGAGTGCTTTCTAGCATCCCGTTAAGTAAGTGCGAATGGATAAATGCAACAATCTGCCCCCCCTCCACGAAAGAGCTAATTATCAAGTCTTCACACTCCTCAGAGATAAAGGTTTGGTTCACATCATCAGATAAGCCACTAAGACATATCCAGATGATAGTTGAGGAAGTGGGTATTTAAAAACCATATTTTAGGAGAAAGATGATCAGTGCTAGGATAGCCCTGAGACCAACTGTATCACTTGAAGCTATAGTTCACCCCACTAACTTCTCTTGTCTAAGATTACCCTCAGAAAGAAAAGCCCATTATAGGAGCTGCTCCTCAATGTGGGGTGGATAAGCAGGGTGGACTGCGGTGACCATGGAAATGTGTGCCTCAGACCTTATACTACAGAGACCATAACTGATGGACAGCCTCAGTTCCTACACTCTGAACCCACCATCACATTAGCTCAGAAGCTCTGCTTCCCGTGAGATGCTTGCAAATAATGTCAAAATGTGGCAGGAATAAAAAAGTAGGCCTATTCCTGTGAAGTGGTGGTATTCCTCTAATGGATGACATTTGCTGATAACACTCCACTGGCCTGACCAAAGCATTCTTTGAACTGTTTTGCAGTCTGAGAGTCTTCCTACCTAAACTTTCTTTCTTCACTTTCTCTTTCACAGCATTCAGACCTGATCACCCCTCCCTCTTTGGCTCCCTCTCTCCCTTTTATTTTTCTCTATAAATCACTTGCACATCCAGCAATATATTGGTGTCTTCTTGGACATTCTGATCTAAAACAGCTTTCTTGTAACTTCAGCAATATTTGAGTTCTCAGAGATAGTGAATCAATGTCTGGAAAGTTTTATTCTTAAATCATTTAAGTGGTTTCTCTCTCTCTCTCTCTCTCTCTCTCTATATATATATATATATTTATAAATTCTCCAAAATAAATGAACTTCAAAAATAGTCTTTATTGGGGAGAAGAAATGACATTCACCCAAATAATCAATCAAAATAAAGAAGTAATTGAATGAGAAAATTAAAAGTTCCATACTAAGAATTGAATTAATACAAATATAAAACTAAAATTTTAAAAGTCAGGTGTAGCTACAGTTATAATTCTGTACTATCTATAATCTATATATATTACAAACTTATTGTAAAAATAATATAAATAGTAACAATTATAAGCCTAGTGTCACTAAATGTATAAAATTGCTACAGAAATTTTGAAAGAACTATTTTTTTATTTCAGCATATTATTTGGGTACAAATCTTTAAGTTACATATGTTGCCCTCCCCCCCACCAGAGTCAGAGCTTCAAGCGTGTCCATCCCCCAGATGGTGCGCATTGTGCTCATTATGTATGTATATACCCATCCTCTCCTCCCCCATCCCATCTGCCTGACACCCTATAAATGTTATTCCTATATGTGCACTTAGATGTTGATCAGTGAAACCAATTTGCTAGTGAGTACATGTGGTGCTTGTTTTTCCATTCTTAGGATACTTCACTTAGTAGAATGGGTTCCAGCTTTATCCAAGAAAATACAAGTGTTGCTATGTCTCCATTGTTTCTTATAGCTGAATAGTACTCAATGGTATACATATACCGCATTTTATTAATCCACTCATGTATTGATGAGCACTTGGGTTGTTTCTACATCTTTACAATTGTGAATTGTGCTGCTACAAACATTCGATTGCAGATGTCTTTTTTATAGAATGTCTTTTGTTCTTTTTGATAGATGTACAGTAATGGGATTGCTGGATCAAATGGTAGATCTACTCGTATCTCTTTAAGCTATTAATAACATTAGAGAATGGTCCTCAAAATATTGGTTGATTAGAGATTGAAAATCATTAATATGTTTATTAATATGATGATGATGGTGAAGACGATAATGATATTATATAATTATCATGATCACAGTTCCTAGCATATGTGCCTCAAGATTAATATTTCCTATCTTTTTATAAATAAAGTACTGGTGAATTTCTGAAATTAACACTTACATTAGAAAAAACTCAGAAAATAATTTCCAAAATTGTTTAGGGTTTAATAACTGGAAAAGGTCCATTTTAGAATTCTTATAATGATTATCTCGACTAGGCAGACCTTGTCCATTTTGTATCAACTTTATCAAGCTGATGATAAACTCAGGTAAATTTAGATTTTTCAGTATTAGTGATTATGAATTTTTATACTTGAAAGGACATTGATTGATATTATTTATTGGTTATAAACTAAAATCTTTCTACAAACCCAAGATAAATTTTTGAGCAGTGACTGCAAAAAAGACACAATTCCTCACATTCATTCACAAAAGAGAAGAAATTGGAGTTATTTAGACTCAGAGAGCATATGGAGTCTCAATTCTTTGTTTTTTTTTAAAAAGGCAGAACTGTCATTATATTACAGTTTAATCATATTTATCTTCTCAATTAATAGGTGAATATTTAAATAATGCCCAAATAAAATTTTTGCCTCTACAATACATTATCTTAGTATAAATAAAAATAATGGATCAAGTATTTCATTATTGTTGTTAGGACAGCTATAATGATTATGGAGAGTAGCAAGGAAAAGAACCACTTCATCTGAGATGAAGAGATACAAACCAGTTCTTTAAATATATTCTAATAACACCATTACATGAGCCTTATATCCTACTTTCTATTTCAATTCAGTTGATATGGTATTCAAACAGTAAGCTTACATGTTTTGTTTTAAATCATTTTGATGAGCAAAAATATGCTTGTATTTGTTACCTCATTTTTGTTAGCCTTTAGAATAGATTATTAAAATTAGTAGATTCCAATTATATTAGCTATCTGTAGCTTAAAGGTTAATTTAAAATATCAAAATAGATTTATTGTACTAGTAAAATTCATTTGCTTTTATTCTTCAATTCCAGCACAATTGACTGAGCACTCCTTGTGGAAAGTCAAGGAATTGTTAAAACTGGTCAGTCATTTTGGATGACAGCCATGTCACGGGAAACATGAAGGTAGAAAACCAGAGGTGATTCTTTATTCTGTAATAATAAAAACAAGGAGTTTATTGTATCTTTATTTCTTTGATGAAAGTTTTGGTTCACAAAGTTGTTATGTATTATCACTTTTCCTACATGAATGACCTAATAATTTCTCACTGTAGAAGAAGACCATTATAGGTAAATGTGTTGAAGATGTGGGAAGTGTGAGATGTATACTTCTGCATTATATAGATATGTGAGCCCTTTTCTAGAAATTCATTTTACTAAAGGGATCAGCTAAGAATCTGGAATCTGGGCAAGCAGCAAATAGGAAGTGAATGAGATAACTCAATGATTGAAAATAGCCATCACCTTTTATTACTTGAAATTCTGAATCAGAATTATTTTAGACACATTCCAGGACAAACTTTTCTTTAACTGACAAGTAAGCTGTGGCACAAAAATGTGCTTCTTTCTTAGGATTTCTCCAGCTCATAATATTGGCAAACATAACACAAAAGTTCATGCTTTTTTGAAAACAAAAATCATTCATTTAAAACATAGTTTCTTTTTTGGTTCACAGAGTGTTTGGATTTTAGAAAGCACATTGATGACAACATGAAGCCAGCATGAAACATGCATTCTTAAAAACGAATGAATAAGTAAGATAATTTCAGATAAGCATAGGTTGCAAAGGAGGAAAAAGTGATATTGATAGACAGACAAGCTTGATTAGGATGTTTTCTAACTGGAATGATCCAGAGAAGCTGCCTTGAGTTTACATGTTTTGACATTTGAGCTAAGACCTAAATACTTAGTACTAATACATGAAAAATCTTGCATTCTGACTTCTGAGACAGTGCTCTTTTCAATTTACTATAATTCTATAGGTCCATTTACTTAAAAAAAAGCATATCTTTGCGATATACATAGATTTATTTATTATAACCCATATGCTTAATGACAAAAATTATTTTTAAAGTATTAGATACAAATGAACCTTTTTCAATAGTTTGCATATATAAGAGCTTTAAATATCATTTATTGATATTTCAAGGTACAATATGAATGTAAGGTGAAATTCATTGTTAAAAATAGTGATTGTAAATCCATATTTGAGATAGTTTCCATGGACATTTCTAATTTCATGACTGATTTCTGATCACATTTAAATACATTATTTTTAACCACATTGTGTGCCTGAAGCACTTATACTAGAGTTATAGCTAATGTCAGATCATCCAATTATTTTTGTTCACTCACATTGGTATTTTCAGAAGTATTCAATTTGTGATTTCCCCAAAGAAATATTTTCTTAACCATGTGCTTATTTTGTGAGAGTTAGTTTAACTAAAACTCAGTAGTATACTTTCTAAATCTACTTAACCAGGCATAGGAAACCTTCGGCAATTTTAAGTAAAAAGAACAAACTAGGAGGCATCAGTCTTCCTGACCTCAAGCTGTACTACAAAGCAATAATAGTTAAATTAGCCTGGTACTGGTAAAAGAACAGAAGCATCGATATCTGGAATAGATCTGAGATACAAGAGAGGAAACCCTCAGTATATGGTAACCTAATCTTTGATAAATCAGACAAAAATATACA
>VBSM01000272.1:23043612-23116200 GCA_008086735.1 Cheirogaleus medius | reverse complement strand
GCACCCCCATAATATAATGAAATGTTCATAATATTTGCAACCCCATAATATAATGAAATAATAAAAAAAGTTACAATACAGAGGAGGGAGCTGAAAGGTGAAAGTTTAGCTGTCAAGTCTCCTCCCCTAGGACTTCCACTGTAACTTCTAGATACTTTGCACACCCCACATGATGTGTGAGATCCCAGACCAAGACCAAGTGAATGTCATAAGGACAACCTATGTATTAAATATTCATGAAGGTTTTTTTTAAAGAAATTCTAGATTAAAAAATAGAAATATACGCTCTACTATTTTATTTATTTACTTCAGTGGATTGTTTTGGACAACCTGTGAAGTGTGTGTGTACACCATGGAAAGCTCTGTTCCCAACATAGTTGGAGTAGAGGAAAGGTCTCATGCAACTCCCCAACTAATGGATGTTTTACTTAGGAAAATGTCTGTCTCAAAGTAATTACATTTATTATTGCATCCTTTATCACAATACAGCTCAAATATCCAACTTACAAATGCTGTGACACTCTCTTGGTCAGCCAGAATATGTATAATGATCATAGATTAAAGAGTTGTTAAAAGAAATAATGAAAATAATCCAAGCGTTTGTTAGGTAGGTAATAACATTAATTCTGATAAATTTCAGTTACATTTTAGCTTCTATCCACATAACTTAATGGTAATTATCATTATACAGACAGCAATTTTTTTCTAGAAATAAACTTTTGAGAACTAAGATTTAAATACAGAGTATTTTGTTTTACTTTTGCAATAAATAGGGCTAAGTTTTGAAAACCCATTAGAATTTTAAATGACCATAGTCATCCATGTTTCTGTCATCTATTTCTTTAAGAGAAGCTTCTTTCTTAAGTGGTATTACTATAATGATGGTGACATGACATTAAATCCATATAGTGGCTACACCTTTCATCTGTGGGATCCCTCTTTGTAGCTTACAGAGAGGAAAGAACAGAATAGCCCCCTTGACCATGGTGTTAATTCTACAGTAATGACACCACTAATACATCAAAGAATCATTCAGACCACTGAAAGCCAAGTATCAAAGAATTATGTTTCAATACTCAGGGACTAATTCCCAAGTAGATACCCTCTGTCCTATAGTTGTCTTATCTTCTTTAATTTCCAAATGCTTCAGTGGATAACATCTTTACCTAAATTAGTATTGGATTCTACCATGTCCTTTTATTTTGGTTTGATTTTTTTTCATATGGGAGTGGAGGTGGGATATAGGCTGCCAAAATCCAGTCACAAAGAGTCTTGCGTCACAAAATATACAGTCTAATGGTCTATAAATCATAGCAAGAACTATATTCCCATACTAATAAAATAAAAAGAAATAAGAACTAAAGAAGTGTAATACAGTGTATTACAGTATAAGTGTATACCACACGTGGTTTTTCAAAAATTTGCCTCTAATACTTATGAGGTATAAGTAATGTGCTGGTCTCAGAATTGAGTATTTATCAAGTTTAATACCATTGTTTTACTTATTTTAGTAAAAATCATTAATTGTAACTGCTTATTTCTGCATAGCCAATCACTTTTGCTTATTTTAATCACAGTGCAAGTCAAAGCTATAATTCACATAGCTTTATATTTTCATGCTGGGGCTCTGTTATATACATATTCTCTTTGGATTGCATGGAGACTTTCAGGCATTTCACTGGTAACATTTATTTTTGATTTCCTATATGAAAAATAAGGTCAATTCAGAAAGACTAGCTTGCTATTCCTATGCAGCTTAGTTTGATATGGCTAAATTATCATTTAAAAAGTACTATTTGTTTACCTAGTGGTTTTTTCTTGATATCACCTTTTATAAATATTAACATGTCATAAAAATTATAATTTTATTAAAACTAAGGAAAGTCTATTAAATTAAATAAAAAATTGAGTATTTAATTGGAACAGCAATACTTTTCTGACATGTACTCAACCAAAGAGAAGCTTGATGGATTTGTTTTATTTCTATCCACAATTTATTTAAATATAGCCTATTTTGCCTTGAAGGAAGATAGGCACAAGGATTATGACAAAGTCCTTGTCCTTAATATTATTAAATTTATTAGTATTTTAGATGGTCACACTTTTATTGAGTCAGCATCTTAAAACAATTAGGTTACAATTTTAGTTTTATATATAGCTATATTTGTGTATATATGTACATAGACACACATATATTTCTATTTATTAGGAAATAACTTGGGGTTAATTCATTTTTTAGATTACTGAAACTCTAACATTTGAAAGCCATATTTTACTGTTTATTAATAAAATAAAATTTAATCATTTTAATTTCAGCTAGAGTTTAAATAACAGTCTACTAAAAGCCAAACACTGGGGCAGGATGTACTTTGTAGTCAGAGTAGATAAGTTATGTTCTTATTAAAGGAAATTCCTACGTCATGAAACAAATGGGAGCTTTCTCTACGTATGGGAGCTTAATATTTCTTTAACTGAGGCAGAGTACTTATTAGATAATATTTCACAAGCTTTAAAGTGAAAATATTCTTGGGAAAAATAAAATATTGACTGGTATTTATGGTAAAGTATAATTAGTTTGACATGTCTGTTTTTGTGATCACAGGATATTGATGTGAGTTTTTAAAGGTATAAATGCAGGAACTGGAAAGGTACTGAAAAAAAATATGGATGAAGAAAGACTGTGTGTAATTAACATATTTGCTCTCATCCTACCCTTGAAATGTTGTGCTTAAGGAGGTAAACAGAGCTAAGGGAAATGAACTGTACACAAAACCAGGATGAGTTTAAGCTGACAATACTCATTATATTGAGATATTTAAGTAATTTCTAAATTTAGTATAAAGAAGAATTCAGATGCCTTTGCAGGGAGAGGTGAGTGGGAAACTTTCAACTTAAAAAAATGTTCTACTGATTCTTTTGGCATCATATAGGAATAGTCTACTTATAGACTGTATTTTCTCTTTATTTCACAGATTTTAGTATTTCTTGGGGGGTAAGTCTCTTTTTCCCATAATGATTGGCAAGATAAATGTAATATTTATTTTTGTTTTACTCATTGAATTCTAGTTAATTGACAGATTTTGTGAATACCACTAGCTTAATTCTCTAGGGTTCTCTATATGTTTCTGTATATTTATGTGTAATACATCTGTTGCAGTGTGCAGCTCCTCTCAGAATCATTTTCCCATTTCTGCTCAGTAAAAGGGTGAAAGGAAAACAACTCAGAAGACAAAAATGAAATTGCTGCCAGGCTGCAGCTCTGAATGAGATTTGGAAGCTCCTTTAGTTCTTTGAAGCAGCTTTTGTCAAACTTGTGATGAATCAGATTTTTATATTCAAAAGCAGAATCCTCTCAGCTGACACAGCTGAAGTCAAAGCCTGGAGGGTACAGTGCAAGATTCTTGTTTTACACTGAAACACTGAACACTTCCATTGGTAATTTATTTGCCTGAAATAATTACCTCACTTTAGACTGAATGCTGGGGTGCAGACACCCAGGAAACCTGTATTCTTTTTTAGAACAAATGCAATGGAAATGTGATGTGACCTTTTTTTCTTTCTACAAATTGCCTCTGAGAGCTCATCTACCTGTCAGTTTGCCCCCACATTCCTATGTCACCAAGCCCAGCAGTTTCATGATTGAAAAGGTGTAAAGCAAAGTCTCATATATATCTATTTTATTAGATAAAATAATTCTTGAAATAGAACACTGTGTTAAATTATGTTTTGCCTGAGAGGATCAAATGGATCTTTCAATTTAAAAAAGCTTATATTGAGGGGTGGGTATCTTCTCTTCTATTTTTAAAGAAAGTTTATCACATTCAGAGGTTTCTGTGGTGAAATTTATGTAACAATGTGAATGTAGTAAGTATGGCTAAGTTATGGTCCAGCCATCTTCCTCTTCGGTCTTTTTTCATAGAATTTTTCACGTATATAATGAAACTGGAAATCCCATGTGGATTATCAAAAGACATACATATATGAATCATTTAAAAAAATAGCTTTATCATATGTCTATCATACCCTAAAATTCACAGGTGATTTTCATTTGTAGTTTGTGTTTGACTGATCAAATTCTCAGATTTAAGGAAACTCTAACCTTGCTCACTGATTTAAAGAAATGACTTACTTTAAAGTGAATTTTTATTTTGAATTGAAATTACACTTAACCCTAATATGGGTATATATGATTAATACTGTTGTTCAATAGTGAATGTTGTTATGTAAGTAAAAAATAAACAGCTAGCTAAACACACACATATATGTATATATAAATGCATGAATCTTGATCTTTTCAATCATTACTTCCAAATAAATTAAGGACTAACAATTTAAACTGATAATTTTACAGTACTTTGCTTTTTAAATTGATTTAACATTTTAAATTATATTTGCTCACTGAAACAATTAGAAGGAAGGAAGAGGGCATTTTATACTCATTTAAGGGACTAAAAAAATTAAGCCTAAAATAGTTACCTAACCTCCATAAGATTAAAAGTTAGTATATAATAGACCAAGTGCTTTGATCCACTGTTTTTTCTGTTTATAAGGTCAAGTAGACTACCTAGATAGAACAATCTCTCCTTGCTGTCTTTAAAGAAGTAACTCTAAGGTGTCAGTAAATATCTCCATATTAGTTCCTTCCAATTGTAAGAATTTTTCTATGCAACAGCAAAAAAATCTGTGTTTCAGTAGATGCCTACTTTTAGGGGCTGAATATTTGTTTCTCCCTGAAATTCATATGTTGAACCCTTGACAAACAATGTGATAATATTTGGAGGTGAGGCTTTTGGGAGGTAATTAGGTATAGATGAGGTTCTGAGGGTGGCACCCCCATGATGAGATTGCTGTCTTTATAAGGAAAAGAAGAGAAATCAGAGATCTCTCTTTCTCCACCAGTGAAGACACAGTGAGAAGGCAGTCAGTCTGCAAGCCAGCAAGAGGCTTTTCCAGGAACCATATCTATTGGCACCTTGATCTTGGACTTCTTGCCTCCAGGACTGTGAGAAATAAATATCCATTGTTAAACACCCCTACCCCACCCTCAATCTATGACATTTTGTTACAGCATTCCAAGCAGTCCTAACAAAATAAATTACCTATTTTTAAAAAGCTAGCCAAGAAAACGTGTGACTTAATTTGAACATCACTAAAAAACCTTAAGGGAGAGAGACCTTCAACAAAACCTATTAAAATGTCCACATGGTTGGGATTATTAAGGTAAAATTAATTTGGGCAATTTTTTAAATAAAATTGTATCTAAAGACACAGTTTCACTAACTTTTGAGTTTATCAAAGTAAATGAATAAGATTGTATTTTCATGTTAGTAATCCCTTATTAGATTTTAAAGTACAACTGGGAACAAAACATGTTTCAACATTTTAAAAATATTGATCCTTGCTATTATGTAAATATTGTTCTAATCTAGATATTACAGATTGGTGGGAGAAACAGATGCACAAAATTGATAAAATATAATGTGGATACTCCTTTACAAAGAGGTAAAATGATACTATGTTATATAGCAAGCAGAGCAAATTTATATCAATCACTACATGTTATAGAAATATTTCATATTGTTTGGTAATTATAACTTTTATCTTGTTATGAAATATTTTCTAGAATTTTGGAGAAAGAAGTTATATAAGCTGAAAGTATTTATTTTAAAATGTATATTTATCCATATATCTAAATGTAGACAGTTATTCTTTTTAAAAATACATTTTTCCATATACATGTAAGGAAATCCGTCTTTATAAAAATTTACACATTCTTGAATCCTTAGCACCTAGTGCAGAGCTAGGCACATAATAGGTGGTCAATTATTTTAATTAAATAATTAATGAATAAATTAATTATCCAATATTCCCTGGGAACACTCTACCTGAAAATATAGAAAAGTAGCTCAACTCTGTTTAGTGTAAGGGAATTTCATTTTTCTACCTGCAATATAAACTGGATTAGGAACTTATATATGGCAGATAACTTTGTGGATATTAATTTAGGTATCCTACCTGTATTTATTTCATTTCCTTCTCATGTTCAAGCAAGGTTATAATATTTTCATTTTTTGTTTATGTTCAGGCAATTAATAGTGTCTGTTTCTTTGCTTTGAGGTGGTTTGTATTCTTTGTCCTTTTTTATTTATAAAAACACGATCAAATGTGAGGTGGGGAGACTACTTTTAGTGTGAGAAAGAGAGCAAAATCTCAATTTACCATAATGTTACTGTTGCTATGATATTCCTAGATCCCCTTCAGCAATAAGAAATTTATCCCTCAGCCCTCTACTATCAACACCCTTTAGTAATCACTTCAGTTGAAGAAAGCCATCTGGCTCAGGGCCATAACCTTTCTAAAGCATTTTTGGAGATCCTCACAGGGTTTTGTTGGGTTTCCTTTGAGATTGCTTGATTTGTTTCTTTGCCCATGCATGTTTTCTTCCTTTCCAATATAGAAGAATTCATCTAAGAATGCTCCCTAATATACCTGCTGCATGCTAAACTCCATTTTAGACTCTTCTATCTGGGGAACACAACCTGGAAATGTTAGTGTAAGATTTTTCTCAGAAGGAAGACATGTAGATGGCCTTTTGAATTGGATTAAATACTTCCCAGCTAGAAATGAGGACTTTATAACTGTGGTGTGCAATAGAGATCTCCTGGCCCAAAGTAATAATGCAATTGTTAAAATGTTCATCTATGATGAATTGGGATGATATGATTGGTTGTAATACGCAAACTGTGTAATGTATCAGGCCTAGGAGAATTTTAGGGGAAATAATAACATCAAACACAGTATAATTGCTACATTTGATTGCTTTGGGAATAGACAATAAAAGACTGAGAGTGATTAATTGGCAACTAATGCTAACTGTAAGAGTGAAAGCCAAAAGGTCTCTTAGGTATTGTACAAAGCACATCTCATATCTCCTATAGTGGGAGGGCAGAGAAAACTGAGAACTAGGCCCAATACTTAATTGCGGGCAGGCCACAGGCAGATCAGCTACTTCTCCCCAGGAGAAATCCGGTCCCTTAGGTGGTGGTAGTCACAGAGGATAAGAAATTAATAGGAAGTAGAAAGAATAATGGAAATAAAAGAATACACGGAGACGAAAGTATAGTTTTATAGGTTTATATAATGAAATTAAGAAAAAGCGAGGATACTAATGGGTCTCCCCTACATCTCCATCAGTAGTGAAGCCAGGAGGTTAGTTTCACATAGATTTTATAATCACAGATATCAATTATGGGTTGCCAATGGTAACTGATTTACATAATAACAGGTAGTGTGGTTGCTATGGGTAACAGATTTACATAACAGGTAGTTCAGGTCCCCCAGTAAGAGTAAGATTTACATAATAACAGGCAGTTTGGTCTGGATTAAAAGTTTTTTCAAAGGGCTTCTACATGAACAAACAGTTACAAAATCTTTCAAGGACTAACTTCTAAGTTCTAAGAGATAGCTATCAATTAACAGAGGAATAACACATAGATATAGTGGCTCTATATTTCTTTTATCTAGTTATTGAGTATTTGAGACAGACAGGAGAAAGCAGGAAGCCTAGCTCTTCATTCTAAATTGCTCATAACTGCAGGGGTTCATCTTTGGGCTAGGGCGCTCATTGTTCCAGCTCCTACCTTGTCAAGCCATGCATATACCTGTCTTGTCTTTCAAGATCAGGGAGGCATCACAGATCTGAGATACCAGAAGCCTCATGGAATTCATCTACCTGAGCTCTGAGAGCCCTCCTAAGGTGAGGCAGCCCTTGATATGCAAACTAATGAGTTCATATATTCCTTCAGGGCAAAACCCTGCAAAAAACTCCTGAAATCAATACTGTCTTAAACATAGCAATATTGGGCAATAAAATAAAATAATAATCTTATGAACCACATCTCATTAATTTCTCAAACATCTTTCCTCAACACTTAATTATAAAGAAAGTTACAAGATTTAATATTCACATAGAAACTCTGGAAAATGATGCAGAAACACTGGTAGGATGGCTTCTAGAAGTATGAAAATCGTAGTCATAAATTCTTTGACTAGGCAGATGACTAAAAGGGTTTTTCCTACATTTTCTTCTAGAATTTGTATGGTTTCATGTGTTACATTTAAGTATTTAATCCACCTTGAATTAATTTTTGTATATGGTAAGAGATAGGGATTCTATTTCATTCTTCTAATTGTGGCTATCCAAATTTACCAGCATCATTCATTGAACTGGGCTTCATTTCCCCAGTGTATGTTATTGTCTGCTTTGTCAAAGATGAGTTGGTTGCAGCTAGATGGTTTTATTTCTGACTCTAAAGGCAAATATAGCTACAATAAAAATAAATAAATGGGACTTAAGTAAATTAAATTAAATTAAAAAGCTTCTGCACAGCAAAGGAAATAATCAAGAGTGAATAGATAACCTATAGAATGGGAGAAGATATTTGTAAACTATGCATCAGACAAAGGACTGATATCAAAAATCTACAAAGAACTCATATTAGCAAGAAAAACCCAAACAACCAGATAAAAAAGTGGGCAAAAAATATGAACAGAAGCTAGAGAAATGGCCAACGAACATATTAAAAAAATGCTCAACATTACTAATTATCAGGGAAATGCAACTTAAAACTACAATTACATACCTTCCTACCCGGATCAGAAGGGCCATTATTAAGAAGTCAAAAAAACAATAGATGCTGGCATGGATTCAGAGAGAAAAGAATGCTTATACACTGTTGGTGGGCCTACAAATTCGTACAACCTCTATGGAAAACAGTATGGAGATTCTTCAAAGAAACAAATGTAGACCTACTATTTGAGCCAGCAATCCCACTGCTTGATAGCTACTCAAAAGAAATGAAGTTATTTTGTCAAGAAGACACCTACATTCAAATGTTTAGCACAGCATAATTCATAATTGCAAAGATGTGGAATCAACTTAAGTGTCATTTAATTCATGAATGGATAAAGAAAATGTGGTATATATACCCCATGGAGTACTACTCAGTCATAAAAAGGAATAAAATAATGTCATTTACAGCAAAATGGATGAAACTAGAGAGCATTATCCTAAATGAAGTATCTTAGGAATAGAAAACCAAACACCATATGTTGTCACTAATAAGTGGGAGCTAATAGATAGGGTACATGTGGGCACAAAATGATAATGAAGGATATGAGAAACCAAGAGGTGGGGAGTATGGGAGGGTGGGTGTGGAATGAAAACCTATTGTGTACAAAGAACAATGTTCTGGTGATGGTCACACCCAAAGCCCTGACTTAAACAATATACAAGATATCCTTGTAACAAAAACATTTGTACACCTTAATTAATATTTTGAAATAAAAAAAGACCAATTCCATCCCAGGTTAGTGGCCTAAAAAAAAAAAAAAAAAAAAAAAAAAAAAAGGAAGAAGAAGGAAGTATGAAAATCTAATAATACATCCTGACTGTGTTAGGCAGAATAATGGCCACCATCAAAGATATCCTAATCTTCCAAATCTATGATGTGTTAAGGTATATGGAAAAGGGAAATTAATGTAATTAATGTTTCAAACATGATTAAGATTGATAATTAGCTAACCTTTACATAGTGAGGTTATCCTAAATTATCCTGGTAGGTCAAGGTAATCAAAAGAGACTTTAGTATTGGAGGAAGAAAGAATCAGACATATGACAAAATAAGAAAAACTTCGGCAATGGTGCTGCTGGCTTTGAGGATAGAGGAGAAGGGCCATGAGGCAAGAAATGTGGCATGCTCTCAAAGCTTGAAAAGGAAAGAAAACATATCCTTCTCTGGAGTCTCCAGAAGGAACACAACCTTGCCAGTACCTTGGTTGTAGACCAGTGAGACCCTTTACAGACTGCTGACTTCCAAACCTGTAAAATAATACAGTTGTGTTGTTTTAAGCCACCAAAATGGTTGTGATTTGATATAACAATCGTAGGAAACTAACATACTTATTAAGGTAGCAATGTCAAACTTGCTGTGGCAGATATAGAAGAAGGAATTAAAAGGCTGAGAGCAAAAATTTGCTTGCAGGGATGTATTAAGTAAGGTCAAAAAGCTCATGTTCCATAGAAGACTTAAATGATACACCATTTCTCAAATCCAAAAGAAATACAAGCATACTTCAGGGATACCATGAGTTAAGTTCCAGACCATTGCAATAAAGTGAATATCTTAATATAGCCAGTCAACAAAAAAATTTTGTTTTTCCAGTACATATAAAATTTTTCACTTATCTGTACTCTATTAAGTGTTCAAGAATATGACTAAAAAAGCTACATTAATTTAAATATGATATTGCTAAAAATGTTAATCATCTGAACCTTCAGCAAGTCATAATCTTTTTGCTCATGGAGGGTTTTGTTTCAATATTGATGAATGCTGACTGATCAGATCAAGGCAATGGTTGCTGAAGGTTGGTGTGATTGTGATAATTTCTTAAAATAAAATGACAATGAATTTGCTACAACAATTGACTTTTCCTTTTAGGAGAGGTTTCTCTGTGGCATGTGATGCTGTTTGACAACATCTTACCCACAGTAGAACTTTTTGCACAATTGAAGTAAATCTTCCCAAACCCTCCCACTGATTTATCAACTAAGTTGATGTAGTATTCTAAATATTTTGTTGCCATTTTAATAATATTCTCAGCATCTTTACCACTAGTAGATTTCATCTTAAGAAACCACTTTCTTTGTTCATCCATAAGAAACAATTCCTTATCCATTCAAATTTGCTGCAATCTTTTGATCACATCTTTGGACTCAATTTCTATCTCTCTTGTTATTTCCACCACATCTGCAGTTTACTTTCTCCTCTGAAGTCTTGAACCTCTCAAAGTCATCCATTGGGTTGGAATCAACTTCTTCCAAATTCCTGTTAATATTGATACTTTAATTTCCTCTCATAAATCACAAATGTTCTTACTGGCATCTGAAATGGTGAATTTTTTCTAGAAGACTTTCAATTTATTTTGCCCAGATTCATCCAAAGAATTATTTCTTCAATAAGAAAACTTGAAAGATAAATTACTCCTTGATCCACGTGCTACAGAATGGAAGTTGTATTAGCAGGCATAAATGCAGCATTCATCTCCTTGTATATCTCTATCAGAGCTCTTGAATGACCAGGTGCATTGACAGTGAGAAGTAATATTTTTGAAGCAATCTATTTTTTCTGAGCTGTAGGTCTCAAGAGTGGGCTTAAAATACTCAGTAAACCATGCTGTAAACAGATGTGCTGTCATCCAAGCTTCACTTTTTCATTTATGGAGCACAGGCAGAGTAGATTTAGCAGAATTCTTAAGGGCTGTAGGATTTTTAGAATAGTAAATGAGCATTAGTTTCAACTTAAAATCACCAGCTATATTAGCCACTGAAAGGAGACTCAGCCTGTCCTTTGAAGCTTTAAAATCAGACATTGACTTCTCCTCCTTAGCTATGAAAGTCCTAGGTGGCATCATTTTCCAACATAAGGCTGATTTGTCTGCATTGAAAGTCTGTTGTTTAGTGTAGCCACCTTACCTAGATCTTCTGGATAATTTGCTGTAACTTCTACATCAGCGCTTGCTGCTTCACCTTGCACTTTTATATTATGGAAATGACTTTCCTTAACCCCATTAACCAGCCTCTGCTAGCTTCCAGCTTTTTTTCTTCAGATTCTTCACCTCTCTAAGCCTTTATAGAATTGAGGAGAGTTTGGGTCTTGCTCTGGATTATGCTTTGGCTTAAAGGAATGTTGTGACTGGTTTGATCTGTTATCTAGGTCACTAAAACTTTATGTCAGCATTAAGACTATTTTTGTTTCTTATCATTCACATGTTCACTGAAGTAGCATTTTTCATTTTCTTCAAGAACTTTCCTTTCGCCTTTACAACTTAGCTATCTGGTGCAAGAGGTCTAGCTTTCAGCCTAGTTCAGCTTTCAACGCGCCTTTCTTGCTAAGTTTAATCATTTCTGCTTTTTATTTAAAGTGAGAAACATGTGCCCTCCCTTTTACTTGAACACTTAAAGGCCATTGTATAGTGATTACTTGGCCTAATTTCAATATTGTTTTATCTCTGGGAATAGGGAAGTCAGAGGAGAGAGAGAGAGAGATCAGGAATGGCCAGCCAGTAGAGCAGTCAGAATACACACAACGTTTATTGATTTGGTTCATTGTCATATGTGGGCACTTTTCATGGTGTCTTAATACATCAAAACTCATTGATCACCATAACGCATATCATAATAGAAATAAAAAAGCTTGATATATTGCAAGAATTGCCAAAATGTGACAGAGACACAAAGTGAGCATAGACTCTTAGAAATGGTGTGATAGACTTGCTTAACACAGCATTGCCACAAACCTTCAATTTGTAACAACAACAACAACAACAACAACAACAAAAAGAGTCATATCTGTGAAACACAATCAAATAACACAAGTCTGTATGTTGACATGATCAATCTCACTAAGAAGTTTACTCATCGCTCTTTTAGGGCTTTCCTTATGTTAAAAAATAAATACTGGGAAAGAACTTAGCTCTCTGAGAGCAATCTTCCTAACAGCAAGACAGATGAGCAGCCATTAAGGTTATACTACTTATACTTTATAATCAAGAAAGAAAGTACTTATTTAATCAATCAGCTAATTGATCAATCAGGAATAGATGATCAAGGTAGACAGTTTGAAAGATAGCCACAATTACTTGTGTAGTTTCCATTATCTAACAAATTTTTGGACTCAAAACACATTAACTGAAGGAACAGTCAGAACTCCTGGAAGAAGGACCAACAGAAATTGTGCACAGTAATGATTCCTCAGTCCTTCAGATCTAATGATCATTTTACTTGAATAATTACATATTGAGAAACAGACTTAACAAAATATTTTGAAAATTGTTACATGAGACCCTGAAGTCATATTGGTACACAGAGGCTCAACATGTCATTGTGAACTTCTAGTTAGAGTGGGGATATGTGTGGGCTAGGTAATAAATTGAGTCTGGCCTAGGTCTAACTCACAGTTGGTACAAAGTTTCTAAGGCCACACTCAGTGATCATTTTTAACTGCTAAATGTATAGTTGGAACTAACATATTTGATACTGATGCAAGTCCCACATTTGTTATTTGGCCTGTGTGGTGTGAGACCTATCTTTGTGTGGAAGGCCAGATGAAAGTCTTTAAAACTTTCCTCCTATCAAGTAATATAGTATATATAAAACTATCACATCCTAGAAATAATTGCGATTCATAAAGACCTAAGCTAAGTAATGCAGGTGGAATTTCATCTCCAGTTAATTCACCAGCCTGGCCTGTGCAAAAATAAGCTGAACTTGAAGATGACAGTGGACTCCTGTAATCTCAAGCAACAGTAGTCCCCACTGTAGCTTCTGAGACAGATGATGTATAATCAGTAGAACAGATTAACACAGCCCTACATGGAGGATATTGAGTCACTGACCTGGTAAATGTTTGTAGCATTCCTTGTCCCAAAACAGGGAAACACTTTGTATTCACATGGAAAGGTCAGTGGTATATATTTATAGCCTTTCCTCAGGACTATTATAACTCTCATTCCCTTTGTTATAATATAATCTAAAACAACCTGGAGCAACTGGATATCCCGTTCACATGGGCCACTATATCAATTGCATTAAGCTAATAATGTCAAGTGAAAAAGAAATGGCTAGTATATTAGTGGCCTGTGTGGACACATGCCCTTCAAAGATTGGGAAATAAGTCATTTAGAAGCTTAGGGGATCAGTATTAAGTTTAGATTCCAGTCATTTGAAGTATGCTGTGATGTCCCATCTAAAGTAGAGGACATACTATTTATATTGCTCCTCCAAATATAAGGAAAATCATACAATGCCTAGTGGACCTCTGGATTCTGAAGGCATAAATACCATTATGATCTGTAGACTGGAAGACTGCCAACTTTGAGTGGAATGTAGAGCAAGAATAGGTTGTAAATTATGTTCAGTCTATGATACAAAAGACTCTGCTACTTTGGGCAGTATGATCCAATATTACCCTATGATGTTAGAATATCAATGAAGAAATTACAATAAAGCCTAACAGAGTTCTTAAGTCATGTCATGTGTATCAGAGAATTATAAAACTTTCAAAGACTACTGGTATTTTCATGGATCTTAAAGACAGGGAGCCTAGCCATGGTATACCAAGTGACCATGTAGGCAAAACTTCCCATCACAAGCTGGTTAATTTCAGACTCATCAAGTCATAGGTCATGCAAATGGTATATCCTAGACATGACCTGGGCAGTACCAGAGAGCATTAAAAACTTGCATGTGCAGATAGCTGAGAATATCCATGTCAGTCATCACAGTTGCACCTGCATCTCTGTAGTTAATCTCTGAGGGTGCTCATATTTATGCCACATGAAGGTTACCTATGACCAGTTAGTGGAAAAAGAAGAATTCATAGCTGGGTTCATGAATGTGTTGATTTTAATACATGGGGAGCCTGTGGCAAGAAGAAATCTTCTCAATGGAGAGAAACTTGAGTGTTAACTGGTCATACACTTTTAATAGAAAGAAAACCTGAATTTAGAATATGCATTGAATGGAGCCATGGATAATGCACTTATGCATACTGTTGGATGGTCAAGGCCTAGAAAGAGAGTTATCAAGATTGAGGACAAGGAGATCTGGAATAGAGACATACTGATGGACTTACATTTCTTGTTTGCAATAACTCAGAATTTAACAGGAATGGGTAGCAGAACATGATGCTATAATTGAATTATGGGTTGTAATTGAGTTAATTTATCAAAAGGATGGGGTACTCAATTTTAATCTGGAAGATTAGCTGTGTAGAGGACAGAAGACATATAAGGTGGCAAACTCTGCATCCCTTTTTTGTTGCTTTATCATGAGCATCTAGAAAATGCCCAGCACACTTAGTAAATACTTGTATAGGTACTTAGGTACCTATGTACTGAGTAAATACTTAGGTACTTAGTAAATACTTGCTAAAAAGTATAAGTATACAAAATATATCACCAAGAGGAAGTGTATAGAATAAAATTATGTAAAATTATGAAAAAATATGTGCCACATTTTCAATTGAGGATTATAATGGTAGGTTATTGACAATTTGTAATTGAGTAAACTAATTGATATTAAAGGTACTCAATTTGACCAAGATTCAGTTTTTTAAATTTTTATACAAATGTAGACAGCAATAATATTCATCTCTTAGATATTTTGATATAATTAAATGTGTGCTTTCTTCTAAATGTATCTAAGTTTGCTAGTGGTCATTTAGTAAATGCTCAAGAAAATTTAGCAATTTAGTAAATGTATTTATAAAATTGTTTCAAAAATTTATAATATATACAGAGGAAAAAGGATCACTTTCTCAGTGTTTATTCTTTGTATTTGCAAATAAATTGCAGTATGGTTTCTCTCAACAGGAAAAAGATGCATCAAATGACTATCTCTATTTAAAGAGTAAGTGAAAATTGGGAGGGTGAAGAGCTAACTCCATAGTCAGTTGATTATATTTCTTCACTTTTAAATATATTTATTGCTTATTGCCTCCAGCATACTTGAGAACTTAAATCTGTTCATTATATTTATACGCTGATTCAAGAACTAAAAGCTAGATGAGAGAGATTTAAGCAAAATGATTGAAAAATCAAATACTTCTCCCTTCTGCTGATGCATGCTTTTTCTTAGATAAATTCCTAAATGCATTAGCTGGAATGTGACTGGGAGGATCTTCATTAATACTTACATCTGTTGTTGCAGATACAGATAAGATATCTTTCTTATTTTAGAAAAACAGTGGTAAATGGCATACTTAAAATACTTTCATTTTGAAAAACTTGCCTGAATTTTTCTACATTTATATGCTCTATGAAATATATATATTTATATTTAAATATAAATATGTATATGACACACATTTTAAAAACAGATTTCCACAGTTAATATGAGCAAAAAAACCCAATGAAGTACATGTTGTCAATGTAAAAGAATCAATTTATATCATTCTGAGTAATGTAATGTTTTTCAAGAAGAGTTTCTCTACTCCTATCCTTACTGAAAACAGACTTATATTTTTCAGACTATTATTTCTTGAATCTTTTATTCACTGAAAAATCCCACAAAATTAAAAAAAAAAGTGTAGGAATGTCAGATGTCCAGTTCATGATGAATCATCTTAAAGCAATGTGTTAAGATTTTATAATCATAAACTTGTAAAAAACAAACAAACAAAAAAAGAGGTCTGTTATTGTGTATACCTAGGATCTCCTGATTTAAAATTATTCCTAGGTTTTGGAATAATATCCACATCACTTTAAGAGTCTTTATTAAATTATTATAGGTAGATAAGAGCCCAATGTTAGTAGTAATCAAATTCCTAAAATGTATGCTAATATGGAAATTCTCAAGTAGTAAATGAATTATTTTATTGAAAATATTTTTGTTGTGCATTTCAAATGCAGTCTACAAGGGATAGAGAAGGAGAAATAATTTTCATTCCATATGATTCAGCACCTCCTCCTAAAAGAGCAAGTATGTCTAAGAGTTTGTTTCTACTGCAGCCAAGATTTACTGACAATCTTTTACTTGTCAGAATTTCTAACAAGTCAGCTTCTTCCAGTGTATATTATTGCTCTAAAGTTAGCTTAACTCAGTGGCCAAGATTTTATGAAAGTCGATCCCTTAGCATGTCTTCGCCTATAATGAGAACATGTTTGTTTTATTTTAAATTCAGTTTTAAATTTGCGAAAGTGATTATATGAATTGGATCATTCATGTTACACCCAACTAAATTAGAGCCCAAAGATCAAGGGGAAAAAACACTCAGGGCACCTAGTATTACTTCATTAATTAAAATCTCTGCAAGCCCAGCTGCTAAAATTACCTGCTGTAACCCTACAACCAGTTTTACCTAGTGGCTGCCGAAATTATCTACTGTGACTCTAAGACTAGTTTTGCCCACCACTACACTCAACAATCAAAACTTGGTGGCTCCCAAAGGCTTCTCTAGTATCAACAGGCTTTCTTTCAAAGCAATGCATAACATTTCTCTTTGTAATTTAACTTCCAATTTTTTCTCTGTTATTTGGACATACAATAAAAGACCTCCAAGTCTGGGTGCATGTCCCAAATTGCAATTCTGTAATTCTCAAAAGAAATGTTAAATTTAAAGATCTGTCTGAATAAATTTAAAGATTTTACTCTGACTTCAATACATTATTTATTTGAGGAAAAGTTATTTAGAATGTTGAGAATTAGGTAGGCTTGAAAATCAAATTTGAAATTATATTGACCATTATGTGAGTGTCTATCAAATGATTTTGTTCTGATAAGTAGAACCAAAAAAGAAACTTCAGTATTTCTCCTTGAAGCAATTAGGGTAAAAGGTAAATGTCTGGAAATTGTCAGTTAGTAACAGGCCTAAAATGGAAGAAAGGAGTTGAGCTGTGCACAAAGATTTAGCTGGACTGCTTGGAGAGGGATCCTGGCTCCAAGTGGTAGACACTCCTCTTCCTGAGTTGGCCAAGGATTAGGAAGGACTTCATAAGTCAAGTCAGAGCAGTAGTGAAGCAGAGCCTGATGCTAGAGGAGGCAGTCTAGTGTCCACTCCTAGGAAGTAGACATGAAAAAAGCTTTAAGAAGAAAATGAGAATCTTACCACTGGAATCTACATTTTCTACATGAAACAATATTATGTTGGACACCTAGGTAGATGAATCTTGCTTATAAAATAGACATCTATGGAGAAAAAACCCCATAAAACTATACTTAATAAGACATGCCAGATAGGAAACAGCTTAAACTTAATTATTTGAGCATCTTTTATATATAACTTCATTCAGCAAATATTTGTTTTATCCATAGTATATCCCAGATACCATGGAGATTTCTGGGGACCTGGTGGTAAGCAAAAAACATACTGCATTTTCCTCAGGCAGTTTATATTGTAGGAGGAACAAAATTAAACAAATATATAAACAAGATGGTTACAGAATGTGCTAAGTTCTATAAACAGAATAAATAGGATAAGGTAATAGTGATCTTTGACAATAAATTAATTAAGGATGAAACTGAAAAAGGAGCATCCAAGAAGACAAAAAGAGAAAGT
Organism: Cheirogaleus medius; assembly: GCA_008086735.1. NCBI lineage: Eukaryota > Metazoa > Chordata > Mammalia > Primates > Cheirogaleidae > Cheirogaleus > Cheirogaleus medius. The sequence goes on along the minus strand of VBSM01000272.1, from coordinate 23,098,084 downwards.
ATAAAATCACAAGGTATAAAGGTGTTTAGCTACTGAAGGAACTTGGAGGAGGTCAGTGTGGCTGAAGTATAGTTGGTGAGTTGATACTGCTTACTACAGCTGGGAAGATTAACAGGGACCAGAGGTAAGAGGATCTAATAGGCCCTACTAATGAGTTTAGATTTAATTTAAAGAGCAATGGAGACAACTCTTAAAAAATTGTTTTAAAGGGACCTGATCTAATTTTATATTTTTAAAATAATCTCTATAACTCCTGTGTGGTGGATGGATTTTAGGAAATGGCGATTGGAAGTTGAATCAATTGGGGACAATTAGGAAGATAATACAGTTATCCAGATGATATCTCCCTAAGGTTAGGATTATGGAGGTGGATGGAAGTAGAAGGAATCTAAGATGTTTTGTAGAAACAATTAGTATACTTGTTGATGGCTTACATGTGGGTTCCAGAAAAGGAAGAATCAAGGGTGATTCTTAGATTTGTGACTTAAAAATGGTAGGTTTGCTTTGAAAATTAAGATTTCTGCTTTGGAAATTTGTGGTTTAAAATTATGATTAGACAACCAAGTAGAATTGTTCAGTATGAGAATTAAAATAAAATATTAAACCCTCCCCAGATGACTGAAGGGACCCCCTCTTGGCCAAAGGGACACCAGAAATACTCTAAAGGTGAGTTGCTGGCCACGAGAAGGGAGGTCAGACATGCCTCATTTTTCCCTCCTCCCTTCTTGGAGATACTCTTTGTAACTCATTAACAGGACTAAGGCTATGCAAGACAAAGCTTAAATACACCTTCAGGTCCTCAATTTACCTAACAGATCACTCCAGTCTGGGTATATGTCTATATTTTGCCTCTGATTAACAGACTCCCTTATCTTAACTCAAGCAACCTAGCAGATCCTTATCATAACTCAAGCATTCCTTTCCACTGACTCCAGGTCTTTCAGACAAAGCTTAACTCTTTCAGCCGATTGTCAGTTCTAGAATCCCTAAACCCACCTATGACTCATAAGCCTCCACTTCAAGATGTCCTACCCTTTCAGGCCAAACCAATGTATGCCTTGTTTGTATTGATTTGTGACTTTACATGTAATTCCTATATCCTTGAAATGTATAAAACCAAACTGTAAGCCAATCACTGTGAGTCCACTTGCTCAAGGCTTCTTGGAAGTGGCTCTGGGCCATGGTCCTCAAACTTGTCTCAGAATAAACATCTTTAAATTATTTTACAGAGTTTTGCCTCTTTTCCATTGATAAGAAGTTACATGTACCAATATGTAGCAGCAATTGAATCATATACTTATATGTGAGTGTGTTAATTCTATTTTATTCTTTATTAGTTTCTAAGTAAAGTTGATTTTGAAAATTATATTCTACTGAAATCCCCCTTTACACAAACTAATAACGGGGTGCAAGCTGAGAACTATGGTAAGAGCCTAGCTAAATATAAGGCATAAGCCTAGCTAAAAATAATGATAATAGTTAGCCACTGTCCCCATGTTTGCTTCTCTATAATTACCATTCTGGAGCCACATAGCTGGTGGTCATAAAGATTCTTAGCTTTCTCCATAGATAGCATCACCTTTTTGAAACCTAGGGATATTTTCTGAGATTATCTTCCAGGCTCTGCATTCCAGTGGAACAGCTGACCCACCCAGCCCAGTGGACTATACTGAGGAACTGACTCAACTGGTATTATGGCCCCCACCCTAAAACCTAGTCAGCAAAGAAGACAATTTCTACAACCTTATGGTTTCAGCCCGAACATAGGCAACTATCAGACTCAATTGCCTACGCCAAAATGTCTTTAAAAACCCTGTCTCCCAAATTCTCGGGGAGGCAGAATTGAGAAATTTCTCTAATCTTCCTGCTTTAGTGCTATGGAGAATAAACTCTTTCTCTGTCATAAACCCTGCTGTCTCAGCATATTGGCTTCCTCTTGGGCAGCAGGCAAGTGAATCTTGTTGGTCACCTACACTACCATTCTGTAAGAGGAAAGAAACACAATGAAAAAGAGGATTTTTTCCCTATATATAGACCTGCAATGCTAAGAATGTTAGAACATCTCTAGAGAGCAGTAATTACAGATGTAGCAACATTATCTTGAAATATGTTAGCAAAAACATGGTATAGTTTACAATGAGTTCCCTGAAGTCATGTAGTTATAGCATCATGATTACAGATTATACCCCATGATGGAGCTACTGAGTTTGTCCACTTACCTCCATTCTAAATAATTATCAAACTGTCATTGCTGCTAACATTTACTTGCACTTTTCCCAACTTCAACAAATAAAAATTATTACTTTCCCTTGTACCCTCGCTATACCACATACATATTCTTAACTTGCATCCACCATATTTTAGTTTTTTATGCTACTAAATTGTAACTTCTTTGAGATAGTGATGGTATCTTATTTTTATTTATATCTTTCATTAGCACTGTCACATCATATAAATAATCGTGTAGTGGGTGGATGAATGAAGGAATAAGTGAGTGAGTGAGTAAATGAATAGGGCAACACAAGGATATAGCTAAGTGGGGTTATACTTGAAAGCTTTTGCTTTTCTGGATCCTGCATTGCTGGCAATTTGGCATTGATGTTGAGTGAGAGTCCAGGTGGAGAAAACATAAGGAGATGAAAAGTCCCTAACAATGGAGAACTGAAACTCCTGATATGTTTAATTATATTACCTTTTTTTACTATAGCACATATAAACAAGTATCACTTTCTAAAAAGTGTGAGACAAAAACTGCATGTTTCCATTACACAAGCAAGAATTGTGTGTGAATTTTATTTCTAATAACACAATACAGATAGATTAATTTACTCTAAATCTCTAGCTTTTAATGGAACTGGACTCAGCTTGTCAAGTTAACATACCTTTTTCATTTTAAGCAAACACATCAGAAACCAAATTGGATCAATAGGATGTTTTATAACCATGAAATTAGGACAAGAAAAATAAGTTCTGTGATTCAACAAATGAATAACATAAAGCTAGCATACAGCGATATGTCATAATTGATATATATATATACAAGTGACAGGTATTTTAACAAAAATCTGATCATTTAGTTAGAATAGCTTCTAATCTAAATAGCCCCTATGTTGGTACTTCTAATATTTGACTTTTATTCTTTGTGCTCTCTACTTTGTAATCCACTTCTCTACCAAAATATTAGTACCTATAGTACACCAATATTGTGCCAGTTGATAGGACTAGACATACAAGATAAGGTAAATATAAGAAAATTGCAGTATAAAGGGTAAGAAGAGGGAAATATGAAATATGAACAAGATTGAGAGGCAACATTATAGAGGTGATGATTAACAATGGAAAAGACCATTCTTCTTAGTGAAGTATTGCAAGAATAGAAAACAAACACCACATATACTCACTATTAAATTGGAAATAACCGAACAGCACTCATGAGCACAGATGGAAGTAAAACTCAATAGAAATCAAGCAGGTGAGAGGGGTGAGGAAATGCTGGGTGAAATCATACCTAATGGGTACAATACATGCTATCTAGGTGATGGGCACACTTATAACTTTGTCTCAAGCAATACAAAAGCAATCCATGTAACCAAAGCATTGGTACCCCTATAATATTCTCAAATTTTAAAAAAAGTGGAAAGAGTAGAAACTCAAGTGCTTAGTTTTCCAAATGAAATTGCATTCAATCAGAACTTGATAGATGATAGATAGGGCTTTAGCTGATGGATTGATGGTGAGAGCTTTTGCAAAATACAGAAGAGAATATCTAAAGATACTAAGGATTAATAAATCAGGATGATTTGTTTGGGTATAATAAATAATTGAGCACAACAATAATTCCCATAAATTTGGCTCAAAGGTAGTGTTTCTGAAGACCAGCATTATGAAATATGCATTATATTTATTTTGTTTTAGTTCATTTAAATTTCATGATAAAGTATATTTTTATTTTATCAATAAAAATATTTTTGAATAAAAAGCTTTAATGGGTTACATGTATTTATAAAGCTACGATAATCAATCAAATCAATCAAAATCGTCTTATTATCCAATCAAATATAACTAAACACTGGAAGGCACTTGATTTGCAATTATGATGACAATCATATGATGATTCAGATAATTAAACTTTCTTCTCTAAGTCAGAAGTGAGCTAAGACTTTGACATAATGTTTGAAAGTAATAGTTGTAATTTTACTATGTGAAATATAAAACTGGGATTTTTTATTTTAAATATTTAGAGAGAAAATGGTATTTTTTTTCTATTACTGGTTTTGTAAATTGTTTGCTCTTATGCTCTGAATGAGTCCTCTTTTATTATCTGTTTCTGTTCTTCTGAAACATAAGCTAAGGTTTCTACTGAGTGCCATCTGTGTCCACGAATACGAGTAATGTTATAGTGGGTCGACAGTCTGTAAAGCATTTGAAATGAGGCAGAAGATGAATGTAACTAAGATTAAACTTTCTTCAAAGTCTACTTCTATCATGACCTCTTCTTGAAACTATTTCTGAGCAAAAGTGGTATTGGCTTTTCTAATTCAGTAATCCTATATAAAATTTACATGCCTGCTTTAGAAGTCATTACATCAAATTTTAATTATTTGTTTACACATCAATCTGGTTTTCATAGCCTATAGGGCCTTATAGGCAACAAGAAATTTAATTATTTCTGATATCTCAGCACCTAGAGAAGTGTGTGACAATACTTATGGTAAATTTATCACATGTTTGATTGATTGCATTGAATTGAAATATATGAGAGGAAGAAAAGTTATTTCAAAATATAAAATTTGTGGTTGTGATTTAAGGAATAACTTGAAAAGTATACTTTTGGAGCTCTTTAAATATTGGATAGCAGAACATTTTTTAAGATATGTTTAACCCAAAGATAACTCTTTCATTAATCTTTCAGAATACATACCTTAACTGCATATTAGCTATAATATTATTAATCAGACTACACAAAGATGTGGCATAAGTTTGAAGAGACAGAGATGAAAATGGAAATTAATGGAAAAGGATACATCTCTCCCCGCAAAATATTGTTGTCATCCAAAATTTCAGTTACTTTGAATAACTCTTTTTAAAATGAAAATATTAATGAGAATTAAAATTGAAATGCAAATGGCTTAGTCTTCTTTGCTACTTTAAATGAGGTTTAGAATTTGATCAGAAATAATACTCCAAGGAAAATGAAGGTGTTAGCTTTAAAGCAGAGTTCATAAAGCAGAAAGTCCTTGTGGGTTGAAGGTGAAATAATAGCATGAGTTCATTATAATGAATTGTTCCACAAAGAGATGAAAATAATAGGCATCTCCAAAGAGGGTGACCCTGTAATGCAGATGTTTAAGATGAGAAAAATAGGATAAAATTTGAAAGCCACAGATAAATTGTTTAGAAGCTCAATTGGAGTAACTTTACTATTTGAGATAAGAAAGTTTAGAAAGTATTTAAATTATTATATTAAAAATGATGAACTACGTGTCTTTTTGTCTTGGAAATTTTAAATTCTAATTTATGAATTTTATAATTCCCAGTGTAATTTGATTAACAAAATATCGTGATTTTATTTATGAGCAACTGTGACAGTCCTGTATGGAATAAATAGATAGAATCAAGTCATTTTTTCTCATTTTTCATCAAAAAGACAAAATAATCCATGAAACAATACACTGTTTTATAGGGTTTTTCTATTGTGTGGCTTACATATGGATAGCAAGAAGTCTGAACTAAACTTGATGCTTTGTGTTAAAAAACAAAGAAAAAAATAATCTTTTAAACTTCTATTTTTATCTCATTAGCCATGATCTAGGCTTGAGGAAGCAAAGAGCCTGCTATTAAGGAGCCAAGGGCAAAGAAACAAAAAGGATAGGATAGTTTGGCACGTGTGAATTTTTTCAGATGGTTGTGTTGCTCTTCTATAGTTTTAATCATTCCATTGTATGTTACAAGTTTTTCTTTCCCCTAAACTGAGCCTCCACATATGTTAATAGAATAAAGTATTTCTTAGAATTTGTTCTCTGGAATCCCATTTTTATGAGATATTATTTAGAAAATAAAAGATTCTAGGGTCAAATGACCTTGAGAAAGTTTGTGTTAAACAATGTTTAGCATATTTCCCTACTACAGATATTTTTAGAGGATTTATTATTCTAATGTGCTTTGTAAACCTCCAGAAAAGGGTAATTTATATGAATTCCTAAGCACTTTAGACCAGAGATTTGGCAAAGTGAGAACTCCAGAGATCTGTCAGCTTTCTGAACAGTCACCAGAGGACAGCTGAAAATGTATGTTTAAAATATAAAGAACAGTTATCAGAGTATTGGAAGGTAATCCCTAGTTCCAGTTGGTGTATAGTCTAGAGTAGGTGTGGGAAGTGACTGATTTAGGGGCAATGTCTGACTCCAAACTTGCCCTGACAGAACTAAATACTAGCATTGCCTTACTCTTCCTACCCCATCACCACAATCTTCCACTTAGTCAATTGGGAGAAGATAGAGCAACATGAAATAGCTACTCACTCCCACAAATGAGGAAAACATAAAGCTGAAAGGATAATATCTCTGCCATTTGCAGCAAATGACATATAAAATCATTTTATGCCCTGGCTTCTATTTATGGTCTCCCAAGATTTTGGATAAGTGTACCCTTCCTCAGGCCTCCTGAAAAAGAGAACAGCTGAGGCAAAAGTAATCCAATATCTCCCATTAACCTGCCATTGATGTGAAAAGGCTGGGCACCTATAGAAAATCTGTAAATATGAGGAGAAAGTTCAGACTTATAATGAGAATGGGAGGGACATTGCTCCACTGGAGAGAGTAGAGCAATTCATACAACATAATTGAGTAAAAATCAAAGTACTTTCCTTTCTCATTAGGTTGGATAATTAAGAAAAGGGGTATTTGTAGCACACATTACCTAAGGCAAAATCCCACAGTATTTATTCAAAACCTTAGGCTTCCATATTGGATTTTGGAAAGGATTCATAGAACAGAGGAGCTCTAATGCTGCAACTGATTGGACTTACCTGCACCTGCTTGTTCTTGCAAAACGTGAGTAGGACAGAGGAAAAGGGAGAGGTAGAGTCTAAAAAGTAACAAAATAATGATTGCTACAAATAAGTAGGAATATGTAGGCCCATGATGGAACCACAGTTATATTCTGCCACCTAACATGGGAGCCCGGCCAAACTCTAATCTTACACTCTGGAATCATTTGTAGAGATACAGGGAAAACTAGTATGTAGATGCTTGATAGATAAATAGGTAAGCAGGGACCCACCTGATGCCAGTCTGTGAGCCCACTTGTGAACTTGATAGACCAGAAGCTTGAGGTGACCAGAAGATATGGGGAAGGACTCCAGAGTGGTACTGTGCATTAGAAGAAGCAAGACCAAAGGCTAGCAAACTTTTCTCTTTTGTGGGACAAGTTAAATCTCAGGATTCTTGTCAATCTCAAACTGGGGAGATCCATACTTTAAGAGGATAGAGAATAAGATATCTGTAAGAAAATTGAGGCAGAACTTTCTATTATTTTGAGAATGAAAGAAAGAAAAATTGTATAGTTAATGTGGACAAAAAGGCATGAAATGAGAACATATTTACTCACTTTAGTAAATGATATTTGTATCTTGAAGACTTGATTGTGCTAATATGTGCTAATATCTAGACGATATTGTATCTTGAAGACTTGATTGTGCTAACATGAAGTAGAGTATCTGTAACATTCTATAATAAATTATAACAGAATAAATGTGAATTAAAAAAATCTATAATATTCAAAAGGAGATTTTGTGAACAGTATCTTCCATAAAATGCATACTTTGGAGCTAAGACACTTCAGTCTGATACATTGATGTTTTTTGCTTTAAATCAAGGTAAAATTTTAAGCTGTTATAAGTATATATAGTCACATCTTCCAAAAACATATCTACTATTTACATATATCAACCAATGAAATTTAAATTCTGGTATTGTATGTCTTCATAATTGCAACATACAAAATTAATTAGTTTCTGTTTTTATATAACAACTTTTGCACAGCTTTAATAAAGAGTATCATTGACTTACATTTGTAATATTAGAAAGGTGTCATGACTATATCTTGTTCTAAAATAAGAGAACAGTCAGGTTGCAGCATCTTTCACTTCATTGATTACTATTATTGAAGTTGTCTGACTCCCTAGGCAGATGTTCTCCTCTTCCCTCCCAGCTCCATGTAAGCCTCTCCTGGATTGTAAGTATATTTATTTTAACCAAATTTTATAATTAGGTCTATGGCTTTTGTTCTAATTTTATACCACTTCACCAAACATTTGTTGAATGTTTATGTTCAAGCACTGAAGTTGCATGGTGTATTGAGGAAAGGGGTGGGATAAAACAATCTGACTTTGTGATCTAGTAAGGGAGATTCCCAGGTAATTAAAGTACTATGTAAGTTGAAACAAAAGATAAAATGAGTTAAAACACCAATTTGCCTGTTGACTCCTTAAAAAACAGTAACCAATCTTAACTGAGTATTTTATGAGACCAATCTTAACTGAGTATTTTATTGAGACATTCTCTCAATAATTTCTGATGGCCAATTTATATTATAATAGCTGGATAAAGAGAAGGGAAAGCTAGCATGTAGTAGTAAAAATGTGAGAAAGGGATGGAGGTTTAAAAAAGTTGGTGGATTGGAGGGAGAATGGAACCAATTTATATGTAATTGAGACATAGGATGCCTGGATAAAATTTTGCACATGAGACTGGAAAAATTAGACCATAGAAGACATTTGATGTCTTACTAAAGAGTTTTACTTGGGGAATTTTAAAGTGTTTTGAGCAGAGTACTTCAATCTTTCTGAAAAACAGTGTGAAACTGTCATAGACTGGAATCAGAGAGGTCAGTTCAAAGCTAAGAAATGACAAGAATTGATCAAGTCTATATTGAGGAAAGAGAAAGGTTAAAAATGTTGAAGACATTTATTTAGAAAAATTCAAAGATGATGAATTCATTAAATATACAGAAGAGCCCAAGAGAAGGCTCAATTTTTGAGAGCCAACAAAATTTTATTTTTAATATATTGAAAATACAGTGTCTCGACACCCATGGTACATTTTCAGCCCAGCTTCATATATAGGTTTGAAACTCAGTAAATCAGAGCTAGCATTTAGAACTGATGCATACTTGTGCTATCTAAAACTGTGGGCATAGATTAATCTAGAAAGAATGCTCAGAATCTTGGAAAAGACCTAGTGTACAATGTTAAAGAAAGAGATTCATAAGATTTGCAAGATGAAGATGAGTCTGGTGAGGGGATTGAGAGGGTATAGGTAGACCTGTAGAAAATTAAACGAAAATGGTGTTAGAGAAGTCAGAGAGGCTTTGCGGAGGTGAGAAAGGTATAAGAAGAAAAAGTGGGTGAGTAAGCAGGGCACAAAGACCTCCCCAGATTCCACAGGATGATAAGAACAAGACACAGATTTCAAAGGATAAGGATTCAGGAGAGAGTAAGGAGGAAAACCAATCTTATGAGCATTTTAGTAATTACAGAAATAAAAGAAATAGGATAAATCACAGGCAGGTTACAGACTAGGCAAAACATCTTCAGAATGAAAAAGGCATGGACACGCTTAAGAATCATACTGAAGAAGCTAGTTGAGAGAAAAAGAGAATTCAAATAGCCCTAATTGTTTCAGGTCTCCTCTCCCTTTCTGCCAGGTAATCTTTGGTATTTTACACACATAAATCAATTCTAATCTATAATGTGGCTAACATTATCCATATGGTAAAGCACAGGAAATGGAGGCTTAGAAAGTTTAAGAAGATTCCATAGGATGAGTGACAGAAACAGGAATCATCTCAGCGCTATCTGAATCCAGAACCAATGTTCTTTTTATTATTCTATATTGATTCATCAAGATTGATTCTGTAAAGCAGTAGGCAAAGAATATTTGAAGATACAAGGCCTCCAGGTAAGAAACATGTTGTTCTTTCCTTCAATAACTAATTGAAATCTATATGTTTTTCAATCTCATTCTCTAGCTAATATGCTATGTCCTTTTTCTGCACATTTAAATGTAATTATCAGCCAATTTAGTCTGGGTTGTATACTTATGTGGTGAGGATCTTTCATAAAAGGTACCTTGTAGCTAACTCTGAATCTGAGGCAGCTCTATAGAACAAACCTTTTCTATTTAAGTTCTGTTGCCATAGAGCTCACTCTTTTGCTCCATCTGAGCACTTTGACACCATCTCCCAGCAAGCCATCAGATAAAGTAGGATTTCCAATTGATAATACAATATAACTTTCCATTTACACAAACATATGCTATAGTAATCCTATTTTATTAATTATTGTCTTGTCTGGTGCATGTAGATCATATTATATTTCACTTATTACACAGTTGTGCCATCATATCAAGAGATTCATGGTAAAGAGCTAGCAAGGAGATAATTCATTATTAATATAAAATGGATGAAAATATAAACTGGCTGTTAAATGGTAAACTGTTTTAAAGTGAGCCCTGCAATAAAATGATAAGTATTAAGTACATATCCATTACCTAAGTGATTCCTTCAAAGTGGAACAGGAGGAGGTTTAAAATTCTGTTGATAGGATATTTATTCATAGTCATTATTCAACAACCGACATTTTGTGACCTCATAAAAATGCTAACACCCATTTTCTCATTCATATGTAACCCTAGAAAAAATTAAACTGGCCCCAATCATAATTTATATGGGCATACAATACCCTACTTATACTTTAACACTGTTTCATCAAAGAATCTCATATTTGTCAGTAAATGACATACTGAAATTCACAACAAGCCCATATTGAAGTTTGACTTTTTACTTTTAAGATTGCAGTTATTTGATATAACTGACTCACAAAATACAAATATCATAAGCAAATAGAATTTCCCAGGTAATGTGTTATGCTAATTTTCACCAAGAATAATGTGTTAGTTAGAATTTGCTCATACGATAGTCTAAGTTAAATTTTAACCAAAGAGGGCTTTTCCTCTTTCTTTCTTTTTAAAGCAGATAAGGCTGACCCAATGTTCTGGTAAGATGACTTTTCTTTGCACAATTTTCAGGGTTTTACATTCTCTACCAACTAATCACATAATTCAAAGATTTGTGTGGTAAGAACAATAATGCGCTCCCTACCTCCAAAAATGTGCTTTGGTTTAATCTCCAGAACCTGTGAATATGTTGCCTTTCAGGAGGCAAATGTTACTTTGCAGATTTGATCAAAGATTCTGAGATAGGGGATTATCCCGGATTATGTAATCACAAGGGTCCTCAAATATAGAAGCAGGATGCAAGAGAATCAAAGTTAGTTTCTTATCTCCAGAAATGTAAGATAATAAATTTGTGTTGTTTTAAGCCACCATGTTTAATTTTTCACACTTCCATACAGAAGTTTCTTCTCTAAAACCAATTAAAGATTTGGTAAATGAATGCCTTAAAAATTGCCCTACCTAAAACCAGAAAACCTGCAAACAAATGGAGTCTTCATTATTCCTGAAAGCCTTTTTTGTATAAGGTATAAGGCATATTGTGGGTGAACATATTCAGTCTTCTCTAGTTTGTGACACATTAATTCAAACCCTATTAGTTTAAGGTTACACATCTTTTTATTATATGTACCTTTGTGCTAAAAGCAGATTATCACTGACAAAAATAATGTAACTTGGTCTATAGCCTTTTTTGAAATCAGAAAACTTTATTGTTAACAATACTGTATTAGGAAACAATTATAATAAATCTTAATTATACTTGTATATACTTTTAAGAATTATGGGGATAAAAGAGGTTATAGTATACACAGGAGGGTAAATTTTTCCAGGATGGCTAATGGATCAAAAATCTGAGACATCGCACTGGTGGTTCTAAAAGTGCCTATTTCTGAGCTCCACCAGAATTACTGAATCAGAAGCTTTGGTGCTGTGACTCCTCATGTTTGATATTCTTCCTCAGTGATTTTTTTGTTCATATTGTAATTTGAGAGCACTGGTAGAGGATATGTTACAAAGAAAATTGTATTTCATATTCATCCATTATTATTATTAAGTGAAAGAGGCTGGGCACAGTGCCTCATGCCTGTAATCCTAGAACTTTGGGAGGTTGAGGTGGGAGGCCAGGAATTTGAGACCAGTTTGAGCAAGAGCAAGACCCCATCTGTATAAAAATACAAAAATTAACCAGGCATGGTGGCATGGGCCTGTAGTCCCAGCTACTCAGTAGTCTGAGGCAGAAGAGAATCACTTGAGCCCAGGAGTTTGAGTTTGCCAGTGAGTTATGATGATGCCACTGTACTCTATCTAGCCCAAGTGACAGAGTAAGAGTATGAGATAATGTCTCAAGAAAAAGAGAGAGAGAGAGAAAGAGAGAGAGAGAGAGAGAAAGAAAGAAACAAAACACTCTGAAGAAGGTCATTAAGGGAGAGATCATATTTGCCTAAGGTTCAAGAAGGCAGATAACTTGATTGAACAAGTGGCACTGTGGTAAGTTTTTGAGGGTAAAGTGAAGTATATTATAGGTAGAGTAAATAAATCCAGAAATATGTTTTCATCACAAAATGATGAATTTTGGTTTTATCAAGATTCCACAGCTTAGTATTTTATGAGTAAATATTCGTTTTAAATATGTCTAATATATAATTGTTTCAGTAGCTCTGCATCGTCACCAGCATTTGGTGTTGTCAATCTTTTTGTTATCCTAGTGAGTACACATGAAATGTTATATTGTTGTATTTTAATTTGTATTTTTTGACAACTTATGATGCTGAATATCCTTTCAAATATGTTTTGAACATCTGTAGATCTTCTGTGTATGTTATATATGCAATGTGTATGTGAAGTGTTAGTTCAAGTTTTTCCCCCATTTTTTACTTAGAATACTACCTTTGTGGTTCATTCACATTACTATATGTATTAGTAGCTCATTCTGATCAGTAATTGATTGCTAATTAACTTTTTTTTTAAGAGATGGAATCTTGCCATGTTGCCCAGACTGACTATTCACAGGTGCAATCAAAGTACACTACAGCCTTGAACTCCCAGGCTCAAGTGATCTTCTGGCCTCAGCCTCACTCCTAAGCAATGGGGACTACAGGCATGTGGCACTGTGCCTAAATGCTGATTAACTTTTAATTGTGTGAATGTGTCCTTATAATTTTAACCACTCATTAAGTGATGAATATTTAAGATGTTTGCAAATTTTGACTGTTATAAGCAAAGCTACTATAAGATATCACATACAGTTCTCTTGTGTGCACATACATTTTTATTTCTCTAGGATAAATACCTAAAAACAGAATTTTGAGTCATAATCCTTGTATATTTAAATCTATAAGAAATTACCAAACTGTTATCTAAAGTGACTAAACCATTTTACTCCTAGTAATGTATGAATGTTTTGGCTACTTTGCATTCTTACTCTCAAAATTCTCTCTCTCTTTCTTTTTAAACAATTTTAATAGGTATGCGGCATTATCCCATTGTGGTTTATGTTTGTATTTCCCTAGCGACCACTAATGTTGAACAACTTCTCATTAGCTTATGTGCCGTCATACTCTTTGTCTATCGACATGTCTCTTCAACTATTTTGCCCATTTTTTAATGTTGTTTGTTTTCTTGTCATGTAAAAATTCTTTATTCTGGATACATAGCTTTTATCAGATAAGTCTTTGCTTCTTGGACTCTTCAGTGGACAGAGCTAGAAAATACATGAATGTATATAGATATAAACATATATGCACACAAATACAAATATAGAAATGAACATATATGAATATTTTCAACATCATGAGTCTTCACTTCCAATTTCAATCTTTGTCACAGTGTTTTTTCTTAACTTCCTTCCTCCATGCTTTCATACTGAGAACCCTTGCTCTTAACACTACCAACACATTTATTCATTTGCTCAATATAATGCATATTAAAAAGTTTTGGAATTGCATCACACATACCAGTAAGATAAACAAACCACCTAAAAGAATTGAAACATTGTTTAAAAGTGTTTGTCACTGTCATTTCTACAGAAGCTCAGTGATATACAAAGAATGAATTTATGTGCTATTTTAAATTAACTCTTTTTCTTCAGTATACATGTGATATTCATTGACAATACAGTTATGTTCACTTCTTCCAGTTTCTTTTCTGTATTATTTTTGTCCAGTTCTTATTCTTATTGATTTAACATTATTTTAAAATACATGGTACATAAACATGCTTTCAAAAGTCAAATTTGTGTAAAAAGATATATTCAGATATGTGTTACTATACGATCATTTTCATTTCCGCTTGTTGGTAACAAAGTTCATTTTTTTTTTAACACATCCTGTGTTTGTTTTTGCAAAGATAATCAGATGGAAAAATAAACAAATATTCATGTTTTCTTATTTCCTTTTCTTTTTAGACTAAACATACCATAATATAAATGCTAGTTCACACTTTGATCTTTGTCATTAATAGCATCTTCTGGAAAGTATAAATCCATTTGCTCCAAAGAGAGGCATTATCTTTATTTCATTAGTTGGCTTTGCTCTGGATGCTCTGGGGAGAGGCATAATCTATGTCTTACAAGGCTATTTTCTATAAAAAACATCCTTGAATGGATCATCTAGAACAAAGGACAACCAATAACTCATCCCTAAGACATGTAAAAATGTGACAGACACACAGATTCTTCTCCCAACATTTCTTTATTCATGTGACCTTTAATGTCCATTTGTTTAGCTCCATGTGAAAGCTCATTGGAATTGGATTAAAATTATAAGTTAATTTTGTGGATGTAAATACATACCTGTATTTAAATATGTACATATATTCCATCAATTCCTATTTCCTTAGGAGTTTTTAGAAGTATGTGTTGAATTTGGTAAAAGTCTTTGTCAGCATCTAAGGACCTGTGGAGATAATCTTAGAGATTTTTCTTCTGTGTTGTATTAGTTTTTAAACTAGTATATTTTCTAGTATTAAAACACCCTTTCATTCTTTGCATAAACATGTAGTATAATGAGGAATTTAACTGGCCATTGTCTCTGGTTCTTAGGAAGAAAACCCTAAATCTTTAACATTTCCTAAATGATAGAAGTGTTTTGTTGTATCTGGTGAGTCCTGATAGCTTATGCTAATGAGGTGACCCATGGTGGTCCCCAGGTAGTTTATCACAGGAAGATGATTCAGGAAAGCATACTCCCCAAATAAGCATATGTTTAGAGAGTTGGGAATACTACTTGCCTGACCTACAGGTAAGGGAGGATAGTTAGAGACTGAGATTAATCACATGACTAATGATTTTATTAAACATGCCTATGTAATGAATCCTAGTGAAACCCTGGTCCAAAGCTCAGTGGAGATTCCTGGTTGGTGAACACATTGATATGCTGAAGAGTGACATGCTTTGACTCCGCAGTGAGAGGGAAAGAAAACTGTGTCTGGGATCCTCTTGGATTACTCCCTTTACAATATATCCTTTATGTTAATAATTCAGCGGTAATCATATGTGTAGCAAAGGGAGGGGGAACCTGCAACCTTTAAGTTCACATGTGGCCTTCTATGTCCTTAACTGTGGCCTTTTGACCAAATCCAAATTTTACAGAAAAAATCCTTTTATTTTTATAAATAATGTTTGTGATACTGCAATATCAACATTAAAGAAATTCAGTACTCATTAACATTATAACACTCATAAGGACCACAAATATTTTAAATTAGAGGGGGAGGTGCAAAAAGTTGTATTACAGAAATAGTTGATGTAGTTGTAAAGAATTATAGTTTTATTAATGCAGTTTAGAATTCAAAGAGTAAAGTTTGGGAAAGTAAAAATAGAATGCATAGTGAAAATGTACACACAAATTATTTTGACGGAAACTGCCACAGCATTAAAAACAAAAATACTCACTGTGTGAAGTTGCTAGCTGTAGAAAAGCTACTTTTAAAGGTCCTAAGAAATAAATATATCTGAAACATATGAAAATAACAACTTTATCCCTTATGATTTATTAATATCTCCTGGACCTACAAAATTGACTTGCCACATTTTGATTGTGGCATTTATAGTTATAATAGTCTGTATCTCTTTTAAAATGTTTACAAAGCTATTTGTGTTTATGTTTTATTTTCTCCACCACATTGCAAACCCTTGTGGTCAGGGACTGTGTCATATCTAGTTTTATATTCCCACCGTCATCCAACACAATGTTTTGAACACTGCAAGACATCATTTAACATGTTTAATTCAAATGAGGTTCAAAAGTCTTAGCACAGCATTTGTCAATATACAAAACAAAAAACTGAATGTTTCCCAGCCTTGAGGTGTTTTTAAGGGTTGACCTTGATCTTCAGCAAAAGTCTCCAGCCTGGGAAGAATAGGAAGAATATTTAGTTGATGTAATTAGCTCTCCACTAATGAAAATTGAAACACAAACTTGATGTTTCTTAATTTTTTCCTTGTTTTTGCTTATATTATTTTTAGAACTATTTGTTTTTTGCTTTCCAGCAAATAATGCCACATTGTTTTCTTTTCTCTTGGTCCTCAGCACCATAGTGACACTCTGTTAAATTCTCTGACCACCTGAGGATCAACTCAGGCAATTCAAACCAATTTGTCAATGCAAATTATACAAAGAAACATATAAAGTGACAATTGCATAGTAAAATTAGCATAAATAACACATGATATTATTAATAATAGTTTTATAAAAAATGAGCATCAGTAAACACTTTTCCAATGGTCAAATACAGGTAACTTAAATATCCTTTTAAAGGATATTTTTTGATTGATGTTGATTATATTTATTTCCTATTTAAGTATGATTACCTCTAAAATCTACCTATTTATTATGTTTTTGTTTTCATATTCTTTATAAGGTACTGATTTCAAACCTTTTTCTATATAATATATTCAAAGATAGTTCAGTTAAATTTATGAAGTAGGATAATTTTTAAAAATCAATTCCAAATAGCTCTGTTACTATAATCTAGATTAATGAGATTTTATAGCCCGATACAAAGCTTTACTTACAAAACGTGCTAAAATTAATTGATTAATTCCTTAAAATAGTGTTGTTTTAATCAGTGTAAAAAATGGAGTCCTTGAATATGGATACAGAGAAAAACCTTTTCCGGACTATATTTCTGTGCACTAGAACATATACACTGGAGCCTGTTTGCTTTGAGCAGATACATATTATCACTTTTTTGATTGTCTTAGTGTCTTCATTTTTTTTTTAAATATGTAACCAGATTATTGAAAGGGCTGAATGAAATGAGTACAAACTGTAACCAGCTGATTTTCCTCCTCCTACTGCCTCTCTTTAAGATATGGGAAAGGGGAATCTGATGTACTATGTGTCTTTATTTTTTAATCATAACTTTTTACCTCAATGTTTTGGTTGCACTTTATTGCCCTATATTCCCAAAAAAGAGGTTAATTGTGAAAACATATTTGATTTTATAAATACATTTTAAATCTCATTAAACATTCTTTAGAATTTCCTCTTCCAGGCTACATAATTGCAATGCTTTTGATTTTTCTCAAAGGTCTTTTGTTTTCAGCCTTATAATCATTTAGTAATTTTTCACTTGCCTCTAAATTTCTCTATATTTTGCAAAGCTCCCTAGGCAAAATTCATTCTTCTAGTATTACAAATCACAAACATTTGAAGGATTGGGAGGGAAATGCAATCCACAGCTAGCCAAGAATTAGGGCACTGATAAATATCGTGTACTTTTTATTAAGACTACAATGAGCTGTACTGTAGGATTAAGAGTGAACTATAAATAAACAAGTTTTTACATAGACTTCAGTTTAGCAATAACATATCCAGGTGGCCCTAAGCAACTCATTTTCAATTTTTTTTTTCCTGTGGAGGAACAGGATAGCATGTGTCAGCAAGGGAGTGTCAGTAGCACATGGGACTCAGAGAAGAATTATCAAGTGTAGGAAATTATGAACCTAGAATTTCTATGAGCAAATATTTATAAATAAGACAAGCACAAAATAAAAACTAATCAGAGATACTGGGAAATATTATCATAAATGAGAAGGAGCAGAAACATCAGAAAATATTAATAAAGTAATAAGGAGTCCAGATATTGTTATTATCAGACACAGACTTTAAAATAAATTTGTTATTATTTGCATAATAAAATACTTTGTTATAATAAATGGAAAGATGGAAAATGTTAGCAAAGCAAGGAATTATTAATATAAAAATAAATAGCAAACTAAAGAAAAAAATCAAGTATAGTTATTGAACAGAGAAATAGAAAAATTAAAGTTAATCAATCATTGAATATGCTTAACTACAAATCAAACACAGCCAAAGAGATTAGTAAACTGATAATCAAGTAAAATCTAAAAGTCCAGAAATAAATTAAAGGGACAAAATAATAGGAAATATACGTACAAGTCTAAAGTACTTTGAAGAAAACTCAGAATATATTAAACTAGACTTCCAGAAAGAGAACAGAAGGGAACTAGAAAGCAGAAATTAAGAAATATGATCTGAGAATATTCTAAGTAATGAAATACTTTATTCTATACTTTTTAAGAGGAACAATAAACTTTAATATTCTTAATGTAAATTTCTTAATATTTATGAAGACGATATTTTTATTCTTAATATTCTTCATGAATATTGAGAAATTAGCATCAGAGTAGAGTGCATGAAAAAAGATAAAGATATAAAATAAACTTGAATAAAGGAGTATTTTCAAAAAGGCAATTGT
Source organism: Cheirogaleus medius (assembly GCA_008086735.1). Classification (NCBI taxonomy): domain Eukaryota; kingdom Metazoa; phylum Chordata; class Mammalia; order Primates; family Cheirogaleidae; genus Cheirogaleus; species Cheirogaleus medius. Next base: position 23,079,350 of record VBSM01000272.1, on the reverse strand, counting down.
GGATATTGACAGTTTTTAAAAAATGCTAATCAGAATATAAATACATATATTTTTCAAAATGTAGAAAGAAGGTAGTTGCCACAGCTAGAAATCTAGATCTAGCAAAATTTTTTTGACAAAAAATGAATGAGAAATTGCTTCAATAGAATACTTGCATAAAAAATTACTTAAAGAATGGTTTTCAGGCAGAAGGAAAATGACCCAAAGAGGTATTATCAAGTATATAGGAAAGAATAGAGAACACTACATTTGCTGAATATGTGGAAAAATCTCTATAAATACAGACTGAATAAGTAATATAAAATGTCTTCTGGGGATTAACACACACAATAATAATTGCATCTAATTTGAGAGAAGAATAAAGGAAGTTAAAGTGTTCTAAGGTGATATTATTCAGAAATGTAAAAAAGTATCAGTTTACATTACATTTTGATAAATCAAGGAGATAGTTTATAATTTCTAGGTATTCACTAAAAGGAGATTGTAACTTCTAAAATATCAAAGGAACATGAAGTAATAAAAAGCAAACATTCCTTCTTTTCTCTCTTCTTTCCTAACTAGTTCAGTCCAAAAGTCATTCAGTGAGGCCAAGAAAAGTGGATTTCAGTCTTTGTTGGGAGGATTGGGGCAGATGGCCACTGGGATGAGGTATAGGGAAGAGGAGGGAGAAGACAGAATCCACTTAATTTGGTGTAGGCTAGTGGTACCCACATGGAATGAAGAGCACATCCACAGCAGGGGAACAGTGGTGGTTACACTGGTGGACTGGGCAAGATATGAAACCTGAGCCAGGTGAGGAAAAGATGCAGCAGTGGAAATAGGAGATTGGTTTATAAAGGAATAATTGATTCAGTAAGTTATGTTTCTTACTGCTGGAGAAAAAAGTTACAGATGTGGAAAAAGAAAACAATAGAATAAAACTGTGTTAGATTGGATTTGGATGATATTGATATCATGGTCTTCATTATATGTGTGTATATATACATATATATATATATATGCATGTGTGCATGCCTGTGTTCACTGGCTCTGTCAACCAAGAGGAACTGAGAACATCAAGAGTCCAACAGCAATTAGCACTCCTATAGACATGATATTTTTTCCACAAAGAATCAAGGGTTTTTAGAAAAATGTAAAATTTCAACCCAGGGCAGAGAGATTATAACATGATAGCGGAATTCTTTTGTTCCTGAAGGTACAGAAGTGCCCAAGGAATAATGAGGACATGTCCAAAGGCCACAGAAAACAGTTTAAAGTAGCCAAATTTGGGGAAATTTAAACATCAACTGAATCATTTAGAAGTATATTATCCCATTAAATAAAATAGGAAACCATGAGACCTTATTGATATAAATAAATAAGAAAGCTTTTTCTTTCAATTCTCTTACAATGGTTGCAAATCAATGTAGAAGGAATGATTGAATTAAAAAATCAACCATACTATTGATGGCTAATTCAACCAAGTAACAGCAATAGATGCCACAACTACGGGGTGAGAGCTTGATGATGAGCGGGATATTTTCATAGTCTCAATTTACCTTGCCACATGACACTTTTAAAATGCAAAAAAAAAAAAAAAAATTAGTAATTTTATGGTAGAGAAACCTGGATAACACCACTTTACTCAGGTAATCAAAGTTTACATTTGAAGTAATAACACAAATTACAAATCTTGGGACACTTGATAAAATGCAATTACTGCCAAATATGTTTCACAAGAACCCGAAAATGAGAAAATATAAGATAAACACAAATTGAGAAACATTTTATAAAATAATTGGCCTATAATCTTTAAAATTTATAGTCATCAATGACAAGGTCTCTGGAACTCTCCCCAGTTGAAATAAACTAAAGGAGTGTGACAGCAAAATGCAAAGGTGTAGCATAAATGAGGTCTGCGAATCATACAGTAGTATTGTACCAGTGTTATTAATAATTTTTTGGTTATATTCTAGTTTCATGAAAGAAAATCCTTGCTTTTAAAAATCATACACTTGAAGTGTTTGGGATGATGAGACACCCTGCAGTCAACTTACTTTCACATGGCTTGGGACAAAAACAAAATCTTTTGTTTATCTTTTTTGCTCCTTTTGTAATTTTTCCATTAGAAATTATTTTATAAAAATTTAAAAAATCAATCCAGTAGAGAAGTTATGGAGATAGGAAGAACAGAGTTGTGTAGACAGACATGAACTGTGAATAATTGCTTTTTAAAATGCTATAGTTGCAGTTGTTTGGAAGAAGTAAGAAAGGCCCTGATAAAAGGGCCAAATAAAAAAAAAAAAGTGCCAAACCTTGAGGTATGTGGAAAGTGATAAAATGAACAATCGTTACAAAAGAAGGTCCTAAGGAAAAGTTAATTGACTTAAGCCAGATTTCAGTTACTACCAAGAAGCAAAGGGAGGCTTCAGCAAAAGGATGAAATGTGGAGTGTGTGTTAATTATAAAGTAAGTTTTAAAGAGTAACCTAGAAAGATTGTGGGGGGAGAAAAGCAGCATGCTAATCCAAGGTTAAAACACAGGAGGCTATAAGAATGAGAGGTAGTTTAGAAAAGATAATCAAAGAATGTATATACTATAATGCAATGCAAACAATAACTGAGGCATTTAGCATGATGAATTTAGGTGGTCATAAGTTAGCAAGAAAATTGACCTTAGCAAACTTTTAGTGTGTATATGGTCATCTCAAACCTCTCAGAATTCAGCTGTGTTTAGGAAAGACTATATTTTCATGGGTATTGAATCAATAATGATTTGGGAGAGTCCTGCCCTTGTACCATCAATTACTATCTAGACTAAATTTGAGGGCTAAAAGGAAAGGGATAAAGTATTGTCCATGGGAGTGAAAATAGACAAAAAGTAATTTTAGAATTAGAGTGGATATACAGCCCACAAACGAGCATAATGGAGACTTCTGACTTAGGTCTACATGATAGACAAGTAACAAAACCACGGATTTCACCCCTCTGCATTGTTTCATGTCAAACTCCTGGTTATGACATAATAAGTCTTTTATGTTTTGATACTTACAACCCAACTTTTCACCACTCGTTATTGTTTAGTTTCTTATGGATTATTTACTAATAAACATATCTTCTTGAAAACTCACAACTGTTTGTCCATAAAATTTAAAGCCACTTTCTCTCATTTTTGATGACTGAGGGAGATTTGATTGTTTATTTGTATTTCCATTATGTTTTGCAAGTAGTTTGACTTTACAATTAGTATATGAGCTATTTAACCCTAAGTAGGCTCCTTTGGAAAGGGGCAGTATGATTTTATGTTTACCTCTTTCAAATTCATCACAGTGCCAGGATACTCTCAAAATATGTTTGTTTTTGGTTTTTTTGGTATCTAATCTTTGCCTGCCATTTCTGCTGTTCCCTATCAAAGTGTGTATATATTTAGATAGACACATACACAAACACACACAGACTCTCTTGGCAGAAGCAATAAGTACAGTGCATATCTACCTTTATTATTATTATTGTTACACTAGATTAGCTCTGCTCTTTATCTGGAAATTACATTTCTTCCTACTCCATCCACCAGTTTCCTTATTGAGCTGTCATTTTCTTATTTTTCTCTGCCCTCCTAGTAGTTTGATTGGCAGTAATGAGTGTAACCCAAATTAAACTAGTGAGTTCCTTCAAAGGGACTTTTCCATTTGGAATCAAAGATCATCACGTCAGCCTCTTTTTTAAGAGTTCAAATTATAAGATGTAAATTCAGAAGATATCAGCTCTTGCAATGAGTAGAACAGTAGTCTTCTCTGAGAGAAAATGACACTGAAAAGCATGAAGAAATATTGGTTAATAAATGGAAGAGAAGTCTGAGACTATCTGTAATCATCCCTGATTTCAGTTTTTCTTGAGTCCCTTCCAGCTCTAGTCCTCTTTTTACTTCAGAAAATCACCAAATATTTTTAGAATATATTCCCCTTCTATGTTATTTTTTGGTTTGTTTTTTGAGTAGCCAATGGAGTACAAAAAAAGTTCTAATTTACATTATATAGCTTTGATATTTGGGAAATATTTGGAAATATATTTGGCCTTTTCCTGAACCTACAGATATATTTTTTTCTAGGTACACTTCTTTTCTTTCTTAGAAACCAATTTTATTTTTTCTGTTTGTAAATGAATTATCTGTTGCTAAAAAGAAAATCATACATAAATGTAAGACTAGTTGCCATTTAAATTTTCTAAATCTGTTTTATATAAAATGATGTTACTGTGTATTATAAATGTAGTTTTAAGTACAGACTTTTTTTCTTTGTGTAGTACTATAAGAATGACCTAAATTGAATCTTAAAAACAGAGTCAAGCTAAGATAGAAGATATGTCATTTTCTTGTCACAGATTTTTAGGATAGATTTTATTATATTGGAATAATTATAGCATTTGGAGTAAATAAAATGTGTTTTTATACAATATAAAACAAATACCTTTAGAAAGACACTTTTAAAAGGAAGGATAAAATTGAATTTTCTTAGTAGGAAATTAAGAAGCTAATCACATGTGTGAATATAAACAAATAAGACAAAAGAAAGCAAGAAGTTCCTCAGAGTCAATAAGAAAGGAATGCACATTGTTATAATATATTACTACTCCTGACTATATTTTAAACTCCTTAATCTGTCATATAACTTTATAAAATATTATTCCAAATATTCTATATACATTAAAAGGTACACTCTAATTTTTAATAGTACCTGAAAAATCAAAAATGAAATTAAATCACTGAATACTAATCCTTGTATTTATTGACCCCATAATATTTTTTTTGACTATATAGAATTTTTAAAAAATTTTATACTGAGTAACAGGATATGGAACTTTTCTGCGAATACAGAATTTTTTACCAGTGAAGTAGAAGCCTGGAAAGTCACTAAAAACCCGTGATTTAGAGAGGGAAATTGATTAGATCCAGATGCTGTGACCCAAAATTACCAAGGGAATAAAAAACTGATCTTGGTGCTCTACTGCAATCCCTACAGATAACATTCACCACTTTGGGGAAGAATTCCAGGAAGTGGAATGTAAAAGTATGTGCATCTGAGCCTTTTGAATACTTTTATGTTCATCTAGGAGAATTTTCCCCTTCATTCCAGATAATAAGAAAAAAAGAGATTTGTTTTTCCCCATTTCCTGAGAGGTCAAGTTGAAAAAAAGCTCTGTAAGAGAAACTGTTATAAAATTTGGGTATGCTTGATAAGAAGCCTGGTTAGAGTTACAGAAACTCTGGCTCCCTCTACTCTGTCCTCCACACACTGTGTGCTTCCACCAGAACAAAAAGTGGTGAGACAATTCTCAATACATGATTTCTGAATTTGTTTTCTGTGTCTGTGTGAGGTGCAGTGTTTTATTTGGAAACTAGCTAATTATCATCTACATGTTCTGAAAGTAGGATGCTAGGAGAGTAGCTCATTCTACCAGGTAAATCTGGGAAATCAAGTGGGATAGTCATCTATAGTCCAATTTCCAGGGGCCTTAACCAATGAGTAGGAGCCTACTGTAGCTCAGGCCTTAGCCACAAATGAAAAGAGGGGCGAGGACATAGTCATTATAGAGTTTCATGCAAAATGTGATCCTCCTTCTTCTTTTTTTTTTTTTTTTCAGAGAGGTAGATGATGCTGAATACTGACCAAAGAAATCATGAACAACATCCACACACAGACCGCTACACCAGCCAAAATCACTAACAAAGGATTGAAACAGATTGAACTAGGGACATCTATATGCCACTGAATTTTACAGGTGATGTAAACGAATACCTAAACCACTGGAATATGAAAATAAAAACTGCTTACAGTCAAAAAACTTAGTGCCCACATTAGCATATATTTGCTATTATAATTGAAACTCAATATTAACATGATTTTTTTACTTCACACTTTGCATTAACATGACCATTATTTCAGAAAAGTTTTGCTCAGGAAATAAAGTTGCAAGAACTTCAACATTTGTTTCAATAGCCTGAAAGTTCGTTTATACCACTCGACTTTGTGTCATATGTATAAATGGGTACAACTCAGAATAATAGTTGTAGTTCAGTGTTGACCTGACTGACATGTCTCTCAATTCTAAAAAATTATGACACAAGCTTCACCCAATCTTAATTAGGCCCCGCATTGAGTGGCCTGCCTTGAATCAACCAAAACTTTAGAAACGTTCTACTTTTGATTTCGGTATTCTAATATGTGACTGAGATTCTATAAAGTTAATGGAGTACAGAGCATAAATTTGGCTTAGCATAATAATTTTAATTTAATTTTTTCGTGGAGTCTTCAGTTGACAATTATAATACTTGAATCTATTTGTTGTTTTCACTAAAATTTGATATATTGAAATTCTAAACAGTTATCCACTTTATGGAATTCATAAATAGTCATGAGCTTACATCCAGTCAATGTAGTCATTGAAAAAGGATAATGTTAAGTAGGAAAAGCAAAACGCACAAGAGTATGTACAGAATGCTCTGTTTGGGGAAAAAGGATATATGTGCATGTGTGTGATAAAAATATCTGCAAGTTTATATAAGAAGCAATCAACAATGTATATACTTAGAATATAGATACTGAAATCAGGGGTGTGAAGGATAACTACTTTTCATTTTATTCTCTTCTATTTCATTGGATTTCAAAACTGTATTTTTGCATTATCATTGTAGTTGAAAATTATGTATGTTTTTGCAAGTAATACAATGAAGAAACCTTTGCAATGGGAACGAAGAGATATTTATGCAAGTCTGACACTATGTTATAACCTTGAGAAGTTGTTTAACTTCACTGGACCCAGTTTCTTCATTTATAAAAGAGAGTCAATAATGTTTCATTATTATTATTTTTTAGTATTAAATATTATTAAGTCATATTTAAAACTATAAAACAGAGTTTGAGAATAACTGCTTTAACATTTTAACTCAAACTACTAAGTAATTAGATGCGTAATCTGAATTCAAATATATTCCATTCTCTCAATCATCCTGCAATATAGATTGTTAAGTAACCTATGCATCTTTGCATAAGTAGAAAAATGCAGGTAATCTGTAAACTTAAAAAAAGATGACTGTTACAACTGATTAGTTTATTTTTTATAAATTAAGTTGGAGATTTTGGATTAAAAATAGCCTTTTTTCCAAAAATGTTCTGGAATAAAAATATATTATTATGAAAATATCAAAAAGTACTTCATTTCAATAGAACATATTGTTTTCCTAGAGTACTGTATTAGTTTTATGTTGCTGCTATAAGAAAATACATACTACAAACTTAGTGGCTTAAAATAACACAAAGTTGTCTCATCTGTCTGTGAATCAGAAGTCCAGCACATGTCTCACAAGGCTAAATCAAGATGTCTGGAGAACTAACTGTGTGCCTTATTGGAGGCTCTAGGGAGGAATATGTTCCTATGCTTTTAGGGACATACATGTTCCTTGGCTCATGAGTATGTTTCTCCATTTTCAAAGTCAGCAACAGAGGGTCAAGTATTTTATCTCATTTCTGACCTCCCTTTCTGCCTCTTTCTTCCACTTGTAAGCATCCTTGTAATTACATTGTTCCTTTCTAGATAATTCAGGGTTAGCTCCCCATTGTAAAGTCAGCTGATTAGAAGCCTTAATTCCATCTGTAGCCTTAATTTTTTTTCAATGTATCCTAATTACAAATTCTGACAAATATTGATTAAATAAATACGACTTTCTGTTGAGATAATACATTATACAATAATTAACAAGTTTTAGTGATTATAATGGCAAACAATTGCAAATTTAAATAAAATGCATTTGGTTATTGAAAAATTGACTAAAATATTGAAAAAATGTGTGATTTCAAAAATTTTAATGGCATATATTGTGCTTATTCTTGCTTTCATTTAGACATATTTTGAATTGCTAGTTATTAAAATATTTGGAGCATAGTACATATTTGTAGCACATTTGCCGTGCTTTCCTTTATCGGTGGATTTTCTTTCAATATGATTCAAAGCTAAATGATCAGCCACATCATTTTTTGCATTTTCTCATCATTTCAACATCAAATATGCTTATGATAAATATTGTATATAACTTTGAATTTCTTGGGAGGTTGCAAAGCAGAGTTAGACTTAAAAAATAAATTACTAAATTAAAAACTTTATCTAATGTAGATGAAAAAATAAAAAGGTAATAAGAATACAAAGCAAGTTAAATTTTTTTTAAGCATGGGAATCAAAGGGAATAGGATAAAAAGAAAAGAGTAGAAGGACATTTAAATATTCGTTTAACGGGGTATATTATTGAGATGATCACCCAGTAGAAACAATGTATATAGATACATTTGGGATCTGACTAGAAATATATCTTTATATTAATTCAGATTCTAACTCAAATCAATTTTATTGCATATTACCTTTCTTAATTTATACTTATGATACATTTGCAGTCAGAGCATCCATTTAACTCATAGGAATTTAATTATATTTGATAATGTATTCACTTTTCATTATTGTGCTAGTGGTTTTAACAATGCAGACTCAATGGTGCTTGCAATGAGACAGGAGGAAACTTGCTTGATAAAAACATCATGTTCTGTTCTGTTCCTGTGCCTGCCTGCATGCTTGCCTTCCTTCCTTTCTTCCTTCCTTCTTGCATTACAAATCTCAGTGATACAGTAATAATTTGGCATTTCAAATTTTACATGTATAACTTATTTCTGTGAAAAGATATTTTTAAAGATGAAAAACAAAATCACATTACAGATGAGTATTAACAGATTAACTTTTGTAATCAATTTTGATGTAGGAAACACTAACTTTGAACTTTAATTGAGCAAAAATATTATCCTTTTCCCAAACACTCCTGTTCTTCTCATTGGTGGACCTGTATTATGAAAGTTTTTCTCAGTCATTATTGCTGTTGTTGTTGTTGTTGTTATGTACTGAATTACATTCTTCCCAAATTCATAGGTTGAAATCCTAACCCCCAATGTGATTATTTATAGATAGGGCCATTAAGATTAAATGAGTTCATAAGGGTGAGGCTCTAATCCAATTGGATTACTGTCTTTCTAAAAAGAGGGAGAGACACTAAGAGTGTGTGCACAAAGAGAAAAGGCTACAGGAGGATGCAGCCAGGAGGCAGTCATCTGTAAGGCTAGGAGAGAGTCTTCAGGAGAAACAAAACATGCCCATACCTTTTCCTCAGACGTCTAGACTCCAAACTGCGGGAAAATATATTCCTGTTGTTTAAGCCACCAAGTCTGTGGAATTTTGGTATGGTAGGCTGAGCTGACTAATACAATTATCCTTTTGGATTTTAACAATAAAATGTTTGTGAAAATTTGTTTTTTTCAATTGATATATAGGTACCTACATAATAGTCTCAATTTTTTCTCTTGGCTCACAAAACCTTAAACTTTTACTACCTAGCCATTAACAAAATATATTACAAAATCCTTCCCTAAAGTGACACTTCTCTCCTCTGACTTTTCATAAAGATTTATCTATTTTTATGAAATGACGTTAACTCCAATTTACTTTCTACAGTTTTCTATTTTGATATTCATTCTATTACCCCTATTAACAAAAAATAATTTGAGGGAAAAAGCAACATATTTTATTTCCTTCTCCCTCTATGGGCCCAAGCCTGTTTCCAGCAGGTGCTTTATAGATGATTGTGAATTAATGATAATGGGGAGGAAAATAAATGCAAATATTCCAAAAATGGATTCACCCCCTGAATTATTTATTTTATAAATTATCCAGATGTTACCCAGTCTCCCAAGTGAAAAATCAAGGGATGAGTTTTTTCATTTTTCTAAATCTCATCATATCCCCAGATGAAAAAAATTCAGCAAGTGCTGTCAACAGTAACACTTTTAATATTAAATACCCCTCCTCTTCATTACTGGTATCAACACCCTAATGTGGTTTAACCTGCTTTTTTTCTGAATAATTATAACTGTCAGTTATCTAGTTCCCTGTCTCCATCTCACTCCATTCCCATTAATTGTTCCAATGACAGTTAGAAGGACTTTTCAAAATATGAATGGTGTTGTCATTTACCTGCTCCATAGACTCTGCAGCCTTTTCTATGCTCTTTGTCACTTCTTACTTTGGTATATGTGTTATTTTATAAATATCTTGTTTATAATCTTGGAATATAGCCCATAAATTTCATGATAACTATATGTGGTAGGATGGTGATGGTGTGGAAAAGTAAATGTGATTGAGAAACCAGAATATTCTCTATGATTGAAGTTTATAATTTCATCAGATTAGCACTGGCTCTTTGAAGTTGATTTTGTTTACCAATTTTTAACTTCTGTATAAGAGCATTGAATCCATTTTGGAATATTTGCATTTATTTTCCTCCCCCATTATCATTAATTCACTTTCATCTATAAAGCACCTGCTGGAAACAGCCTTAGGCCCCTAGAGGGAGAAGAAAATAAAAATATGTTGTTCTTTCACTTGAATTGTTTTCTGTTTAATAAGGGTAATAGAATTAATCAGATATAGAAGTAATATATATGAAAATTATTAATACATATCAGTGAAGAAAGCAAAACACCTAACCAAGTACATTTTGCCTTTTACTGTACATTAAATGAGTCTCTTAACATTCCCACTCTTCTATTTTTATTCAGGACTCATATATTGGGAAAATTTAAGAGCATAGTGATAGAATGTTCCCATTTAAACTCTACTTCTTTAGTTGTCTAGATTTAAATAATGCATGCTAAAATAACTGGTAAATATATAAAATGAATAAGCAACTTAAGAAATTGTTTATATTTCTATGGTATTTGAAATAATTATTTGTTATATACTAAATTATAAAATCTGACAATGCTAAATATTGAATGAGGTTAAATGGGTAAAATATCAGAAGAAAAAAGAATCAAAAGAAACATTGCCCATATTTCATGAAAAGATTTTTTACTTTAGGGATTTAACAGGGAAGAGAAAGAGAGAGAAGGAGACAAAAAAAGAGAAAGGAAAAGAGAGACAGAAAGAAGGGAAAAAGAAAGGTAGAAAGGCAGGAAGGGAGAGAGGAAAGAGACGGAATGAATATTAATAGAAAGATAGCATACTTTGAATTACAATGATTGAATCTAAGAAAGAAAAAAAGGATTTGAAATTGGCAGTTCAATATAATTCATAGGTGGGCTAAAAATAACTGTCTCTGTTAGTTTAGGCTGCTATAACATAATGACATAGACTGAATGATTTAAACAATAGAAATTTATTTCTCACAGTTTGGGAGCTTGGGAATGCTTTGGCAGAGCCAGTGTCTAGTCAGAGTCCACTTTCTGGTTTGCTGTCTTCCTGTTGTGTCCTCATGTAAGAGAGAGCAGAGAGGTAGCAGCTCTCTCCTCTCTATTCTTGTAAGGATGTTAATGCCATTCACGAGAGCTCCATACTCATGACCTAATCACATCCTAAAGACTTTACTTCCCAATACTATCACATTGAGGGTTAGGATTTCAACATATTAATTTTGGGGATAGGGCAAAAAATTTCAGTCTGCAGCCATAGAAAATTCATACATGTTAGTTTCACTGGGATAATTGAGGCTTATTTTTGTTGTCCAAACATTGTCTGTTTAACATTACTTTTGTTCTCAATAATCATGTGGCATGAGCAATAAATCATGTGGTCACCAGGTTAACACAGTACTTAAAAGGCAGTAAAATAAATTGCAACTTACAACCTATTTAGACCAAGCACAAAATATATAGTTTATATTTGGTAATTCTTTGTACAAATTCCTAATACATGGCCCTAAAACTATAATTTTGAGGCAAAAAATCATTTTGTTCTTAGTTAAGTCATTCACAATTTTCTACGATTATATATAATTAAAACTTAAATATTCTAAACATATCTTCAAATTTAAATGATTGCTAAAAGTCATTTTTAAAACTTTAGCGGTATTAGAGATCCATTAGTATTTTCATATAATCATTTTACTTTTCTGTAACCAACACAGAAGTTAAGCAAAATAGCAGTAAACAAAAGTACCTTAAATATAAACAAATTCACACCTTAGCTACTACAAGTAGATCTTTTAATTATAGATTTTTGAAAATGTCTGATAAATACTTTTTTAATTTAGAAAAAGACTATGAAGTTTTAAAAATACAAAGCACCACATGTACTCACCATCAAATTGGTATTAACTGATCAACACTTAAGTGCATATATAGCAATAACATTTATTGGGTGTCTGGCAGGTGGGAGGGAGGAGGAGGGGATGGGTCTATTCACACCTAATAGGTGCAATGCTCACCATCTGGGGGATAGACATTCTTGAAGCTCTGACTCGGGTGGGACAAAGGCAATATATGTAAACTAAACATTTGTACCCCTGTAATATGCTGAAATAAAACAAAAAAGAAAATAAAATAAAAATACATTAGTAGGAGTAAAGATTATTATTGTACAGGTGAGTCATAATAGACAAAAGAGAGAAAAGAGGACTTTAGCCATTCTACTATGTCCTGGATGGAAGCAAAAGGATATTAAACATTTTGTAGGTCTCTTTTAGGAGCTGAGTGGATGTATGGATTTTGTGTCTATAAATCTTTGGAACTACAAAATAATGTGATGCAGAAAGCAGCATTTTAATTTTTTTGGACTTCATCTTTCCTGATTTTTTTCTGTTTGAAGTACAATCTAAAAAAATCATTTTTTTAACATTTACTATAAAAACACACAGAAATAAAACATAAAAATAAATTTGAAAGTTCACAAGTAGTCATACAAATTTTATTTTAGAAACATTTTGTATATAGTTTTATCAGTCCAGTCCTAATTCTGGACATAGAATTCTCAGCAATATGCCCTAACTGGATTTGGAAAAGTATGGAGAAGATGAAAATGATATTCATAGGTTTGTAGAAAACCAAAGGAAGCAACTAAATTGATAACGATCCTGAGTGATGCAGCATAGAAATATTGGTTTCTTATTGGTTTATTATTATAATAATCATAATAATTTCAGCTATTATCATTATTTACCACTATTTTTAACAATAGAATAATGTAGACAGCTTAATGAAATAAAGTAGTAAATTATTCTTGTCATATGTAGCAGGTGCAAATATTCACATTAAACCAATTATCTTGAAACATTATTTTAACTAAATGTTTTGTACATTAATCAGTACAAAGCTTTCATTTGAAAATCAGATTTAATTGTACAAAATATATAAGCTATATCCTGTGGGAATTAAGACATTGGATAAGAATAATTATTCCTCACTCAAGGAAGTAGGGATGTGTATACGTGTGTGTGGGGCTTGTGTGTATGTGAAAAATGTGTTTACACACACGAAAAAGAACATGAGCAACTTGAACACATTCTCCTCAAAATTAGGGTAATTTTTGGTATCTTTGTTTTCTTTATATTCACAAGGGAAACAAACCTGGAAAACGAATTATATAATAAGCCCAAGTGAAAAGATAGAATAAAATAGAGCTAAAAGTAGAAACCAGTAAAAGAGAAAACAGCAAAACAATAGAGAAAATCAATGAATCCAAGAATTTGTTGTTTGAAAATTATAATAAATTAAAATTATTTTTACCTAAGTTAATAAACATAAATGTTTAAAGGATAAATTATCAATGTTAGAAATGAAAGGGGGGTCATCATTATCATTCCTACAAGTATTAAAATGATAACAAATTATGGAATATTTATGGAATATTTATGTTATGGAATATTTTATAACAATACCATGAATAACTTGGATAAAATGGACAAATTCCTTGAAAGATATGTATTACTAATATTAATTCAAGAAAAAATAGAAATCCTGACTATATCTGTTTCATTAAAGAAAGCTAATTCCATGTTCATCAAGAGCACCTTTATCTCATTTTGTGAGTTCTTAATTTTTTGTTTTATATTCCAGATGTTAAGTTCTATCTTTATTTTGTTTTTGCAAAGACTGATATATTTTCTAAGGTATTGTATATTTTAGATTCTATCATTGTTGCTTGTCATTCCTTCACTGCATGGAATTCTTTCAACAAAAACTTAACAATTAAAAATAAGTAAAGGCGAGGCGCAGTGACTCGGACCTATAATCCAGGTACTTTGGGAGGATGAGGAGGGAGAATTGCGTGAGGCCAGCAGTTTGAGACTAGCCTGGGCAACAAAGCAAGATCCTGTCTCTATAAAAAATAAAATGAAAATAAGTGTAAACCCTTCTTGTGTGAGTTGAAATATTTTTCATTGACAATAACTGCAAATTTGCTTAATAAATTAACATACCTCATATAAATGAAAGCTTAGGCATAAGAAATTGCAGACATAATTGTTATAAACATTTTATTTAAAGATTGTTTCATCCATGTTTTTTCTGTCATTTAATTCTATAATTCTCACCCTTAACTTCATCTCTGAATGTGTACCCTGTGGTGTCAAGTTGTCTTCCCGTAGCAATTAAGGATAAATGTTTCTTTGTTTACCTGAAACTAGAGAATGAGAAATATTTTTCCTAATCATGAACTGTAATTCCCCTTTTTTGGCTTAAAGGTCTATGGTGGGCATGTGCACATTCTCATAACAATAGAAATTTTATGAAACATGTTGTTATTTATTGATTTAGACTTAGCTATATATATTCTCGATGCTGATAATATGATTAACCATCCAATAGTTATATATAGATACTTGCATAAAGTGAGGATTCTTTTATGAAGGACTAAGAAATAAGTAGATACCAAGTAGTCTACTAAAGATTGTACTAGCTTCTGATTTTTTCAAATTACCTATAATTAAGAGACCAGCTTGCTTGTTGTATGTTTATTGTTAATATGCATTACTTTTTCTTCCTTCAAATTGAAAACACTTTTTAAATCTTATCATTATAATTATAGCACAAATATTTTAATAATATGTGTCTATTTGTGGATATCTTTTCAACATATTGTCTGACATATTGTGAAATCTGATAATCTACACAGAAATTGTGACAGAAAGGTGTCAAAGACTATTGTGATATAATTAAGAGTGTGCTGTAGGGTCTTAGTGTGGGATGGTCACAGAAAACATCTACTGATACTCATCTTCACAAGTAAACAGTCCCAATCAGGGGTGAAAAAGCACATAGAACATTTAACAGGGAGTCAAATGTGAAAATCTTCAAAAATATGTGGTACCAAGTATGGCAGCGTCATACAAGTATCAGTTCTGAAGGCAGTGGAGGATCCTTGAAAAGGGACTCCTTGGAAGCTTGGAGGTGAACAGAAATGCGGCAATGACTGAAAATCAAAGCCTTCCTGGAATTAGAAAATAATAAAGAATCAGAAAACCTTAGAAAATATTAGACCAGAGGAGGTTCCACTTGTTTGTACTTATTGAAGAAAACGCAGTAGGAACAGGAAAGATTGTTGTTGAACTTAGAGATAAAGGCGGCCATCAAACTTCACTCCCCTAGAATCTTCCTTTACTGTTAGTCCCAGAAAATTCAACGCAATAATCAAAAACAACAACTGTGAACACTGAACTATGAAAATAAAAGAAAGCATAAACATTACATTTTTAAACAAAAATGTTCTCAAAGCTGAGAAACAAAGGCAAAGTGTAACACACCATTCTGATATGAATAAAATGTGATTAAACAGGCATTTGCAGGGTTAAAATAACACCACAAATCAGAAAGACAAAAATTATTACTACAAATGGATAAACAAAAGAGGATATAAAACAAGAGGTGACTGACAAAGTAAGAATGATACACAATAATCTCAGAAATGAAGACTAATTAACAAGGTTTCTAATGGAGAATAAATGTAATCAAAAACAGAATATGTGGTTTAGAAAATATGTGTGAAAAAGCCAAGAAAAAATACTGAACAAAGTAAAATGATTAAAGAGAAATATATATATATATATATTCTAAGAGATATAGCACATGAGATGAAATTTTCATAGACATATTCTAAATTAAAAAGTTCAACAGAATTAAATAATATTAGCTACACCTAATAAATTAATTGACCAGCAATGGCTATTAACATAAAACAAAAGACAACAGCACATTATGACACTCTCCATGGAAGAATACAGCAGCCCTTATGACAATAGAAATAAATAAATAAATAAAGCAAGCTTTAGATCTAACTAAAAGTTTACAGGACATAAAAAGTACAGAGCAGCATGTGAAGTTATACCAGGGAGATACAACCAGCAATATCCAGTGGAAAATTCTCTGGACAGGTAAATGAGTATCTTCAACTATTGAATTGTAACAGGGAGAAAAAAGAGTGAGATAGAGGTAAAGGGATTCAGGATTTCGGGATGGATTTCAAAATGGACCCTCAGGTCTCATTTCTAGTGGTCCCCTCGCCCCACATTCCATGCTCCATACCACAGACAGTTATCCCTTGTCAGTTATCACTGAAAGGAAAAGTCACACCTTCAAATGATGAGGTAGGTTGAAACTTTTAGTTTCCAGCCAAAGTTTTGCAATATACTAGCTGTGAACTTGAGGAATTTTTATTCTTTCTGATCCTCAGCATACCATATGCAAAAGAGAAACTCATATTTGATCTAACAAAATTGTCTTGATGATCAAATGTTATATAAAAAGGGCCATTTTACCACAATGAGCAATATTTCTGTTTGATAATTTTTTGTATTTTCTACTAATCTCAATAAAAAGTAATACAAAAAAATCTATGAACAGGCTTTAATGAAATTAAAGGAGAGTTCATATCAAATGCTAATAGGGGTAAACATTATAAACTCTGTATTTGTTTTATATGTATTTGTAAATACACACACATACATATACATGTATGTTTTGTTTATATTATCCTTGTTATTAAAATTATATTAAATATTTATAGAAATATTTAATAGATGGAGCATATACCATCAAATTAATATTTTATAAATATTCATTTCAATAATTTTTTCTAATCATGAAATATAATCACCATTATGGTATAATTTATTCTTTGCATGATGATTTTAAAAGTATTATGAAGAAGTGAGGCATATTTATTATTTTGTCTTCAAAATTAAAATTTTTTAATTAATGATAAAGCAAATCATTACAATGAAGAAAAGCACTCTTTGCAAACTATGCTTGGGAGTTGGGAGTGAAAACTAGTTAAAACATCTGGAGAGGCTGGGTAAAGTGGCTCATGCGTGTAATCCTACAACTTTGGGAGGCCAAGACGGAAGGATCCTTTGAGACTAGGAATTCTAGACCAGTTCGAGCAAGAGCAAAGCCCTGTCCCTATAAAAAATAGAAAAAATTAAATGGACTTGGTGGTGGATGCCTGTAGTCCCAGCTTCTCCCAGCTACTCTGGACGCTGAGGTGGGAGAATCCCTTGAGCCCAGGAGTTTGAGGTTGCAGTGAGCTGTGATGAGGCCACTGCACTCCAGCCTGGTTACAGAGTGAGACCCTGCCTCAAAAACAAAAACAAACAACCAAAAAACACAGCTTCTGTAGAGCAATTTGTAAATTGGACATTCAAATATTGGGGAAAAAACTAGGTATAAGGTCTGTCAATTTCACTCTTTAGGAATATTTTCTGATATGAAAACATATTATTAATTAAGTGAAAATGCCAGTTGCAGCAAAATTTATAAACTCAGATTTTGTAACTTAAACATATATATAAATAGAGATATAAATGTTGATATTCATAAATGTAAAACATAATATAAACAATTTGGAAAAATATTACATAAAAATTATAAAAAAGAAAAAATCACTAAATTTGATTATCTTATGATATGTATTATAAGATAGTAGTGAGCTTGGTTAGAATATTCTAAAATATTCTTTTACTTCTCTGTTTTTATTCATCTTCAAAAAGTATTAATATGTATTTGCAATAAAAAGTTTCAAAATTGCCAAAGCCCCAAATAAACAAAAATTTCAAAGTCTCTAATGCTATACTTTTTAATGTTAATGACATATTTGCTATAATGTGAAAATATAGTGCAAACCAAAATAGTATCTCACTTTTCCTCACAACTATTCTTGTAGTAAGACCTGTCTTTGAATTTTTCATTAATGTTAATAGTGAACCTTTTGTTTAATAATTCAAAAGGTATTATTCCCTTCTAGTGCTAGCTAGAACCATTGGTACAAGAATGACTAGGGAGAGAGAGGCCTTAAGGTCAGCTGAATTTTTCTTTACAGTGACTTAATCTATTAATATCTTTTTAAAAATGACTCTCTGTGTCCTGAAACACATAGGAAATAGTTGTGTTGTAGAAAATGAAGAATTTTGAAAGCATAGACACTTCACAAATTTTGAATTATTGTATTTATAATTTTAATTTTATATTTATTTACTTCTTAATACTTACAGTGTGAGAAGAAATATAATTTCAATTTTAATGTCTTTGCAAAATTGTGAAATATCTCACAATTACTAAATTATCTATATCTACTAAATTATATTAAATGATAAAATAAAGCAGAATGTTCACAAACAAAAAAAAAATGTTCTCTATAAAATGAAGGCCCTTAAAAGACACATTATAATCCACTCTAAATTACATATCAATTTTAATATTTTTTTCCTGCAAGCAATAAGATCCTTACATTTTATTGCAGTGAAAATAGGAAACACATTAACAAAACAAAAGGAGTTCAGATTTATGTTAACGTATTTATTTATATCACAGTATTCCTGCCTGAAAGATGTTTAGTCAGCGAATTTCTATAATCTCTATAGTCAAACAATAACACTAACAGTAAATTTTTCTAAGAACACCAGGGTAACATTATTATAAAGCTTCTGTAAACTATAATCTATAGAACAACTGTGAACATGAGTCCTGGAGGTGAAATTCCTAGGTTCAAATCTTGGCCCCCCAACTAACCAGAAGTTTGAACTTAGGAAAGTCACGTCCCTTAGCCTTTTGATAATTAAAATAGAATAGTAATAGTGTTTACCTCAGGGGGTTATTGTGAAAATAAAACTGATTAATATCAGACACAAATAAGCACTACACATAATCTATCCATGATTATTATCATTACTATTATTATCTCTATTGAAAATACTATATCTAATACTATTACTATTAGTAATACTGAAGGTAATATCATCAGAATTTTAATTGTAATGAAAACTGAATAGCCTCTTCTAATAGTCATTTGCAGAATATTAATTTCAACTTCTTGATCATGAAGTGATTCTTAATTAATGACTGAAATCTTTTTGTCTTTCATGGAAGAGAAAAAAAAAACTATGTAAAAGCATTCATTTTCTGCAAGTTATGTGAAAACTTTTAAGCATATTATTAAATTTTTATAATAATCTTGAGAGGTGATTATTTTTATTCAGATTTTACAGATGCTGACACTGAATTGTACCCTTAGAAATATTTGGCAGAACCAACACTACTTTCTATAAATGAAGGAAATATTCGGTCTTTTGTCCACATTACTATGAATAAGCCACTCTTTAGGCTTAAAAATGTAGTAGCCCCCATATGTTTATTTTTATGATGCTGGAGTAATGAAAAATTGTCACATTATCTTTTAGAAGAAGATATAGAACTAGGGAAAGAGTATTTCCCCAGGGATTGAGAGACCTGACTTGCTTAAAACACAGGTTTTTGTGAGGATCCAAGGAAATGTTTGTGGAAATGTTTTGTGAACTGTGAAAACATATGACACTAAGACATTACATAGCTTTGAAGTTATTATGATGGTGCTAACATTTTTAAAAACTTGTGTTTCTAAAAATTCTTTAGATGCTTCACTAAGGATAATATTCTCCAGTTCAATCCAAATTGTTACAAAAGGTATTAATCCATCCTTTTTTATGGCTGAGTAGTACCCCATGAAATACACATACCACATTTTGCTAATCCACTCATGACTTGATGGGCACTTGGGTTGATTCCAGATCTTTGCAAATATAAATTGTGCTGTAATAAATATTTGAGTGTGGGTGTCTTTTTGATAAAATGACTTCTTTCCTTTGGGTAGATACCCATTAGTGGGACTGCTAGATTGGGTGGTAGGTCTACTTTTAGTTCTTTGAGTAATCTCCTTATAGTTTTCCATAGAAGTTGTACTAATTTTCAGTCCCACCAACAGTGCATAAGCATTTTTTTTCTCTCTGAATCTTTTCCAGCATCTATTGTTTTGGGTCTTTTTGATAAAAGCCATTCTATCAGAGTAAGGTGATATATCACTGTGGTTTTAATTTGCATTTTCCTTATATAGTGATGTTGAACATTTTTTTCATGTTTGTTGGCCATTTGTCTATATTCTTTTGAAAAGCTTCTGTTTATGTCTTTTGTCCACTTTTTAATAAGGCTGTTTGGTTTTTCCTTGCTGATTTGTTTGAGTTCTTTGTAGAATCTGTATAGTAGCTCTTTGTTGGATGTGCAGTTTGTGAATATTTTCTCCCATTCTGTAGGCTGCTTATTTGCTCTGTTGATTATTCCCTTAGCTGTGCAAAGCTTTTAAACTTAATGAAGTCTCCTTTATATATTTTTGTTGTTGCTGTGATTGCCATTGGGGTCTTGGTTATAAATTTGAAGCCAATATCTAGAAGAGTTTTCTATACATTTTCTTCTAGAATTCATATGGTTCATGCCTTACAGCTAAGTCTTTTATCCATCTTGAACTAATTTTTGTGAGTGTGGAAAGAAAGGGTCCTGTTTCATTCTTCTGCATGTAGCTATCCAATTTCCCAGCACCATTTATTAAATAGGTCTTATTTTCCCCAGTGCATATTGTCTTCTTTGTCAAAGATCAATTGGCTGTATGTGGATGATTTTATATCTGGGTTCTTTGTTCTGTTCCATTGGTCTATGTCTCTATTTTTGTTCTACACCATGCACACTGTTTTGATTACTATAGCCTTGTATAGTTGAAGTCTGGTAATGCGATGCCCCAGTTTGTTCTTTTTACTTAAGATTGCTTTGGTTTTTTGGGCTCTTTTCTGGTTCCAAATGAAGCATGGAATTATTTTTCTAGATCTGTGAAATATGACATTGGTATTTTGATGGGGTTGCATTGAGTCTCTAAATCACTTTGGGTAGTATGGACATTTTAACAATTTTGATTATACTGATCCATGCACATGATATGTTTTTCCTTTTACATTCTTATGACACCATAATCCATATCTTATTTCTCTTTTTATAATACTATGTGCTAAATGCTCTTGTAGCTTGTATTCCTTTTGTTTTTAATATAATATAAACATTCAGTAAATGATCCTTGAAAACTGGCTTGCCTCTTGGAATTTGTATGTAGTGATAATACCTAGATCTCAATTTTGAGATTTACTAACCTGTTCCAGAGAAATTATTTAAAAAGAAGTGTATGCTCACTTTGATTTTGCATAATTTTCTATGTGGTACCTCCTTCTACTATCCTATATTTATAATGAATAATCAGAAACTGGTAGTTTTCAAAGTATTAGTTGTAATTATAATATAATTAGCAGCCACAATAGCTAATAATTTCTGAACATTCATAACATATCAATCAGTGTACTAGACATTTACATTATGCCATTTCATCTTCACAACACCACCTTGAGGTGGCTTCTATACTCTCTCTTTCATAGATTATCAAACTGAGGTCTTAAGAGTTAATTTTCCCAAGTATGAAAGTAAGAAATGCAAACTAAGGTCTCAAATAGAAACCAAGATTAAAATAATACTTAAAGACCCATACTACTACTATGAGAACAAGGTCTTGCTAAACTATGACTACTATGGCAAGTATCTAATCAAAAATACCAGCAAGTATTTTTATTATTCAGCTTTTATCGTATAGCTTCAATATCCTCAAAATTTCACTCACTTTCACTTTATGAAATGAACTTCACTTTTCTTTACTAGATCCAATGTCATCAAAGTCCATGTTTAGTTCTAAAAATGCACCATATCAAGACAAATATACTTGGTTTGACTTAATTTGTATTTCTTTAAAAGTTGCATTCAAATTATAAATTATATTTGTATATTTTATATGCAAACTGAAACACTTTTGAGAGTGAAAGTGTCACTAATAATAAATATGGCAGGACAACAGAAATAATGTGGGATTATCCTAGCAAACCAGGATGTCAGGTCAACCCACTCGTAATGAATAAACCAGAGTTCTTTACCGTTCCAAATAATTAGTCTAACTGAATGTCTCTTTTTATTTTTTGTTTCTTTTACAAGCATTTTTTTAAAAGCTATATGATAGTGTTAAATATTGCAAGAGTTAATTTTTTTAAATTTCAAAATATTAAGGAGTACCAAAGTTTTTGTTGCATGGATATACTCTATAATGCTAAAGTCAGAGCTTTCAGTGCGCCTGCCACCAGGCCTGCATTCATTGCCACCTGGACACTGTTCATTGCACCCAATAGGTAAGTTTTTATCACTTATGCCCCCTTCCTAGTCTCCTCCCTTCCTAGTTTCCAGTGTCCTTCACATCGTTTTGTGCCCGTGTACAGCCATTGTTTAGCTCCCACTTAATAGTGTTAACATTTGTTGTTTGCTTTTCCATTCCTGAGATACTTCAGTTAGGATAATGATCCCCAGTTCCATCCAAGTTGCTGCGAATGACATTATTTCATTCCTAGAATCTCCATACTGTTTTCTATAGAGTATGGTGTCGTGGCCCATTTGCAGAACGGGGATGAACACAAAAAGAAACACACAAACACACACAAAAGATGGTACAAGACTGCAACGCTTTGAGCACCAGTCATTTTATTTTTATACTGTTCAATTTGGCAAGCCTCCTGCAGCTATTTTCTCAGCTATTTTCTGGTACGTGACTTCCCACGGGTCAGCATGATCTGTTCCTCTAGACATAGCACAAGGAAGGGGGACGTGTGCATCCTGACCTTCAACATCTGGTCCCGTGTGCAGGAAAACAAGACACCTGGGCTCGTTTGCAAGACCACAGGCTCTTGACTGTTTGCCCGGAGGAACAGTTCTCACGCTGGTCAACAAGTCACGTCCATTCTGCTGACTTTGGGTCTCAGCCAATCAGACCCAGGGACGGCCCCTTCATATGGAGATTCCTCGAAGAGGTAAAATTAGACCTACCATTTGATCCAGCAATTCCAATACTGGTTATCTACCCAAAGGAAAAGAAGTCATTTTATCAAAAAGACACTTGCACTTGAATATTTGTTGCAAACTAATTCACAATTGCAAAGATATTGAATCATCCTAAGTGCCCATCAATACATGAGTGGATAAAGAGTTAAATTTTTAATTCACAGCCACTTGTTGTTACATTAGAACATATTTTAGTCATAGAGATCGTGTTCTAAATTGTAGAGTTATACATAATTCTAGAGCATTACCTTTCAGTTCTATAACAGACCTAAGAAAATATGTTCAGTGTGTTTGTTTTAGAGATGAGGTCTGAGGCAGATCCTGGGCTTTTGCACAGGTATCCCATTACTTCATAGGTAAAGTCATGTCATGGGGAGAGAGCACATTCTGTCAAAGGAAAGCAACTAAAGAGCGCTCACCTGCTTGCATTTTAATTTAGCATGTGAGTAATTTGAGGAAGGTTAAATTTGCTTGTAGGTTATGTAAGTTAATTTTCAGAAATATAATCTTTTATAAATAAAATTCCAGCATTATAATTTTGAAGTTATATGTCTCTAAAAGTTATAAATCTACTGAAAGAAATGACTGTGATTCTGCACTATCGTGTTCTAGTTTGTGGCATAACATCATCATCATCATCCTCTTCATTATAATCACAATAATAACAGAACATTTGAATAATGTTACCATATCATAGACACTATGTTAAGAGCATTTAGATATATTATTTCCTTTAATCCTCATAGCCATATAAAGTCAGAATTAATATTATACAAATTTTATAGATAAGGAAACTAAGGCATAGAGAGGCTAAGGTACTTATTCAAGGTCACAGAGCTAGAAAGTGGCAAAATCAATATTTAAAACCAGAGTTTGGTTCTTCAGTTTTCACACTTTACCATTATACTATTTGCTTCTAATATCTGTGCCATTAATGATGCATCCATTATCTTATCTGATTTTCACTGTAGCCCAGTGAAGTAGTCAGGACAGCTATTATATTCCTACAATTAAGGATAACAATAATCTGGCTAGGCTCACGCCTATAATCCTAGCAGGAAGGCTGAGATAGGAGGATCACTTGAGGCCAGGTTTCTAGACCAGCCTGAGTAACATAGTGAGACCCTGTCTCTACAAAAAATGAAAATGAAAAATTAGCCGGGTATGGTGGCATGTGGCTGTAATCCCAGCTACTTGGAAGGCTAAAACAGGAGGATAGCTTGAGGCCAAGAGTTTGAGGTTAGCCTGAGCTATGATGATGCCATTGCACTCTAGCCCGGGCAACAGAGCAAGACCCTGTCTCAAATCAATTAATTGATTAATGAGGTTCAGAGACAGTTAAGTGCTTCACTTAAGGTTATGTAATAAGGAAGAGGTACAAATAAAATTCAAAAAAAGAAAAGTTTAGTATAATTTCAGTCTTCTTTCAAATACATCATCCTAAGTTAGCAAGGTTGAATACATTTGAAAAAGTATGAGCTATGCTCAAGACATTCACATTCTTAAAACCATTTCTTTTGTTATAAAATTAAAAATATATAAAAATACCCATTTTAATATTAAATTGTAACTTGGAAAGCAGAGCAGAAATACACACAGAACAAGGCAAAGTATTATTTTATAAATGTCTCTAATAAACTAATTTCACAGGATATTTCCAAGACTCAGCAGCATCATCCATGCCCACCCCATATATAACTCCTACATAGTCTACTTTGCTGCATATTCTTTTGTGTCCTGCTTTAAATGCCCATTTTAAAAGTCATTAAACTAATAGAAGTGTGACTGGGAAAACTCATAATAAGCTAAATGCTTATATAACTTTTCCTTACTTTCCTTTTTCCCTTAAACTTGTGTAAATTGGGAGGCTATATTAGTAATGTCCATGGCCTTATTGTTCTTCTATAATGTTCAGGCACTGAACTCCAGAATAATGATTTTAATCAAATCCCCAGGCCCAAAGAACCTCAATTTAAAAAAAGAAAAACCTAAAACTTGAAAAAAAGAAAAAAAAAGTGGTGCTCTAATTACCTGGTTGTCACTAAGATCAATTGAGATCAGGTATAAGAAAGATCTCTATAAAATGTAAAAAGAAAAAAGGAAAAAGACACACTTGACATATATAACAAAAAATAATTCTGGGTCACATAATAAGTTCTTAAGAAATGTTAAGGGCTTTGTATTTGGTTCTCTTTCTCTTCTTATGATACACTTTTAAGTGTGGAATTGTATTGCAAGGTAGATAAAGAAGAGAGGCTAGAATGTTATAATGGGTTAGAGTGTTTTTAATTCTCTTTTCAACCAGAATAATAGCATGGGATCTGTTTTCTGATACTTATTTTTAACCTACCCATTCATTTCCAATTTAGTTCTTATTGTTTTGTCATTCTTCACCTCCCTGAGCAGAAAACTCCTGATCCTGAAACTGTGTAAACTAACTCAGATTCCATTCAAGCACTTTCTGAAATAGAATAAAAATAGAATTAAAAAAATAGAATAAAATAGAATTAAAAAATCAGCTTGATTTGCATATTCAGTGAAGGTAAATGCCTAGGATTAAATAAATATTTGAAGCTTATGAACAATTAGTCTGCTAAATAAGTAAATTTCTGATCCCTACTCTGCACTAGTTTCTATGTTTTATTATCATTATCCCTTTTTTTCTTCTTCATATCTTAAAGTCTCACAGGACTAGCTTATAGCTAAAATTTAGGACCTATACTTTCTAATTCAGTGATCTCCAACCTTTTGGCACCAAGGACCAGTTTCATGGAAAACAATTTTTCCATGTACAGATGGTAGGAGAGGCGGGTAGCTATGCAGCCTGGTCCTTAACGGGCAGTCCATTGCTGGGCCCAGGGACTGGGGACCGCAGTTCCAATTAGTATTCAGCCTACTTCAATATGGCAACTTTCACCACTGAAATCTGCTTTAATGTAACAAATTATTTTAATCTTTATGTTTCACTTGTTCTTTACACATTTCACATTAATTTTCACTGCCTTCTTTATGAAACTTTCTATTTGACTTATGCAAAATTACCTTTATGTAGTTTTCCTTGTAAATGTATGAACATTCCTTCTCAATCTCCTTCTCTTCTTTCTCTTTTCCTCTCTCTCTCTCTCTCTCCCTCACCCACTGCCTTCATTCTAAAATGTCTCCCCCTTTTCATTTATTGTCTGGTTTACTAGTTATACTTTGAGGGCTTCTATATCTATAACTTCAGTCTCTATATTTCACACTTTCCTGAGTTTCAGACAAATATATAACTAAGCACTGTAAATCTTCTCTTAGCTTTCCCACAGATATGTGAAACTAAACATACCAAATGTGAAATAGGTTTATCTTTATTACTTCCTATATTAATTTATAACACCATAGGCTATCAAGTTGCCCAAATCAGAAATTGAGAAAGCAACATAGACCATTCTTGCACTTTTTATCCCTTCTTTCAGATCTATCTGGCATTAACTTCTGTATATTCAACTGAATATAATTATCTCCATCCACCTCCACAGTTTTTTATCTCATAATATCTTGGATATTAGTTTCTAATATAGTAGTATCTAGCATTATTATGTAAGGCCACATGGCCAGGAGTGCCTTACCAAATGCTTTTCCCAATAGCAAACTAAGTACTCTTACTAAAATGCAATTGAGGTATTTTGTTTTTCTGCATAAGACCATTTGGTGGTCTTTGTTAACTACAAAATAAACCTTAAACTTCTAGAAGTGGAATAAAAGATACCTTATGGTATACTCTTCTTACCTTTCTGATCTTTATCCCATTGTTTTCTCTCACTTCTTAAACTATAGCAGTATTTGTTTGCCTCCACTTTCAGACACATATTTTCATGTGGCTGGAATGTACCCTTCCCTTGTATTTCCTATAAACCTCAAAATTCAGTTAAAGTATCACTTCTAGAGTGAGGTGTTCACTATATACATTGTTTTAAAAAGCTAACTTGATTTAGTTACCATTCTGACACGTCTGACAAATAATTTATTCCCCTAAGCTGTATTAAAATTATATCAGTTTCCATTAGGTGTTAGATGATTTGTAGAGTTTATTTTTAAAAATGGGAAAAATGACCTTTATATTAGCTGGATGTTTTCAAGGTCTTTCTTCTATATTTCTCTTGGGAAATGCTTATGCTATTACCTTATGTGTTGGACAGCTTCTTTTTAATTCATGCATTTGTATGAATAGAGCTTACCAATCTAATTCAAGTTCACAACTGATTTATTGTGAAATACCTATTTACTTAAGTAACCGTGAATGTGATGTGCTGGAAAGGTTTTATAAACAAATTGTGTTCGTACGTGCACCTTGGCAGGGAAGGTCCTTCTAGCTAGTGTTCCAAAGGCTTGTGTACCTGGCTTGCTTTCGCTTTTTAGTAACTTCAATAAAAAACTGAATAACTTTGTGTAAATTGTGAGAGATTTTTATTACCCTGTGAAAGTAGGAACTTTAAAGAATACAATGAGAAAGAAGGTGAAAAAGATGAAAGTGCAGAAATGAGTAAGATAATATACAGAAGAAAAAAAAGAAAAAAATTAATTTCTCTGTGGAGGACAGTTAGCAAGAATAAAAAAAGACTGACAAATTCAAGACCACAAATAACATGTAATAATAAATAATAACCTATAAATAGTAAATAAATATTCAGTGAGAAAAGAAAGGAAAACCATAATTTACTTAATCTCTTTTAAATTCTCAAAATATTATTGTAATGTATTTTTCTGATCTCTGCCTCTTATATCCACATATGTTTGCACAGGAGAAAATGGTTTTAAATACAGAAGCATATTAAGTTAAATACAAAAAATTTTGGCTGGGGGGAAATGACAGATTCCTAGAGCAGGTTACCAAGAGTGTTTGTAAACTACAGATATTTTTTTCATAATGATTAGAAATAAAAGGAAAATAAACAACAGCAAGAAGAACAAAAGGTTTTGATCCTTCAAGATAAATAATGTGTTTCTCGATTGCCTCTGATTATTCCTATCACAACAGTGTTATGATGAATAGCCTCAAACATTATGGACATATGCATGACTTTCTCTGGAGCAGAAATTTGGCGTTATAGATTGTACTATATTTAATTTAAATGTTCAAAAATTTGTTTTCAGACTGACTGCCAAACTAACTCTTATCAGCAGTGTATGTGTGTTTCTGAATCACCACATCATTTGCAAAATTCAACGTTAGTCAGTTAACTTTATTCAACAAATATTTATCTAGGCTGATGTTCTCAGCAAATTCCAGTTGCTAACCATGAATAAAATAATTATTTCTAATTTATACGCCAGTAGTCAGGTGAGAAAAATTACATATTTTTGTTGCTATAGTTTGCATTTTTCTAGTTACTCATACATTTGAACATCAGGTTTTGTGTTAGTTATCCTTTGGGGTTTCTCTTTGTTGAATTGTTAGCTCGTATTATTTGCTTATTTTTGTATTGAGTTTCCTGTCTTTGTATTCTAGATATTAATTCCTTATCTATTTTAAATGTAAACATATTTTCATAATCTGTAACTTGTCTATTACCTGACAATATGTCTGCAATAAAATTTTAAAATTGTGATGCAATTAAATATTTTAATCTTTTTCTTTGTATTTATGTATTTGTGAGTTAGTTCACAAGATTTTTCTCCCTAAAACAAAAATATCATTATAACATTTTATCTTTAACATTTATTATTTATATTTTTCATACCATTTCTGATCATATTACAAC
Source organism: Cheirogaleus medius (assembly GCA_008086735.1). NCBI lineage: Eukaryota > Metazoa > Chordata > Mammalia > Primates > Cheirogaleidae > Cheirogaleus > Cheirogaleus medius. The sequence continues at coordinate 23,050,556 of VBSM01000272.1, read as the reverse complement.
AACTTCAAGGGTCCTTTTTTTTCTTTTTTTATTTCATCATACTACGGGGGTACAAATGTTTAGGTTACATATATTGCCTTTGCCCCACCCAAGTCAGAACTTCTAGCATGTCCATCTCCCAGATGGTGAGCACCACACCCATTAGGTGTGAATATACCTATCCCCTCCTCCCCCTCCCATCTGCCTGACACCTGATGAATGTTATTACTTTATGTCCACTTAAGTGTTGATCAATTAATACCATTTGATGGTGAGTACATGTGGCGCTTGTTTTTCCATTCTTAGGATATGAAAAAAAAATGCTTGACATCTCTAATCATCAGGGAAATGCAAATCAAAACCACAATGAGATATCACTTATCTCCAGTGAGAATGTCTTTATCAAGAACTCCCAAAACAATAAATGTTGACATGGATGTGGAGAGATAGGAACTCTCATACACTGCTGGTGGGACTACAAACTAGTATAACCTCTGTGGAAAGCAATACGGAAATACCTCAAAGAGCTACAAGTATAACTACCATTTGATCTAGCAATTCCATTACTGGGCATCTACCCAAAAGAACAAAAGACATTCTATAAAAAAGACATCTCTACTAGAATGTTTATAGCAGCACAGTTCACAATTGCAAAGTTGTGGAAACAACCCAAGTGCCCATCAATACATGAGTGGATTAATAAAAAGGGTTTTATTTTTTTGCTGAAATAATGTCGACACAGCAAAGGGGTGAGGAACCTGCAGCCTCAAGGCCACAGTGGCCCTCCAGATTCCCAAGTGAGGCCCATGGACTGAATTCAAACTTCACAGAACAAATTTGTTTTCACAGAACAAAATAGTAATTTTCACAACTTTCACCCTAAGTAATTTAAATAGCATGAAGTATCACCTAAGAAATAATCTATATTTTCAGGGTTGTTTTTATATTAATAGTATTTTACTGAAAAGTTATTATTTAAAATTTTTTAAATACTTTACTTGAGGAATGCCTTATACTTTCCTGTTTAACAGTTACTTTTGATTCACTGAAGTCTGTGACTGAAATGAAATAGAAAGGAAAAGCCTGCCAAAAGTGATAATATTAAGATTGACAGGTGGTGCTAAGAAAGCAAGTCACAGTTGGACCTGGAAGCCATTTACCAAAGTAACTAAGTTCAAAAATGCTGTTAACATCAAATTGAACGACTTTCTTATTGTAGCAGCTATGCTGAAAAATGACTTGCTAAACCTATACTAATTATATATATACACATATACACACTTATCTATATCAATCTATATTTATTTATAAAACATTCACATTTATTATCTTTTTAAACTGTGGTAAGAACACTTAACATGAGATATACTCTGTTAACAAAGTTTTATATGTACAATACAGTATCATTATCTATAGGCACAGTGTTGTACAACAAATCTTTAGAGCTCATGAATCTTGCATAACTGAAACTTTATACCCTTTGAACAGAAACCCTTGGCTACTACTATTCTACTCTCTATTTCTGAGTTTAACTATTTTAGATATCTAACATAAATGAAATCATGCAGTATTTGTCTTTCTGTGACTGACATTTCAATTAGCTAATTGTCTTCCAGATTTATCCATGTTGCTATATAAATATAAACACAATTAATATTATAATACCTAAAAGGACAATAATGTGTTATCTCATAACTTGCATTCTCAGCCCTACTGTGAGTAGGCCCAACTTGTTTTTACTCTGCTATCTCTGGATATTTCTAGATAACATTTTTACACAGCAATTTTGAGCTTTATCAGTTTGAGATAACATTTATCTTTCTTACCCAACCTAACACACTTCTCTCTCCTAGCTTACCAAGGAGCTATAACACACTTTCCCGTGAAGTCAGTAATGACTTTGGCATTTTGTTATCTGAGTAATGTATCATGATTTTCATTTTGCTTACCATGTTTCTTTTCCTTGTGTTTAATATTTTCGTTTTCTTAGAGTGAATAATTACCTTTTTTTCATTTGTAGTATTTCCCAAACATAATCCTTATTCTATTAGCTCTGTCATTGTTTAGATAAATACATATTTTGTTTGCTTGCTTTCCCTAAAAGTCTGATTTCCTATAGTTATTTATTTCTTGGAGGCTTTTTTTTTTTCACCTGAATTCCTCCGTCTCATTGTTTCAACTTGCTCTGGTCACAGTCTCAGATTGCCTCACGTTTTTTTTCACCTTTATCCCATACTTGCATTAAATACACTTTTCAAGTGGTAATGGAAATATTCTATGTCTTTATTCAGTGTTAATTACATGAACATATTTGTTAGTCAAAACTCATTGAACTTTTTCCTGATATCCACATCATCTTTCTTTTTCCTGGTTTGCATTTTCTTGTGGCTAGGACATGTCTTTCAGCATCTTAAAGAAAAGGTGCTGGGGATATTAAATGTTTAGTCCTTTACATACAAGAAAATACCTTTATTATGTTTTCATATGTAATTGATACGTTGATGAATCTTCTGGGAAAAAGTGTTTCCTCATAATAGTAGTTTTATGTTTCCTCCTAACATCTAGTATTGCTATTCAGAAGACAAATGTCACCGTGATTTGTATTTCTTTTTATTCGTGTTCCTTTGAAGACGTTTTTCTTTAATGAAGTTTTTAAGATTTTCTCTAGATGCATTTTCATCCATTCTATTGAGTACTTGTTATATGCTTTCAAACTGAAATATCCTATAGTTTATTTCTGGAAAATTTTCTTGCATGACTTCTACAATTCCCTCTGTTTCGTTGTCAGTGATCACAGTTTCTTCATACAGAGATTACGTTGACAGGCAAACCTTGTTTTATTATGCTTCACTTTATTTCACTTTGCAGATAATGCATTTTTTTTTCTTTTTTTTTTTTTTTTTTTACAAATTGAAGGTTTATGACAACTCCACATCAAGAAAGTCTATTGATGCCATTTTTCTAGCATCACATCCTTACTTCATGTATTTTTGTTACATTTCGGTAATTCTCATAATATTTTAAACTATTTTCATATTATTATGTCTGTTATGGTGCTCTGTGATCAGTGATATTTGATGTCACTAGTGTAATTGATTCGAGGTGCATGAACTATTCCTATGGGAACATCCCATACAAACCATCCTAAGATTGTGAATTTAATCCATAAATCTTGTGTGTGTTCTGACTGCTCCACAAACTAGCCATTTCCCCATCTCTCTTTTACTACTTGAGGCTTCCTATTTCTTGAGACACAACAATAGTGAAATCAGGCCAAATAATAACCCTATAATTATCTCTAAGTGTTCAAATGAAAGGAAGAGTTGCATGGCTTTCACTTTAAATCAAAAGCCAGAAATGACTAAGCTTAGTGAAGAAGGTATATCAAAAGCTAAGATAGATTGAAAAGTAGGCATCTTGTGCGAAACAGTTAGCCAAATTATGATTCATAAAGACAATTTCTTCAAGGAAATTAAAAGGTGGTACTCCAGTGAATGTACGAATGATAAAAAAGTGAAATAATATTATTGCTGATATGGAGAAAGTTTTAGTGGTCTGGATATGATATCAAACCAGCCACAACATTCACTTAAGCCAAAACTTAATCCAGAGCAAGGCTCTAACTCTTTAATTCTTTGAAGTTGAGAGAGGTGAGGAAGCTGCAGAAAAGAAGTTTGAAGCTAGCATAGGTCATGAGATTTAAGAAAAGAAACCATATCCATAACAGAAAAGTGCAAGGGGAAGCAGCAAATGCTGATGTGGAAGCTGCAGCAGCAAGTTATCCAGAAGATCTAGCTAAGATAATTGATGAAGATGACTTCACTAAACAACAGAATTTTCAATGTAGACAAATCAGCCTTGTGTTAGAAGGTGATGCCATCTAGGACTTTAATAGCTAAGGAGGGGAAGCCAATGCCTGGTTTTAAAGCTTCAAAGGACAGATGGACTCTCTTGTTAGCGGCTAATGCAACTGGTGACTTTAAGTTGAAGCCAATGCTCATTGACCATTCTGAAAATCCTAAGGTCCTTAAGAATTCTGCTAAATCTACTCTGCCTGTGCTCTATAAATAGGGCAACAAAGCCTAAATGAAAATATATCTGTTTACAGAATTGTTTACTGAATATTTTAAGCCCATTATTGAGATCTACTGCTTAGTAAAAAAGATACCTGTCAAAATATTACTGCCCATGGACAGTGCACCTGGTCTCACAAGATCTCTGATGAAGCAGTACAAAGAGATTAATGTAGTTTTCATGACTGCTAACACAACATCCTATTTTAAGGCATATGGATTGAGGAGCAATTTTAACTTTCAAGTCTTATTATTTAAGATGGGGAAATATATTTAATAAGGGTATACTTGCCACAGACAGTGATTCCTCTGATGGACAAAGTAAATTGAAAACCTTCTTGAGAGGATTCATCATTCTAGATGCCATAAGAACATTCTTTTTTTTTGAGACAGAGTCTCACTATGCCACCCTGGGTTGAGGACAATGTTGTCATCGTAGCTCACTGCAGCCTCAAACTCCTGAGCTCAAGTTATCCTCTCACCTCAGCCTCTCAAGAGTGCTAGGATTATAGACATGAGTCACCATGCCCAGCTGAACATTTATGATTCATGGGAGAAGGTCAAGACAATATCAACATTAACAGGCATTTGGAAGAAATTAATCTGAATCCTCATGGATGACTTTGAGGGATTCAAGTCTTTAGTGGAGAAAGTAACTGCATATGTGGTAGCAATAGCAGGAGAACTGGCATGAGAAATGGAGCCTGAAAATATGACGGAGTTTCTGCAATCTCATGATCAAATTTGAAAAAATGAGGAGTTGCTTCTTATGGAGAACAAATAAAGTGGTTCCTTGAGGTGGAATCTATTCCTGGTGAAGATGCAATAAACATTCTTGAAATGATAACAAATAATTTAGAATATTAGATCAACTTAGGTATTAGTAATTATAAAATTATAGAATATGGTTGTTAGTAATTATAGAATATTAGATCAACTTAATTGATAATAATTATAGTATTCGTTTTACTGATTTAAATGTTCCTGTGTACTCTGAATTACAAGTCTTCATACAGACACCTTTGTCTGCCAATTTTGCTGTCTGATATTTCCATTAGAAGTTTTCTTAAGCATAACATAATCCATGGCTGTCCCTTCCAATATAAAAATGAACCTTCAAGAAAAATATTCGAATGTGTGTTTCAAGGAAAAAGTGTGTACTGTTGGGTTTTGCTCTAGAGTGACAAGTGACCTAACATTTTAATTAGATGTCATCCAAATTATAGATATCTGGAGATCTTGTGTCTGTGGTAGTTCATATTTTTCAGGAAAAAATACCCCACATTTATGCTTAAGGAATTATTCTGCTGGGCTGACAAATTTGAGGAAGTGGAACTGGAGTTCCAGTGACTCAGTATACAGAATTATGTAATTTCCTTTTTGTACCATTTGATTCACTGCTATTCTCTGTTGGACCTTCATGTCCTTCTTGTTCAATTTTATGTATCTCTAAATCTGATTCCCCTTGTCAATTCATATCAGGTCTTTCAGGATTTATTTTTTAGTCAGTCTTCAATTATGATGTTTAACTCAAGTATTTTGCCTTTGCAACTAAATGCATTAAAATAATATATCACCTTCATCTTAGTGGGATTTCAAGAGGTTGAGGCAAAGCATGTGTTGTTAATATGCCATAATTGGTTCAATGTTCTTACTATGTAAACATTTAGCACTTCTTACTAGCTCACAATGTATTGCTTTAAAAGTCTCATTATACTTTTTCTTAATTTTTTTTTATTTCAGCATATTACAGGAGTAGAAATGTTTAGGTTACGTATATTACCCTTGCCCCACCTGAGTCAGTGCTTCAAGCGTGTCCATCCCCAAGATGGTGTGCACCGCACCCATTAGGTGTGTATAGACCTATCACCTCCTCCCCCCTCCCATCTGCCCTATACCCAATGAATATTATTACTATATGTGCACTTAAGTGTTGATCAGTTAATAACAATTTGATGGTGAGTACATGTGGTGAAAAGTCTCATTATTCTTGATAACTCTCTGTAATCCTTTGATTTATAGTAAACCTCATTCTTTCTTTTTCCTAAATATTTTCTCTTTATTACTGGTAGAAGATTATTGTAAAAAGGATCAAACTCTATGCTAATAGCACCTTAAAAATTCTTGATTTTTATTTTAATAAAACTGACTTCTTTTTTCATTTTTTTATTTCAGCATATTAGGGGGGTACAAATGTTTATGTTACGTATATTGCCCTTGTTCCACTCGAGTCAGAGCTTCAAATATGTCCATCCCCCAGACAGTTCATGCAGCACTCATTATGTGTGTATATACACATCCCCTCCTCCCTGCTTCCATCTGCCCGACACCCAATGGATAAATGTTATTGTTATATGTGCACTTAGGTGCTGATCAGTTAAAACCAGTTTGATGGTGAGTACATGTTGTGCTTATTTTCCATTCTTGGGATACTTCACTTAGTAGAAATGAGTTCCAGCTCTATCCAGGATAACACAAATGGTGCTATATCTTCATTATTTTTTGTGTCTGAATAGAACTCCATGATATACATATAACACATTTTATGAATGCACTCATGTATTGATGGGCATTTGGGTTGTTTCTACATCTTTGCTTAAAGAGATACTAGTAGATCTACCATTTGATCCAGAAATCCCATTACTGGGCATCTACCCAAAACTGACTTCTTAAAATTTCTACAATAAATGATTCTGTAACATTAATTTTCCAATTATCTTCTTAAGCATTATAATCAGAATTAATTTGTACATGTCTCATGATGTATTATTTATATATGCATATACACTAAGTGTATATATATTTGTGTTGGGTGTGTGTGTATATACATATGTGAGTGGGGTATGTGTGTGTGTGTGAGTGTTATGTGTTGTGGGTAGGATTTGACAAAGC
>VBSM01000272.1:23003333-23039195 GCA_008086735.1 Cheirogaleus medius | reverse complement strand
GCTAAGGAAGAAAAATCATTTAATCATGTCAGTAAATTCAGAAAAACACAGTTGACAAAATTAAACAGCCATTCATGATAAAAAGAAAAACTATCAGCAAACTAGGAATAGAGAGGAACTTTATCAAATTGCTAAAGAACATTTTCAAAATTCCTACAGCTAACATCACACATAATGATGAGAAAGTAGAAATTTTCCTGCTGAGATCAGGAATAAGGCAAGGTGCCAGCCCTTATCACCCATTTTCAACACTGTATTAAAAGTCTTAGCTAATGAACCAAGACAAGAAAAGGAAATACAGGTATATAGACTGTGAAGGAGGAAATAAAACTAACTGTATTTTATCACAAATTACAAAATATCTATGTAGAAATTGCAATGAATCTACAAAAATAAAAAATCTTCCAGAACTAAGAAGTAATCACAATATATTATGCAAAAGTCAATTGTTGATTTATATAGTAGAAATGAATAATTTAAATTTGCAATTGATAACATAATAATATTTACATTTAAAAAAAACAAATACTGAGGTATAAATCTAACAAAATATGCACACGATCTGTCTGTATGAGAAAAACTATTAATACAAAAATGATGAAAATTAAAGAACAGAATAAATGGAGAAATTTCCATGTTCACATATAGGAAGACTCAATATTGTCGGTAAGTCAGTTATTCCCAACATGATCTATAGATGCAATGCAATCCCAGTGAAAATCCTAGCAAATTAATTTGGATATCGACAGACTGAAATTAAGTTTCTTTGGAGAGGCCAAAGACCCAGAATAGTCAAAAAGACAATATTGAAAGAAAAAAAACAAAACAAAATCAAAAGCCCAACATTACACAACTGTAAGATTTACTATAAAGTTACAGTAATGGAATCAGTGAGGAATTGGTGAAATAATAAAATAGAGAGCTCATAAATAGACCTACACAAGTATAGTCAACTGATATTTGACAGAGAAGCAAAGGCAATTTAATAAAGAATCGATTTTTCAACAAATGATGCTAGAATAATTTGATGCAAAGAATAAATAAATAAATCTAGACATAGACCTTACACTTCTTCACAAAAATTAACTCAAAATGGACCATAGACCTAAATATAAAAAGCAAAACTATGAAACTCCTAGAAGATAAAATAGAAGAAAATGTAGATAACTTTGGTTTGTGAATGATTTTTTTATTATAATTCCAAAAATACTACTCATGAAAGAAATAATTGGTAATCTGGACTTCATTAAAATTAAACACTTCTCTGTGAAAGACACTGTCAAGACAGTAAAAACATGAGCCACAAACTGACAGAAAATATTTGCAAAAGACATACCTGATAAAGGACTTTATACAAAATATACAAAAAATTCTGAAAACACAATAAAATTAAACTATGGGCAAAATAACTTTAAAAATTAAAAAATGGACTAAAGACCTGAACAAACATTTTTTAATTTAAGGCATATGGATAGCAAATGAGATACTACTATGTACCTATTAGAATGGCTGAAACCCAAATGCTGACAATACCAAATTCTAGCAAGGATGTGGAAGAACAAAGCCTTTTGTTTATCGCTGGTGAAAATGGAAAATGTTATAGCCACTTTGGAAGACATTTGGCAGTTTCTTGAAATACTAAACATATACTTTCCATATCGTATAACAATTATGCTTCTTGGCATTTAAGAAAAATGAGGCAAAAATATATGCCCAAACAAAAAGCTACACATAATGTTAATAGCAGCTTTGTTCATAATTGTCAAAATATGGAAGCAACCAAGATGTTCTTCAACAGATGAATGAATAAATAAATTGTGGTATGTCCATACAATGAAATGTCATTCAGTGATAAATTGAAATGATCTCTCAAGCTATGGAAAGACATGGAGGGACCTTAAATGCATATTACTAAGTGAAAGAAACCAATCTAAATATGCTGCATACTGTTTGACTCCAACTAAATGACATTCTGGAATAGGCAAAACTATGGAGACTCCGAAAAGATCAGTAGTTGCCAAGGGTTTGTTGGGGAGAGGGAGGAATTAATAGGAACACGGGATATTTAGGGCAGCGAGACTATTCTGTATGATATTGTAATGGTAGATATAGGTCATATTTTTGTCAAAACTCACTGAATTTACAACACCAAGTCTGACCCCTAATGTAAACTGTGGACTTTGAGTGATAATGATGAGTCAATGTGGCTCATCAATTTGAACAAACATGCCACTGTTATTGGGGATGTTGATGGTGAAGGAGGCAAGGCAGGGATAACAGTTTAGGATTGCCAGTTTGAATAGTTCTACCAGGTTTGAGGCTAGATGGGTGTTCCCTTGTTGCAGGATACCTGACACTGGAGAGACTGAGGCAGAGGAATATAGGCCAGAGAAAGGAGGTATGGCTCTAGATTAGTCAGCATATCAAATATATACTCTAAAGTAGGCCTTTTGCTACTTTTAAGGACTGGCTAACCCCAGGAGCAGCAGTCTCTTCCCAGTCAGAGAGGTTCTTTTCAGATTTCAAAACATTATAATATATGGAAAATTAAATAATATTTATGATGCAAATGATCTCAATGATAGATCTTGGATTTTAACAAAATCCTGTCATCAATGGGGTTTGAGTCATATGATAAAGTGAACCATGTATATAACTATTGACAATAAGTGAATCTTTTAGCTAAAATATTATGGTCCTTATTCAATGTAAAATGTAAATACACAACATAAACTTTTTTCCTTATGTTTTTATTTTTAATTTAAAGTAAAGTTCTACTTCTTTGAGTGTATGATGCCATAAAGTACTTCTTAGTCACATATCATAACAATTCGAAAAGATTGCGGCTAGCAGCATTTAGGCCTAACAAATAACTTGTCCTGAGTTTGAAGGTGGTTAATAAATTTTATATCTGAGGAAAACATTGAATTTCATTTCTAACACTTTAAACATAGATCAAAATAAAGTTGGATTAAAGTCAGTATAAATCACAGCACAGTCTGCGATGATAATATACTATGTATGTCAGTGCCAACATTTCAGTCAGAAATCTCTTTAAATATCAGAAAAATCCATCTTGAGGATGTTGTGTGCAGTGCAGAAGAAAATGTATAATCTTTTTCTTTAATTGAATGGTGAGTGCTGTAGGTACCAATAAGCTACCTGCCACAACAATGTTGAAAAAAGCTTAGTAACTGACTAGTACAAGATGAGAGATAAAAATAATGATTAGTTGTTATTTATAATTTTAATCTGCATAGCATTAAAAGGAATTATTAACAGTTCATAATTTTATAAGTCAATATGTATATTAAATATTTATTTTATATATATGTATATAACTGTTACTTTAAAGTACTAATATTTGGTTTACATTTTTACTTTTGTTATTTTTTTTCCACATGTACTCGCCATCAAATTGGTTTCACTGATCAATACCTAAGTGCACATTTAGAGATAACATTATTTTTGTAATTTTTAAACCATATGTTGGTCAATATTTTTCAAGTTATAGTCACCATCATTTTCACCACAGTTTCTAAAGAAAAGGATACTATTACATAAAATTAATACAATTCACTTATCCATTCATTTACTTAACAAATATTTTTAAGCATTATGATAAACCAGCATTTCTAGTGAAACATTTTTTTCATGAGTTTTACATATTGTTGGGAGAGACAGATATAAACACACATGCACATATGCATACACATACATATACGAGTATGTATAAAAGGTGGGAATAAGTCTCATGACAATAAATAAAGCAGAGTAAATGATGGGGGATGTTAGTAAGTTCTATTTTATATCAGATGATCAAAGAGTATCTCTCTAATTCAGTGATAACTGGAAGCTTTCTGGGTAGTTTTCCAACTAGAAGGAACAGCAAGTGGAAAGACCTAATGCAATAATATTTTGAGCATGTCCAAGAACCAGTGAACAGAACAGTGTCATGGTAATAGACAAATTTCCCAGATAGTGTAGGGTCAGATCATGTGGGGGCTTGTCAGTAGTAAGACTTCTGAAAGGCTTTGAGTGGATAAACAACATAGTTTTGTGTGTGTGTGTGAAATAGATACACACAGATTCTTTATTTAGAATAATTTTACACTTTACAAAAAATTGTGCTGAAAGAGCAGAGAATTCCCATTTACCCCATGTGCAGTTTCTACTATTATTAACATCTTACTTAGTATGGTACATTTGTTATAATTAATGAACTGATATTGATACATATAATAATTACATTAATATCACTAAATTTCATACTTTATTCAGATTTCGTAATCTTAATCTGATGTTGCTTTTCTGTCCAGGTTACCATATGACATTTAGCCATCATGTTTCCTTAGATTCCTCTTAGTTTTGACTGTTTCTAAGATATTCCCTGCTTTGATGGCCTAGATCAGGGGTCCTCAAACTTTTTAAACAGGAGGCCAGTTCACTGTCCCTCAGACCGTTGGAGAGTGCGCGCTGTGGGCCCGGGATGAGTCGGCTGCTAAGCAGGACAGGCAGCAGCAGCAAAAACACCTGGCAGGCTGGATAAATGTCCTCGGCAGGCCGTATGTGGCCTGCAGGCCGTAGTTTGAGGATGCCTGGCCTAGACAATTTTGAGGAGTACTACTCACCTATTTTGTGAAATGCCCCTCAATTGGAATTTATTTTCTCATGATTAGACCAGGATTATGGATTTTTGGAGGAACACCAAAGAGGTAAAGTGACACTTTTACATAAAGGGTACATACTAGCGACTTGACTAATCACTGTTGCAATGTTGATCACCTGGCTGAGGTAGTGCTTGTCAGGTTTCTCCATGTGAATTTAGTCATTTTCCCCCTTGACTATTGTACACTTAGAAATAATTCATTCTGAGATGCCCATGCCTGAGACAAAGCTTTTTGCACAAAAATTATTTCCATAAATTGTTTGATATCTTTCTTCACAGGAGATTTGGTTATTCCCCCCATTTACTTGTTTATTCAGTTATTTACATCAATATGGACTCATAAATATTTATTTTATACTTGGGGTTAAAATTCAGTGTTACTTTATATTTCTCAAAATTTTCCAGCTTTGGCTATTGGAAAGTCTTTCAGCTGACTCTGGTGTTCCTTTGACATACCTTCACATATGTATGTATGAATGTGTGTTTGTTGGTGGTGTTGCTTTTGTTGCTGTCGTTTGCTTGACTTGAGCATGTCCTTACTTTCTGCCATTATAAGAAACATACTCCAGACTCACCTCGTACAATCTTTCCCCTTACTCAACCATTTTTTCAGATTTTCTCTTGTTCCTTTAATTGGAGTGTAGTATTAGAAACCAAGACCTGTGACAACCAGGAGAAAAGCAGGACAAACTAGTTGAGCTTATAAAAGGCAGCTTGTGCTCAGACTTTGGGGTCTTTCTCCACTCGTGGAGACTGGCCCATTCTACTTTCTCTGGAACATATATTCATTTTGTGTAGCTTCTTTCTGTACTTTCATTCTTTCTTTTATGTGATAAACTGTTCGTATTTAAAAAACAGAAAGAAAGAAACCAAGCCCTAGAAGCTAGATATGTTCCTTTTTATTGGAGTGCCATTTCTTCTAGGCCCTCTTAGCTAATAAAGTGTATATTTATAAATATTTCTCTATGTAATGATGTTTTCAAATCTAAACCATTACCAAATGGATCATTTAGTCTTCTCCTTTTGCTTATCACTAACCTTCCACCCAACTGTAAGAAAGCTGACTCAAACCATCCATTATGCATTTTACTGTTCAATTCTAGCACACATGTATAGTGGTTTTAGAATTATTAACCATACTCTATGGGGAAATAACCTTACTGACTAGAGTACACTGTAATAAACTGTTAGTGTTGCCATTCATTACCAAAATTACTTAGGCAGGCCATGGTCCCCACTACCACCTTCACTGATATTGTTTCATATATTTGTAATAGAGTTATATTCTTTTGTTACATTAAGCATATCATCTTGGCTTATCCTGTCCTACTAAATAATAAATTTAAAATTTATATACTTTCAAATTCATTGTGTTATAATATTATGTGAGTTTTGACAAATGTATAGGGTGATATATCCATTATTACAGTATCCTACACAATACTTTTATTCCCTAAATATCCCCTAAGCTTCACCTAATCAATAATTCTCTCTTCCCAATCCTCTGGCAAAAATTGATACATTTATCATCTCTATGGTTTTCCTTTTTCCATAATATGACATAAATGGAATCATGTTATTATGTAGCTTTTTAAAGGTAGCTTTCCCACTTAGTGTTACTATGGAACATATCTCTCTATCCTTTCACTTTTAAGCTATCTAAGGGTTGGTATTTAAAGTAGATTTCTTATAGACAGCCTATAAAGTAATGTATTGCTTAATGACAGGGGTATGTTCTGAGAAATGTGTTGTTAGGCAATTTCATCATTGTGCAAACATCATAGAGTGTACTTACACAAACCTAGATAGTACAGCCTACTTCACACATAGACTATATGGTATAGCCTTTTGTTCCTTGGCCACCAATATTTACAGCCTAATACTGTATTGAATATTATAGGCAATTGTAACACAATGGTAAGTATTTTTGTATCTAAACATAGAAAATGTACAGTGAAAATACAATATAAAAGATAAAAAAATGGTACACTTGTATAGAGCACTTACCACGAATGGATCTTGAGGTACTGGAGGTTTCTCATAGTGAATCAGCAGGGAAGTGGTGAAGGAATGTGAATGCCTAAGACTTTATTGTGCACTATTGTAAAAATCATAAACACTGTACACTTTAGCTAAACTATCCTTACTCTATAAGCTTTTTTCCATTTTTAAAATGTTTTACTCCTTACTTTTTACTTTTTAAACATTTTTATTAAAAACTAAGATACAACATATATTAGCCTAGGTTTACATAGAGTCAGGATCATCAATATCACTGTCTTTCCCCTCCACATCTTGTCCCACTGGAATGTCTTAAGAAGCCATAACATGCATGGAGCTGTCATCTCCTGTGATAAAAATACCTTCTTCTGGGGTCTGTTTTACTGTTACTTTATTTTTTAGTAAGTAAAAGGAACAGACTGTAAAATAATAATGAGTATAGCATAGCAAACACATAAACCAGTAACATAGTCATTTATTATTATTATCAAGCATTATATATAATTCATAATTGCATGTGTTATACTTTTATACAACTGGCAGTGCACTTGGTTTATTTATACCAGCATCGCCACAAGCACATGAGTAATACATTGTGCTGTGATGTCATCATGGCCACGACGTCACTAGAAGATAGGACTTTTTCAGCTGCATTATAATCTTATGGGACCTCTGTTGCATACATGGTCCATTGCTTACTGAAATATATACTGTATATATATATATACTGTATATATACAGCTGTTAGAAATTGTCCCACAGTTCTTGTATGTTTTGTATTTTTCAAATTTTTTTTTCTGTTTGCATGTCAATCTGGGGCATCTCTTGATGAATCTTTAAGCTCTCTGATTTTTTCCTCCAACTGCCGCAAGTCTACTGATGAAGTCTACTCCATTGAAGGCATTCTTTATTTATGTACAGTATGTTTTTTTTCTATTATTTCCTTTGGTTATATTTAGAGTTTTAGTCTTTCAGTTTATATTACTTATTTGTTTTTCCATGTTGTCAAGTTTTTCAATTATAGCTGTTACCATATTAATCATAGCTATGAAATTGTCTTAGAATTCCAAAATCTGTGTCATTGTCTGAATCTGGTTCTGATGATTGCTTTGTTTCTCTGACTGTTTGTTTTTCTTGCCTTTTGGCATGTCTTGTAATATTTTCTGAAAGCTGAACACGTTGTTTTGGGTAATAGAAACTGAAGTAAATAAACACTTTGAAGATTTATGTTAAACTGGCTGTAAGTTACTCTTTAATATTTTCTATAGCTATAAGTGCCAGAGGCTTCACATTCTTCTAGTGTCTTTATTTCTGTCTCCCCTTTTCACTTTGGACTTACAGAGTATCTGTGTCTTGTTTCTCTCACCTACATACCACAATTTTTATATTGGAGCTCCGTTGAGGTGCTGGTGAAGCGTGAGGGAGGGGAAAAGTTTTATAATCTTATGATTAAATCTTCTGTTTTTTATGGGCCTATGTGCCTGAGTTGTGATATTCACTTATGTTTCTTAGCTTTATTTCCCCTCTTACAGGAGATAGGTATTCTATAGGGGCCTGGAGTGGAGAAATGCCCTTTTTCTCAGTTGGATGGAGCTCTGGTAAAGCCTTTCCCTAACAGAGCAGGCCTTTGCTTTGTAAATACTCTGGGAATATTTCACAGCAATTACTCTTCTGTTCCTGCCAGTGCTACAGGGGATCTTTTTCAGTTCTTTATTGTCAGAATCTTGTGTGGTTCCTAGGCATAAAGCTTATACTTGTTCGGGGGCCTCCCTAAGACTGTGATCTCTAGGAATTTTTCATTCTCAAGATGTCCACACTCAGACTCCACAAATTCATTAAAATTACCATTTAATTGACTTTTGCTCCAGTTAAAAAAATGTTGGCTTGACTTGCTAATCCACCTGTTTTTCAAGGTTTTTGCAGTGGTGATATGCAAAAGACCTCAGTTTTCTAATAGGTCCAATAAAATTTATTGATTTTTAAGTGTGTCCAACTTTTTATGTCCTTGTTGTCAAGGACAGAAGTGATGACTTCCAAGTTTGTCACATTTTGGACTGAAAACAAGCTTGAATTTTATTGTAAGGGCTACTGTGTAGGAAACAGATTATAAGAATCCTAGCATGGAAGCAAGAGTGTTGGCTAGAAGTCTGCTGCCCTGATCATCTGCATTAACCACGGGTGTTTTGGCCAAAGTAATGGGGAAGAAGGTGTAAGAAGTAGTTGCACTCTGGCAATGTTTCAAAGGAAAGATCTAAAGGTTTTCCTGTGGGTGAGAGAAATAAAGACAAGAGAGAGAGTGAAAGAGAGAATAGATTAATAGATAGATAGATGGATATAGATAGATATTGGTTAAATATGACACCAAAGTGTTTAATCTCCAGTAGAAAAATGGAGTCACAATTTATTCATTAGGGAAAGATAGAATGAAACAAAGGTTTGGGAGTTGACAGAAAAGGAATAGAGGCAAAATGAGGCCTGAAAAGGCAATACAATCAGAAAATGATTATTAAAAAGGAATGGACTCTCAAGGAAATGGTGAAAATAAAGAGTATAACCTGGAATAAAATGATAATTATGTGACAGTCATAAGGAGAAATTTGGAAAGATAAATACCTTATTAGAATTAATTTTGTTTAAAACCAAAAATCTTCCCCCACAAGATAAAATTAATCATAACTTCATTCTATGGATGAAGAAGTGTAAAATAATTAAATTTGAAAAGAGAAATGCCTCAAAAACCAGAGTCATCTTCTTGCTAGTCTTTAGTTCAATAAATTATCACTTAAGATATATTTTTCTTTTGTGTTCTTCCAAAGTTATAAATGTTAAAAATAACTACTTCTTACTACACATTGGTTATGTTAAATACTACTTAGAAATTTTATGTTTCTTCTCCCATCCCTCAATTTTTAATTATAATGTAAGAATCTTAGTTTGTATTCTGTTTAAATTGCATAGATAACAATTGACCTATATGAAAAATATTAGGTACATATTTAAATACAGAATTTTGTTAACTGATCTTCCAGAATACAAATTGAACCATTTATGTTATTTTCAAAGCTTTAATTCAGTGTACTTATATCTTGTATTATTTAATATGCAACTCTAACAATTACATAGTTCTCTGTTTCGTATTCCAAGTATTTTCTCTCATATCCAGTATGGCTTCCATGGTTGGAAATATAGGAATATATTTGGAGTACCTAAATTAAAAGCCTAGTTACAAGGAAAAATAAAAAGAAAGAGCCTGGAATAAACAAATCTCAGGATTGAACTAGACACAGTCACTTAAGTGCTGCGCATTTTCCTTTTTCCCTTCCCTCCTCCTTCTACTTTTCTCTTCTCTTCTTAATATATCCTATGTACATTTAGTCAGATGTTTTTATTCCTCTAATTCCGAATTGGGTCTTAAAACAACCAGCTGTGAAATAATCAGAAATTATTTATTTTTAACAATACTAATCTCCCTTTCATTATCACCTTGGGTAGGAGGGATAAAAAGAAACATTCATAAAATGGTATGTGTGCTGACAGGGATGAAAGTGTAGAATGATCTTGGCCAGCAAAGGAGTCATTGTGATAGTTCTTTTAGTTAAAATTAAAATTAAATTATACTAAAATTAGAGAAGGCATTGTTTTCATATTTTTGCAAAAAATAGTAAGCAAAATAACATACAAATTACTGTATTTCTAGGATGATAGGATGAAAGGAAAGGAGGTACATGCCTATTTTTAATTGACTAGGAGTAGATCACAAGAGATAAGCTAGACAAGAGTTTGGTGACTCCTTAAAAGAAGCTGTTTCCTTGAAAGCCACATATAGGGTCTATGATACTCTCTCTAACAAAGATGTCCTGTGTGGAGTGGGCTGGTGTGTGCAGAGATTGAATACAGAAGTCATAAATGATCAAGTAGAGACAAACACATTAAAATATTGTAGTGTGAGAATATCTGCAAATGGACTAATACTTCTCTACTAAATTGTTCGGCTTCTTAAGGGGGCTTATTTGGTATCATTAGGTTATTAAGTATGAAATGTCTGATTTTCTTAAGTACTAAGCTTGACACTTGATCTCTCTGACATTTTGCTTTGACACTTCTTCACTTCTTGTTTTGTTTTTGTTTTTATTGTGAAGATACATCCTCAATCTTTCAAACACACAGTTTGGCTTGTGATATCTTTCAAATTTGTTTTAGAACAATTTTTGTGAAACCATGAATAAGTCAAAAATTCATGTTATTTTCAAACCTGAGTTCCACTGTGGACCCAATGCAGCGCAGACAACTCGAAATTTCAACAAAGTGTTTGAGAAGGATGTGGCTAAGGAATGAATAATACATTGATGGTTTGAGAAGTTACATTCTGGTGATTTTAATCTTGAAAATGAATTATATGAGAGACCTGAGACCAAGGTGGATAACAATGAGCTGAAAGCTGTAGTGGAAGTGAATCCATCTCAAACTACACATGAATTAGCAGCAAGGTTTGATAATACTATTCCAACAATATTGGACCATTTGAAACAAATGGACAAGGTAAAGAAATGGGATAGATGGATACCGAGCATCAGAAGAGAAATTGTCTGGAAGTTTGCCTTACTTTGCTGTTATGGCATAAAGATAAACCATTTCTACACAGTATTGTTACAAGTGATGAAAACTGGATTCTTGCTTACAATTGCAAACATTGGCACAATGGTTGGATAAGGTGAAGTGCTGAAACACAGTCCCAAACTGAATATTCATCAAAAAAATTCAGTGGTGTCTGTTTGGTGGTCTAGTGCTGGTATTATCCACTTTAGCTTCATGAAACCTGGTCAATTGATTACAGTGGATGTCTATTGCAACAAAATGGACAAAAGGATGAGGATGCTTGTGATTAAGCAGCCAAGATTGGTCAACCCACTTGCAAGACCACATGTCACAAAAAACACCCCTATTCAAATTATAGAAACTGGACTCGGAAACTCTCTGTCATCCACTGTATTCACCAGACCTTGCACCAACTGACTGCCACTTATTCTAGGCTTTGGACCACTTCTTACAAGGAAAAATATTCATTTCCCAACCAGCTGTGGAAAATTCCTTTCACGATTTCATCACCACTTGCTCTCCAGTCTTTTTCACTGCTGACATTAGCAAGTTACAGTTAAGATGGCAAAACTGCGTCAATAGTTTAGGAACATACTTTGATTAATTGTTTGGGATTAATTAATCTTAATTAATTTAACTGCTTCTTGTTTGAGATCTAATAAACTAAACTTTTGATTAGAAATTGGACATTTCATATTTAATGACCTAATATATTGTAACATCATATTTATGTATGTGTTTATAGATACACACACACACTTATGAAGCCAACTCATAGCATACATTCATCTACCCCTTCACTCAAAAATTATTAGCTGAAGGTGTTTGGAAAGGAGTAAAAATTTGGCTTAGAGACATGTTTCTTCTTAAATCTTATGATTTTAACTGATAATTATTTGCTTTTGGGTATGCAACTCAATTTTTTTGTACCTCACTATTTGCATGTATAAAAAAGGATAAATAATGTAATTTTAGGAGGTGTGCTATTAGAATAACAAAACATACTGTTTTTAAATTTCTTGACAATATGTAATTATTGAAATGCAATTTTTGTGATTAGTTTTACTATTAATCATCATTATCTTTAACATCATCATTAATTATTATATAACCTCTATGAGGCAGTCATTTAGAGGGATACTGGGAAATAATAATAAATCATATAAATTTCTTTGTTCAAATTGTTCAGGCAGAAACCTCCATAATAGTTTTTCAGCATATTATGGGGGTACAAATGTTTAGGTTACATATATTGGCCTTCTCCCGTCCTCCCCCAAGTCAGAGCTTCAAGTGTATCCATTCCCCAGATACTGCACATTGCACTCATTATGTATGTATATACCCAACCCTTCTCCCCCCTCCTATCTGCCCAAAGCCCGATGAATGTTATTCTTAATGTGCACTTAGGTGCTGATCATTTAAAACCAATCTGATGGTGAATACATGTGGTGCTTATTTTTCCATTCTTGTGATACTTCACTTAGTAGAATGGGTTCCAGCTCTATGCAGGAAAATACAAGAGGTGCTATATCACTGTTGTTTCTTATAGCTGAATAGTACTCCATGGTATACATATACCAAATTTTATTAATCCACTGATGTATTGATGGACACTTGGGTTGTTTCCACATCTTTGCAGTTATGAATTGTGCCACTATAAACATTTGAGTATGGATGTCTTTTTTATAGAATGTCTTTTGTTCTCTTGGGTAGAGACCCAGCAATGGGATTGCTGGATCAAATGGTAGATCTACTTCTAACTAATAATTGGCGATAAATCTCAACCACAGAATTCTCATCCATGACTCTTTTGTATGGAACACTGGATTCACATTGCTATTCATATGCCAGATATTTAGAACAAGTGCAAACAGTTGGTGATGTGCTCAGATTCAGTGGTCTTCCATTACCAACTGCCATCTTCACAAATTGACATCTTCTCTTCACTAATTTATTCTAAGCCCTTTACCTTTTCCTGTGTAGTCCACACAGTAGTCAAAATGTTGTAGCAAAGTTTTCACACCAAGCATTGAATTAAAGCTTTACTTCTCATACTTTGGATGAGAACATTTCTTATATTATGTGTGTTTTAAAATGTTTCTCTGCCTGGGGTCCAAGCAACTGTATCTAAGTACAATTTGGCTTTTGAAGTTCCATTGAAGTGACATACTGTAAGCACTTTTAAAATGTAATTAACTATACTTAGCTTCTTGGAAGGAGCTGTTTTCTGCTATCATAATAACCTATCTGTAATGAACCATGCCTTGTAGTTATAAAAAGGCATCAACTCTAATAGATTCACTGGCATTCTCTGTCTGGCTGCCAGCACAAGGCAACCTAAGAAATAATAAGACAAAACAGAACAACAAAAATCACAAAATATCATTACTAAAGGTTTTCCCACCCTCGGGCAGAACATAATCAGATATCATAAGGATAACATAATGTTATAAATCCCCACCTTCCCAGATAAGCCAATCCATTTAGAAGTTAATGTACAGTATTATTGTATTTCTTGCAATTGTAACAACACATCAGAAATAGGTAGCCTTTTCATTTACATGTATATATAGATTTCACTAAATATCCTTTATAATAATTATGTTATGCATCCCCCTAACTCTAAACACGTGTGACTGCTTTGTATTCTTCAGTGTTTGGTCATTTATAATGTCAATGAATTTATGATGGATCACAATATATATTAGTCAATATCATACTATTTCTGAAAAGTAATGTTCTCTGATGGATATTAGTTGATAAAAATAGTCTAGAGAGAAAAGTATTTTCTGTAACTCTTTTCTCATAAAGCAGCAGAGAAAACAATATGAAACTTTAACTCTGATATTTGAAGAACTTATACTTTCTATTTTAAATTATTATTGTTACTAATATATCCACTCCAAGATGTAGACATTGTTTCTTTCTTTTAAAGATAACAATACAAGTAAGTTTGTTTGCTTAAAAAATAAGTTAATGTACTTATTTATAGCTATTGGAGTGCTCAATTGCTTCACATTCTGAACAAAATTATTCAATGTGACTGTATTTTTTCCCCACTTGGAGGGACGTCTCCATGCAGGACTATCTGTTAGAATTAATAATAAAGTGTTTGTTGGCTTTACTTGACTGTGTTGCAAAGGTTTCACATATAAAATGGGAGCTTTAACAAGTTGTTTAGTATGAAAATCTATGCCATTTTGGCATAGTCATCAACACAGGTGGTGCTCTACTCACTATTTCCATATGCCCCCACAAAATATTCAAAGCATTCTTACTCTCTGTTTTGGCCTCAGCAGACTTCCCTTTGTATCTTCAAAACAGAATAATTTTCTCTCTATTGAGCCTCAGCTCATGCTCTTCACAAAACCTGAAATGCATAGTAGTGATCTTACTCTAAGTATAAATCACAGCTTCTCATCCCACCACAGCTAAAAGACTCATCCACATGGAGCTTTCTTCTGCAGGAAAGTAACTCTTCCTCTTCAATTCTCTTGCAGCATTGTGCTTATCTTCAATTTACCACATCCTGTCTTCTATATTAGGCAGTAGGTACATGTTTGCTTTCATTATTCTTTTGTAATCTCTATAAATTCAGTGTTAAAAATAATTGGCATTCAATAAATACTTTTGGAAAAATGATGTAAATTCCATTATTGTGTAAATGTAGAAACTGGAAGCAGGAGCTTTAAGTAAACAATATAAGATCACTTTTTTAATAATGAATTGGTAGGAACAAAATTCAGATTGCTTGGTAATCACCCTTTTTAACTATTTTATATAAACTTCATCCTGTATTTATTTCCCCATATCTTGTGCATATTTAGATTACCCTTCCTATTAAATCCTTTATAACAATCCTTTCTTCCAATAAAAATAAGTAGGTAAGTTTGTAAAGAATGCATGTTAAAATTATATTTCATATTTTGAGTATTGTTATCTTGTACTGCAACTCTTATCATTGCTTACTGAATCTTATTTTCAGAGCCACAATGGAAATTAAAAATCTAGGTGAAAAATTCGCAAGTCTTTGAAGAAAAAAAATGACCAGGAAAAATTGTACAGAATAAGTTAATTATAGAATTGTGAAAAGTGTCAGAAAAATATAATTATTGTACAATTTGACTAATTTAAATGTCTTGACTTCATTCTGGGGAAATTCCATTTATTCCTGCATACGATTCCTGATGCCTTCTAAAGAGATTGTTGTCTGTGAAAATAAAGATGGTTCATATGCCCTGCAGTTTTCTACACTGATAATCGTAAACATAATGGAATCTAATGGTGAAGGATTTGGGAGAAGGGTATTACTTAAATTTAATTTTTCTAAAAACTTAACATTCCTTGTTTTACTTTCTTTTTGGAAGAATTCCTTAAATTTCCATAGTGGTTTATTCCTTAAGAATATTCGAGAGGGAGGCAGAGCAAGATGGCTGAATAGAAACCTCTAGTGAACGTCCGCCTGCAAGGACGCCAAATTGAACAGTTATTTCTTGTTATCCACGCAAGAAAGCACCTTTATAAGAATGAAAAATCAAGTGAGCAATCACAATACCTAGTTTTAAAATAATGTCAAGCTTCAGAGTGAATCCTCACACTAGTTTGTTATTGCTATCTACAAGTTGTGCGATCTTGCTCAAGTTGCTTTATTTCTCTGGGCCTCCATTTTCTGATATATAAAATGAATAGGATAACAATACTTATATTAGAAGATAACTATGATAATTAAATATATTTAATGTGTTTAGAAAAGTGTCTGGAATAGAAGTAGTTATTCAGAACAAAAAAAATCTGTTTTACTGCCTTTTTCATCAGTATCTCTCATCTACTCACTAATATTAAACAGTAAAGTTAGACCAAGATCCTTGGTCTCCTAATTTCTCACTAGAATTCTTACATTATGTGCTTCTGGTGCATAATCTTAGCTACTTTAGGTTCCATATAGTCTTGGCAATTCAGTTTATCTCAAATTAGAATATCAATGTCAATAATAATTTTCATGTAAAGAGGCACACCATTTACTTGCAATCTATATAAATATTAACTTAGATTTTAAAAATGTGTATGTGTGTTTGTTTAAGGACTAAATGCAAATATGGAAGTTTTCCCTGTAAGTTAATGACAGCAAATACAAAATGGCCCATTAAAAATTAAGGCAATGGAGTTTCTTTTTTTTAATAAAATGAATCTAAGATGCAAAAGAAATTGGAAATCACATATTTTAATAAATTATTAATATAAATTAATTATATTTCTAAAATCTGGTGAGGATTGATTCTTATATGACTGAGACATAAAAACTACATTTTTCTGAAGGAAGAAATACTTCACTGAACATGAGAGAAAAATTACTAATTAAGGAGAGTATTTGTGCTGTGGAATACAGACTACCTTCTGCTAAAGTATTTGCATTATTTGCACTGGCCTTGCAGCCAGATAAATGAGTTATTCTACAATCAAGGTCAATTTCTCATGCTGACAGCTTCCTTACAGTTTCCTCCCACTCATAGTACCTTTGTTCCTAAGACATGTAATTGGTTTAACGGAATAAATGGTGTTATCGTGCAAATTAATGTGAAGCACTACATGTATCAGTATTATCTATGAAATACTGTATTGAAACTTCATTACATATGCCAAAGTTGGAAAAATATTTGTAGATCACTTGCTGCTCATTTCAAAATAGTATAAAATTCTGTCAATGCATTGTTAAAAATTGATGCTGGTGTTGCAAGAGGGCCCTGAGTGGCTTTCAGTGAGAAAGCTAATACATTTTATATTAGCATTTCTGCTTGGAATATCCCCAACTAGGCTGCCAAAGGGGTTAATAAATTTGAGTTATAAAGCAAATTTATTATTTTTTATATGTAGTCCCATGATTACACTGTTAAATATTTATTAGTAGAGTCAGTAAAATTTTCTTGAATTGATTCATTGGATCGAGACCTAAAAAGTTACTCTCCCTAATGTTTTGACAATACACATACTGAATGACTCAACAATTAAATTATCAAATTTCTGTGTATATACATATTTGATAAATATCTTACATTAGTGATACAAGAAATTCACCTTGATCTGTTTTTCAGGCCTCCAAATAGAATTTTCCTTTTTAATACACAATCAACAAAAACTATACTCCCTGATTAGTACAATCTTGAAAATAGTTTCATAAAAGTAAAACCCCATAACTTTTCACATAAATAACCCACTATTTCCATTGAATACAATTAATTTCATTTCCATATAATTTGAGTAAGGTCTTAAAGAATATGTATGAAATAAAAAGGACTAATGATATAGTTAAGCATGCATTATTAAGCACATTCTATGTGCCAGGTAACAATATTATAAATATAATACTTTTTAAGATTTAATATGATTCTGTGCAATAGATACTATTGTTACATTTTTAGATTAAGGAATTGAAGCTCAGATCATTTGAGTAACTTGTCTAAGTTTACATAGGTTCTATATTATTAAAGTGCTGAATATATTTCAAGAAACGTTACTGCTCATCAATTTAGACTGAGGCAGGATCTGTGGATACTTGGCACAGGACACACTTTCCTTAAAGAGACTAAATTCTCCATACTATTTATTCCTGTCTTCACCAGTTATACTAAATTGTATGTGGTCCTGACCATCTACTTTCTATCACCCTTAAATGTTCCGAACTTTCTTGCTACCTGAATCCAAAACTCTTCCAGGGTACTCTAAGAATTGTGCACTGAAACAAAACAATTCTCCAATGATTTAATATTAATGTAAAAATTCTCTGCCTCCATGCTCTCTTTGAACAACTCTATTGAGAACACCACGTAGTGGTGAATCATGTTCTGCGAGTATTTATTTTTGCACATTTTTAGTGTCTGTTGTCAGTGATCTCCATTTATCTGCAGACAATATTCAGAGATTATTGCTAATTTCAAATTGTTAAAGAAACCCTACCCTGCTCTCCTCCCATCCTTGTGGTTGCCCTTTACTGAGCCCCTACTGCCAACAATTTATCAAATGTGGGCATGTGACTTATTCTATTTCTTTAAAGTCCAAAGCTTGCAATTTCAATGATCAGCTCAACATTCCATCAATCCATCTGTCCAAATTGTCCAATCAGGTCCTAAGCCTGCTCATCACCACTGACCTTCTTCTCTACTCCACTTCACTCAGCTCCTTCTATAGTCACACCTTGAACTCTGTCAGTGCATGTAAGTAATCCAATTCTAAAATCATTCATTCAAACATTCCACTCTGAACTAACCCTTGGCTTTTCTCAGTTTGCTTATTCCTCTGTGATCTCTAGTTAACTTTGTCAAGATATGCAATTCATCTCTTTTTTCCTTCTCCACGGATATTATGTTTAATTCTTCCCTTATTTTTAAATTTCCTCATCATCCAGGTTAGATTGTTAATTTATTATACTAAGTTCCTTTGCTGGCCTAAATTTTATCAAATCTTGAAGTAAATATTCAAATATCAAATGAATCTAATTTTGGATATTCTCTACACTGGCACCTAAGCAAACTAGCAGTTTTAGACATCTGAAAAGATTTATTGTTTACCACCACAAATTCATGAAAAACAAACACTGAGGGGTCATATAAATACCAGGCAATCTTACTACCTCTCTCATCATTCTCCAACTCTCTACAATGACTAAATAAAATATTTTCTTCCATTTTGAAACTTCTAACTCTTCCCACCGTTCTCAGAAGATTACTTTGCTTTCTTTGCAGAGAAAATAGAAGTTATAACATGCAGAGAAAATTTGCAGAGAAAATAGAAGTTATAACATGAAAAATTCCTTATTATACAATAACCCAGCACAAAGTATCATCTATATCTAGCGGCAAGTTTGTCCAGATCATCATAAAAGCAAAATATGGGCAACATCAACAGCTTTGTTCATAGGCAGGAGGAAAAATGTTTTTCCTAAAATTTTCCTAGGTGTTAAGAGGTATGGAACAATTCGCACTCCATCAAATATTCATGCCCAAAAGTAAAGGACTCACTGTGAGTGAGAAGATAGGGAAATGAGTTTGAAAAATGATTTTAAGTACTGGGAGAACTCACAGTTTCCCAGTTGGGGATAAGTGCAAAAAAAAAAAAATGCATATAGAATCAGCAAACGGTCAAATAGGGCTGTACTGATCAGAGCTCTTAAGAATTTTGAAATATCCATCAAATACTCTTTTTTCAAAGGCCAGAAACCCACCCTGCATGCAACATTCAAGGTTAGCAAGGTGAAAAACCTAGTGTGGCAGAAAGAGGAGGTTAAGATAAAAATAGGGATGGATAGCAAGAAAGCAGACACTAGCACAATGGCGGTAAAATGCAACCTATAAATTTGAGAGCACCTTATGGAAAGATGATACCTATAGAACTTCAGGAAGATATGGAGACAAGAACAACAACAAAAAATACAAACAAATAGTCACAAAAATATTCTTTTTTTTGAGACAGGATCTCACTCGGCTGCCTGCGCTAGAGTGTAGCAGCGTCATCATAGCTCACTGTGAGCTCAAACTCCTGGGCTCAAGCAATCCTCTTGCCTCAGAGTCCTGAGTAGTTGGTGCTACACATATACATGCCACCATGACAGGCTACTTTTTCATTATTTTTTTGTAGAGATAGCATTCTCACTATGTTGCTCATATAGGCACATACAACTGCACTAGACCAAATAGTCTTCAATAAAGGTAAGGCTAATAGATTTTGAAGTGGTTACAAAGAAATATTATGCTTTGAGTTGTGTGTGGTAATAATAGAAGAGGAAACACTGAAATTGTAAAACTTTGGGAAGCACCCTGTCTTCTCCACCCCCTTCAAAGAAAACCAATATTATTTAAACGTGGAGAATTCAAAGTCATTCCGAGAAGAAATAAAATGAATCAAAATTTTTCAGTATCATATAAAAACATTAGAAAATATGGGCTACAAATCATATAAAAACTGTCATCTAATATTATTAAATGAAAGAAAATAAATTAATAAAACAACATGGTCTCAAAAGAATGAAAAAGATAAGAAATAGGATTGCTTGGGAATGAGAACATAATGGAGGTTGAAAAAAATTAGAACTGACAAAAATCAGGAAATATTTTTAAAAAGTCATTTTAGAAATGAAGCCTAATTTAGGAAAGAAATAAGATTAAAATTCACCCCACAAGCACAGTAAATAAAATAGAGTATAGAAAAGGAAAATGATCTTAATAAAATTTTAAAAGGAGAAGCATGATTTAAAAATAAATGATAAATGCAGAGCATGGTTGAAGATACAACGTACATTATTTGAGATCTTTCAAAAATAAAACTATTTCAAGAGACTAGGACAGAATTTAGCTAATAGAAGAAAAATTTCCTGAAATAAAAGCAGATATGTGTGTGTGTGCGTGCACGCATGTGTGTGTAAACGGCATACTATGAGACTAAAATGTTCAATAAATATTTCTTAAATTATATGATTGAGTGAAAGTTTCTAATTCAGGTCCTCACCTTTTCATACACAGATTGCACATTCATGTTAATTGATGCATTTTGAAGCATAGTATTTTCTCAGGGTGTATACCTGTATGTGAATATTTCTCAATTTTTAATTTCTTTTCATCCCTATGGAAAATATAACAACATTTAGTTATGTTCAAATGAATAGGAAGCAAATTCTACATGAGAGTGAAAGTGCCTTAAAGTTTTCTTTATATGACAGAGAAAATTAAAATAAAAAATCATTTGCTAATTTTGAAAAATCTATTGTCTTATACTTTCATGTACTCATTCAAAGAGTTTCATTTTTTAAAGAGATTTGGTAATTTCACATGAATGAGGAAAATCATCTGTATGTTTGCTTTTTAATTAGTTTGTTCAGTTTGCTGAGCCTGCTCTTCTCTCTTCATTTTCTAATTATGACAGAGAATCTGAAACAGATGCAGATGAAGGATGACCTACTTGAAAATTCAGCAGCCAGACCTGTAATCTGTGTAGAGTAATGTCAACACTACGGAAACATCAATTCAAGTGGATTCCAATATGCAGTTGCAGTCATTAGTATGGATTGGTGTCAAACTTTCAAGCATTTACCTTATTTATTGAATGACCTAATATTTCAAAATGGTAATGGGGAGAGGGTAGAGTAGAAAGATAAGGATAGACTCTGAAACCAGAATCCTCAGGGATCCTATCTGAATTTCAGTATTACTGTCAAATAAATATTTATTGGTGTCCTTTCTCTCGTATATAGACAATAACTATAAATACAGATGGCTGTCTAAAAATTAAGTATTAAGCTGGAATTAGATATTGAAACTGCATACCAATATTCAATTTAGTCAATTTCCCCTAGGATATTATTGTGTGGAGGGAATATATCATTTATGTGCATATTAAATAAAGCTTTTAAAATGATCACTGAAAATGTATCCCTTGACCTACAGGATATATCCAATGTATGGTATCAGGTCCTTGTGCTAAAAGCAAATTAAACATGAGTAATGCAAATTGAAATTCCCCTGAATGACTCATTCTACAAATAAGCTGTACAAATTCAACATTTTATGCAATTCCAAAATGAAAAAAAAAAAAAAAAGAAAAAAGAAAACCCAAATGCTTACCAAGCTAAATGATGCTTAAACAGTTTATCAGCTGCATGATGGCAGCCAGCAATTAAGAACAGTCAAGCTTTGCCGAATGCAGCAAGATATTTAAAGTAAAGATATTTTACAAAAATTACAAGAAAAAGAAAATTTCTATATATGTTAGAATAGGAAAATAAGGAAGAAGAAACAAAAAAAATTTCAAAGCAAAAGTATTACAATACATTTTAAAATCCACAAAATAAAAAAGCAGAGACTGGGAAGGATAAATAGGGGAGGGGTGGAGGAGAATGAAGAGAATTGGACTAAAGGGTACAAAACACAGTAAGATAGAGGGAAAAATAAAAAAAAATAAATATTTGAAAGAAGAGTAGGGTACTCGACTTAACAAAAACATACTGTACTAGGGTAATGAACACCATAAATATCCTGGCCTGATTGAACACTACACATTGTATACATGTAACAAAATTTCTTATGTACCCCATGATTTTGTACAAATAAAAAAAGGAAAAAGTGGTAAAAGAGTACTATGTATTTTTAACTTCGATATTTTAGAATATACCATAATGACAGTGTAATTAGGACTTTGATGTAATTTCAATTCCAGCATATCCATTTACAATTTATTTAACATTTTGAAACCTCAGTTTCTTCATATGTGAGTAGATTTCTCTGAGAATGAAATGAATAATCAGCTTAAAATATAAGGCAAACAAAAGGGCACATGGTGACTTCGCATAGTAAGTGTTGCTTTGTTTTCCTTATGTTCCTCTGTTGTAACCCATTTATTCAAAGTGTGAGAAAAAATGAGAATTATAGTTTAATCCCCCACTTCAGGAATGATTATATTAACAGTCAACTCTGTCCCTACTGTCTGTATTCTTAGATAAGGTCATAACACAAGGAATTATCCTTACTTTTAGAACAATTGGTTAATTTAATAATGTCCATTGAAACCATAAAATACTAAAGAAATGTAGATAGCAATAAAGTAAAGATAATTTAGAATTTGTATTAGTTAGGGTAACACAAGTTTCTATAACAAATAATATCAAAATATCAGGAGTTCAACACTATAGAGCTTATTTCCTTTTCACTAAATTCCAATTGCTGGTGCTCAGAAAGTTGGTACTGTGCTTCACAAAGTCATTTATGGATACAGTGAATTTGTTTTCCAAGATTTTCCTGACAGTTATTCTCAATTCATCAAGAAGTGGGAACTGCAAAGGAGAATGGACTATGAGATGATGTGTCAAGTTTTGTTAGAAAATGCCTGAAGAAGGCTTGCATTACTTCCCTCCATTCTTTTTAAGCCAAGTCTTATTTTTCTGGGCCATAACTAATTGCAAGGTACAATGGGACCAAAGGGAAACTTGATTTCTGGATCTGCTAATTCTTCTGTACCTAAAGAATAGTGAGAAATAAATGTGTAAGTAGCAAAAACACAGTGGGTGGCTATACCATTAAATAGTGATATATCATTAAAATGTTTTGTATATAAGATGATAAAATGTAATTTAGAAATATATATATTTATTACAAAATGAGAATTTTTTCATTCTTTTAATAATGAAGAGTTATCTTTTTTTCAGAATATTATGGGGGTATAAATATTTTGGTTACATATAATGCCCTTGCCTCAACCAAGCCAGGGTACAAGCGTGCCCTTCCCCCATACACTCCACATCCATTAGTTGTGAGTTTACCCACCCCTTCACCCCCCTCCAACTTGACTGGCACTCAGTGACTATTAGTACCGTGTGAACACCTCAGTGTTGATAAATTAGTACCAATTTGATGACGACTACATGTGGTGCTTGTTTCTCCAGTTTTGTGATACTTCACTTCGAAGGAAGGGCTCAAGCTCTATCCAGGATAATATAAGAGCTGACAAGTCACCACTGTTTTTTGTAGTTGAGTAGTATTCCATGGTATACATATACCACATTTTATTAATCCACTCATGTATTGATTGGCACTTGGGTTGTTGCCACATCTTTGCAATTGTGAATTGTGCTGCTATAAACTTTCTAGTGCAGATGTCTTTTTTATAGATTGTCTTTTTCCTCCTTTGAGTAAATACCCAGTAGTGGGATTGCTGAATCAAATGATATTTCTATTTTTAGCTCTTTGAGATATCTCCAAATTACTTTCCACAGGGGTTGTACTTATTTACAGGCCCACCAGCAGTGTAAGAGTGTTCCTATCTCTCCACATCCATGCCAGAATTTGTTGTTTGGGCCTTTGATAAAGGCCATTCTCACAGGAGTTAGGTGGTATCACATTGTGGTTTTGATTTGCATTTCCCTAAAGATTAGAGATATTGAGCACTTTTTTATATGTTTGCTGGCCATTCTGTCTTCTTTTCAAAAATTTCTGTTCATGTCCTTTGCCCATTTATTGATGGGATTGTTTGATTTTTCTTGGTAATTTTCTTAAGGTCTAGATAGATTCTTATTATCAGCCATTTATCGGATGTGTAGAATGCAAATATTTTCTCCCATTCTGTAGGTTATCTATTTGCTGTAATTAGAGTTTCCTTGGCTGTGCAGAAGTTTTTAATTTGATCAGATTCCATTTATTTATTATTTTTGCTGCTGTGATTGCTTTGGAGGTCTTCTTCATAAATTATTTGCCTAGGCCAATATCTATAAGAATTTTTACAACATTTTTTTCTAGAATTCTTAAGGTTTTATGCCTTACATTTAAGTCTGTTATCCATCATGAGTTGATTTTTGTGAGTGGTGAGAGGTGGAGATTCAGTTTCAATCTTCTGCATGTGGTTATCCAGTTTTCCCAGCACCATTTATTGAATACAGATTCTTTTCCCCAATGTATATTTTTTTGTCTGTTTTGTTGAAGATTAGATGACAATATGAGGATGGTTTTATATCTGGTTTCTTATTCCTGTTCCAAAGATCTATATCTCTGTTCTTGTGCCATTTCATGCTGTTTTAATTACTATAACCTTGTAGTAAGGTTTGAAGTCTGGTAAACTGATGCCTGCCAATTTGTTCTTTTTGCTTAAGATTGTTTTGGCTATGCAAGGCCTTCTCTGGTTCCATACAAAGTGTAGAATTATTTTTTCTAGATTTTCAAAGGATGATGATGATATTTTGATAGGGATTGCATTAATTCTGTAGATCACTTTAGGTACTATGGATATTATAACAATATTGATTCTGCCAATCCATGAGCATGGCAGGGTTTTCCATCTGTTTACATCTTCTACAATTTCTTTTCTCAGTGTTTCATAGTTCTCCCTATATATATCTCTTACCTACTTTATTAAATATACTCCTAAATATTTAGTTTTCTTAGATGCTATTGTGAAAGGTGTTGCATCTTTGATTTGATTTTCAGCTTAACTGTCATTGGCATATATGAATGCCACTGATTTTTGTGCATTAATTTTTTATCCTGAGACTTTACTGAATTCATTTATCAATTCCAGGAGTCTTTTGGTTGAATCCTTGGCATTTTCTAGATATCATATCATCAGCAAACAGTGAGAGTTTGACCTCTTCTACCTCCATTTGGAAACCTTAATTTCCCTCTCTTGTCTGATTGCTCTGGCAAGGACATCCAGCACTATGTTGAATAGAAGTGGAGATAGCGGGCAAACTTATCTGGTTCCAGTTCTAAACAGGAATGGTTTCAAATTTTCCCCATTCAGTGTGATAATGGCTGTGGGTTTATTGTATATGGCCTTAGTAATTTTAAAGTATGTCCCATCTATGTCTATTTTGTTAAGAGTTTTTATCATAAAAGTGTGCTGGATTTTGTCAAATGCTTTTTCTGTGTCTATTGACACAATCATATGGTCTTTGTTCTTGCTTTTATTTATGTGGTGAATTGTATTTATAGATTTGAATATGTTGTACCCACCTTGAGCCTCTGGGATAAAGCCCATTCAGTCATAATGAATTATTTTTTTGATGTGCTGTTGGATTTGGTTTGCTAAGATTTTCTTGAGGATTTTTGGTCCTGTATTGTCTTAGAGGTATTTTAGCAAATTGGGTTACCTCTGACCTCTTATCTTCACCTCTTGCCAATGGAGATTAGTGACTTTGGTCCCCTAGCTTAATCTCTCAGGTGGTGGATCACACTTATGTGTATGACTTCACTGCCCTCTAATAACTTGAGATGGAACACACTGTGTTCAGTGTGGGGTATCCCTGTCTGTCGTTGACTGTAGCTTGCATGGAGTATCCAGTTATAGAGGTAATCTGATGTCTCTTTGTTAGGAGAAAATAAAAACATCTTGGTATATGCAAAATAGTTGCTGCTTATGAAGGTTAATAAATAGCACTTAAAATAATTATAAATCTCATAGGTTTTCTAGGGGGTTAATTCCCCATATATTTGAATCATTATATCATCAAAGTTTACCTATTAATTATATCTTAGTTTCCTCATAAAATAACCTAATCAATTTAAGATAATTTGATTCCTTGTCATAATGAATAGAACTCATTTTATGTAATAATATATGAATTATTATTAATCTATCATTACTTTATAAACTTAAAATATTATAATTTGATATATCATAAAATTTATTGCCCTGTTATTTTGAGATCAGTAATAAATTAAATCATATTTTACATCAAATAAATAAGATGCCATTTCATGAATTAGTGAAAACACCAATAATTTATTTATAAACATCACTTAGTTACTTATTAAAACCCAATCAAGTGTAATGATTTACATAATAAAAATATTTGAATTAATTAAAATATATTAATTATTTACAAAATATTTCTCTTAGTTTATATCATATTAGTGACTGAAATTCATATGGGAACAATTGTTATACATATCCTTTATGAAAATCCTGATAACTTGAAATTTATTTATATTAGCTTCCAAATAGAAGCAGGCTGTGTAAAATATACAATTAAAGGAGAATCGAAGAAAGAAGAACAAACTCACTAATGATTTTTCTCATACAGAAAATATTTTTCACATTTCTCCTTATGTTTTCCGACAGGGAAACAAGCAATGAAGACATTAAAGTGGATTTGTCTGATCATTGGAGTTTCTCAGACTCCTCTGAACCCTCAAACCCTGCAGAGGTAGCCCATCTACCCTATAAAGAGCTAATACTTTCTTTGTTTGGAAAAATACAGCAGAAGTTTTTACCCCAAAGGCTAATAGGTGAATTCTCAGAAGTTTTCCAGGCTGATAATTATAGTTAAATCTCAGCATAACCAGTCTGTCAATATGCAAAGTCTGACATAAGAGAAAGGAAATCACAACCCAAAAGAGCTATAAAAATCAGCTAGCATATAACAAGATTCAAGGGAGAACCCTTACTACTGGATATTGTCCCTGCAACACCATGTTTTATTAACTAACTCTTCAACTTGCTATCAGTAAAAGCCCCTTTAGTTGCTCCTCTGGCCTTGCTGATTTTTGCAGCGCTACTGCTCTATTTCAAGGGATCTAGAAGGTAAACTAACTAAGCAAGAATTCATTGATTTAGGGTTACTTTTAGGAAACACAAGATTTAAAGCCCTGGCAAGGACCTCAGGGGATTACACAAACTAGGTACTAGGGTGACATTTTAAAACCTGGATATCATACAGTATTCATCATTTTTGTTTTCTGGCTTCTTTCACTCACTATAATGTTGTACAAGGTCATTCATGTTGTCACAAAAGGCACAATTTCTTTAGTTTTGGCTGACAAGTACTGAGTGATCTCACATGTGTGGAATCTAAAATAGTCAAACTCTGAAGCAGAGTAGCATTATGGTTATTAAAGCATGGGTGGGGAAATGAAAAGATATTAGTCAAAGAGTACAAAATTCAGTTATGTAAGATGAATAATTCTGGAAATCTAATGTTCAGCAAAGTGACTATAGTTAACAATACTGTATTATAAACTTGAAATTTGCTAAGAGGGCAGATCTTAGTGTGTTCACACTACAAAAAAAGAGAAAAGGAAATGGTAACTATATGAGGTGATGGATATGTTAATTCACTGAATTATGGTGATTATTTCATATTGTATATATATAAAAATATATCAAATTGTATACCTTAAATAAATATCATTTTATTTGTCAATTGTTATGTATATCAATAAAGTTGTAGGAAACATAAAACTTGGAGAAAGTGATGCCTCATACAGACTGAAGTTGAAGTGCCTGAGTTACTATAGAAGATGGTAGATTAAAAATTTTATTTTTATTTATTTAAATAAAAGGACTCAGAGGAATGCTCATAAATGGTTATTTAATGTAAGGCCAGAGGACCTATAAAAAGAACTTGTTCCATGTGTTTACCCAGAGGCCTTCACCTTTAGCCAAAGACTTAATAACTACACTGGTGAAAGAAACACCAGTATCACTAAGAGGAAACTCTTTTCTGCAGACTAGGGTTGATGGCAGAAGATGTAGCTACAGAGCTTTGTTTGTTGCTAACAAAGGAAATTATGGGTCCCCAGAGTAATAAAGGCCAAGTATTATTGCTTAATCACCTAAAGCCAGGGAGTCACAAATTGCTATAAAAATCAGCCAGGTCAGAGGAGCAGTAAAGGGGGTTTTATTAATAGAAAATTGATGAGTCAGTTAATAGAACATGGTGTTGCTAGGGGCAAAATAGATAGATGGTGAATGAAGATGCTATTCAATATCTAAAAACAGAATAAAGTAGGAGTCTGGAGATGGGTTCTCCCCAAAACACTTGTATCTCTCTTCTAGTTCCAAGACATGAGCCAATTTATAATTTTCAGATTCAGAATCAATTGTCTTAACTAAGTGCTTACTCTAATGATTTCCTAGGGACCTATGGACATTTACTCGTGCAACTCTACCAACTCTATACTGTATGACTGTGAACACTTAGTGAACACTTAGATACATGAGGACTGTTGGACATAGAGTCATAATTGACATTTATACCTGAAGGCCCTAAGAGCCATCAAAACTCCCATATTTGAGTGGAGGTATGCAGGGGCAAGATATTAAATACATTCCTAACTAAATGTTCTTGGTTATTTTCTTTACTCTCAGTGTTATAATTGAGACTGAAATCCTTAGCATTCTCAGGAACCCCTACGTTGGGCGAAAACTTCCAAAATTGTCCTCTCTGAGCCAAGACAGTAAATAAAAACAGCATATTTCTTGAGGGAGCGGGACGAAGAGAGAGATTAATGGGAAGGAATGGTGCAATCTTGGGAGTTGTAAAGGATTCAGGCATGGTGGTCCTTACTGCAACTCTATTTAGTTTACCAGTATGTCTTCTGTTAACATCAGATGGCTCTTAGAGACTAATGCAACTCATATAAGTGGTAGCCCCAGTTGCAGCTGTTATGCTGGTCATACTTATTGTTGCTAGAGATTAATATAGTCCTGGATGCATGATATGAAGTCATAGATTTGGCAAATACACTTATTTTTATTGCAGTCAGGAAAGAAGATCCAACCATTCTACATCTACCTGGATCAAACAATAATATTCATTTACAGTTTTGTCCCAGGCCTATGTGAACCTTCCTGCCCTGTGTCAAATATAACTCAAAGTGCTTTAGACTGTCTGAAAACCCATGGAATATGAAATTCATCCATTACATCAGTGACATCATGTTTACTAAACCATATAAACATGAGGTGCCTAACATGCTGGAGACTTTGGGTAAGCTACATGTACTCCAGAGGGTAGCACATAAACCTTTTAAAATAGAAGGATTGGCAACTTCTGTAAAATATTGTGAAGTGTATAGCCAGAGCCAGTGGTAGAATCACATTGTAGACTACCGGAGCTCTGGAACAAGGCCATGTCATCTGCACTGGAGTATTATGCATCTTTCAAGGAATAGCTTGTATTATATTACTGGTCTCTCATAGAGACAAATACTTGACTTTGGGTAACTAAGTGCTCATGCATTTGGGACTGCTCATTATGAGTTCTGTTTTGTTAGGCCTGTGAAGTCACAAACATTAATCAGCTTAGCATGAGTCCATCATAAGGTACATACAATATCGAGCCTAAACAGGACCAGAAGGCATGAGTAAGCTGTACAAGCAAGTAGTCCAGATCTCTATGAAACTCAACATGGTACAAAAAATATCCTTCCTTAGCTCACACACAAGGCCACAAGGAAGGCAGACAGTTCTCACTTAACTAGGTGAGTAAGAAAGAAAATCTTGTGTTAGATTGATGGATAGGTCATTTCACTGGGTGTGTATAAGCTGAGAAATGGACAGCAGCTACGTTACAGCCCCATTCAGGGTTGCCTTGAAAGAACTGAGGTAAAATCTTAACAAAAAATAAAGTTTCAAGAGGTGCATTGCCCACCCACTTTATATAGCAAGTGAAGTGCTCTGAGGTGAGAAATCATACAGAATTCTGGATAGTGCCTGATGGCTTGGACTACTGGTCAGGTTCTGGAAATAAGAATGACTGGAAGAGCTAATACAAGGATGTCTACAGTAGAATTGTGTAAATGAACGTATGAGAATAAGGGAACAGCAAGAGTTCTATTGAAATTCAAATAATAGAATCTATTTGAGAACTTTTAACTCTCTGGATCCAGGATAGCAGTGAGAAGAAGAGTCACCATCTTGGCAAGAATAATTGACCCTGATCAACAGGAGTAACCTGCTCTTTTGACACAATGGAGGCCAGAAAGTAAGAACTCCAGTGATTAACCTGTATAGCACTTGTTCTTCTCTTTACTAATTGTTACAGTGAATAGACAAATGCAGCCATCATGGCCTTGAGAAGCTTAAGATTATCTAAGTTTCAGAATACTCACAAATACAAATTTGGGTCACACCACCAGGAAAGTAATAATAACCTGCAAGGCTGATAATTCTGACAATAAGGGAAATTTAGAGTTAATAGTGGAGAAGGGAGAAAATGATTACCCGTTGCAGTCCCAATACCTACACTAGTGGCAGGAGCTCTCACTTCCCTCTTTTAAGTTTCTCCTGAGAAGAGAGGCTCTCAGAAAACTGGAGGAACTACTTGTCAAAAATGTGTAGAGTAGCTTGGTGCAGTGCAAGGGTTATAAGTCAGCTATTAAGATAAGCTTGCCACTCAGATCTCTCTTCAAGTGAGAAACTGCTTGGAGATCTATAGTTAGACAAGAGCCTCCAGCTTTCATGCCTTCAGAATTTGATGCAGCACCAACGCCATATTCTCTGTGGACTTCTTCCAGCCCATGCCTAAGCACAGCAGTGGTAGTAGAGACACTGTGCCTATCTCTCTCCCTTTCCCCATCTCTTTTCAGAGATATCAGATCTGCACTAAATTAAGTTTTCCCTGACAACTCCTGCTTTTCCTTCCCTTTAACTTTCCTAAGCACTGTACTAAAGTAAGTCCCATTCATTTTCTATTCTCTCTATGCTTCTGCTTCCTGTAGGACTCAACATGGCACACTAACTTTACTAACTTACTAAGTCTTGCACTCATATAAGACAAAATAAGATCAACACTTTGAGTACCACTGTAGTCAATTCTTTTCAAAGTGCATTTACTGAGTACCTACTATGTGACAGGTTATATGAGTATGCACATATACAGACATATGAATGAGTGAGATGTGATTTCTATCTTCAAGAAACATAGAGTTTATCAGGAGAGAAAAACACGTGAGATATCATAATCTCACTCTTACAGTGATAAGACCATATCTTAATGTGAATATATTGAAGTGCCTTGGTAGGAGAGAAGTTCAAAACACTTATGACTGAGTTTCCGGGAAGATTTTCTACTGAAAGTTTCTAGCACTTGATCCACTAGTGGTGCACTGTGTTTTTTTAAAATGGCCATAAGAACATTTTTAGTCTCACATGATCTTCCAGAATCTTAGCAGTCTCTATCAAGAGGTGGAGTTCATTTTGTCTCCCTTGAACTTCTGAGGGTCTTTGAAAGTGCCACCATAAATAGAACAGAATGCAGCAGAGCTGCAGTGATATTGCATTACTTAGCTCAAAGAATTTGATACAGTTTTCCTCTCAGGATACATGAGCCAATATCTAAGAAATCTTGCTTCCTTAAAGAATGTATGTTGTAGAGACATAAGGAGGGACTCCATAAAGATAGAGAGAAATGCCTAGGGAGACCCAGCTGTTTGAACCTCACTAGTCCAGAACCCATATATGTGAGGGAAGGAGCCATGAGGCATTAGCAAGCAGCTTTCCAGTTGCCCCAGGGGCAGCAGAGACTAGTTTTCCCTTTCAAGGCCCTTTCAAATTGCAGAATAATGACCAAAATTAATGTCATTTTAATCCACTAAGATTTGATATATTAATAATTTGTTATATAGTAAACAAATAACTGGAAGAGAATATTAGACAAAGTTTTAGGCAAAGAATTCAAATATTTGTGATTTAAATTATAATCATTTAAGTGCCACAATTTAAAAAATGAGTAAGTGAACAATTAAACGTGAATGATCCATTTATTGAAAGAGCATTCCTGCATCCCTATCCCTTCATCAGTATACATACTGAATGTGTTATTCTGATAGGTATGGTTTGCATATGGCTTCTTTTAGCATTATGTGATTTTTATCAAAGACAACAAATTAAAGATTTTCATCAGTGTTTTAATATAATATCTGCACTTTATAGGGTGTCAATAAATGCTTTTGAATGAATTAGATAGCAGAGTCTTCAGAAAAATAATATTTTGCTGGCACAAAAATGTTAGAGAATGTTAGAACTTAATAGCCAGTATGTTATAATATTCAATTGCTTGCAGATGCAATGCTTCTGGGATTATACTTATACTCATACTATAAATATATCATAAGGCAGCATAAATAGGCATTAAGTCTTCAGTAGTATCAAAAAGAATGCAGAAGAAAAGAAATTATATATTTATATAAAATATATACATATATAAAATCACAAGCACAAAAATATGTAAAAGGTTCCTCAGATATTAAAAAATTACTCCTTAACATTATTATTTGACTATATTAGGTTGTCATCTAAAACTTATAAGTACAAGGAAGGATATGTGACTGAAATGTAATATGTGATTCAATTATTTTTTCTATATTTGTATCTATAAATTTTATTTTACTTCATTGAGTGCTTCCTACTTCAAAACTGTATCATGCACTCCTATCCAGAAATCTATGAAATAGCTTTCCCTTTTGGTTAGTAACAAAAAAGAACAAAGTAGTGAGTATCACAAAGGTTTGGTTTTAGTACTTGGCAACAGGATAGCCTCACAAAGTCCTGGAGATATATGGCTAGAAGAGAAAATTATTGTCCACTAATATAATTTCCTCATTATGCACTAGAAGAGGATATTGGTCAAAAATACAAAAATTGCAACAGCAGCAACAAAAAGCAAATAGAAAAAATCTAATACTCTCTCCAAGTTCATAAAGCAAGTCCTTTTTGAAATCACACAATCCTTCTTTTATTTCATCTGGTGTAACTTTCCCTTTCCACTTGGTGTGACTTACACAACTCCCACTCAAATCGTTAGGATCAAAATAAGATAGAATCACTTCAGTTAAACTATGAGGGGTCTCCAAATTAGCATAATGATGTCTGGTTGCTAAGGCATAATATGGGCTAACCAGTTTGGGATAATATTGAAAGTGGCTAAGTTATCTACAAAACACATACATTATTTGAATTTTATAATTAGTAAGGATCCTGTCAGGAGTATTTTAATCAATAAAATTTAATAAAATATATTGTTTACCAGGGCATTAGAAACTGAAAAAGAAAAAGCTAGACAAACAAGCACAAAAAGGACATTGAGATATCACAGAGGCGGTAACTGTAGAAGCAGCTACCACATCTAGGACTATAAGGACAAACAAGAGGGTAGGATTATTAAAACTTTGTGGCATAAAGGAAAATATATGTAGATTTAAGACTCCCACCTCTGAAGATAGGGCACTAGGTGGCTGGAACTGGAATCTTTGATGGACCATGATGAGGGAGGTTAGGTATGTGGGAAAACTGCCAAGTGGAATTGTATGCTATTCTTATTAATAGAATCAAGTGTCCCAAGTAGGGTGAAGAAATAGTGCTGTGGTAAACCTGACAGGTAAAGCAACTCCTTTTTACATTATCCAATCTGAATACCCCATTTGGCACAGCTGTGATCCAGCAGGTAAAGGAGAAATGGGGTGTGCAGTGTCTCATCCCAGTTCACATACAGGAATTTAGAGGGTGCATTAAGAGATGAGAGACAAAAGATTGATAAAAAACACAATTTTCTTTTGAGTAAGTCTATATATAGTATCTCCATGTATCATTACTTACATTACAGTACTTGAGAGTATCTGAGTTCAATTGTACATTTAAAGATGACCTACTATATGTGAATCATTGTTCAAGGTGCAGAACATTAATAAATGGACAAAATATAGCTCATGATATTAAGGAATTCAGAATTTTTAAAAGTATGTTAATAAGAATTAATGTAAATGTAAAACAATACAATGCCACTTAATTTTAAAAGGACAATTCAAACAATTTCTTGCTTTTAAAAGAAATCACTTAGTCTTGGTGTCTTTCTGAATCAAATAAAGACATGGATTTCTTTCCTCAGATTACTATCAGTGTATCAGTGTATCAGTGTATCACTGGCCTTTTCTCTCCATCCATCTGAGATTTCATGTCACAGAGTTGATATTCTATGCCTCACGTTAATTCCCCAAATGCTTGGTTTTCTTTAGCAGAGAGTAGTCAGAATTCTTGTTATTATTTTTTGTTTCTAAACGTGCTTACATATGTTACTATAATCTATTTGTCAGCGTTTGTCAGCATGTGGACTTGGTAATAGCAATTTTGCTAACAGAACGTACTTTAATTTTTTCATATTTGATTAATCATTCTAGACTAAATTTAAACTGTTTTCTGAATAAACATGGACAATATCATGATGAATATTTTAATCATCATTAAAGTCATCATTCAAGTTTGAGTCTTAGATTACATGAAGACTATTATAATCAGATTTTATCAAATTCACTCATTAAAAATATAGAAAAGAAAAGATATTCTTCACTTCACGAAATTTCTAGTAGTTTCAATTACAAATCAATTTTAGTAGTCTTCAATTGATAAATAGTGTGGAGTGTGTGTGTGTATGTGCGTATTTGTTCATTAGTTTATTAAGGGAATAATCATCAACGTGTATGAATTCTTCATTTTTTAAATATTATATTGGTGTTAGGACATTTGTTTTCAAATGAAAAAAACTTCCTCAAACTGAAGCTAAAATGGCATTTACCAGTTCATAAAGCAGGAAGGTCCAAGGATTTCAGGGCTTAAGAAATAGCTGGATTCAAATATCCAAGCCAATATTTTAAGAATCTGTTTACCATTCCATTTTTCAACTCTTGTTTTCTTTTTATTTCTTCCATTTTTTGGTAAGATTCTCTTTATTTGGTATTAAAGATGACCGTAAACAAGTCTGGATTCTATTGTCAATTATTCCAGAAAACTCAGACAATTCCTTAAAAAATAGTTTCACCACACTTCCTGACTATGATTCATTGTCTTGGCTGGAAAAAAATGTTTATTGATGAATTGATATGTATGGCCTGGGAGATTAGTTGATCTCATGCCCTCACTCCTAGGCCTGGATAATTGGGTAAGCTCAATTTAAAAAGACAGAGAAACACAATTTCACTGAAGTATTCTTTGTAGTTGTTTATTATAATTTTTTTCCTAGTTTATTGTTGGCCTTTGAATTTTAGCTTTTTCTTTTTTAATGAATAGTTCTTTATTTTTATGTAGTTGAGAGAGTATTGATCTTTTTCTCTTTTTCTTCTCTTCAATAATTCTGTCTATACTCCATATATTTGATAAGTTATTCTAGTCTCATGAAGCTTTTCAATATTTATTATATTGCAATTATATGAAATTTTAGGTTAGATGATCTGAATATTTGTATTGATTTATTTCTCGAAATGCTAGCTTTTTATGTGACCATCATATCTAAGCAATTTCTCCATTGGTATTTCTATTTTTAGCTCTTTGAGATATCTCCAAATTCTTTTCCACAA
>VBSM01000272.1:22983338-22999949 GCA_008086735.1 Cheirogaleus medius | reverse complement strand
TTGTGGTTTTGATTTGCATTTCTCTAATGATTAGTGATGTTGAGCATTTATTTATATTTTTCGTGGCCATTATTCTGTTTGCTTTAGAAAAGTTTCTGTTCATTTCTGTTGAACATTTCCTGATGGGGTTGTTTGATTTTTTTTCTTTTTATTTCTTTGGAGTGCTAGATATATTCTTGTTATTAGACCTTTATCAGAAGTGTAGAGAGCAAATATTTTCTCCCATTTTGAAGGTTGGCTGTTTGCTTTAATGATAGTTTCCTTGGCTGTGCAGAAGCTTTTTAATTTGATCAGGTCCCATTTGTTTATTTTTGTTGCTGCAGTGATAGCTTTGGAGATTTTCTTCAAGAATTCTTTTCCTAGGCCAATGTCTGAGAAGGTTTTCCCAACCTCTTCTTCCAGGATTTTTAAGGTTTCATGCCTTAGGTTTATATCTGTTATTCATCTTGAGTGGATTTTTGTGAGAGGTTAGAGGTAGGGATCCTGATTCATTCTTCTTCATGTAGCTAGCCAGTTTTCTCAGCACCATTTGTTGAAGAGAGATTCTTTTCCCCATTGTATATCTGTGTCTCCTTTCTCAAAGATTAGGTTACCATATGCAGATGGTTCCATCTCTGGTATCTTAGATCTATTCCAGATATTGAGGCTTCTGTTCTTGTGCCAG
Source organism: Cheirogaleus medius (assembly GCA_008086735.1). Taxonomy (NCBI): domain Eukaryota; kingdom Metazoa; phylum Chordata; class Mammalia; order Primates; family Cheirogaleidae; genus Cheirogaleus; species Cheirogaleus medius. The sequence goes on along the minus strand of VBSM01000272.1, from coordinate 22,999,285 downwards.
TCCCAGGATGATTAAATTATTATTGCTTTATAGTATAGCTTGAAGTCAGGAAGACTAATACCTCCCAGTTTGTTCTTTTTACTTAAGATTGCTTTGGCTATATGAGGTTTTCTCTGCTTTTAGAAGGTGCAGAATTATTTTTTCTAGATCTGTAAAGAATGATGGTGGTAGTTTGATGGGGATTGCATTAATTCTGTAGATGACTTTAGGTAATGACATTTTAATGATATTGATTCTACCAATCCATGAACAAGGTAGTTTTTTCCATCTGTTTCATCTTCTACAATATCTTTTTTTAGTTTTTCATAGGTCTCCTTGTAAAAATTTTTCTTATCTTTCATTAAGTATATTGCTAGATTTTTAATATACTTTGGGGCTATAGTAAGAGGTATTGCATTTTTTATTTGATTTCAGTTTGACGGTTCTTGGCATATATGAATACCTCTGATTTTTGTATATTTATTTTGTAACCTGAGACTTTAATGAATTCATTTATCAAGTCTATGAGTCTCTTGGATGAATCCATGGAGTTTTTTAGGTATAATATCATATCATTGGTGAAGAGTGAGAGTTTGATTTCATCTGCACCCACTTGGATGCCCTTAATATCCCTCTGTTGCCTGATTGCTATAGCTAAGACTTCCAGTACTGTATTGAATAGAAAAGGAGGGAGTGGGCATCCTTGTCTAGTTCCAGATCAAAGTGGGTATTGTTTCAGTTTTTCCCCATTGAGTATGATATTGGCCATGGGTTTGTCATAAATGGATTTGATAATTTTAAGGTATGACCCACTTATGCCTATTTTGTTAAGAGTTTTTATCATAAAGGTGTATTGGACTTTGTCAAATGCTTTTTTTCTGCATCTATTGAGAGAATCATATTGTCTTTGTTCTTGTTTTTATTTATGAAGCAGATTGCATTTATAGATTTGCATATGTTGAACCAGCCTTGCATCACTAGAATAAATCCCACCTGGTCTTAGTGAATTATTTTTTTGATGTGCTGCTGAATTCTGTTCACTAAAATTTTTGGAGAATTTTTGCATCTATATTCATGGGGGATATTGGTCTATAATTTTCTTTTTTTGTTGTGTCCTTTCCTGGTTTTGGTATCAAGGTGTTATTGGCTTCATAGAATGAGTTAGGAAGTATACCATCCTACTCAATGTTGTGGAATAATTTCTTTAGTATAGGTATGAGTTCATCTTTGTATGTTTGCTAAAACTCTTCAATGTAGCTATATGTTCCGGGACTTTTATCTTTGGGGAGGTTATTAATTGCTGCTCCAATTTCTGAGCTTGAGATTGGTCTATTCAGGAATTCTGTTACCTCCTGAGTGGACTTAGGGATGTTGTATGAATCCAAGAATTTGTCCATTTCCTCCTCGTTATGTAGTTTTGGGGCATATAGTTTTTTATAGTAGTCAAACATAACATTTTGTATTTCTGTGCTGTCTGTTGTGACCTCTCCTTTTTCTTTTTTTATTGAGTTAATTAGAGTCCTTTCCCTTTTGGTTCTTGTCAGTCTATCAAGAGGGCTATCAATTTTGTTTATCTTTTCAAAAAACCTACTTTTGGTATTGTTGATCTTCCGTATAATTCTGTTGTTCTCCATTTCATTTAGTTCTGCTTTGATCTTAGTTTTTTCTTTTCTTTCACTATGATTGGAATTGGTTTGCTCTTCTTTTTCCAATTCCTTGAGTCTATTCATTACTTTGTCAAATCTAATTTTTCCATTTTTCGGATGTGAGCATTAATTGCTATTAGTTTTCTTCTCAAGTATGCTTTTGCTGTATCCCACAAGTTCAGGTAAGATGTGTCTCCATTATCATTTTTCTCAAAAAAAACCTCTTGATTTCCCTCCGAATTTCATCCTTGACCCAATAATTCTTCAATAATAGATTGTTTAGTTTCCATAACTTTGTGAAGTGTTAATTGTTTCTACAGAAATTGAACTCTAGTTTTATACCACTATGGTCAGAGAAGACACATGGTATAATATCTATTTTCTTGAATTTTTTAAGATCTGATTTGTGGCCTAGTATGAGATCAGTTTTGGAGAAGGGTCCATGGGCAGCTGAGAAGAATGTAAATTCAACTTTATTTGGGTGGAATGTTCTGTAGAGATCTGTCAGACCTATTTGATCAAGAGCTCTGTTTAAGCCCATTATTTCTTTGCTCATTTTCTGTCTGGAGGATCTATCCAGTTCATTCAGTGAAGCATTGAAGTCCCCTGCTACTACATGGCAGTATTGTTTAACATGCTCTTTAGATCATACAAGGTTTGCTTTATGTAATTGAGTACTCCTGCGTTGGGTGCATAAATATTAAGAATTGTTAAATCTTCTTGTTGAATCTTCCCTTTCACTATTATAATGTGGCCATCTTTATCCTTTTTTAGTTTTGTTATTTTTACGCTTATGTTATCTGCAAAGAGTATAGCTACCCATGCTTTCTTTTGAGTTCCATTTGCCTGGATGATAGTTTTCCATCACTTGACCTAGCCGGAAGGCATCTTTGTGGGTTAAATGTGTTTCCTCTAGACAGTAGATACTAGGCTTTTGGATTTTTATCCACTCTGCCAGTATATCCCTTTTCAGAGGACAGTTTAAACCATTTTCATTTATTGAGAGGATTGAAATTGCAGGAAGATTTCCATTTATATCGTTGGGTGAAATCTTGTTACTTTGACTTGCTCCTTTAGCCATCATGCGGATCAAGTTCTAGCCTTTAATTCTTTGAAGATTTTACTTTGAGGAGTGTTTTTTGCCCTGTTCAGTGTGGAAGGCAGATCTGAGAACTTCCTGTAGGGCTGGTCTGGACTTTGCAAATCCTTCAGTGATTGCTTGTCTGAGAAGGACTTTATTTCTCCCTCATAGATGAAATTTAATTTTGCCAGATAAAGAATTCTAGGTTGGGCATTATTCTGTTTTAGAAGATTAAGGAACGGCACCCAATCCCTCCTGGCTTGTAAGGTTTCAGATGAGAAGCCTGCTGTTAGTCTGATAGGCTTTCCTTTATTGGTCATTTGTCGCTTTCCTCTCACTGCACAGAGGATTGTTTCTTTCACGTTTAATTTGGTCAGCCTAATTACCACATGACGAGGTTATTGCCTTTTCATGTTGAGTCTCCCAGGAGTTCTGTGTGCTTCTTATATTTGGGTATCAAGATTTCTAGCAAGGCCTGGCATATTTTCCTCCAGTATTCTGTGAAATAAGTTTTCCAGCTCTTGTGAACATTCCTCTTCCCCTTCTGGAATCCCGATTAATCTGAGATTCAGCTTTTATACATAATCCCACACTTATTGTAAACTTTGGTCTTGTCTCTTGTTTCTGTATTCCCTTTCTTCCTCTAATTTGTTTAGAGCATAGGCATAATCTTCAAGCTCTGAGATTCTTTCCTCTGCATGTTCCATCCTGTTCTTGATGCTTTCCAATGCATTATAGAGTTCCTTGATTCTTGCCTTCATTGCCAGAATTTCTGTTTGGTTTTTCTGAATAATTTCAATTTCCTTGGAGAGTTTTTCATTCATTTCCTGTATTGTTCTTGTGGTTTCTCTATGTTGGGATTCTATTTTCTCTTCAATTCCATTGAGTTTTCTAACAATCTGTATTCGTAATTCTTCCTAGTCAGTTTAATCATATCATGTGAGTTGGGGTCAGTTGATGGAGAACAAGTATTATCTTTTGGAGGTGACTTTTCTCTCTGTTCCTTCATATTTCCTGTGATCTTTCACTGGTTCTTTCTCATCTGGGTGCTTTATCAAGGACTGGAGGTGCAGCGACTGGATTATGAGCTAAATTCTGGGATTCCAGAGGTATGACCCTTGGTAGATCTGGGGATATGTGTTCTGGACTTGTAATGTCTTAGAGGATTTTGAGCTTGTTGGGATATCTTTGCCCTATTTTATTCTCCATCTTTTAATAGAGATTAGTGAGATTGGATCCCTTGCTTAGACTCCCAGGAGTTGTATCACTCTTGTGTGCGTGCCTCCCCTATCAACTATTAGTATGAGGTGAGAGGCACTGTGATGAGCTATGAGGTTACTCTCTCTTTTTGTTGCTTGTGGTTTGTGTGGGGGAGTTTTTTATCAAGCTATTCTAATACCTATGTAATGATCTCTAAACCTCTAAATGTGGTAAACAGGAATCTCAGCCTTTGGGAAGTGTGCCTCTCCCAGGGGATCCTTGAGCCCTGTTACCTATTTAGCTGGGGTAAAATAAGCAACAGGTATCAGCAAGCCTAAGAGAGTATACTTCAGAGGTTGCTTGATCTGTGGCTAGAGGGGAGCTGCTAAAAAGTTATTCAGAGATCTTTTGCTGCTTATGTGGGGCAGCTTATGGTGGAAGGTGTCTTTTGGTACAATTGCCAGCAATTCTGATTGAGATTTTCCTTCCCAGAACACAAGGCTGTAATTTGACAACTGCCTGGATACCAAGGGCAAGCCCTTGTATTCTGCTTTTAACAGAGGATCCAAACCAACTCTTTGTAGTAGGGCATCCACTCTTTTTACTCCGCCCCTCCAAGGATGAATTTTATCTGGTTGGTATGAAGTAAAAGCCTCTCCGGGCTGTTGAAGAGGCCCTTCCCAGGGCTGCTGAGGGACACAGAACAGAAAGCGAATTCCCTGGCTGCTCTGCTCCTGTATAAGAGGGGTTAGGCCCTTCCCTATGAAATACCAGTGTCCTGGTCACTGACAAGGACCCTCTGCAACCCAGGCGGGTCTTAGCCCTAAATGCAGACTCCCTCACCACTGCGGGCTCCCAGGACTGGGGGCTGATCTTTTGGCTGGAGTCCCTGTCTACCAAGTCACATCCAGGAGTTGGGCACAGGTCACAGCTTGGATAGCAGTTTGGAGAAGCTGTTATTAAACTCTTTCAGGTGAGGGATCTGGCCCTTTGATGAAAAACAGGCCAGCAGTGGATAATAAGCAAGAGGAAATAGCAGTCCAACCTCCGGTTTCAGCTTGAAAAATGGCTTGTTTCACAAGTCCGCCCAGGTGTGGAGTCTGTGGTTTTGGAGAGAAGCACCCATTTCAAAACCTAAGAAAGTGCAGGTGGTTCTGTTGCCCCAGGTCACAGTTGGAAAATCACTTTCCTTCCCAACTCCACCCTGCTAGGGCAGGTTCTGTTCATTAGGAAATAAACACGGGTGGCTGAGTGGTATGGGGGACTGCCCAACATCACTGGAGGACACCGTCTAGAGAGAAATCTCTCTCCCTCTTATGTCCTCTCACCGGTGGGACTTGAGTCACTGGGGTTGGCCAGGAGGCTCCACCGAGGAGTGAGCTCCCTTTCTCTTCTGTTCCTTCACAGGAGGAGGTTGAGCTGCCCGAGTCCACCAGGAGGCAGCGCCAAGGAGTGAGAACTCTCCCTTTTCCACCCCCTCACAGGAGGAACTTGGGCCATCGAAGTCCCCTGGGAGGGTCCGCGGAGGATTGAGCTCCCTCCCTCTTCCACTCCCTCACCGGAGGAACTTGAGCGGCCGGAGTTCACTGAGGGGCTCCGCCAAGGGGTGAAAACTTTCCCTTTTCTGCCCATCACTGGCAGAGCTTGGGCCACCAAAGTCTCCTAGGAGGGTCTGCTGAGGAGCGACCTCCCTCTGTCTTGCACCCCCTCACCAGTGAAGCTTGGAACACCCGAGTCCACCAGACAACTCAGCCAAATGAGCGATCTGTCTCACTTTTCTGCCCCTTCAAAAGTGAAGCATAAGTTGCTGGTGTGTACAGACCTCTGAGCCAGAGAGTCCCTGCACCATGCACTGGAGAGTTCTAATTGCTTTCTGCTCCTGTCTCCTCTCCAAACCGCCTCAATGCCGATGTTATCCCTTCACGCTGATTTAAGGTGCTTCACTGCTTGTGTGGGTGTGGGGGTCGGTGAAGGAGAAGGCGTTCCCCTGTGGGATGGATCACACAGTCCTGGCCAGCTGGCCACTGAGCTCAGCTGGCTTGCACTCCAACCCCGCTGTACAACTTGGACTCTCGTAAATTTGCGGTAAATCCACTGAGTCACTTTCCTCCTTTTCCCATCACTGCTGACCCTCGAACCTTTCTGCAATTCTGTGAAGCCGATCCTGTGGGAGTACTACTCACTAAAGTGATTTAGACCATTTTCTTCACCTCCCACTCTGAGAGCAGAGAGCCAGGAGGTCCTCCCTAATCCACCATTTTTGACAATCCCTGAATCTCCTGCTTTTGATAACAAAAGTAAGAATTTACTCTGGAAGACAGTAGCCAAAGTTTCCTACTCCCTTAAATGATATCTTGCTAATTGAATGACCCCACAATTTCCCTTGAACGATCAATTAAAGTGAGGATTACACATTAGTAAAGCTATATTCCAAGGGAAACTAAATCTGCAACATTCATCACTAGCCACAATTATTCCTAAGGGATAGGAGCATTATATGAATGGTTTAAATGATTTTGAAAATAAACTGTATGACTGTTAACAAGTGTTTATTCTTGATATTATGGCCCCCATAAAAAGGTTTCTACATTAAGTAACCTATGCACCCAGGCTTAAATTGCTCATTATACAAAGTTTCAGAATTGCCATAAAATCTTCGATCAAATGGAGGAGTTTGACCATGTTTTCAGTACCAGGATTGATACTTATCCTATAACAACATGTCTAGGGCAGTGGCCTTTTAAAACTTCTTAATTCTGGCATATATATATATCACTTTTTACATCATGTCACTATACACACACACACACAGAAAATATATGATTTTGCATACTGCCAATAATACACTTTACTATTTTCTCTCCTATTTCATTTTAAGAAAAGTAATCCTCATCTATAAAATGTATTTGTAACTCATAATGAGTGACATACAACAAATTTAAAACCCTACTCCCAAAAGGTCAACACCATGATACCTTGAGCTGAACCAAAACCAAATAAATAAAATATAAGCCCAAAAACTCATAGTCAAATACAAGTTTCATTATTAGATTGGAACATACTTAGATTATATGAAGGGCAAGGCTATCTCATATTTTGTGTGACTTTTCCTACAGGTTATTCAAAGATTTCTTTGCCTTTTTCTTCTTCTCAGAACCTAGAACTTCTTCCACTCAGCAGACTCGGGTTCTTCTGAGTAGAATTGATCTTCTCAACTTGTTCATCTGAGACACTCTGGGATCTTTCCCTTAGAAACTGAGAAAAAATTTTCTATATTGATGTCATGGTTTTGCTATCCCATAATTAAGCTGCTTGGGGGGGTGATAGTCACAATATGGGAGTTTGTTTTCTGGGAGCTTTTTCTCAGAATGTGCTTCACCTAGAAGTATCTTATTGAAATGAGACAAGGGCCACTCAAGGCTCTTTTTATTTCATCTCTTTAGAATAAGCTAGAACATCTCTTGAAAAATTAGGTAGAGGAAAGTTACTTTTTCCTTGGTGGTATAGCTCATCTTTCTACACACAGTCCCTGTCAGCACACAATTGCACAATTCATTTAAGGATATTGTTTCCTCTAGGTGAAGTGACTTTGCTACCAACTATGGCTGTCTTAATAAGTGTCTTTTAGTTAATATATGCAATAATTTGCCACTCATATCTTTGCTTTCTATCCTCTAAACTTACCTCCATTGAGGTTGGTGTTGGGAGCAGCACTTTCCCAATGGCCAGTCACCATGTCTCCAGCCTTGTCAATAAGTCTGAAGATAACAAGAGAAGCTTTAAACAATTTTTCAATCTAATTTATAATAGTCCAACTGAAAAATAAATATAAAAGTAGTATTTAGACTGCTGACATTCTTTTTCTGATATATATATATATATATACAAAAAACACAAATGGTATATCAAAATTTAAAAGTATAGGATTAGGTATAGCTATTGTTAAGTTTTAGAAGACATAATTTTTTTTCAAATCAATATTGGGTCTTTGTTCTATCAGGCAATTTCAAGTATGGTGGTATTATGAAAATATGCACATTTGCTCTATCTTGTACAGGAAAATCTGATTCTTCAACTTTGCTTAAAATTATCATTGTGTATTTAATAACAAATTTTATGAACACTATTTGAATCACTCATTTGTCTTATACAGGTTACACATAGATGTTTTCTTTTTTATAATTTAATGTACATGTATTCATTAATTTGAATAAAGATCATTTTATTTAAAATTTGTTTCAATACCATCTATGCCCTTCTTTTTTAAATATATAGAACATAAATTGCTTTTTAATGGCTGTGAAATATTACCTAAATTTATATAACTCAAAACCTTTCTTTTTTCCTCCTATTTTCTTTTTCTTTTTTTAATTTATTTTTCTCAGCATATTATGGGGAGTACAAATGTTAAGGTTATGTATATTGCCCTTGCTCTCCTCCACCCTGGAGTCAGAGCTTCAAGCCTGTCAATACCTCAGCTGGTGCACATCACACTTATGTATGAATATAACTATCCCCGCCCCCTCACCTGCCCAACACCCGATAGATGTTATTCCTATATGTCCACTTAGGTGTTGATCAGTTAATACCAATTTGCTGGTGAGTACATGTGGTGCTTATTTTTCCATTCTTCGGATACTTCACTTTATAGAATGGGTTCCAGCTCTAGCCAGGAAAATACAAGAAGTGCTATATCACAAATGTTTCTTAGAGCTGAATAGTACTCCATGGTATACATATACCACATTTTATTAATCCACTCATGTATTGATGGGCACTTTGGTTGTTTCCATGTCTTTGCGATTGTGAATTGTGCTGCTATAAACATTCAAGTGCAGGAGTCTTTTTCATAGAGTGTCTTTTGATCTTTTGGGTAGATGCCCAGTAATGGGATTGCTGGATCAAATGGTAGATCCACTTGTATCACTTTAAGGTTATCTCCATATTTCTTTCCACAGAAGCTGAACTAGTTTGCAGTCCCACCAGCAATTTGAAGTGTTCCTATCTCTCCACATCAATGCCAACATTTATTGTTTTGGGATTTGTTAATAAAGGCCATTCTTACTAGAGATAAGTGATATCTCATTGTGGTTTTGATTTGCATTTCCCTGATAATTAGAGATGTTGAGCATTTTTTCATGTTTGTTGGCCATTACTCTGTCTTCTTTTGGAAAGTTTCTGTTCATGTCCTTTGCCCACTTTTTGACAGGGTTGTTTGATTTTTCCTTGATGATTTTCCTGAGTTATAAATAGATTATATTTATCAGCTCTTTATCAGATGTGTAGCTTGCAAAAATTTTCTCCCATTCTGTGGGTTGTCTGTTTGCTCTCTTGACAGTTTCTTTGGCTGTGCAGAAGCTTTTTCATTTGATCACGTCCCATTTATTTATTTTTATTGCTACTGTGATTGCCTTTGGGGTCTTCTTCATAAATTCTATTCACCATAGTGCTGGAAGTCCTTGCCATAGCAATCAGACAAGAGAGTGGAATTAAGGGCTTCCAAATGGGAGCAGAAGAGATCAAACTCTCATTCTTTGCTGAAGATATGATATTATACCTAGAAAACCCCAAGGATTCAACCAAGAGACTTTTTGAATTGATAAATGAATTCAGTAAAATCTCAGGATACAAAATCAATACTCACAAATCAGAGGCATTCATATACCCCAACAACAGTCAAAGTGAGAACCGAATCAAAGACTCAATTCCTTTCAAAATAGCAATAAAGAAAATAAAGTACCTAGGAATATATTTAACTAAGGAGGTCAAAGACCTTTCTAGGGAGAATTATGAAATATTGAAGAAGGACATAGCAGAGAATGTAAACAGGTGGAAGACCATACCATGCTCGTGGGTCAGCAGAATCAACATTGTTAAAATGTCTATACTACCCAAAGTGACCTACAGAGTCAATGCAATTTCTATTAAAATGCCATCATCATTTTTTCACAGATATAGAAAAAATAAATTTACGCTTCATATGGAACTAGAGAAGACCCCATATAGGAAAAGCAATCCTAGGCAATAAAAACAAAATGGGAGGTATCAATTTACCAGACTTCAAACTATACTACAAGGCTATAGTAATTAAAACAGCTTGTCACTAGCACAAGAACAGGGACATTGACCAGTGGAACAGAACAGAGAACCCAGATATAAAACCATCCTCATATAGCCATCTAATCTTTGACAAAGCAGACAAAAGCATACTCTAGGGAAAATAATCCTTATTCAATAAATGGTGCTTGAAAAACTGGAGAGCCACATTTAGAAGACTGAAACAAGACCCACACCTTTTACCTCTCACAAAATCAACTCACGTTGGGTAATAGACTTGAACCTTAGGTGTGAAACTATTACAATTCTAGAGGAAAACATTGGAAATACTCTTCTAGGCATTGGCCTAGGCAAAGAATTTATGAAGATCTTCAATTATATTCCAATAATAGGGTTACAGCTTTGTTCCCAATTTAACATGAATATAAATGCTCTAAATAAATATTGGTGTGCTGCTTTGTCTTTTAAATTATTTCCTAATCATATAAGGAAACAATATTAGTATTTAAATCATTTTTACACATTTTTCACAATGTTTTCCAGAATTGTTGAACAGTATTAAAGCAATGATGTGTATGTAACATTATAATTACAATTATATTATAGTATGAATATACATAATTTGGGGGTAGGAGTATGGAGAATAGCCAAGAAAGGGTAAGAATAATGTCTGAGATTCCAGTATTAGATTATATCTTTAGTAATTTTAAGGGAAAATGATGGTAAACTATTGTAAATGAGTGGCAATTGAAATAGAGGAGAATTCAGGAGAAGTCAGTGGCTTTCCAATTAATATTTCTTTTTATTAGAAAGCCATTTGCACTTTAGTCTTAGGCCTTTTTTTCCAAATTATGTGAACGTCTTGGTACATTTCTTTTAAAATTATTTAGATGAAATTTTTAATATTCTGGTTTTTTAAAAAGAAAGTATACCTTTAAGATGTAACTGTTTTAACTGTTTAATTTCTGGGGCAAAAGGCAAAATGTCTGAAATGTGGTGTTCACAGAATGAAAACCTGTGTCTGAAGCAGTGAAGAAGGAAAGTAAAGGAGAATGAACATATTGCTGATAAGTTCTTTGACTGGACAACAAAATCCAGGAAGAGGATAAAAACGATCTTATGATTTTTATTTTTTCTGACCACAAGGGCCACAGAAGTATTTCCCTTCTATAAAAGCTACTTAACCAATGCAAAAGGGGTAGTTTGAGCAAAATATTCCCAAAGAGAAAATAATGTGCTAACAAGGCACTTAAATTCTTCCAGATATTTACACAGAAAATTAAAGACTTCTCCTAATAGGGAATGGGGAATGGTGTAATGTACTTGTAAAGGTCTTTTATTGCCAAGTCCTAAAATAATCCAGAACTGAAACTCAGAGAATGTACAAGGTATTCCCTTCAGGGCTACAATTGCAGGGAAATATTTCAAAGTGAATTCTCTTTTAAACTTATTTTAGACCAGAGTTACATTTAACAATGATTGATAACATTTAAACTTGATATTAGAAAAGTAACCAGTCACTAGTATTTTATAAAATCATTGTTTCTTAATGCATCAGTTCCTCAAAAATACATGCAAAATAAGAGCTTAGTAATGATCAAGTCAACTAATTTAATAATAATATATTTCTTGGGTAAAAAGCAAAATGAATTGTGTTGTGTTTTCTTGCTTATGGTTTCACATTAGCAGAAAATCCAACATTTGAAGCATAAAACCAAAATCTCAGCCCCTTTGTTTCACTTGTTATTAACTGTTCAAAATGTAGTCATGACTCCTAGAATATAATTAGAAATAAAAAAATTATGAATAAATAATCTTGCAGAAAAACAAAATGTTAGAAAATTTCACAATATGAAGATGGAATGAGAAAAAAAACTAACATAAACATAAATGAACCAACATTCTAGACTTAGTCATGGTTTCAAGTCAGTAATAACCAAAGATACACTCTTGTGCTTTTAAGTCTTGGAGGTCTTGAGAATGCATCTGTAACTTCACACAGGTATGAACTGAGGTAGTTTATTTAACTGTTCTGTGATTCATTTTTCTCATCTTTAAACATTGACAGAATAGCAATACCTATCTCATAGCATTGTCTTGTGTATAAAGCAAGTTATTGGATGTATTTAATAAAACACTTATAATAATATTTGCCACAAAGTAAATGAATGAAAATGTTAAGGAAAATCAGAAGTATTGGCTGCCATATCTGATTCTGAATGTTTTTATTTCTGTACAAATGCCCACACAGTAGTGGAATAATTTTTAGTGAACTAAGTATCCTCTGGAATGTAATAAAGTCAATAAACTTATAATACTAATATTAATAATGATTGCTCTCATTTCAGGCACACAAAATAAAGTTATCTTAGGGTTGTGAGTTTTCTGATATGATATATGGTTTCAAATACAGAAAGTAATCATCACATATCAGTTAATAGTCACAATTTATCAGATAAAGTTCTTTTTGCATACCTGTGGAATATTAAAGTTCAATTTAACAAATAGCTCACATTGAATTTACATGTACTATGTGATGTGCAAGACTTGATTTAGAAGAGAAAGGCATGTCTGCTAATTTTAAAATGTTAGTATTTTTTTGTTTTTCATGAAATAATCTTTTTTCTTTCTTTTTTAAACTAATTTTTTACTAATTTTTATTCTTTGACTTTGAAATAGTGTGCTTGCCTAAAAAAATATGGCATTTCAAAGGCTATTCATATTGATATTTCATTAGCTCTTCTATAGGCAATGTTTTATAGGTAATTTAGCTTCTACATGGACCCATGTTCTCTTGAATCTTAACAGTGGTTATTTTTCAAAACTTAGCTCTTGGAATGTTCTCTTCTCCTATGTTCAGGATTACCCATTCTTACTATTTAAGCTTTTTAAACTGATGTCCTCAGAGTCTAAATCTCTACCTTTTATACCAGTTGATTTGATTTATCAGCTGCATCACTCAGCTTTAGACTTGGTGGCTCACTAACCATCACTTAAAACTCAACATGTCACAAACAAAAAATATTCCTTTCTTCAAAAAACATTTATCTACTCTGTATTTCTGTTGGTTGCATCTTCATTCTTCCAATTAGCTCAGTTTGAAAACCTGAAGCTATTTTTACTATTTTTTTTCTCCTTAAAGGCCCTATATATATTTAACTTATGAAATAAATATCTTATATGCCTTTTTTCTTCTCCATCTTCAGTCTTCTGATTCTGCCGAAGAATTTTATCTCTGCATAGTCAGATTTTGAAAAGGGCCACTTTACTTTCTATGCTGTGGTATCTTTAATACATCCTACTTGGTATTACCAGAATACTCTTCCTGGACTCTCTATTTACCTGTCCCTTCAAAATTTGCAAAGACTTTGTTTCCTCTTTTATGAATTTCAAAAACCTCCCATCATCTTTACTACTCCTACTGTATTCTTTTACTCTCCTACTTGTACTCACTCATTCTTGATTCTCTGTCTACAATCATATTGTTTGCCTTGGTCTGGAATTAGTTTCCACTTCGTTCCATTCAAATCCTACTAATTCTTCAATATTGTTCTTCCAATAGCTGTCCTTGAAAACACAACATTGATTGTATTGAATAGTTTTTGTCTAACCTATACTCTTGAGTTTTTTGTTACCACATGGTATATTGAGCAAAGAATATTATATTGGAAAGATACTATGACAAATAAGTCTATAAGTTTTGAAGATGTGACTTGCCACATTTAATATTTTAAAGTTTCTTGAAAGAAGAACAGATGTTGTATCATTCTTCCATATTCCATTTCTCCCATCACACGTGCATTTAGTCCAGTTCTGATAATCCACTAGGTACTAATCAATTCCAACATTAAACTGATTGAGTGGCCTGCTAAATTCTATCTTAACAACAAAATCATAAGCTTCTTGATGTCAGAACTGATCATGTCCTATAATTCATCTGTACTCTTGAATATATATATATGTTAATAAGAATATGTGAGGTCATAATTTTTCTTGAGTTCCTGTAATTCTTCCCTTGTATATGTAAAATATACATATATTTAATATATAATATATCAGTGATGAACATGAAAGTTATCTCATGCTATCAGTGTGGAAACAAGTCATTTACATAGCTTGGAAGTGATGAAGCCACATTTTATTAATAACATAGGTCAGATATAGAGATCCCCAACTAATTTCCATGTCATAACTTCCTTTCATGTGTTTAGTGACAGTGCCTAAATAATTAGTTGTACTTCGGCTAAGTTGATCATGCAGCATGCATTTCTTTGTGATACCAAGCTAATTTCCTTGGACAAGCTCTATGATGAAAGCTATTCTTTTGTGAATACCAGTAAATAACCATTGATTGAACAGTTATTTATTGAGTGCCTTCTATGAGCCAGACTCTAAGCTAGCAGTAAGAATAAAATGATTCTCTAATAGTGGATTTACAGGCATGGAGTACCTTTCTCTTCTTGGACACAAAGCACACAGAAGATATTTGGCAGTTTGGTGTCAATTCTTTGAAAACAGGCACGTTCACCAAGCAGACTGTGGGACAAAATGCCCCAACTACATCAACAGAGTTTTGTTGCAAGTAGTTAAGTTCCTATGCTGCAAACACTTCAGAATACTTCTCTATTTCAAAAAAGAAATGAAGAACATCTGCATCTCTGATGTCCTAAATCCTAGTGAGAGACTGATTCCTTGTTTTTATGGCTTAGTTCTTAATGTGTGAAGCTCCTAGTATAATTTGCACATCAATTTGTATCAGTTATCACTTCTGCTGACTGGTTCATTCCTTCAGTTTCCATGAATGCCAGTCCAGTGTCCTCTTTGATTTATGTAGACCAGTTGACTACAGTGAACTGAGATATTAGACTATGTTACTGTTGTTTCTGTTTTGTGATGTTGTTCTTTTACTGAATTCTCATACCAAATGCCAGGATGCACAGATAATTTATAATAATAACTGTCACTTACACGATGTTTACACTATGCCAAGCACTGTTTTCACACCTATAACTCTTTTAAATGGCATGAAATACAATGATACATGTGCTAATATTATTTATGTTTTACATATGGGATTAAGTAGCTGATCCAAGATCATATAGTCAGAAAATGGAAGTACCAATATGTGAACAGATTCAATCTAGGTTTAGCATCTGTGTTTATAATCACCATGTTATACTCAATCGTGAGAGTTTGTCTAAGTGAAAATATATGTTTTTGACTATTCATGTTATTTTCTACAGTTAAGCATTTGAACATGATTTTAAGTACACTCTGAGGGTTACAGCTCACTGATGTTTTTATTTTCATGGTGAAAAAAATAGTGACGTGAATTCTTTATGATGGACTGGCACACATAAGGAGCTAAAAAATTGTCAGTGAATGTCACAGTCAAGATGCAATGTTGACACTTTTCTGAAGAATAGATTTGATAACTTTTTCTTCATGAAGAATGAAGGAAATCTAAGTGTCTTAAAGCACATTTATCTCCTTTACATTTTTTCTTATGGTCAGTTTAGTTTCTCTATCAAATCCACTGTTGAATTTTTATCCATTCTTTTTTTTTCCAGGGAAAATAAAACAGTTTGCTTTATTTTAAAATAGTAACTTTTAAAATATTGGAAAACTGGCCAAAATTCAATACTGATACAAATATAAATTTCTTTGGAGGTCAAAATATGTGTCAGGCAAATTTTCCAAATTTCTTTAAAGACAGAATTTTGAACCATATAAAACAATTAGAAACAATGAACATCAACATGTATAAAATAAGCCACAGTTCAAATTTAAGCTGAATAACCAAACCATCTATCTAATTATCTCAAATAATTTTTGTTAATATGTAGGAGAACAATGTACATATTTTCAATAACTTAAAAGTGAATGTCTATCTACTCTTCTCATCTCTTAATCTTTTTAGGAAGTATAACTTTTTTTTTACTAGATTTACATAAAAAATCCAAATATTTACTCATGGTAAGATA
>VBSM01000272.1:22969668-22983238 GCA_008086735.1 Cheirogaleus medius | reverse complement strand
TTCATCTTTATGATGCCATTTATTAAACTGAAAGGAAAGAAGATGGTACATTCTAGGTTTTACTTAAAAAGGGATTTAATTCAATAATTCATCACTACTTGAAAACTATAAATTTTTATCCATTCTTTGATATTTCCTCATATAATGACTCTTCTCTGATTTCTTTCTGTTAACTGCAAAAGACAAATTATTATTTTCTTTTTATTTTGTCATCATAAAAAACAATAGTGAACATTAAACTCAATGTTAGAATACAAATATTCATTGAGCAAATGTTTAACCTAAAACATGAAAGATAAAAGGATTTTGTAAGTGAAAGTAAAATGGCAAATTACCAGCTATTTCAGGTCTAGGATATAGAATGTGTGAATATCTAGAAATAAGGAATAAGTCTTTGTATTTGGAGTGTGGAGTTAGAAGGAGAAGTGAAAGTGGATGAGGCTGAACACATATGCATGAACACAAAATCCTGAAAGTCTGTCTAAGGGAGTTGTACTTAATCCCAAATTCATTGGGAAGCTCTTGAATGGACTTGAGAACTAGTGATCCAAGGAAACATACATTAATGATTATTCCAGGTTCATCATGGACAATTATTTCAAATGAGGTAAATGTGAATTTAGCAAGATTAGTAAGGAGGGTCTTATAGAAATATGTGTTAAGTGATGATGATCTGGACAATGCCTGGGCATTTAGAATGAAGAGCAATAAAAAATGTTAGAGAATGATTGGGGATGAAAATAAAACTTGGTGATAGATTGCTGTCAAAGAGAGAGATGTAGGAGTCATATATGGCACTCCATCTTGGTAACTGGATATGCTGGAACCATTCATTAAAACAGGGAATAATAAATGAAAAGTAGGCTTAGATATTTTGAATTTGAGATGCTTATGGAGATGCCCAGCATATGATGTGATGAGCAGTGATGAAAACTGGTGGGTGGATCTGTGTCAGATATGTAGAGTTCTGAATACTTAAAATATGATATTGCTAGTAAATATGGTTACCTAAGAAGAGTGTTTAAGTAAAAAAACAAAACAAAACAAAACAAAAAAACAGGGTAAAATCCTGAGAAGATTAGTTTTAAGAAAGAAGGCAATGCACAGGTATTTTCTAAGATGGCTGAAAAGAAACAACTACAGAAGAAGGACTAAAATCAGCAGTCTGCGAGATCAGAAACTGAGAATTTCCCCTGGAGAAAATTTATTTTAAAAACTTTGGGTTGATTTGGTGATGTCAACTAGATTTGTCTTCTCTAGCTTGTATTACCTTATATAGGAGAAACACAAACATATTTTTGGTGCTATAAAAAAGAATGCTTTTGTTGTTTCACTTTGGTTATGTTTTTATTTTTTCTTTCCTCTGGTATTTATAAACAGAAAGCCAATTCTTGATAATTCTTTTGAAAGCAAATATCTTTACAGCTTGAACTTGAAACATCCAGCAAAATTCTAGAAAATTAAATGAGGAAATAATTAAGAAGAGTGTGTAAAGAAGTTAATTTCCCCCCTTTCCTTTATGGGTTCAATGTACAAATATACTTTCATCCAAGTATAGGCTGAAAGATTGCTCTTTCTCAGCTGAGTATTACCACCTAAAGGAAGTTTTTCCTTGAATGCTCAAGCTTGGCTGAGTTTCCAACCTCAACTCTCCCACAGCAAGCTTTGCTACAGTCTTTTATAATTATCTTCATTTTTTTCTTTTTACTGGATTTTAGGTTATAAAGCATGGAACTTCAATAAATGTAGAACTGAATTTGTATTTATATGTATTCTAAAATTGAGGTTGACTACATCCCTCTTCTGATCTATAAGAAAACAACTATTTTTACTGAACAAGAATTCTGTTATGAACAAAAAACTGAATGAAAGAAAATGTGAGAACTCTCTTTATCCTTTGAATGCAGGATAATAAGGCAAAGAAGCCAGATCAGATAGCCACTATCTAGTGATTCTCTTTTGTTTCTTGAGGTAGTATCACATTTCCCTGGGGGATTGCTCCTCTTGGTGCTTATAAAATTATTTCCTTAACTGCAATTCTTGAATTTTCTCTTTTTGATTTAAGAGTACAGAATTCTTCTTGTGAATTTGTCCTTAGAGAAAGTTTCTGACAGCTCTAAGACTTATTTATTACCTCTTTCTTTCCTGTGTAAAAAATTTTCTCAGTTGTTGAAAGTTGTGAGCATTCTGAGACAAAGAACTCTTCCCCCTTTCTAAATTCCTATCATCACCTTTTTTTCCTACTAAATTGTTTATTCATACATTTTTTTTTCTAAAATTGTTCTATGAATCTTCAGTTTTTACAAGGAAAATAGAAACATCTTATTTCAGTGTTTAGGTGATTATTAAGAACTTTTATTAATGGAACCTAGCTAATAGATCTATACATATTGCAAATCTTGCAAATCATTTATCATAAATGATAAATTCAAAGACCATTCCTAGCCTGGCCCAGATATATTATGTTTGTTGTATTTTTAACTATTTGACCACAGTGGGGGGAAATTACTTAATTAGGCCTTCATTTGAAGAGTTGGTAATAACAGAATTGAATCACGCTATAATATTTATTTTATTTTATATTGACTTTTAAATAATTAATAAATACCAATTTAGAGTTTTGAAATATAAAATTTGTTTTTCATTAAAACTTGACTAATATTTACCCACAGGGACTTGAAATTTGGGAACAATTTCAGAGTACTTGGAAAAATAGACTTCAAACTCCTTTCCATGTTTTGTAAGAGGATTCAGGGTTCTTTTTTTTTTTTAACTTTTCCATTTCGAGATAATTGTAGTTTCATATGCAGTTGCAAGAAATAGTATAGGGAAATGGCAAAATTCAATATACCCTCTCTTAGTTTTCCCCAGTGGTAACATCGTACATAACTATAGTATAATAGCACAACCAAGAAATTGACATTGACTCAATTCTATCAAACTTATTCAGACAGGCACTTTTGAGTGTTTTTATATGTATTTTGCATACATGCAATTCTATATAATTGTGTAAATTTTATCACATGTACAGATTCATGGGATCAGTACCACAGTTAAGGTATAGAATATTTCCAACCAAAAGGATTTCTCATGCTTTCCTTTTATAGCCATAGACACTTATCTCCCTTTCCCATTTCTAAGCTCCAGTGGGGTCCAGTTTTAAAATTGTCTTTGATTCCTAATTCCCCTGCTTGCTTGCTTTCTCTTCCACTCTCTCACTTCCTCCCTTCCTTTCTTCCTTTCTTTCCCTCTTTCATTTTCTTTCTTTCTTTAAATTATAATATCATGCCCATGATGGTTGTAAAGGGGGAAAAGCTATATTGTTTCTTCTGTTTATACAATTTTGGCCCTTTGGTCTTAGTTACAACCTTTGTAACGAATGCCTGGCATTCACATTCACATTTCATTTAATTAGGTTGAATTTAGGTATACAAAATTAGGAATAAGTACATATTCTGTACTGGGAAGGAATATGGGAAGGTAGTGAGAATACATAGTAAAAATCACCAATTATTTTTTAACACTTGTTTGGGGAAATCTGCATTTTTTAAAAATCTAAACCTAAATTGGGGAGAGGGAGAGAATTGTTGATTGGTAATTTAGAAACTATCCTAGGAATGTCAAGGAACAAAATGAAGAGCCCACAATGAAGTAAGTACTGATACACATTTCTGATGGTAGAGTATATTAGTTTAACCACTTCAAAAAAAATTTTTGTAGTATTTGAGCATTAAAATTTGATTCATTATTTCTAATTCAGAAAATGTATGTATATGTATAAAATGATTTTTTTAAATTTGAAAAGTGAATAAAGCATAGATATTTTTTCTTATCATTTTTGAACTTATAATATCACTGGAAGAAACTAACTGCCAAGGGAAGAAAATAGGTAAATTATAAAATATTTATTTGAAATAATTATATTTTAATAAATATAAATAATATTCTTACAGAATTTGTAATAATATCAAAGTCTTTAGTTTTTCATGTTATGTGAAAAAATCACTATTTACATTGTTTTAGCATATCAAAATATGTACATGGAGTCTGAAAAATACTTGACCATGTTAGCAGTTTCATCTTTGAATGATACTGTTGGTCTTTTCTAAATTTTATTTGAAAATTTAAAACATTTTCCTCTTCAATTAGTTTTTATCAAAAAGGCACACACTTAATGAATATAAGCAACTTGTGCTGAAATATTTATAAGAATTAACAAAACAATTAAAATAAAGCAGTCCCCTAACTCTCTAACTCTCCCTTTTCTATCATTACCTATTCCACAGAAGCAATCATTTCTAACTATTTTATATTAGTTCTGGTATTTTCCTAGATATTTCTACCAAAAATGTGCATAAGTTGCTCCCTGATTCATCAATTTTAGACAGACTTCCAGTTATAGTAGATGACAATTTTTATTCTCTTTTATCATTCTGTTTACCTTCTAGCCATACTCCCAAAATTATTTAAACATAATTTTTTGGGTTAGTGCTTGTATGTTCTTTCTAAATATTATATTGTCTATTTAAATAATTTCTTACTGTTAACTAAAGAATACCATGATTAAATTCCCTTTCTTGTGAAACTTTCTTTTTCTCTTGTCATTAGTAATTCTCTTTTTTAATTTGCTTAGTTTTCTTTAAACACATAAATAAGTTATACCTCACTCTCTAATAACAGTGCAAAATTCACTGTTATGTCTAATTTCATTTATCCAAAATTATTTAGGAAGTTTGTCCACTGTCTTGGCTCTTTTCCAAACCAGTAAGGCCCTATGTTCCTTTGTTACAGTTTAGCATGTGTTCCATAAGGCTGCTGTTTGGATGTCATTTTGAGACTTCTTTTGCTATTACTCTGGAAATCTGGTAAATTTCCTCAATTTTATCTTATAACACCTTTACTGATTTCTTTCTGTAACAGCAGTTATATAATGTATTGTACATAGTATGTGTCTGTGTGTGTGGTGGGGGGTGGCTCATTCAGTTCTATGTTCTAAGATGTCTCCCTATTATCCTGCACTTATTTCCTATCCTTTATGAAATTAATTTTAACCTCTTTGAAGTTTTCTTATGCTCACTGTGTCTTCCCTGCTTCTCCTAAGATCCTTTAATTCTCTTTGTTTGGGTTCTTTGCCCTTTATGTTGGAAGCTCTCATCAAATGTCTGGTGATACTTTATTCATCATATTTGAAGGAAACCCTTAAGAGCTGACTGGAAAGTTATTGGAAGTGTTTCCTCCACCAACTCTTACCTGCCAGAGGCACCTGACCTAATGGTTTGTTTATATTGCAAGGCCACAACAGTATAATTGTTTCAAAATAAAAGTAAATTTTAAAAAAATGGTAGGTGAAGCAGACCACATAGGAATTAAGCCCTATGGTTCCTTTCCTTTTCTCCTTTTTCTGACAGGCCAACTTCAGTAGTTGTCAGGGTCTTAATCTAAAACTGAATTTGTAGTCTTAGTTTCTAAAGCAGTGAATAGGTTTTGTTAATTGCTAGGTTTTCCTATGAAGTTTTCAATAATGGGAGTGTTCCATTTATACATTCAAAAAGAATTTATGGGTTTTCTCTGATACAAATAACTTCTCTAAGTCAGTTAAGTTTTTCCAGAGAATGATTCAGCAATCAACTACCTGGAATGCAAGCACCCAACGCCTAGAGTTCTAGGACTGCATGGGGGTACATAGACAGTGGAGGATATTTTCATTTGGAATATTATTAAAGCCCTTCCTTGTGATAGGATTCCTGAGTCTGCTTACTTGGAGAATATATCCATTTCTTTCAGGATTGAACACAGGATCTTTAGTTCTAATTGCTCTTTAAATAGATGCTCATATATAATAATTTCCCTATTTTCCAGTCTTTCCCTTTCCTCCTCTCACACACCCAACTTGTCTTACATGTCTCTCCAATTTCTGAGACTTTGAAGAGCTACACGGGTTTTATGAATATACTTCTCAGGAATATTGTCTTCTGCATCGTATTTACCCTCTTCATTTTTACAAAATTATATATCATTCTTTAATTACTTTCAATCTTCATACACAATGACGTAGGCTACAATTGTCTCCTACTTTAATGAAAGTTGCTGTTTTTTTCTTGCTATGCTCAGTGTGACTTTTAAAAGAAGGTATGGTGTTTTCACATCACTATCTTAAAATGGGAAATTTGTATTGTTTTTAAATTAATTGAAAATCTTTGGAGGAATTGTTAGACTGATAAGGCAAAGGTTTAGGGAAGTTTAGACCACTGAAATAATCAAAACTTCTTCTACCATGAGTGGAAAATGGTAAGAAAGAATATTTAAAGTTGAAAGGACTGGAGAGAGGAAGAAAGAGTGATGTTAAGGCTCATTCAAAAAACAACGATCAAAGAAAAAAATGAGATTGAAGGGCAAGTTGATCTAGATGAGGAAAGTTTTGCATTTGATTTTGAAGTTTAGAATGAAAAACATGGAGATCTCTAGAAGAACTCAAGAAGATTTCTCAGGCCACTGAAATGTGAAAGAAAAAGGAATATACATGGGCATACATACGTTTTGTACATTTAAGGCAAGGCGAGTGTGATGGTTAATTTTACGCATCAACTTGGTTAGATCATGGTACCCAATTTATGGCCAAACACAGTCTAGAAATTGCTGTGAAGTTATTTTTTAGATGAGATTAACATTTAAATCAGCAGGCTGTGAGTAAAGCATATTGCCCCCCATATGAGTGTGGGTCTCACCAATCAGTTGAAGGCCTTAAAAGATGGAGGTTCCCCAAGGAAGAAAAATTCTGCCTCCAGGCTGCCTTTGGTCTGAAACTGCAACATTAACTCTCCCCTGGATCTGCAGCCTGTTGGCCTGCCCTGCAGATTTCAGACTTGCCAATACCCACAGTCATGTAAGCCAATTGTTTAAAATGAATCTGTCTCTTAACATAAACACATCTGTTTCTCTGGAGAAACTTGACTAACAGTGACCATTGTCTTGTTTGTAAGAGGCATGAAATATTTTTCTATACAGTAGGAAAAGTCAGGATCTCTACAGAAATAGTTTATGTGTAACTCCAGATCCCAGTGTGGCTCTAACGGGAGTTTTTGAAGCTACGTAACTTCCTCTGCTGTCCCTACAGATCCTCAAGCCCGTGGACAGGGCAGACTGACAAAGAGGTACAAACTGCAATGCCCTGCTGGCTCTGACTTCTGAACCAGTCATCTGGAGGAGACTGGTAACAAAACCTTGCTAAGTGTGAGGGAGCTAGCACCTACTTTAATCGATGGGGATGTGGAGGAAGGAGAAGCATGTGTGCGTGACCAAAAAGAAAACAAGATAAATTCTTCTCTACCACCCCTCTTCCCATGGGCTATTCTCAGGCACAGTAATTCATAGAGCCCCTCTGAAAATTTCCTGTGATACTTGGCATTTAACTGAGCATATTTGGAGACTGTGGCCAGCTCAGTAAAACTTCCTCTTGCACTTCCTCTCCGTTCTTCCCTGCTTTGCTTCTCTTTTATCCTTTGTACCTGCTTCCTTGAGATTGTACTACTCAAAAAACTGTTAGCACATACATTTTTGCCTCAGATCTTTTTAGTTTGAATGGGACTCAAGTTGAGATAGGGCCACTGGGAATTGTACAATATTGTGTCTGGATAAACACAATTCCACTCTTTACTGAGAGATAAGGCAGTATCCGTGCTACATCTACAATGGATGCTAAACAGTAAAATGTGTACATGTCAATTACAGCAGGTTAGCAGGCTCAAATGAACATATTGAATTCAAGAATAAAATTTGTTATTTGTTATTTGGAAAATATAAATAACAAGAGTGCTTAGTGAGCTATGATTCTTTGAACTGAAAGTATCAATTAAGTGTATGATTGGGGCAGGGCATCCTGAAAGGTAATCAAACATACAACTATTGTAATTTACCTGTTGATTTTCTACCTTTTTCTCTTTTTGACTGTGAGTTCACTGCCTCCTTTTCAGCACTAGACTGCACCTTATTCCCAGGTTTTCCTCAGTTCTAGTAATCAGAGTTCTGCTATGCAAAAATGGAGGAGGTCCCAAAGGGGCTATCCCAGTATGGTGGGAGGGCTGGGTAAGGTTTTATGTCCAGTGGACCTGTGCAACAAACCTCTCACCACGTAGTGCTGATGAACAGCCACTCTGATTTGGCATTTCCTTTGGCTAAGGTATAAAACAGAGTTTCCAGGGCTGGGAATGGTAGACCCACTTCCTCACTTTGTCTCAGGCTGTCCTCAGAGACATTTTTCCCTTCAGGCATGCCCAAAGCTTCTCATGGCACATTAGTTTGTATCTTCTAATAAAACACCATAATAACTATCCTTACTTACTTATCTTCAAAACATATATTTTTTAAAAAATATACCAGATCTTTTTATTTCATTGTTACTTTCTACTCCAACTGTGCTATGAGTTCCATAAAAGGAGAACAATACTCCTTACTCTCCTTTGTGTCCCCTCTGCCAGAACACAGTCTGTCATTTGTCGGCATTTGATACATGTTGAATATTTATTACAAAGGTGGAAACAGGGTAAAAACATATTCAAATAATTTACTTATTGAAATCTCATAATGTTTGAAAATTGTGATGATAGATATACTAGAAGTTAGTAAATTTAAAGTGGAAGGTAATATGGAGATACCTCAAGAGCTACAAGTAGAACTACCATTTGATCCAGCAATGCCATTACTGGGCATCTACCCAAAGGAAAAAAACAAATTCTATAAAAAAGACATCTGCACTCGAATATTTATAGGGCACAATTCACAATTGCAAAGATGTGGAAACAACCCAAGTGCCCATTAACACATGATAGATTAATAAAATGTGGTATGTGTATACCATGGAGTTCTATTCAGCCACAAAAACAATGGTGATATAGCACCTCTTGTATTATCCTGGATAGAGCTGGAGCCCATTATACTAAATGAAGTATCACAAGAATGGAAAAACAAGCACCACATGTACTCAACATCAAATTGGTATTAACTTCTTTAACTGACCAACACTTAAGTGCACATATAAATAGTAGCATTCATCGGGTGTTGGGCAGGTGGGAGGGAAGAAGAGGAAATGGGTATATACATACGTGATGGGTGCAGTGTGCACCTGCTAGAGGATGGACACGCTTGAAGCTTTGACTCAGGTGGGGCAAAGGCAATATATGTAACCTAAACATTTGTACTTCTGTAAGATGCTGAAATAAAAAAAATTAAAAAATAATAAAGTGGAGAACTTATTTTAATTAAACATTTAAACATATGAAATCTATAACTAAAATATACTCATTATAAGCTATAACAACTAAAGGAGAAAGAAAGGAAACCTGCTGGATTCACAGAGAGCTAAATTATATACATAAATAAAATCAGAAAGAATTTTTAATGTAAAGCAAGCATATTTATGTCAGTAAGAATAGGAAGATTATGTTCTTACAGTCTTTGGCAGCTACCTGCTATGTGCCCTAAAGTTATACTGTAAGACTTTCTGAGTCTCAGTTTCTTTATTTTAAGAATTAGATTAAGAATTCTGTTTTGCCCAACTCCCCAGGATTGGAATACCACAGGATTTAAACGTGATATGTTAAAGAGATAAAAAAGGCTATACAAAATACAATTAACATTTTTCTTCTTAAAATTAGCTACAAAGAATTTTTTCAAATATTCATAATTAAACAAAATATATCACAAAATTTTTTGAAGTGTTACATTTAATGGAGATTATAACAGTAGATGGGTAAAAAAAATCTGAACACTTGTCTTCAAAGGCAACTCTTTATAGTATTATTTTTCAGGTGAACTTGGTATTTTTACCCTCAGTAAACTTTTTCCCTAAATTCATTGTGGATATCAGAGAGCATTGTATCTAATCATGTTCGTCAAACAATGCAAAATTGATTTATTTAATTAAAAGGGCCATACAAGACAATATTATTTCTACTAAAATGTTTAAACTTTTTCTATTTATTGACAGATAAACCAGATGTTCAAATTTCTGGAGTAATTAGGTGAGATGATGCCCATGCTCATTTAACTGGCCTTTAGAATTATGGTGATTTTTCTGCTTACTTCTAAATACACTCTAATTTTTTTTTGAAAATTTTGAAACAGAACAATATTGAAAGATTTCCCAACTGATATTTTCTTTCTCTATTCTCCTGCTACCTTTTATCCTTCTACTTAATTCTCTTCTTCTGATAAACTACTAGTATTAACTTTTAGATTAGTAAGCTTTTCAGGAGTGACAGATTTTAAAGATAATACAAATATGATATAATTTACTTATAACATTTTTGATGGGGTTAGAACTAGGTCCTACAAGTAGAACTACCATTTGATCCAGCAATGCCATTATGGGTATCTACCCAAAGGAAAAAAGACATGCTATAAAAAAGACATCTGCACTCTAGTGTTTATAGCAGCACAATTCACAATTGCAAAGATGAGGAAACAACCCAAGTGTCCTTCAATACATAAGTGGATTAATAAAATGTAGTATGTGTATACCATGGAGTTCTACTCAGCCACAAAAAACAATGGTGATCTAGCACCTCTTGTATTATCCTAGATAGAGCTGGAGCCCATTCTACCAAGTGAAGTATCACAAGAATGGAAAAACAAGCACCACATGTACTCATCATCAAATTGACATTAACTGATCAACACTTAGGTGCACATATAGTGGTAACATTCATCAGGTGTCAGGCAGGTAAGAGCAGAGAGGAGGACATGGGTATATTCACACCTACTGGGTGTGGTGCCCACTGTATGGGGAATGGACATGCTTGATGCTCGGAATTGGGTGGGGCAAAAGCAACATATGTAACCTAAACATTTGTACCCCTGTAATATGCTGAAATTAACAAAAAATTAAAAATTTTTAAAATCCCCCCCAAAAAAGAGCTAGATTTAGAATTCTATGATTCCTCAAATTTGGAGTAAAGAAGAAATTACTGTCCAAGCAAATATAACAGTCTTCTATATGTGGCTATTTAGATTTCCCAGCACCATTTATTGAATAGGAATTCTTTTCCCCAATGTATTTTTTTTTGTCTAATTTGTTAAAGCTCAGATGGCAATATGAGGGTGGTTTGATATCTGGGTTCTCAGTTCTGATCTATTGGTCTATGTCTCTGTTCTTGTGCCATCACCATGCTGTTTTGGTTACTATAGCTTTGAATTAAGCTTGAAGTCTGGTAAAGTGATGCCTCCTGATTTCTTCATTTTGCTTAAGGCTGAATTGGCTATTTGGACTCTTCTCTGGTTCCATCCAATGCATGTCATATTTTATCTAGATCTGTAAAAAATGACATTAGTATTTTAATGGGGATTTAATTGAATCCAAATATCACTTTGGGTAGTATAGACATTATAGCAATGTTGATTCTGCCAATCTTTGAGCATGTTTTTCCATTTGCTTATATCCTCTGCAATTTCTTTTCTCAGAGTTTTGTATTTCTCTCTATAGAGGTCTTTCACCTCCTTAGTTAAATATATTCCATGGTATTTTATTTTCTTTGTTGCTATTGTGAAAGGTATTGAGGATTTGATTTGATTCTCAGCTTGACTCTTGTTGGTGTTTAGGAATGCTACTGATTTGTGTGCATTGATTTTGTAACGTAAGACTTTGCTTAATTTATTTTTCAATTCCAGGAGTCTCTTGGCAGAGTCTTTGGGGTTTTCTAGATATAAGATTATATCATCAGCAAAGAGATAGTTTGATCTCTTCTTTCTCCATTTGGATACCCTTGATTTTCTTCTCTTGCCTGATTTCTCTGGCTAAGACTTCCAGCACTATGTTGAATAGAAGTGGCAACAGTGGGCAATCTTGTCTGGTTCCAGTTCTAAGTGGGGATACTCTGAATTTTTTCCCATTCAGTATGATATCGGCTGTGGGTTTGTCATATGTGGCTTTTGCAAATTGAAGGTGTGTTCCATCCAAGTCCATTTTGTTAAGAGTTCTTATTATAAAAAGCGTGCTGAATTCTGTTAAATGTTTTTTCTGCTTCTATTGAGAGTATCTTATAGTCTTTGTCTTTGTATCTATTTATGTGGTGAATCACATTTACAAATTTGCATATGTTGTACCGTTCTTGTATCTCTAGTATGAGGCCCACCTGGTTGTGTGGAATTATTTTTTTGATGTTCAGCTGAATTCAGTTTACTAAGATTTTGAGAATTTTTGCACATATATTCATAAGAGATATTGGTCTATTGCTTTCTTTTTTGTTGAATTCTTTCCTGGCTTTTATATCAAGGTGATATTGACTGCATAATATGAGCTGGGGAGGATTCCTTCCTTCTCGATGTTATTAAATAATTTCTGCAGTATAGATACCAATTCTTTTTTGTAGATCTGGTAAAATTGATTGTCAAATCATCTTTTCTGGTATTTATATTTGTTGGAAGATTTTTTTATTGCTGCTTCAATTTCATTATCTGATATTGGTCTGTTCAGGAATTCTATTTCTTCCTGATTTAGTCCAGGGAGTTGTGTGTTTGTAATAATTTGTCCATTTCCTCATCATTATTAAGTTCATGTGTATAGAAATTTTTATAGTACTCAGAGATGATATCGTGTATTTGTGGCATCAGTTGTAATATCTCCTTTTTCATTTCTGATTCATCTTATTAGTAGACATTCTTTTCTCTCTCTGGTTAATCTAGTGAGAGAACTGTCAATTTTGATTTTCTTTTCAAAGAACCAATCTTTTATTTTATTATTCTTCTGTGTAATTCTTTTGATTTCATTTAGTTCTATTCTTATCTTCATTATTTCTTTCCTTCTTCTGGGTTTGGGATTGGTTTGCTCTTTCTTTTCCAATTAATTGAGATAATTTATTATATTGTTGATTTGTGATCTTTCTGTCTTTTGGACATAGGCATTTAAGATTATGAATTTTCCTTTTAGGTCTGCTTTTGCAGAATTCTACATATTTCAGTAGCTTTGGTCTCCTTTATCATTTAGTTTGAAGAATCTTTTGTTTTCCATCTTAATTTCTTCCTCCAATAATTTTTCAGCTGTGGTTTGTTTAATTTCCATGACTTTATGAAGAGTTGAGTGTTTTTGTTGGAATTGATTTCTAATTTTATTCCACTGTGGTATGAGAAGATACATGACATACTTTCTATTTTTTAAAACAAAATGTTGAAACATGTTTTGTGGCCTAGTATGTGATCAGTCTTAGAGAATGTTCCACAAGCTGATGAGAAGAATGTATATTTGGTATTTTGGGATAAAATGTTTTGCAAATGTCTGTTAGGACCATTTGTTCTAGAGTCCTGTTACATTCCATTGTTTATTTGTTTATGTTCTGTTTGGAGGATCTGCCCATTCTCTTGGTGGAGTTTTAAAGTCCACAGCTATTGCAATACTGCTATTTATCATTTGTTTATATCAAGTAGGATTTGCTTTATGAATCTGGGCACATCTCTGTTAGATACATAGATATTTAGGATTATTATGTCTTTTTGTTGAATTTTTGAGTCTCTCTCACAGCACCACCCACCATCTCAGATATTAAACTGGGTGTGCCATTATATAATCAAAAGAAAATAAAAA
>VBSM01000272.1:22872264-22957806 GCA_008086735.1 Cheirogaleus medius | reverse complement strand
GTATAGGCATAATCTTCAAGTTCTGAGATTCTTTCCTCTTCATGGTCCATCCTGTTCTTTAGACTTTCCAGTGTATTATGGATATCCTTGATTGTTTCCTCATTGACAGAATTTCTTTTTGGTTCTTCTGGATAATCTCAATTTCCTTGGAGATTCTTTCATTCATTTCCTGTATAATTCTTGTGGTTTATCTATGTTATGATTCTATTTTCTCTTTGAGTCCATTATTTTCTTAGCAATCCATATTCGGAAATCTTCGTCCATCAGTTTACTCAAATCATGTAAGTTGGTATCAGACGATGGAGAATGAGTATTTTGCTTTGGAGGTTACTTTTCTCTCTGCTCCTTCATATTTCCTGTGAACTTTCCCTGGTTCTTTCTCATATCTTTCCTTTATCAAGGATCAGAGGCGACGGGGCTGGATTATGAGATAAAATCTAGGATTCAGGAGAAACGATCCTTGGCACATCCCGGAGTATGTGCTCTGGACCTGTAATGTCAGCAGAGTTTGAGTGCCGGAGGCCACTTAATTGTCCACCGAGAAGTGAAATATTTCCCTTTTCCATGTGACACCAGTGGAACTTGGGCCGCTGTAGTTCCCCGAGGAGGGTACATGTCGGGTCACTCGCTCTCTCTACCACTCTTTAGCCAGCAAGGCTGGAGTAGCTGGAGACCCCTGACAGGTTCCGCAGAGGGGTGGAATTTTTTCTCTTTCACGCGACCAGGCGTAGCTGGGTCTGCTACAGACCCTTGGGTAGGATCTGCGGAGGGTCACACTCACTCTACCACTCTTTAGCCCGCAAGGCTGGAGCAGCTGGAGACCCCTGACAGGTTCTGCCATGGGGTGGAAAGTTTTTCCCTTCGGCGTGTCCCAGCGTAGCTGGGTCTGCTGCATCCCCTTGGGGAGGATCCTCAGAGG
Source organism: Cheirogaleus medius (assembly GCA_008086735.1). NCBI lineage: Eukaryota > Metazoa > Chordata > Mammalia > Primates > Cheirogaleidae > Cheirogaleus > Cheirogaleus medius. The sequence goes on along the minus strand of VBSM01000272.1, from coordinate 22,956,887 downwards.
CTCGTGCTTACTCTCTCTACTGCTCCCTCCCCAGCTGTGCTTAGGTCGCCCAAGTTCACGTCAGTCAAATGAGCGATCTGTGTCACTTTTCTGTCCCTTCACCAGCAAGGCATACAGCGCTGTTGTGTACAGATCTCCCATCATGGAGACCCTGTACCATTCCCTCTAGATTTCTAATTGCTCTCTGCTCCTGCCTCCTCTCCGAACTGCCTGACCACCCGTGTTACCTCTTCACGCTGATTTCAGGCACTTCCCTTCTTGCGTGGGTTTGGAGGTCGGCAAAGGAGAGGTCGTCCCGCTGTGGCACAAATCACACAGTCCAGCTGCTGAGTGCGGCCAGCTTGCATTCCAATCCCCGCTGTACCACTCGGATTCTCAGAACTTCATGGCAAATCCACTGCATCACTTTCCTCCTTTTCCCAGCACTGCTGCCCCTCAAAGCTTCCCTGTAATTCCGTGAAGCTGATCCTGTGGGAGAACTACCCCCTTGAGTGATTCAAGTCGCCTTCTTCACCTCCCAGTTTGAGAGCAGAGAACCAGGAGTTCATCCCTAATCTCCATTTTTGACAAATCCCATCTCAGAGTTTTTGGATCAAAAAGAGTTTTCTTTTTCATTGGTTCATTTTCTTCTATATTTTAAAATGAAACTACACCAGATAGTAGCAAAATATCACAGTCAAAAAATTCTGATAATTCAAAAGGTGCTTATCTTTCTCAAAATTGTATTATAAGTAAATAAATATATATTTCATATTGTTTCCTATTTATTTTTCTCCAAGTCAATTAGTGCAATCAAATTTTGTTTCAGCGTATTATGAGGGTACAAAGTTCAGGTTATGTACATTGCCCTTGCCTCCCCTCTCCCCTAGAGTCAGAGCTTCAAACATGTCCATCCCCCAAATGGTATGCATTACACTCATTATGTATGTAAATACCTATCCCCTCCTCCCCCCTCACACCTACCCGACACCCAATAAAAGTTTTTTGTTTGGCTTTGTTTATTAACATTTCGGTTACCTTTTATATCTTAGCCTCTCCCTAGCAAAGGTTAGAGGTGTGCCTTTCCCCTCCGCAATGCTCACCATATCTCTCAGATGTGGGACTACCCCCCTAATCCCCAAATCCTTGGTGAACACCACCACCCTTTGAGCACCATAGTGTTAATCAGTCAGTGCCAATTTGATGACAAGTACATGTGGAGCCCATTATTCTGATCTTGTGTCACCTCACTTTGGATAATTGGCTTAAGCTCAATCCAGGATATTATAAGCGGTGCTACCTTGCTGTCGTTTCTTAGAATTGAGTAATATTCCATTGTAAACATATACCAAATTTTAATAATCCACTCGTGAATTGACGGGCACTTGGGTTGTTTCCACGTCCTTGCAATAGTGAATTGTGCTGCCATAAACATTCGGATGCAGATGTCTTCGTAATAGAATGTCTTATGCTCTTTTGGGTAGATGCCTAATAATGCCATTGCTGGGTTGAATGGTATTTCTATTTTTAGCTCTTTGAGATATCTCCAAATTCTTTTCCACAAAAGTTGCACTAATTTGCAGTCCCATCAGCAGTGTAAGAGTGTTTCTGTCTCTCCATATCTTCACCAGCATTTGTTGTTTTGGGATTGCTTAATATGGGCCAATCTCACTGGGGTTAGATGATAATCTCATTGTGGTTTTGATTTGCATTTCTCTAATGATTAGCAATGTTGAGTAATCAAATTTTTAAAAGAAACCCCCTACATCCACCTATACTTATAGGTACTCTAGATAATATTGCTATCATTAAATGATAAAGAAGAAAACAAACCAGAAATTTTAAAGCATAAAATATTTGAAAAAATTCTAAAAAGTTAGATAAAATCATAAGGATATACAAGACATAACAAGAAGATATTTAATTTTAAGAATAAACCATGTCATACATTGCAAAAGATTAAAATGAATTCATATTTTCAAAGATGAAAAATGAGATATTATGATAGCAAAATTAAGTGAAAATATATCTGATAATGCTTGGGGTAAATATTCAGAATAAAAGCAAAAACAAATTTACATAATTTAAAATTAACTACAAACACTGACAAAACAGAAATAGCACTATTAAAAATTCTGAACATTAGTAATAATTTTTAGGAGACAATAAGTTGAATCATTTATCATGGAAAATTAATAAAATAATGAATAAAACAAATTCATAAATATTCATGGATGCTGAAATGTTGCTATCCATTTATAAAGGAAAAATAACTTGAAATTGTAATCGCTATCTAAGAAATGTTTGGAAATAAAGTCTCAAGTAGAGAACACATGAAGTATGTGACTTCTGCAGTCTGAAGCAGAAATTTGGGAAAGGAGGTATGAAAAGAGGCAGAAAAAATTTTCTTGGCGCCCACAAAATCTGATTTGGTGGTCTAGGATTCAGATGCCTAAAGCTAACTTTTCTTTCATGATGTTTTCAAGGACTTCTTGAGAGACAGAGTCCCAACACTAAGCATCTCTCTCCATCAGTTCCTTTTACCTGGAAGTATGAGTCCTTGCTTCATGTGGTTGAGTACATTTATTTTCTCAGCTCTAGGACTTCCCTTGGTTCACTATAAGCTCTCATTCTGCTAACCTCCCTACACCCTCCAGGTTGTTGTAGTATGCAAAATCACAAATTATCCCATCTACTCTCAAAAAATTAATGTCTTTACAAATTTCCGCTACACTACTCTCTTGATTTTTTATTATTCTGCAAATTAGGGAGTGCATTTAAGATTCTTCAAGAGTTCTGGAAGAATCTCTCTCCAATTTCTCTTGACAATCTGCATATTACAATGCTTTCGATTTTCATACCTACTGTATGTCCATGTAATGCAGAAACTTCAATTTTAAAATACTGTTGGAATAAAATTGAATTGCCTTATAAGAAAATAGGCAGAGTTCTGTGGGAACTTAAAACTAAGTAAAATAAGGAAATCTTGATGTTGTGTCTTCTTACCATGAAAAAGATAAATTTGAGGAAATGATATTTGTCTTCAAATATTTGAAGAAATACAATGAGTTATTGAAATATTGATAAGTAGTAAAACTATTTTCAGGGAACAAAAACTTCTGGGAGAAAATCTTTTTCTCAATGACATGAATATCTTTCTCAGAAATGAAGAAATAAATGTTGAATGCATCAGCAATTAATGAGTGCATAAAAGAAAAACAAAATAGCCTCACAAGTATTAATAAAAAGTGCTTATTGGTGAGAGAAGATGTAAAGGGCATTGGTTTCTGAGGTGATGTAAATATTTCTCCATATAATACTTTCTGCTCATAAATGTTTTATAGTCTTAACAACATAAGTGGATGGAGGACACACACACATGCACACACTTTCCCACACATACTACACCTTTTGCTATTTGGGAAATTTAGGATTCATTCATTCTGCTCAATTTTTGGACTGAATTCACAGCTTTGGGATATTGTTTGGTGAATATATAAACATAATCTTAAAAAAATGAATTTCACATTGAAAATACACTGAATTTCTTAAGCTATTCATAAAAGAAGCAGGACATTCTAAATACTGAAAAAAATGAAACTTTCAATAAAACGGTTTTCTACACAAGACTGATTTTTTTTTAAAAAACTAAAGTTACCCCTATTCCACATTTTACATTTGGTTGTTTGTCATTTGTACCTAAGAAACTCTTCTATTCTCCTTATACATTTTCATATATCCCAATCATAAAAATAATGCAATTATATGTGATATATATGCCACTTAGATGTTAGAGTTGAGAATTTCGCTGTAGCCTTGATTATTCTTTGTTTTCTGTCTTTGTTTTCAAAGAAAACCTAGAAATTACATCCTTATTTCACACTGAATAGGCCATAGTCATCAGTATTTTTTCTATACCCTGAAAATAAATTAATGAGTAAAGCATAGAAATCATATTTTATATTTAAATGTTAAAAAGCATGCACAAATTTAAATGAAAGAAACCCTTAATCCTCTCTAATATTATTTGGGTGTGTCATTATCACTAAAATAATCAAGGATATAGTTCAATAGGTCCTGGAGTGACGGACAGATGGATAAAGAATTCCTCTGTGTATGTTATTAGCTCTCTTCCATTCTTGAACTAGTAATCAAAAAAAAGTTTTCTCATAAAATAAATTGAATATTTCACTGGTAAAAAGTGATTATCTTCTTTTTCCCCATGACTGACCTTAATAACTCACAAACTCCATAGGCACTTTGTGGATGTCTGTGAGTTATGAGACTTTCATTCTCATGAAAGAAATATAATAATCATCCTTCGCTGTACAGATATTCTATACCCTTCATATTAAATCAGTAAAACGCACACGGTTCCTTTTAATTGCAAGAAGGCTGAATAAACATGTCAGATAGCTATCTAATTCCAGACGTGTGACATCTGAAGATCATTGTTTGGAAAAGGGATTTTATGTCTGCACTATCAATATAAAAAACAGGACATTTTATTATACTTGGATTAGAAAATATGATTCCACCTAGCCTCTAAATTTTAGGAGAGCTGCTTGACATATTTTGTAATTGCTTATTAAATAATATCGCTTTTACATTGAAAAAATTGACTGGGATATTTTAGACTATCATTATATTTTTATCAGAAAGACACTTAGCAATTATGTTACCTTCTAATTTATATATATCATTTACAAATCACCCACTCTTCTATCTAAAACCATAAGGATTCCAATAAAATCAGTTTCCTGACAAAAACAGGGTATATGTATAGACAGCATTGACATATAGAAGTAGATAATTGAATCTCCCCTGAAAAATATAAATAATGCAACTTTTTACTTATGGACTAAATGTGGCTAAACAAAGAAGACAGAAGAGTAAAGCACAGAGACATTTTATGTTTTAAAGATACCAGTCCTTTAATAATAATTGCAGTGTTCCCATTTTATTTATGACTAAACTCTGGCTGGGGAAGTTGAACAATTCATTCAAGAATGCCAAATTATATTTGTCCAGCTGAAAAACTGGAACCAATTATTATTTTATTATTTTTTAAAAATTAACAAATAGAAAATTTGAATGGCATTTGGGTATACAGTTTTGACACATGTAGATTTGTATAATCTCCACAATTGAGACACAGGATAATTTCATTACCCCATGAAACTCCCTTATGCTGGTCCTTTGAAATCACACTTTTCGCTATATCTTACTTCTAGCAAATGCTGAAAAGTTTTTGTCACTCTAGTTTTGGTATTTCCACAATGTTATACGAATAGACTCATGCAGTATGGAAACTTTTAAGACTGACTTCTGTCACTCAGCATAATGCCTTTGAAATTCATCCATGTTGCCACATCTAACAATTATTTATTTCCTTTTTGTTGCTGAATATTTCATTGTATTCCAGGGGCAAGATCATGAAACCGACTATAAGGAATTTGGCTTTTCTTCCTACTGTGAAGTCAATCATTTTATCAGGGTTTTCATGTGATCTGAACTATACACACACACACACACACACACATTCACTTTAGCTATTCTATGGATGGATGATAGAATATAGGCAAGAATAGAAGAGAGAGTAAGGGCAAAATAGGTAGGAGGCTAGAGCTGTAGTCAAATGAGAGAGTAATGTATTTAATGTGTTTTAGGGGTATCCATGGTGTATGTGGAAAGAAAGAAACAAATACAATATATATTTGGAAGGTGAGTTGACCAGATTTGTGATATAGGGTATTTTTTTCTTTGTTAATTCTTATGGGCTTTGAATTTTCTACATGTTTAGACACTTTCTACCTTTATATTTGCTCTTGCTAGCACTAGTTTTCTATTGAGTGGTCAGAGAAACTGTATGATATCATTCTGTTACACAATCCAAATAGGATACCATATGTGAGCTGTGAAAAAATGATATTATATGTCTTACTTATGTCTTTGCCAATGAAGAACTTAAAATCCACTCAAATACTCAATTATAATAGGAGAGACATTGAAAAATTGGCATATGTCTCCAGGTGCACACTTACAGTGTTATACGTGACTGTTGAAAAACTGCAGATTTGTTCAAACACAATTTTGCTTTTTTATTTAAATTTCAGAATATTATAAGAATACAAATGCTTTGGTTACATACATTGCCATGCAGCACCTGACAAGCTTGCTCATCACCTGGACAGCAAGCACCGTATCCTTTAAGTATGGATTTACCGATCCTCTCCCCCGCTACCTGCCAGATACCTATGAATGTTACTTCCCATATGTGCACATAAGTGTTCATCAATTAGTACCAATTTAAGGGTGAGTACATGTGGTGTTTTGTTTTTTGATTCTCATAAAACTTCACTTAGAAAAATGGGCTTCAGCTATATCCAGGATAAAACAATAGGTAGTTCATCATTTTTTATGGCTGAGTAGTACTCCATGGTATACATATATCATATTTTGTTAATCCACTCATGTATTGATGGACACTTGGGTTGTTTGTAATTCACTATTGTGAATTGTGCTGCTATAAACATTTGAGTGCAGATGTCTTTTTTATACAATGACTTGTTTTCCTTTGGGTAAATACCCAGTAGTGGGATGCTGGATCAAACAGTCATTCTTTTAATTCTTTGAGGTATCTCCATACTAGTTTCCATAGAGGTTGTACTAGTTTGCAGTTCCACCAGCAGTGTATCATTGTTTCTATCTTCTCACATCCACACCAACATTTGTTGTTTTGGGACTTTTTGATATAAGCCATTTTCACTGGAGTTAAATGATATCTCATTGTGGTTTTGATTTGCATTTCCCTGGTGAATAGAGGTATAGAGCATATTTTCATGTTTCTTGAACATTAGTCTATCTTCTTTTGAAACGTTTCTGTTCATGTTCTTAGCCCACTTTTTAATGGGGTTGTTTGGTTTTTTCTTGTGATTTACCTGAATTTATATGCATTTTAGTTATCAGCCATTTATCAGATGTATAGTATGGAAATATTTTCTCCAATTCTGTAAGCTGTCTATTCACTCTAGTGATAGTTTCTTCGGCTGTGCAGACGTTTTTTAAATTTGATCAGGTCCCATTTATTTCTTTTTCTTGATGCTGTTATTGCTTTTCCTCTACAAGGAGAACTATGAAACACTGAGGCAAGACATAACAGAATAAGTAAACATAATAATAAGTAAACATGTGGAAACATGCTCATAGAGACAGAATCAACATTGTTAAAATGTCTGTATTACCAAAAGCGATCTACAGATTTAATGCAATCCCTATTAAAATACCAGTATCATTTTTTGCAGATCTAGAAAAAATAATTCCATTATTCCTATAGAACCAGAGAAAACACTGTATAGCTAAAGCAATCTTAAGCAAAAATAACAAATTGGGAGGTATCAGTCTATAAGACTTCAAGCTATACTACAAGGCTATAGTACTAAAATAGCATGATATTGGAACAAGAACAGACACATAAACCAATAGAACAAGACTGAGAACCCAGATATAAAACCATCTTCATATGGCCATCTGAATTTTGACAAAGCAGACAAAAACATAAACTGGGGAAAAGAATCCATATTCAATAAATGGTGCTGGGAATATTGGATAGCCACATGTAGAAGACTGAAACAGGATCTACACCTCTCACCACTCACAAAAATCAACTCACAATGGATAAACAGACTTAAACATAAGGCATGAAACCATAAGAATTCTAGAAGAAAATATTAGAAATACTCCTTTAGACACTGGCCTAGGCAAAGAATTTGCTTGTTTTTTAATTTTTACTTGCACACTCTAACAATAGTTTACCGAATAAGTGAATTGAGAAAGTGACTGTAAAATAAAAGCAGCGAGAAATAATCTAATTGATTTAAATTGCTCTGAGATTTATACTAGGTCTAAGTAAAAATATATATCTCTCTCTCCCTCTCATATTTTGTACAGCACTGCTTTATTTTCTGAACTTGCAAGTTATGTTAACTTTTTACAATTTTTACATGATGCATGTTAATTCTGTTCAAATGAGTCAAATAGGATCTGTCAGGTATGTGTAAATATAATAACTCTTTCAGTACATGGCTCCTCCCCTTTTCAAAGATTACTTAGCCATACTTTAGATACATTATAAGAATTCATTATTTAAAGAAAGCATTATATTTTGAGTTGAGAAAAAAATAATTTCTCTCCTGCAATTAAAAGAATTTTACAGTTTGGACATAATTTTTAATATGTAAATTATTAAAATATTAAGAAAATGATTAAAAGTTATATCAAATAGTCTTGGTTTTGATTTATATATGTTCTTTCCCCTGTGAGAATACACACACACACACATATACAATAATGAACAGTATAAAATATGGATATTATTAAGTATAAAAATAAGATGATTGAAAGATGGCAACATAAGGAAATATCTCTGGAGTAGGGGATATTTTGTTTTCATGTTTACTTGATTTGCTCCGTTTGCCTGGATCCCACTGGAATAATCTATTCATCAGGATTAAACATTCATGAGTCCCTTAAAAGCAGGTGTTTAGTTTTTCCAGTTCTGAATATGGTAGTTCCAAGAAAGATTCACAGAAAAAGATTCATAGGGGAGTATTTCTTTTTCAAATGTTTAATTAGTTTTCAAGACTCTCACTGAATTTCGGCAAACTTGAGCTATTAACCAAAACACCTATTTGACTCTGCAGACCACTTTTAACATTTATTTTCAGGCTTGTCCAGATTCAAATAAAATTAAAAATTGAAAATATACCAGTAACATTTGAAAATTATGTCCTAATACCATCATTTCCTGTGGGAATTATTGTTACAACATTCACCTAGAGATACTCAGTGGATAGTAATATGTCATAAGAACATCTGTGGGTTTTTTTTATCATTTAGAATTAATTAAAATAACTATTAGTTTAAACTGTAATCATTTTTAAACATAACAGACACAAGGAGACCTTAGTATTAAGTGTTTACCCATTATTATTATATTTTTTTATTTCAACATATTACATGGGTACAACTGTTCAGGTTATGTATATTGCCTTTGCCCCACCTGAGTCAGAGCTTCAAGCGTGTCCATCCCCCAGATGGCATGCACCACATCCAGTAGGTGTGAATATACCCATCCCCTCTTCTCTCTCATGTGCCCTACACCCAATGAATGTTATTACTATATGTGTCATCACTTAAGTGTTTACTTATTATTTTAACAGATTTCCTAGAATTTCTCTTTTCATTCTTATTGCCATTTAAATTTTATCAAGTAATATCCAGCAAATTAAAATAGTAAAATTATATATGTATTTTTAATCTAAATCAGTGTTTTTAAACCTAGATTTATTTCTAGAAATACATATAAATATATGAGTATGACATTGTGATGTGTATATGCACACAGATACATGCACACACACACATACATGCATTTATATAATGCATTACTTACTACAAAACTTATGTTACTACCAGCAACTATGTTGAACCTAAAAACTGAGGTCATTTTTAAATAAGTGTAATTATTCTTTTTCTCCATTCTTATGTTCTTATACATTCCATGTAGTAGACTGAATTCATTGCTAGAGAAAGTAACAGGTTAAGAAATCAATAAAGGGCAAATACACAGGCTACAATTCTACTTTCTCTTTTTTCCCACAATGTGCACTTTTTCTCATTTCTAGATATTGAGGGCCATTTGATATGCAAAATTCACTATTTCTGAGTGGCCTCTTATTGATAACTTATTTTAGACCTACTTAATTTTATAAATTCCTGCTCGAATGTATATTTTTGTTAAAAATAAATTTAGATATTGTTATAAAAGAATTTATGGCTTACCACTCCTCTAACAGTTATAAGAGTTTCTACAATTACCCTAGCTCGTTACTTTAAAATTAGAAATCTGGAATATAATTTAATTTAATGCTAAAAATAAGTAATGCAACTTTTTTATAGCCATGTACATTTTTTAAGAATACTGGAATATGAAACAAAAAGCTTGAGTTCAAATTTTCAGTTTCAAAGTATGATGCTTGGTTAATTAAATCTTCATGGACCTAGTTTTTCTTCACTGTAAGATCAAAAGGCTTTTTCTAGATAACTTCTAATCAAAACACTGATAGCAAAATATGGAAATGAAAGCACAAAAAAGAAAAAAAAAGCAATTACTCAAAATTAGGAAATTGATAAATGTAATACAGTTGATAATTTGGTGCCCTATGTAAACTTTAGATTTGATGTTATATATACCATATAATGGTGGACAACAGTCCTTAAGTTATGGCATGAACAATCACCTTATAAAATGTTATGAATGTAAGTTGACAATGAAAATATAAATATGCCTAGGTAAAGACATCCCTAAAATTAAGAGTACTAAATTTTATTGTGTTTTTACTCTCTTTTATGATTATGTATATTTTTCTCACACTTTTCTACTTTTTGTTTTATAAAATGATTATGTTTTCCTTTATCATCAGGAAAATTGTGCTATTTTTACCAAAAAAGGAGTTGATGCTTTATTTATATATATCAACATGATGTTATCGCTATCTTTTGCCTAGTTATCCTTAGCCAGCATAAATTGTGAGTACTGTGAGAAAAGTAATCACAAAGAAGGCAAAGCAATAATGTATCCTTAGTTGGGCTTTGACTTAACCCTATGGTAGAGTTCCAGTGTGCTGAACTACAAAGCAAGGGTGGTACCTTTCTTCTATTCTGGGTAGGCTAAAGTCTGGAAATAAGTCTTTTCTTTAAATCCAAACACAAGTTTTATATTTATTTTCTGGATTATTTGCGCATCAATTATTTATTATGTACCTGCCATTTATCAGCACTCTTCTGAGCAGAAGGAAAAATAAAAATAACTCCCTGGTCTCATATTGTTTATATTATAGTAGTGGAGGAAGGGAGATAGATATTAAACATGTAAACAAATAAAAGATAAGTTTCATCAGATAGTAAGGAATGAATAAAGTCTAAAGCTTGAATTCTTAGTGGAGAATTGATTGATCCAGAAATGTGCCCCACATCAGAGTCCAACTCTTCAACTCTACATAAACCAGGAGTTTAGCACATCATCCCTATACCTTTGAGCGTGGGACATCGGGCAAAAGAGAAGGAGGTTATAGAAAGTAACACCCAAAGTATAGCATATGTACGAAGAAGGGAGAAGAAGAGAATTCATGGAAGAAAAGATGAAATATAGTAGGGATTTCTTCTAAAAGAAGAAGGCCTGGATCTATATCCCCTTGGGAGTTGTGGAAGTGAGAAAGTAAGAAAGAGAAACAAAGTAAGAAACAGAATCAATAAATCAAGAAATTAATGAGCATTTTCCAGGGAAAAATGAACCTGGCTATTACTTCCACTTCTATATGGAAATAAAAACATAAAAGGAAAGGAGTTCTCTAAGAAAGAAAATCAAAGAAAGTGGCCATCACTTCGTACCACTCCGATCATATTGGAGGAAGCCTCAAAAGGAACCACAACTATGTATATAGAAATATTTAACTTAGCATACTAATATTACTCATTGTCATGGCAGCTAAAACATTTTAGTATTCTAAAACCTAAATAACCCTTCTTTTCCCTGAGGATGGAGTGATTTGACCAATTTTGAAGCCTTAGAGAAGATGATATAGAGGACTCTTGAGTTCTCCCTGGAAATTTAACAGAGATTATGTTTCAAAGGATTTATGATCTAAGATGTATAATTTAGTGGTTACAAATCCACCAGAAACGCAATCATCAAATGGCTTTGTCCAAGCCTACTATATAGGAATACTAAATGGAGGACAATTGAAAGGTGAGTCCTTTCAGCCACTGTAATTATATTAATATTTCTTATTGTTTACTGGATATAATGTAGGCCCTATAAAGGGTCATCAAACTTTTTAAATAGGGGGCCAGTTCACTGTCCCTCAGACTGTTGGAGGGCCAGACTATAGTTTAAAAAAAAACTATGAACAAATTTCTATGCACACTGCACATATCTTATTTTGAAGTAAAAATACAAATGGGCAAAAACACCTGCATGTGGCCCACGAGCAGTAGTATGAGGACGCCTGCCCTAAATATGTTTTCAAAATGTACCTCACACCAGTCTATTCACAGTAAATACTTTTATTAATGTTTTAATGTGATGTCTAAAACTTAAAAATTGATTATCTCATATTAACCAAACACTTAACTATGTATTTTTCATATATACACTCGTATAATTTACAAGCATGCATGCATATACATCTCCTTATATGTCAGTTTATAATTATTCAAATATTATACACACACAAAAAAAAACCCCGGCTCAGTTTCAAATAAAGAAATCACCGAGTTTTACACATATTATAAGTATTGGAACCAGAACTGAAATCCAGATCTTACTTCAAAGCCTCTGTACTTTTTATTGACGAAAATTCTCCTCAGACGTGATGGCAATGATAATCCCGTATCTCTTACAGCCCTCTTTACTTTAGAAAGCGTTTTTTATTTCTTTTATGTCAGGTAATCACATCATCAGCTCTGAGAAGATAGGATAAGCATTTTTGTTCCCATTTGACAGGAAAATGCTTTGAATGTAAAAAGTGCCATACAAATATAATGTGGTATTATCAGTATGTGAAAAATAAACTTGAATGGCAAACAATTGAAACACAATATATACCGCACAATTCTTCCATTTCCTGCACCAAGATCCCATTGCTTTTCATAAGGTGTATAAGGCTAGGTCGACAGTATGTATTTAGTGATAAAATACAATCTTAGTTGATGGTAAAGTTGTCAAATGAACAAAATTTATAACCACCAACATTTGTGCTAAAACTTCAGTTGTTCCCAGTGAAATGCTGCTTCAGGACACCAACCTCCATTGTTTTAAAATACTTTTTAAAATTTTCTACACAATGCAATCTTTTAGAATTCCTGAAGTTAAACGAAGCATAGATTGGGGACATCCACCATTCTCATCACAGCTGCTACAACATCATGGAACACATTGCAAGCTCAATGGGAAAGAAATTAACTGCCCATCTGTGCAGTGTATATTTCTTGGCTTCTCATGCCTGATTAGTGGGAGGATTTTTAAGTATGTGATAATCCAACCATTTCACAGAGATTTTGTGTGAAATCTGGACATGAACAATAAAACACAAAATCTTTCCTTTACCTGGAATTTTCTAAATGCAAGTAGAACCTAGTGGAAAAATAAATTATGTTATTGCAACTTAGCAAAGTATTCTAGAGAATTAGTGTCTCCAAGTCAGATAGTTAAGGATCAATGATCTCAAAATAGCATTTGATGGCCACTAGATATGGACCCTTCAGGGTACAGGGATGAAGTAATACTTAAAATATGGGAAGGAGGTTAAATCAGTTTTTCATGACAAAAATATAAATGCAGCTTGGGAATCAAAACGTTTGGATATGACTTTGCTAGTCTGCATTTGCTAGTCCATCAAAACACACACAAATTCTGTCCTAGCAAACAGAAAACTCTTCTCAGAAGAACAGTCAACAGTTATAAACAGTGGGTTTATAATAGTAAAGGTAACAAAATTAGTGGAAATTTAAAAAACAACAATCACTATAATAAAATATTTTATGGTAAAATGATTGAGATACTTTAAAATTATTTCTATTCTATACAGTGTACAGCCTGAGCAAGTACTAAGAGATGGTGAAATAAATGTGTAGCATGTTTAGGTTCTGTCAATATTTGTAATTTGTCTACTTTGTGGAGCAAAAACACAAAAGTTTGGAAAATAAATAAAGTAAAGAAAGACATCTAAATCAAAAATATACTCTTTACTTTGCAACCAAAAATAGAAAGGTAATATATGTGGCAAAATATTGCATATTATGCAGTCATAGCCTGAAAAATAATTCATTATTTAGGTAATTTCAGCCTTCCATGAAAAGGAAAAAAGAAGAGAATGAAAATACTAGTCCTTTTAATACAGTTAACATTCAAATTATTTCTAAATGTCAGCTCCTTTCACTCTACATTTTAAGAAAGGACTTTAAAAGCAAATGAGATGTAGCTTTGCTAAAATAGAAGCTAAAGAGTTGGGAATAGGGATCAACTAGCCAGCCTGGATAAATTTAGAGTTTAATTTGGAAAAGTGTGCTTTATTTGTCAGTTTTTGAAGCAAAAATCCTGTTTAAAAACATCCAAATTTCAGTTACTTACTATTATATAACAAGCATTTGTTCTCCTGCTTACAGGTCTATGGCTGAGAAGAGGCTTGAGTAAACTCAGCTGATCTTGAATAGGTAGTTCTGCTTCAAACAGTGGTTAGGTTCAGCTTAGATATGTCCTGTGGATTGGCCCCAAGTCTATGTGATATGTCTTTTATTTCACTTGGTTAGAAGCTACCCAAGGCATGTTCTCTTTGGAATGGCAGGAGTGCAAGGGCCAAGCCAAACTACAAAAGCACATTTCAAGGCCTTTGAAGACACCACAACCACTTCTAATCCACTGGCCAAAGAAAGTCTCACGGCCAATCCCTGAGTCAAAGATTTAGGAAAATACACTGTGGTATGATGAAAGTAGGTACCAAAGTCATTCAGTACAGGGATGTTGGGGGAAAAGCCACAATATACAATATAGATTGAAGCAGAGAATTCATGGAAGAAATATATAACACATCCTTAAATAGCTCTTTGCTGCCTGCAGTGAAAATCACAGGCAGAATGGAGGAATTGGTTCACTAAACATTTTGTTCTGTGATAAAAATCCTGAGATTTGCATTGATTTTATTTTCAACACAAACTGATTACCCCGAGTGAATGCAAAGACTCTTTGAAGGAACCGACCATCATAACTATCTGAATAGGGCGAGGGGAGGGGAGGCTGATACTAAAGAATCTCAGCTAGACATAGAGTATCCAGTAAGGATTATTTATTTTTTGCTTTCAGTTTTACTCTGACTTTGATTTTTCATACTTTGCTGCCAGCAGGATATAAATGTATAGGGAGATATCCAACTAGGAAAACAAAGTTATCTATCCATGAGTAGGTATTAATATTTCTCTTTTAAAATAATTTTTAAGTTGCTCGAAATATTACATATTAGTACTAAATAAACCAGAAATACAGAGTAAATTATAAATAAGTTCTTGTGTGTAATCTAAATTCTCAGTCCATTACTATTCTCTACCATATTTTAATTCTCTACCAAATTATATGTTAGCCACTTTGTTTACCTATGTTGATAAAAAGATGAATATGACACGTTTCCCTGCATGAAGAGGTGTGCTCTTGAACTTAATCTTCTTAGACAGTCTTTATATATTTCTAGTAGTTGTTTTTTTTCTTTTAAGAAAAATGCACAATAATAAAAAATACACTTCACTAGAGTTTATGAATTTGAGTTTTAGCTCTAAGTCTGTCTCTAATTAGGCTAGAACATACTGTATCTACTTCGTCTTCTGGAGAGTTGGAATCATGGTACCTGTCACACACATATTATTAGGATTTCCATGATGTGCAAATAGAATTGTACATAATATCAAATTAAAGAGAACTATGAAATTTACCCTTTAGTGTTGATTTTACTAGTGATTCTTTGGTCACTTGAGTAAATAATAAAACTTAACATTTGCATCTTGCTTTGAAATTTTAAGAAATATTTTCACATATGTTACGGAATAATGACCTTCCAAGTATGTCTATGTCCCAATCCCTGAGACATGTGAATATGTTCTTCACATAGTAAAAGAGACTTTGCTCGTGTGATTAAGCTAAGTAACTTGACTTAGTGAAGTTATCTTAGGTTACCTATATAGATCTAATGTAATCACAGGGTCCTTGTGAGAGGGTGGCAAGAGGGTCAATGTGAAAAGAACACAACGTACTGCAAGCAGAGTTAGAGTGATGTGACCAACAGCCAAAGAAAGTAGAGAGCATCTAGACTAGAAAAAGTAAAGAAATGATACTACTCCTAGAAACTCAAGAAAGAACTGGCCTGCTGATACATTGGCATTAGCCCATAGAGACTGATATTGGACATCTGGCCTCTAAAACTAAAGATAAATTTATATTGTTCTAGGTTAATAAATATGTAGTAATTTGTTTCAGCAGTGTACTAGTCAATTTTCCAGAGAAATAGAATCAATACGAGATATCTATAGAATATGTGGTGTGTGTGTGCGCATGCGTGTGTATGTGTGTAGATATCCATTAAAGGAGATTTATCGTGAGGAATCATCTCACAGTATTTTCAGAGGCTATGAAGTCCCAAGATCTGCCATCTGCAAGGTGAAGACCCAGGAAATTCAATCCAAACCTAAAGGCCTGAGAACCAGGGAAGCTAATAGTATAAATCTTAGTCTCAGGACAGGAGAAGGTGAGATGAGATGTGCCAGCTCTGTGAGGCAGGAAAAAAGGGGCAAATTCTTACTTCCTCAGCCTTTTGTTCCATTGAGGCTCTCAACAGATTAAATGATGCCCACCCATATGAGGAAGAATTATCTACATTACTATGTCCACCAATTGAAATGTTAATTTCATCTGAAAATACCCTCACAGACACACCCAGAAATATTATAATATTCGATCCGGGCACCCCATGGCTCAGTTAAGTTGACATAAAATAATTAACCACTGCAAGCCTTATTAACTTGGCACCCATACTCATTTCTTTTTACCGTACCTAATAAACAAATGAAGATAATAATAAGGTCATAATTCCACCTAGCATGTTACAACTATCCTGCACACAACCAACAAATGCACAGTCCCTTTCCCAGAAGAGGAGATAAAGTCCTTGAGTGATGTTTACTCTTCTCCTTGATATTCAGTTACTTAACTACTATGATACATAATTAACAATATTGGGACATGAACAGAAACTTTTCAAAGGAAGACAGAATAATGGCCAGCAAACATTTAAAAAAATGTTCAACATCTCTAGTCATAAGGGAACTGCAAATCAAAACCACAATGAGACATCACCTAACCCCAATGAGATTGGCCTTTATCAAAAAATCCCAAAGCAACAAATGATGGTGAGGATGTGGAGAGATAGGAACACCCTTACACTGCTGTTGGGACTGCAAATTAGTGCAACCTTTGTGGAAAAGAATTTGGAGAAACCTCAAATAACTACAAGAAAAACTACCTCTTGCTCCAGCAATAGCACTATTAGGCATCTACACAAAGAAACACAAGTCATTCTATAATAAAGACATCTGCACTCAAATGTTTATGGCAGCACAGTTCACTATTCAAGATGTGGAAACAACCCAAATGCCTGTCAATCCATGGGTGGATTAACAAAATATGATATATGTATACAATGGAAGACTACTCAATTATAAAAACTGACAGTGATCCAGAACCTCTTATATTTTCCTGGATAGAGCTTAAGCCCATCCCCCAAAGTGAGGTGTCACAAGAATGGAAGAATAGGCACCACATGTACTAGCCATAAAATTGGCACTAACTGATCAACACTAAGGTGCTCACACAGTAGTAATATGTTTTGGGGGTTGGGGCGTGGGGGCTGGGTAAACTTACAACTAATGAATGCAGTGAGCATTGTAGGGGAGAAAGGGCATGCCTCAAATAATAGTTTGGGTGTGGCAAAGTCAGAACATGTAACCAAAATGTTTGTACCGCCATAATATCCTGAAATAAATAAATAAATTATAAAGGCAGAATAAAAAGCCAAAAAAAACACACAATATTTAAAAACTATGATATAAAATCAATACATCTTATGTGATACGGGAATATGAGAGGAAAGAAAACAAGGATATATCAATCTATTTATCTACCTATCATCTATCTATCCTCCACCTACCAGGGAGCTAGCTGATCACTCCAGGGAATGGTGCCATATTTAGGGCTCAGTGTTGGTCTCTGCTACTGGTAGATTTGGCACTTGGTAGAGACCATAGCCAGGTAGACCTTGGAAAGTGTTAAGTCCCTATTGCTAATTTTATGCATAATCTCCATCCTTGACACCATGGGTGCTCTTCACATGAACCCATTGGGCAATGACAGGAGTGCATAAGAGAAGAAGCTGACTGACATTCACAGAACAGGTCATCCTACCCATTTGGTAAAATCCTCCTATGCCAAGGTTACCTTTCAGTGAGTATTCACATTTTTATGTTTTTTGTCTATTCAGAGAAGATATCTCTCCCCCATATTTTTTTGTGAACAATTTTTCTATCATGTTCCCTGACCATCCAGCCAAACCACTGGCCACAGCCCATGAATTGATATATTGCCATTACTCTGGCCAGTTCTCTTTCCAAGCAAAGTGAACAACCAGGTGCACTGCTTAAAGTTCTGCCCATTTGGAGAATCGATATTTACCACTATCCTTAAGGAATATCCTAGAGAGGGGTTGTAGTTTTGCATCTGCCAACTTTTGGCTAGTGCCAGCATATCCTGCAGAGCCATCTAGAAATGAAGCCTGAGTCTTTCTTCCTTTGTCAACTGATTATAGGGAACTATCTGTGAGGCTGAAGATGGTGGCTGGGAGAGAGAAGGCATCATAGTAGGAATGGGCACCATGGGCATTTGAACCACTCCTTCAGGTAACTTACTGGTGGCTTCAGGGCATCCTTGGCCCATTCACTTGACATAATGTTGTTCTGCACACCTAAATTTATGATTTCACAGGTCAGATAACACCCAGCTTATAATGAGCAGCTCAGGTTGCATGGTAAATTGATAGCCCATGGTTAAAAGTTTAGTCTCTGCTAAGGCTCAGTAGGAGGCCAAGAGCTGCATCTCAAAAGGAAAGTAGTAATCATCAGAAGATGGCAGGCATTTCCCCAAAATCCTAAATGCCTCTGCTGCATTTCACATAACAGGGCCTGTCAAAGACACAAAATACCATCCCTATTTGCTACTGAGACTTCAAGCACCATTAGATCTGTTGAATCATATCGTCCAAGTAGCAGAATATCTTGCACAGCAGCCTGAATGTGTTGCAGAGCCTTCTCTTATTCTGAGTCCCATCTAAAAGTAGCAGTCTTTGGGGTCACTAGGTAATGGACCATAATAACATATCCGGGGAACATGTTGCCTTTTATTTTATTTATTTATGTATTTTGCAGTTAGTCTCTCCCACTGTTGGTTTTTTTTTAAATTTCAGAATATTACAGGGGGTACAAATGTTTTGGCGTTTTGTTTTTTGCTTTTTAAAAATTTTTTTCCTTTTTTTAATTTCAAGATATTACAGAAGTACAAATGTTTAGTTTACATGTATTGCCTTTGCCCCACCCAAGTCAGAGCAACAAGCGTGCCCATCCCCCAGACAGTACACACCACACCCATTAGGTGTGAATATACCCAAACCCTCCTCCGCCTCCCACCTGCCCAACACCCGATGGATGCTACTGCAATATGGGCACATAAGTGTTGATCAATTAGTACCAATTTGCCTCTTAAATCCAAAAAGGTCAACTAGGCTTTACATTTCTTTCTTTCTTGTAGAAGGGATCTGATGCAACAACTTATTCTTTACCTTTTATGGGATATCTTGACATGCTCTGTAACACTGAACCTCTAGAAATTTCACTAACATAGAAAGCCCTTAAAGTTTAATGAGATTCATTTCCCATCCTATGGCACACATTTCAAATTTCCTGCAAACTAAATTATGAAGTGAGACTGGAGAGTTGACATACCCTTAAGATAGGACAGTGAAGGTGTATTACTGGACTTCCAGCTAAAAGCAAACTGCTTCTGGTGGCCCTTATGGACAGATATGGAGAAAAATACATTTATTGATCAATAGCTATATATCAGGTATTAAGGGATGTGTTAATTTACTCAAGCAATAAAACTACAGCTGGTACAGCAGCTGTAGTTGGAGTCATTATTTTGTTAAGCTCACAATAATCCACTGTAATTCTTCAAAATCCATCTATCTTCCATACGTGCCAAATATGTGAGTTAAATAGAGATGTAGTGGCAATCACCAACTCTGCATCTTTTAAGTCCTTGATGGTGACACTAATCTCTGAAATCCTTCTATTGCTTTTGATTTTCTATTTTCCTAGACAAAGACAGTTCTACTGGCTTCCACTTCATTTGTTTCAACATAATAGCCCTCACTTCATTGGCCAAGAATACCAGTGGAGGGTTCGGCTCTCTGCTCAGTATGATTTGACTTCTTTAACCACCTGGATCTGAATCAGCAATTCCCTGTTTAGGATATTGCCTTTGTTTTTACAAAATATTTTTATGTCTCAAATGGAAGGAGGAGTGTCTAACAGTCCTATATATGTTTCTTCTATTTCACAGGCTGTTGCATCTCTGGATGTGGTTGTCGAGTCTTTCTAGCCATGGTAGCACTATTTGTGTGGAATTCCCTATTGATCAAGTCTGAAGAATCGTTTTCTGGAATAGATTGCACTAGTAGCCATTCTTGATCTTTCTTTTCCTCTCTTAGTGTCTCTTACACGTCCAGGCCAGTACCACAGCATAGATAAGAAAAGCAAGGTACCCATGC
Source organism: Cheirogaleus medius (assembly GCA_008086735.1). Lineage (NCBI taxonomy): Eukaryota > Metazoa > Chordata > Mammalia > Primates > Cheirogaleidae > Cheirogaleus > Cheirogaleus medius. The sequence goes on along the minus strand of VBSM01000272.1, from coordinate 22,936,431 downwards.
TTTATGGAGAGAAGAGAATAATCTTTCACCATTCTCTTCTTTCTCATTAAACTTGTAAAATATTAGGAAATATGGTATTTTTGTTGATTTAGAAATCCAAGTAAGTTTATCTGTCAAATTGTAAAAATGAAGTAGGAAATATATGTATTTTAACCAAAATATGGAGAACGTTTTGTTACAACAAACAAAATAAGTAATAAGAAATAATAATAATAACATAAATCTAAAGGATGCAGCTATGGACATGTTGGTTAAAAAGTTGTCCTTAAATACATTTACATATATTTTTACATGTATGATAGAGTTTCAGTTTGATAATGAAATGCAATATTTTACTAAAATTTCAGCCTAGAAATGGCATATTGTGCCTATGGATTTTGTACACTGAGGATAAAATTTAGGGACATCATCATTTTATGTTACCATAGGGTGCATTGAAAGCTTATGAGGCCTTAACATTGCTGGATCAAGAATCCAATTCTGAATTTGAATTCCGAATTATAGCTTGAATTCTGAATTATAGCTTCTACTTTTTACTTCCTTTGGAAAGAATCTTAAACTTTCTGTATCTTTTTCTCTCATATGTAAAATTAAATGGTGCCTAGTCTGTGTATTTATTTTAATCATTGAATCAGCTAATACCAGTTATAATTTTTAACACAGTCCTTGGCACCTAGTACTCAACAGACGCTGGCTAAACTTATTATAGCCTTCAGTATGCTATGGATGACTGAGAAAGATGTGTGGTTGTGACATGAATAATTAACCTGGTTGGAGACATCACTATGGATCAAAGAACAGCTAAAACAGAGATGGATGGTTTCTCTACAATGATACTTTCTTTAGGTTGCAGGGTAATGTCAGAGTAATATATGGCAAGAAGGGCCTGAATATTTGTGTCCTGCTGCTGAAGTTCAGGAAGAGGATATCTTTTCATCTTTTTAGGGGGATCATGTATGCAGTGTCCAGGTGCAGGTGTCCAGGTGCAGGGTGTCCAGTGTATTACGTAAGCTTCTATAAGTTGTAATTTGGGTCAAGCAGGTTATAGATCTATAGTGATTTAACTATTTTTACCTTAATATCATATGGATTGGTGAATAGTTACATAAAATTACTGTTCCCTATTCTTCTTGGATATATTTATGTTGAACAGATGTAATTCTCTATTCTGTCCTGCCTTAAGTATATTTTGTTAGATATTTCCTATGCTATTCTTATAATTCTATCTCAAATTATATATCCTTCATATATAATGATTGAAAATTATAACTTATTTTTCTGGTTTTATATACAGCAACTGTGTGAGACAAAAGCAATCCATTTTACCTGAATAACTAAAATGTCTACCTTATAAAAAAATTCTGTATTTAAATTTTATTCTTTACTGGGTTAATACCCATTAGAGCCAAGTTTCCACTAAATGTTCAATAACTGCTAGAGATCTCAAAATTGAAGAATATACTTTCAAATTTATTAACTTAAGAAACTATCCATTATTATGCTTTATAACTGTCTAGGACTATTATTCCAAATATAAGGGATGTGATAGGTCATGAGACTATTTTGTGTTTTCAGGTTAGTCCTAACTCAAATAACTGTTTTTAAAAACCCCACTTTTAACTATCCATAATATATAATCACCATTCTTCCTTCCTGCAACAGATTAAAGCAGCTTGCAAGTTATAAAACTGATTTAATTCTGTGTAGTAAATGCCTTTCCTCAAAATTTAAACTCCTGTTCTTTTTTTATATATCAAGAATATTTCTTGGTAATAAATATCACTTTGTTGCTGGATTTTTTTCCAGCTTTGATATTTCATAAACTGTATATTTTCAAAATTTTTTATTATTCATAAGAGAGTTCAGAATTGCTGTTCTTTCTATTGCTACAGGATGATTGCTTGTTTTCTCTCCTGGGACATATAAATGCATGAGAGAAGCTACTCCTGGGAAAAGTTGGATCCAGAAGAGGGTGCTAAAACTATGTGGTGGAGCCTACTAACAAATAAAGCAAAACAAAATAAATCTTGAGGTAAGTCATGTTGTGCACGGAAATTTTATATCTTTATGCAATAATTTTAAGTGCTATTTTTATTTTTACTATTCCCCCATCACCCTTCCCTTTTCTAAATGAAATTCAGTCTGCCAATGCTTACAGTTATTTTATTAGGTTTTGTTGTTGGTAGTAACTGTTGGTTTTACCAGATATTTAATTTCAACAGCTGTATATGAATGTAATACTATTCTTACAATTAGGTGATACTAGATACTACACAAAATGCATTCTGGTCACAGAAAAAATAAATAAACAAAAACATACCTCATCCTTTCAGTATGACAACCATCTTTGAGAAATTTGAGAACCATCACTTTATATCTTAAGCTTCATTTCAAACAATATAGTTGCAAAGCACTTTCACATATCACAGACTTTTGCCCAAATTTTATAGAAGGGTAATTTGTGCTTCAAAATTTTGAACTGAATTGCTATTAATCGGGGAAGAATTGCCAGATCTCAGAATTGAATGCAAATCTTCTGATTCCAAATATTTCTATAGCTCTTAGAGACTGACATATGACATGCAAATATTAATAAAAAATAAGAAAGATATTACAACTTATGATTTGAAATATTGTGATTAAAATAGAAAAGTACACATTATACTTAGAGTTTAATAAACAATATCAAAATTTTTTTAAACAGAATGCTAGAAGCTGTCATGTTTAATAATCTTTAAGAAAAAACTTTGGCCAGTGAAGCTTCTTTTTTAAAGAATGCAAAGTCAATATATCTATTTTTTCTTCATTGAGTATCTCTGAAACAATAAAATATATCTGCATTTAATCACTGAGAAAAGGTTTATGTATGATATAAAGTAAAGAATAGGTAATATTCTGCTTAATTTTAAAATTTAGTTATACTAAGTACTGCATATTTTTGTCTATAAAATTTTGTTTCGATCATGAGCTGGAGTATATTTATTTTGTGTGTTTTTGCCTTTTATCCCCTAACTTCACCAATTTGGCTCAGTTCAAAGTATGGGAAACCTGTTATAGTTCTACATATTAAGATATTACCATGTGCTTATAACTATGCTAAAGATCACAGGATGCATATGGCATAGCCCTAGCCCTCACCAAGTTGATAGTCTAATGGGGAAGACAGATGTGTAGTCAGATTATTTTAATGCATGAATTAAAGAGTTGCCCAGGAAGCTACAGGATTACAGCTGGAAAAATAATGCCCGAATATGTCTTGCTTTCTGTAGTTCTTTTAAAACATTTGCTCACTTTACATAAAAACTATGTTACAGAACCTCACTTTCTTTAACTTCAATAATTATGTACTCTGATGAAAGAAGTTCCCTGAGTTGCTGGCTTTGGCCCTGCAAGTATCCAAGGGAACTGCTCAAGGCTTTATGCCTCAGTGGCTAAATTTATCCCTTAATAATACATTCTTTTTATGTGGAAAAGGAATTTGAGAAAAGTGAATCACATTTTTTTCCCTTGCATCTCATGTGCTAAACTGGCCTCCTCTGAGTGGACACTCTGAATGCTATGCAGGTAACTAAAACCCTGTGAAACTATTCAAACTTTAACCTAACCACTTGAATGTGGGGGGAGGGTAGAATCCATATATCACTTATCACACTGCTCTGTAACTGCCAAATTACTACCTGTATCTCCAAGATCTCCTCACAGAGATTTCTGTATGCACTGTTTTACTCACTGATCCTGGCATTTGCTATAAGCACATAATTCAATATGCTCAATAAATATATGTGGAATTAACTGAGACAGGACTTGAAACCAGCTCCTGAAACTGAAAGACTTTTTCTTTCACTGCTAGGATACCTAATGCTGTTTCCTAACATGTGAAGTTCCTGAGAAAAGAAGGGGAAAAAGGTTTTATAATGTAATACCAAATAGCTACTTAAAATAGATTCAAATCATTTTAAAAGGCTGCTTCCTTATGTAGGCACTTGATTTGGGGAAACATTTGATTCACTTTGGTTATTCAAGGCTGTATCTTTGATATAAAATTCTAAGTCTCTAGCTGGGTACTATAAATTGTCAGTGAGTCAGACTCCCCAGGGAGCAGATATGCATCGCTGATGGCACAGGCACAGAGGAAAGGGCATGCGACAAAGAGCAGATTAGAGGATTACTAATATCACCTCCATCAGCAAAACTCACACCTCATGAAAAGCATACACTGGGCTATAGAAGAACTGGACTATAGCTTGGCCATGCTGTTGAACAAAGGAACACTCAAGTAGTTAATATTTAGCATGTTACTGTAACTATACCAGCATTTGTTGGCCTAAGATATCCTATTTCCATTCTTTTATTTTCATTATTTTTGTGTCCTCCTATTTAAAGTGTCTCCTGAAAGCAACATAGATATCTTTCTTCTCTACAAAATATGTCTTAGTTCTTTTAGAGTTTTATCTTTAATTTTCCTTTATCAAAATTTACATCTTACATCAAATTTGATCATCAAACCTAGTATTATTTGTACATTTTGATTTCATTATTTAAACCTTTTGAAATTAGGTGGTAACAATGAGGCCCAACAGAGTCAACTTCCATCCTTGGGATGCACTTCTACATTTTAATTACAGAGTGGTACAGTCAGTTACTTTTTGATCTAAATGAAGAAGTTGGTTAGAGTGAAGAAACTCGCTAATAATGTCATTTAATTAAAAGACACTATTCTCATTACAACCCTTTCTTTTAGATGATTAATAATGTATCCATGAAAAATCATGCTGAGTCCATTACTTTTCCAAAAATATATTCTCATAGCTAATAAGTGTGGATGGAAAAAAATGTATTTTACAATATGTAAATCAGTGTTTCAAAAGTATTTTCTATTTAATTTTAATGAATTGTTATACTTATTATTATTAATATATTTTGGGTAAGATTCACATATGTGTTTATTTAAAATGAGTTCTTTTTAGAAATATATGTGTATATGATTTAAATGATTCTTCATAAATAATGTTAAAATTGTTTGTTTTTCTTTTTAACAAGTTGAGAATATTTGGAACACTTCCACATCTCAGGCTTTGAATGGAATGAGTTTCTTATGGTTTCCTTTTAGTCTTATTTTCTTTTGGCCTTCTCTAGCTAAAAGCCTGTTTAGGTAGCTACATAGTAATGGTCTGTAGAAAGGCAACATGGAAGAGTATGTATTCCTCCAATAGACCATTTAATTTATTAGGTTTGGTATCTTTACAAAAGTGCTGAAAGAGTTCTATAAACTCTGAGCAGTGGTTCCTAACATTTTGGCACCAGAGACTGGTTTGATGGAAGACAATTTTCCCATGGACCAGGCTGGTGAGGCAGGGTTTCATGCAGCGGTGGGGTGCAGAGCTAAGGTGGTGGTGGGAGGCGTTTCCTAACAGGTCACAGACCAGTACCAGATGCCAATCCGGGGTATGGGGACTGCAGATAGAGGACATCTGGATGAGTTTATATTTAGCATTTTAATGATATTCCTATACTTAGTGTTTTAAAATCCTTTTGAGCCAAACAGATTTTAAAAATGTTGTTTGTAAGACACTTTTATTAAATCTAGGTGATCAGATAAGATTGGTATCAATTATTTTTGATTTACCAATTGCTAATCTTCGTGTGATTATCTTTTTTACATTTCACCATATTCACCGATGTCATATCAACAAAGATGAGGAAATCTGCCCAGTTTCAGACAATAAAAGGATGTCTTTTACATGCTGGCTATTCAAAGCAAAGTTAGTGATAATGTTTTCTTTCCCATGATTTCAAGTTTGGGGAAGTGTGAAACATTTGCTTGTTCCAGGAAGTAAGGAAATTATACACACACACACACACACACACACATATATATATATATATGGTGCGTTTCTGTGTGTATACATGAGTATATACACACATGTGTATACACACAATACCTATATATCTATTATATGTATATATAATAGATATGTGTGTATGTATATAATATATATACACATATATGAATGCATATTTGTATATAGCAGAGTTGTCACAAAGAAACATGTGCCAGCTCAAAAAAAATGCTACTAGCCATATCTGGGACAAATTTTAACATGAAACTGAAAAATTAAGAAATTGCGTATTTGTTCTAATAATGAATAGTTGAATAATTATGAGGAAATGGAATCCTTTCACTTATGGTAGAATGGTGAGCACAAATTACTAACTGTAGACAAAGTAGTACACTGAGAAAATTTAGTATGTTTTAACCAATACAGTAAAGACTGGCTCGACAAAAATCATCAGTGGATACCAAATCTAGGGTAACATTATGATTGACAGCGGGATGTTTGTGTGGAATTTAACTGCCTCTCCAATTCTTTCTTGGCATCATCCACAATTAATTCCAGTATACAAAGGATTTTCTACCTTATTCCTGCTTCTGAAATGTTTTCAGTCTTGCAAAAATGTGAACAACACTTTTAACATCTCTCTACATCTCTGAGTTGAAATGGGAAAGCATCGATACTCTTTTGTATCTGGCTTGCTTGCTTTTGAGATCCATCCATGTTATTACCTGTAAAAAGAGCTCATTCATGTACTTGTTTAGGACATCATAATTTATATATTTCAGCTATTGATGGATCTTTTTGTTGTCTCTAGTTTGGAATTATAATACAGAAGAATGCTCTTTTATTGAGTTTGAAGTATTATATTTAGGAGGTTTAATTTTCATTTTCTTTAGAACTAATGATCTTGAACAAATACATGTAATTATTGGCCACTTGTACATCTTTTGTATGGAATGTCTAAATCTTCTGTCTACATATTTGGAGATTTTTAGAAAAATCTAAGAGTTCCTTATTAGTCTGCATACAAGTTCTTTGCCAGATAAATGCATTGTAAATATTTTTACTAATTTGGCTTACCTTTTAATTTTTTAAATGATTTGTTTTAAAGAGCAGACATTTCAAGTTTTAGTGAGGACCAGTTTATTAATTTTCTATCTTATGATTACACATTTTTGTATCTCATTTTAAAATGTTTGCCTATTACACATTTGTAAGAAGATATTCTCATATACTCCTCTTGAATTTTTATAGTGTTATATTTTATATTTAGGTCTAGAATACGCCTCAAACAATTTTTTGTTTTTAGAATGAGGGAGGGGTTGATGTGTATATTTTTCCTGTGGATATTCAGTTCTTCTATTAACATTTATTGAAAAATTATCTGTGTACCCTTGATCACCTTCTTTTACCTATTCTATTTCTGTACTCTCTATTCTGTTTTTGTTTATCTGTCTTTTCAATGTTTTAACCACTATCACAACATCTTTGGTTACCAAAGCCTTATGATAAGTCTTGAAATTAAGAAGTATAATTTCTACAACTTTTTTTTCAATATTGGTTAGCTAACCTAGGATATTCTAAAGTTATTTTTAACCATGTTTATGATTTTTATGTTTTAGTAAGTGTGGTTTTTAAAACTTTCATTCATTCTTAATTGCTACTAGTATATAGAAATATAATTAACTTTTAATACTAACCTTGAATTTGATGACCTTGTGAAATTCACTTCTTAACTAAATGGAATTGACTTTCATATATGTTATGAGGCAGGGAGACAACTACAGCAATTTATATTATTACAAGCTCATTAGTTTAAATATATATGTATATTTTTATTACTGATGTGCATTTATAAGTTTGAAAATCACCCATTTTATTTTTATTTATTTTTATTTCAGAATATTATGGGTGTACAAATGCTTAGGTTATGTATATTGCCTTTGCACCGCCCAATTCAGAGGGCCATCCCCCAGACAGTGTGCAGTGGATGAGTAGAACTCCATGGTATACATATACCTCATTTTGTTAATCCACTCATATATTTAGGAGCACTTGGCTGTTTCCACATCTTGGCAATTGTGAACTGTGCTGCTATAAACATTTGAATGCAGATGTCTTTATTTTAAAATGTCTTTTTTTCTTTTAGGTAGATACCCAGTAGAGGGATTGCTGGATCAAATGGTAATTCTATTTTCACTTCTTTGAGGTATCTCCATATTACTTTCCCCAGAGGTTGTACTAATTTACAGTCCCACCAGCAGTGCATGAGTGTACCTATTTCTCCACATCCACATAAACATTTGTTGTTTTGGGACTTTTGATAAAAGCCATCCTCACTAGAATGAAATGTTATCTCATTATGTTTTTGATTTGCATTTTCCTGATGATTAGAGATGTTCAGCATTTTTTCATGATTGTTGGCCTTTATCTTCCTTTGAAAAGTTTCTGTTCATGTCCTTTGCTGACTTTCTAATGGGGCTGTTTGATTTTTCTTGCTGATTTGTCTGAGTTCTTTATAGAATCTAGTTATTAGCCCTTTATTGGATGTATAGAATGCAAATATTTCTCCCATTCTGTAGGTTGTCTGTTTGCTCTAGTGATAGTTTCTTTGGCTGTGCAGAAGCTTTTTAATTTGATTAGGTCCCATTTATTTATTTTATTTGTTGCTGTGATTGGTTTGGGGTCTTCTTCATATTCTTTGCCTAAGTCAATGTCTATAAAAGTTTTTCCAACATTTTCTTCTAGAATTCTTAGGGTTTCATACCTTAGGTGTAAGTCTGTTATCTATTATAAGTTGATTTTTCTGAGAGGTGAAATTGTAATTTTATTTACATAGAGTTGTTCATATTCTTTTATAAATGTCTTAATGTTTGTAAAATGTGAAGAACTAACTGCCTTTTCATTTGTGATATTGCTAATACCTTCTTTTTTGAAAATTTGTCATTCTTTCTTAGGACTTATGAATTTTATTATTTTTTTCTAGGAACTAACTGTTGTATTTTTTTTTTTTACCTTTTCTATTTAGTATTTTATTTAGACTTATTTTTTTTTATTTTAGACTTGCCTTTATGATCTTCTACTTCTAGTTCTTTATGTTCAATTTTCTGTTTCCTTTTAAATTTCTTGAAAGGGATCCTTACAACTTTATGATTAGCTTATCTAATTTTCTGATGTATGCAATCAGAACTATACTTTTTTCTGTATACACAATTTTAGATACATCCCATAAATATTGGTATATCATATTTTAATTACTTCTCTATTTAATGTTTAATATTTTTAGTGTAATCTATGGGTCATTTAGAAGTATGTTGCTTACTTTTGAAAGATATGGGTATTTTAAAATTATGTTTTGATTTTTAGTTCCTCGTTTTATTCCATTACTATGCATATTTGTGTATTTTTAATAGACCATGTGTTTTATAGTTGTTGACAAATGATTTGTCATCTGTCTATTTTATAAGTTACTGAAAGAAGTGTAGTAAAATCATTACAATTGTGCCTATATTTATTTCACCCTTTAATTTTGTCAGATCGTTACTATTGTTACTTAATAGATTTTTATTATTGTAAAATCTTCTCTTTGCCTCTAGTAATACTACTTGCTATAACAAACCATGATTATTTTAAAGTTTATGTGTGGTAACTCCATAATATAAATCTGCTATTTCTCTGCTTCTATTAATTGCATATTCAATTTTTTCTTGGTCTTCTCATGTGCTTGGTAAGTGCCAGATGCTCATTACATAAAACTATAAAGATAATTTGAGGCTTTGGTTAATACCATTGTTCTCCAGAGAGGACTTACTTTTGAATTTGGAGGCATCTAATATGATACCATAAGAAATACCAATCATGGTCACCCAAATAAGATTCAGATGACTTGAAGCTTCAGTCCCTGTAAACATATTTACCCAGTTCACTATTACTAGTAGTGTTTAGTGCTTCCAAAGGATTTTCAGGGCCCCAAGATATAAGCATTCCTTAATTTCAGTTCCTGTCCTGCCAGCTCCTTAACTCTTTCAAACACAAATTTAGCTTATTAGGCTCTCAGTAACTGCTTGAAGAATTGGACATGAATAGAGGAGAAATGCAGGGAGACCAAAGGCTGAGGTCACCTCTCTAGGCTTCAATTCTCCTCCAAATCATGGGTTTGGACTTCTCCAATTTTTTCTTTATTACTAGTTATTCAATGTTTTGCAATGGAACCTCTCAGATTTTGTCATTTCTGTTAAGGAGAGAATTAACCTGAAGCAATTTTATCACCATTGTCAGAAGCAAAACAGTGGGCATATTTTTAATTTAATATGTCATTAGCAATCCAAGTTCAAGAGCAAAAATAAAAATCAAGGTGTACTAATCTCTACTATTTATTTTTAATTGAGTTTAAGAAAATAGTAATAAACTTTGCTTAATCCTATGTCTAGTCCAGTTCCTCATAACTTCAGTTCAGGACAATTGCAAGAAGTTTTATAAGTAAGTTCCCTGTGAACTCTTCCTATTGCAAGCCATACTTTAAACTCTTCCTAAAATATTTTCTAAAACAAAGTTATTTTTGTCATTCTCCTCATGAAGATGTTTTCACCATTTATACAATACTTCCAAATGTCTTTATATTACATTTCAAATCTTTCCTAGTGTGACCACATCTCCATTTCCAAACTCATTTCTAACTACAGCCCCAGTTTTCTCTTGACCCCATCCATGATAGACTCCCATACATCAAGCATATCCTGCATTATTTCTGCTTATGAAATTTTTGCATTGGCTCAAACTAGAGTACTCTAATATTTTTAAAACTATGAAAAGTTTCCTGCCCTGAAAGAAAGAAAGTGAAAAAATATGATGGATGTACATCAAAGAAATACAGAGCCAACATGAAAGTACTCTCATTGGCCAAAGCTAGAACCACTAAGGAAAGAAAAAAAGGAGAGAGAGAGAGAGAGAACGAACTGGATTAAAACCAGGAGTATAGAACAAATATTTATAAGTGCACATTGATATAAATAAATAAATGGGGGACTAGATAAATATCCCATGCAGAAAAATGCTGATTAATTTATGTAGATACTTTCCCTTCAAGGAGGTTGACCTTACCTCTCACCCATTACGTGTGATCTGCACTGTGTGAATTTCTTTTAAATAGTATAGTCTAGAAATGATAAAAAAAAAATTAGGTAACTTACCAGTGGATAAACCTAGCAGACGCTACCTCAGCCATGTGTTATGATGATATATTATGGTATGATGAGAATGGCAATTTTACCTCAATGATCTTCCTATAAAAAATCTCATAACCTTAGTCTAATAATGAGAAAGATATTGGACAAATCCAAGATGGGAGACATTCTACAAGGTATGTGACCAATACTTTCAGAACTGTCAAAATCATCAAGAAAAATAAAAGCCTGAGAAACTGTTAGCCTCCTCTTAGTCCAGAAGAAGCTAAGGAGACATGACAGCTAATTGTAATGTGCCACCCTAGATGGGCTCCTGAAACAAAAAACAGATACTGAGGGAAACTGATAAAATCTGAACAAAATATGGAGTTTTTCCAGCAATAATATATCAACATTTGTTGATTACTTGTGACAAATTTAGCACAGTGAAGTAGGATAACAATAGGCATAATTGTGTACAGGGTGCATGGAAAGTTTCCAAACTGTCTATACGACTTTTCTGTAAATCTAAAATTCTTCAAACATATAACATATATATAAATCATTCTTTAAAAACATCACAGTGCCTACTAACATTCCTATAATAGTTTTATTAATCATTTGCCAAAAATGTAAAAAGATTTAAAGGGATATGAAAGCATATGAATTATATTATCTAAAACAGGGGGAGTCGTTGAAATTTCAAGCGAGGAGAATGACATAATCTAACATACATTTTTATTTTTACTTTTTATTTTTTTACTTTAATTTAATTTAGTTTTTTGAGACAGAGTCTCACTGCCACCTGAGCTAGCATGACATGACATTAGCCTAGCTCAGAGCAACCTCAAACTCCTAGGCTCAGGTGATCCTCCTGCCTCAGCCTCTTGAGTAGCTGGGACTACAGGTGGGCACATCTACACTCAGCTTATATTTTCTATATTTAAGTGACACAGGGTCTCACTCTTGTTTAGGCTGTTCTTGAACTTCTGACCTACTGCCTCTGTCTCCCAGAGTGCTAGTACTACAGGCATAAGCCACCACACCCAGCCCTAACATATATTTTAATAGAACAATTTTCAAAGGTCAGGTTCATCATTTTACTCCTAGATTCTTTATGTCAGACTGAAACATTTCCTTCTGTTGCAAGTGCTTACTTTTTGTGTCTCTACTTGGTAGTCATATAATTCAACTTTAGTTCATAATTAGTTTATTCATTGTTTCCATGAATACACTTACTATGCTAGACGTTAGATGTAAAAACAATGAAGGTTAGCATCCCTGACCTCAAAATTCCTACAGTGTAAGGTTAGGTAAGCAATATTATACAATTGGGTCATTGACAATCTGGAGAGATCTAAAAAACACAAGAATAGTGTAGAAAAGGGAAATTTTTCAGAGAAATTTATTTTTGTATTGAGATTAAGTCATTAGTATTATAGCAGGAGTGAAGTGAGTTGCACAAATAGATTATTTTTCTTTTCTTTAAAATTAAAATTAATAGCATGTCTTGATTTATTCTGATTACAGATAATGTATTTATATTATAGAACATTAAACACAAATTTAGATGAAAAATTGATAACTATTTTACACAAATATAAACATTTTGTATTGACATATTTCTAATATTGTTCCATAAGTATATTTGCTTTTTTAGCAAATTAGTCATACATATATGCAGATGTACTGTTTCTAACCTTTTTTCACATTATAATATTTTGCAGCTGTTTCTATGCCATTAAAAATATTCAAGATAAGGTAGTATTGGTAAAGACAACGTTATGAGCAAATGTAAAAGGATATATTGGAGCATAATTTATTCTGAAAATTACAAGTAATGAAGTATCACTGGAGAAGGCAAAGCCAAGAGAAAAACAAGACTAAAAGATATAAGAATGGTGAAATGGGTTTTGTCATGAAACTCTTTTATATCCATTACCCATATGTTAATTTAATCTTTTTAGTGATGAAGGATCACTGGAGAATGTAGACTAGCACGGTGACATACAAGCATGTTATTATATCTCTTTCTATACTGGATTGCATTGGATAATATTAAATAATATATGCCAGTTGCTAAGAGTGCTTAGTTGCCTAATGTGGGAAATATGTAAATGTTTTACAGTTAATAAGTGCTCAAAAACGAAGAAATGACTTTAAATTGAAATAAAATAATGAACAGCATTGCCATAAAATTTTGCTTATTGAATCTCCTTAATATCTGATAATAAAAATGTAAATAATCTTTTGTCAACTTTTGGCCTTTAGCCACCTGAATATGCTTTACTTTACATATTCACTGAAGTTACATGTTTTTAACAAACCATACAAGATATGATGCAATAAACTCCTTCATTAACCTTTATTGGATCTAGAAAACGACTTGGCATCATGAAGACAGTTTGAAGAATTTGGAAAAATAACTAGATTTAAAATAATTAGATTCAGAAACCTTAGCAGTAAAAACATTTATGAATTATGTTAAATCAAATTGATGGTACCAGTTATTATACATATTTTTCACTTGGATATTCTCTATCTATTCACACCAGCAACTGAAATATCACAATTAAGCAGTGTTCATTGAATTTTAGTACTCAATTGTTAGTCAATTATTATATTGACTAACTCAGCATCTCTTAGAGTTTTCCACCAAACACTACCCCAGTGAAGGGATCTTAACTTAAGAAAAGGGGGATGTTCCATTTAGTCAGTAGTCTTCTCACTAATATCTGGTTTTCTCCTCTTTTGGGGCACACTGAAGACTGAACTTCCTTGTTCCTCAATATCTGGGGCTTTGGGATTTGCTTTGGCAATCAGTTATGAATAGAAGTAATCAAAAAATTAAATTTAGGGGTAAAACACTCCTATAATCTTTCCCTCTGGCATAGAACATGTCTCCTGGATCAATAGGTAGACAGCCCTTACTGACATGCAAAAGAAGTAAACTTTTGTTGTTTTAAGCCTGTGATATGTTGAGTTAATGATATCACAGCAGTACCTATCCTCTCTGGACTTATAAAGGAATTATTACCTAGGGGGGAAAATGTTGCTTTGACTTAGGATACGGGGGACATGTGCTAAAAACAAAACAAAACAAAATTAAAAAAATCTGTTTATGAGATTTGAAAGGATGCACTGCATATTATACAGTTGAGGAATATTGAGTATAATTTTTTACGTGTGATAAACTGAAAGACACATTCATTTGGTACAAATCTTGCCTATGATAATGTATGATAGAAACTGTATGTAATAAATTTTTTTTTCTAGCAATGACATTATAAAAGTAGAATATTAATAACATTGGTCGTAGTTGGCTTGATCTAGCTAGGTTTTACAAGAAATTAATAAATTCAGAAAAGAGCTGGCCAATTAGCAAGCAGTGCCTGAAAATTTGGAAGGATTGCTTCAAATCTAAGCAGTGAATGATAAAAATAAGAAATGTTTTGAACAATTTTAAGCTATTTAAACTTAGACCTACTCAATATCTAGTCAAGAATATGACTTTTGTAGCTATTGTAAAGACAGACTTTTAATCTAAATACATAATAAATCTGAATAGATTAAATTATCACAGAGTAAAGGCACATTAAAGGATGTAGTATACAGTTGAATCTTTCAAATGAGCAAACTGTCCATATAAGTTTCTTCAAGCAATTTTTGCATTTTCCCTGTTCCAGCCTTAGAATTCACTACTTTTTTTCCCTTTTAAAAAATATTTTTAATTGCTATATAAAATTATAAATACATATTTATTGTGTACAACATGATGTTTTGAAATACACACACATACACATATACATTGTGAAATGGCTAAATCAAGCTAATTAACATATGCATTTCCTCACTAAGGAAAAAAGTATGGAGTTTCCTCAAAAAATTAAAAATAGTATCTACTACTTAAATGAAGTGTGGTTGTTCTTATTGGTGAATGGTATTTAGAAACCAAGCACCGTGTGCTGTTTTATCGTATGTGCTTTTGCCTCTGAATGAATGAGAGACCCTGGTCCTTTATTTAAATAACACTTATTCCAATACCTGATTTGTGTTTAATTGGTGGCCAGATGAAGAAACCTAATTAGACAGCTGAAATGGGGGCAGGACATTTTAGGGACGTGTGCAGCACGGGACAGGCCAATATGAAAGCATTAAATTATGATAGAGAGAAATGTAAGCAGCTGGAAAAATACACAACATTGAGAGATGAGACATGCAAGTAAAGCAAACACAGTTCTGTGCAAACAATAAGCAAGAGCAGAATGGATTCTGCTCAAAGATGTGCTCACGTTGGCACTGCCATAGATTCTCAGAATTAAATGAAAAATAAAAATATATATACAATCTCTATTATATTTTAGATACTAATAAAGTTGACTTATAATTTCTCATTTAATATATCTTGCTTTAAACTTTTTCTCACTTTAAAAAATGAGGATTTAAAGGAATTAAAAAAGAATGATTAGACAATTCTGTTTCAAATAAACTCTTCAAATTTCTCACAAAGATGTAAACAAAAAAAGAAATGAATGCATAATAAAAAAAGAAAGAAATTTGTGAAGAGTCATTTATGGCCAAAAAGCATTTTCCAATTAAGAAGAATGTTATCAAATGAATTAATAATATTAATTCATGCTTTCATTCATTAATTCGGTAAACATTTATTAAGTACCTGTTATGTTTCAGTTACTGTTCTATATGCTGGGAATATATTAACAGACAATCATTCTCTTGCCTAATTGGATATTCTGGTTGGCAAGAGGGTGAAAATAAATATGTTACTTTAGATGATAGTGCATGCTTCATATTAGAACAAAGCAGAACTAGAAAATAAACAATTTTTCAAAAGGTAGTCACAGAACCTTAATTAAGAAAAAGATGTGAAAGAATAAATTTCACATATCTATGAAAAGAATCTTCCAAATAGAGAGAACAGACCATCCAGGACAATGGTGACATTATCCACAAATAGCAAAGAGGCTGGAGCAGTGTGTGACAGGAAGAACATTAGAAGCTGAGATCAGAGGAGTAACAGTGAGCTAGATCAGGAAGAGTCTATAAATTACATTGGGACTTTAGCTTAACTCTAAGAGCAAAAGGAGCCATTGTAGAATATGGAGCAGTGGAATGAAATGATCAGCTTTCTTTTTTATTATTATTTCAGCATATTATGCAGGTACAAATGTTTAGTTTACATGTGTTGCCTTCCCCCCCAGAGTCAGAGCTTCAAGCCTGTCCATCCCCCAGATGGTGCACATCACACTCATTACGTATATATATACCCATCATCTCCTCCCCTCTCCCATCTGCCTGACACCCTAAAAATGTTATTCCTGTATGTGTACTTAGGTGTTGATCAGTGAACTCAATTTGCTGGTGAGTGCATGTGGTGCTTATTTTTCCATACTTGGGATACTTCCCCTAGTAGAATGGGTTCCAGGTCTATCCATGAAAATACAAGATGTGCTCAGCTTTTGTTTTTATAAGAGCACTGCAGCTGTTGTGTAGAAGAACAAAGGCAGAAGTAAAAAGGCTGATTAGAAAGCTATTGCAATTATGCACATCAGAGAAGAGGTGCCTTGAACCTGGGTTCTGTAGAGGAGATGATAGAATGCTGGATATAAGGTGAACTTTAAGGCATCAGGTCTTACAACTGGAGTTGATATGGGGTATGAAAAAATAGTAATGTTAAAAACGTCTTGAATATTTTAGCTTAAGTAGTTATCAGACTGCAATTGGGATTTACTTAGATGAAAGAAGACTATAAAAGAGATATATTTTGTGTAAAAAGGCAAGAAGTTCTCTTCTAAACATATTAAGTCAAAGTAGAAATGCTAAGAATCCAGTTGTTATGAGTCTGGAGTTCAAGATTTTACTTGCAGAAATACATTTGGATATTGTTAACATATAGATAATTTTTAAATTGATGAAACTAGATAAGATTATCTAGCAAATGTATGGAGATAAGTAGAGGAAGAGTAAGATGGATGAGAATGGAGGTATGTGGGAGACTGAGAGAAGAAGAATTATGTGGAGGAAAAGAAGAAAACCTGAAGCTGAGACTGGGTCATGCCAACATCTAAAAAGCGAGAATAGAAGAAACCAGCCAGAAACACTAAAAGTAGGGCCAGTGAGGAAGTAAATATCTCAGGAGTAGAGAAATGTTTCAAGAAGTAAGGAATGATTCCTTTACCTAATATTACTGACACTCTAAGCTAGGTCAGAGATGAACACTGGCTATTGAAGTAAGCAAAGTTGAGGTCATGTGCAGTCTCGGTGGAGTGGCTGGAGGATTACATATTTGAAGTGGGATCAAGGGAAAATAGCAAAGTGAAATCAGTCAGCTGTTGGAGATCTGCTGTACAAAAAAATAGAGAAATGAGGTGGTAGGAAGATAGACATATAGACAAGAGAGTTTTTCTTTTATGTATATATATATATTTATTTATTTTAGTATTTTATGGGGATACAAATGGTAAGGTTACGTATATTGCCCATGCCCCCCTCCCCCTTCAAGTCAGAGCTTCAAGCGTGACCATCCCCCAAATGTTGCACATCTTACTCATTATGTTTGTATATACCCATCCCCTCCACCCCCTTCCCATGTGCCCAACACCTAATAAATGTTATTCCTATATGTCCACTTAGGTGCTGATCAGTTAATACCAATTTGCTGGTGAGTATATGTGATGCTTGTTTTTCCATTCTTGGGATAATTCACTTAGTAGTATGGGTTCCAACTCTATCCAGGAAAATACAAGAGGTGCTATATCACCATTGTTTCTTAGAGCTGAATAGTACTCCATGGTATACATATATGATATTTTATTAATTCACTCATGTATTGATGGGCACTTGGGTTGTTTCCACATCTTTGCACTTGTGAATTGTGCTGCTATAAAAATTTGAGTTCAGGTGTCTTTTTTGTAGATTGTCCTTTGTTTTTTTGGGTAGATGTGCAGTAGTGAGATTGCTGGATCAAATGGTAGATCTACTTGTATCACTTTAAGGCATCTCCATATTGCTTTCCACAGAGCTTGGGCTAGTTTGCAGTCCCACCAGCAGTGTAGGAATGTTCCTATCTCTCTACATCCAGAGTTTTTCTTAATATATGAGAGCTTAAGTATGTTGATTTGCTAATGGAAATAATCAAGTACATAGAGAATATTACTAATACAGGAGAAAGAGGGAAATTATTCATCTGAAGTTCTTCATTTAGGTGAGAGATAATTAAAAAGGCTTACACTAGATTTAAGTTTCATTTAAGATCACAGGTAAAAGTGGATTAAGGTTAGAGTTGATATAAAGTTAGAGGGAGAATTAGAAAGACAAGTGAAAGGATTTGTCTTTATAAAGAGCATGGAAGGTAAAAGGCCAAATATATGATATAGATCAGGCAGGTGAGTTAATGTTGTAGTGAAAATTCATATAAGATGCCTTCTGTTTGCTTTTGTTTTTCAGGGAAATAAAAAGAAAAAAAATCAGCTAGAGTGAGAATGGGAGCAAAGCTGTTGAAGTGAATAAACTAGAAAAATGACCTTCGATTTCTGGGCAGGCAATACAAAGTCTCGACTAAGATTGGTGTTCATGATTTAAATGGCGGCCCAATAACACTTTTTCCATGCCCTCATTCTTCTGCAAAAGTGTAGTGGTGGAATAAACAGAGATTGGTTTATTTGGAGATTTCTAGGAGAATATAAGATAGACGGTGAGAGAGAAGGGATGCATAATATATACAAAAAAGATCATATAATTCATATGCTGAGCAAGGAGAGAAGTACAAAAAGAAAAGTAAGTACAAAAAGTACTTAAAGAAAAGTAAGTAAAAAAGTACAAAAAGTAAGTACAAAAGTAAGTACAAAAAGAAAAGTAGAACAGGAAAGGCTAATAAGATCAATACCTTCTAGGCAAGGATGGTATTTTTAAATATAATGACTAGTAAAGAATAGGCACCAACCAATTAAAACCAGCAACAAAACAAATTACAACTCACTGATCATAAACAATTGGTATTCTTACTAGAGTTTCTTATCTGGCTATCATCAATAGTTATAGGCCCTGATGGAGCTGATAATGGCTTGGAGTTGTTATAATAAAGGGAGTGATGGGGACAAATAAGAGGTATTCCTTAAGGAATGGAATGTTTTAAATTGAAATTATAGAAGGTTAAAGTTATTAATGATGATGATTTCTATTTAGAAGCTCTGATGGTAGATTGCTGAGATAGGTCCAAGTACATGTTCACAGGAGAAAAGATTGGGTCAAAAAACAAAGTGCACAGTATATTGGGGGATATCTATGTGAAAATTGAAATTACCAAGAATTAAAATGCAAATATAACAATTATCCAAGAAGTTCAAATCTAAAAGAAACATGAGAAAGGATCACAGAGATTTATAGATGACTACATCATGGAACATTATCGAGTGTATAGTCTGACAAATGTGCTTCAAAAGCTCCAGATTTGGGGGAAGAAGGAAGTGACAGTGACCTCATAGGGGTGATGAGGAACAATAGAAATACCTGCCCAGTCTCTAGCCCAAGATACCGGTACAAGAGAGAAAACGGCAGCAACTTGAGAAGTCTATAGAGGAAGCAGTGCTGTCAAGAGAGAATTAGATTTCAGATACATAAAGGAGGTAAAGGGAAAACTTATGGGAAATGTTGAGAAGATAGACAATAATTTTCTAAAAGAACAGTGGAAGAGATTTGGGAGATGAGATCAGAAAAAGGAGAATACGAAACTGTCTGAAAATTATAATATGGGAGACCAGAGCTGATGTGACAGCCTTTCACTTTTTGTGGATTCGAGAGTGTGGCCATGGAGTCCTCAGGACTCAAAGCAAGTGAAGGTGAGGCGGTGAAATTTGGGGAAGAGAGGATGAGTGTTGTTGCCAAGAACTCTTAGACCTTTGGGCTCTATCATCATTTCTTCCAATAAAGAAATGGGGCAAAGGCTCAAGGTCTTTTCAATAACAAATAATAGCTTGGTTTATATTTCGGTTTATGAAAATGGATTCACAAGTATAATATAAATATGAAGCATGAGGCTGATATGTCATATTTAGTCCTGAAAAATATCAGTCATCTATTGAGACTCTAAGTAATTAATAAAGTTTTAATTTATGTACTTAGTTGCCTGTAATTTATCCTAAAACCATTAATTACCTAAATTTTGTTCATATATAATTGAACATGCACTCTATTCTACATACGCATTTTCAAAAATGCACTCTATTCTACACATAAAAATCTCCTATTAGTCTGGTGGGGATTCCCAATATTCTCTTTCTTTGTTTTATTTTAACAAGATCTGTGATTTATTTTAACAAGATGGAGATAATGAATCTGAAGATTACAAAAGAGTTTTGTAAGTTCTGGAAATGTATAGTGCTGTACAATATTGTGAATGTTTAATGACAATGAATTTTACAGTGTCAACAGAGAAGAAGCCAGATTCTATAAAATAATTTTAAGAAGTTTATTCTGAGCCAAATTTGAGGACCATGACCCAGAGCCACACCCAAGGAGACTTGAGCAAATGGACTCACTGTGGTTGAGTTACAGTTTGGTTTTATAAATTTCAGAAAAATCGAGGTTACAGATAAAGTCATAAATGGAAGGCATACATTCATTTGGCTCAATAGGTGGGCCATCTTGAAGGGGTGTGTGTGTTACAGGTTATAGGTGGGTTTAAAGACTCTCTGACTTGTAATTGGTTAAAGACATGAAGCTTTTGACTAAAGACTTGGAATGTTTTAAAATAAGTAGGTATGTTAATCAGAGACAAGGTACCGGACATATTTGCTGTGTAAACTGAGGACCTGCAGGTTTGTCTTACATACCCTTAGGCCACTTAATGGATTACAAAGGATGTCTCCAAGAAGGGAGAGGGGCATGATGAGACATGGTTGACCTCTTTCCTCCTGGCAGGCAATTTAGTTTTAGGATATCCCCTTAGCCAGGAGGGGGTCCATTCATTCAGCAGGTATTGGGGAAGCCTTAAGATTTTATTTTAGTTCACAACAGTTAAAATGATTAAAATGGTGAATTTTATGTTAAGTATATTTTACCAAAGTTTTTTTTCAAAAAGAGTTCTGGTATATTTGTTTTATTATAAATAAAAATATTACTCTTTGAACATCTTAGTTCAAGAAAATCTGTTGTAATTTCTATTGTCTTAGCCATGCTAGTGCACTTGACATTCTAAGAAATGTCATTTTGTTTTATTTCTGTGGGTTCTTTTGTCTCCTCTTGGTCTAGAATGGCCTTCCATGTGTTCAGTGCTTACAGAAACATCTCTGATTCTTAAAACAGTGATTAAGAGATGACTTTGCACATAGACTGCTTGGGTTCAAGTCCTGGCTTTTTTATTTCCTTATCTGTAAAATGGGAAAAATAAGTTTTTATTTCAGAGGGTTGCTATGAGTATTAAATAATTAAATACATGAAAATTTAGTACCTAACACATCATAAGGACTATATTTATTGCTATTGTTACCATTGCTGCTGTTTTTGCTGTTACTATTATTTTCATTATTATTACTAACATTTAATTTTTGTCTTCTCTGAAGGTTTGCTCTATCCCCCTAATATGAAAATCAATAGCATTTTTTGATGTTTCCATTCATTAGGTAGATAATGAGGGATTCTAGGTCTCCCAGGGATAAAAGTGGGTGCTTTGCCTTGGTGTAATTGCTCCACCCTAATTGTCTCCATACCTGAGGGAGGAAGGAATACCCTACGAATCTGCCAGTCAGAACTTGGAGTGCCAGCTGCAAAAGAATGCAGAGGACTCTAGCCCACAGGCCAAGCAGCATAGGTACCATAATGTCCGGAAAGTGACCTAGAACCCACATGGACAGTAAGACTCAGGTCGTGCAGCTTCCAACTGTCCAATCAAAGTGCCTTCATGGTGATATTTGGGGTCCCTATCAGTATACCATAAAACAAGACCCAGACCATACCAAGCTCTCTTTTTCTGCTGCGACAAGGAGTTGTCATCTGTGGTGTATGTGTCATGTTTTGTAAATATATGTCTTGCTCTTGCTCTGTAATCCTATCTTGCTCCTCAATAAACTTGACCTCATGATTCTCTTACTTTGGTGTGTCTGGTCATTCTTCAGCCAGGAGCACACTAAGAACCAACATTTCACACTCAAATCTGACATACTGAATATGCATTTCATTGTATAATACTAATTTAATAGATTTTAAGAATGTTTATTATACATTTTAACATTTCTGAAGTTAGAATGCATCTTCCTATGGACAACATTTTACTAAGATTTACAGTTGCTGTTTTCACCTATGGGCACAAGCAACCTGAGATCACTTTCATTAAATTCTCTGCTTAAGGCTTTTTGGACCACAGTACAAGTGTGAATTCAGGATGCAAACCTTACAATGTAATAGTTAGTGATTTAAATCATCAGAGAAAGTTTTATCCCCACCACTAAATATCAAAGTGGAAACTTGTGAATTTCTTTGCTGTCCTTTTCTTGTGCTATTTAATTTCTTCATCTTTGTACTAAGGATATAACCATTTTGTAGATTAGCCTTAAATGGAAGTCTTCATCTTGGGTATTCTTTTTCTTGTTAGAAGTATACAAAAATGCGTAAAATAATGGCACCTTAATATCCATTGTGTCTTGTTTTGGTGAAACATGGAAATAAGCACTTGTATAATATTTAATATTTATATTAATAGATCAAAACAATATTGAATATTATGCACATTATCCCTGTAAATATATTTTATTCCTTTTAACCCTTTGCTATTTCTCCTGCTTCACAAAATCTAGGCAAATGCTTTATATGTAAAATATATTATAACAAAGTTAGCATTAAACTGTGTACAACTTAATTTTGCTTTGTACTTAAGGAACTAGGGTACAATTTATTTATAGTGGTATAATTTATAATGTAAATATTTTACTGAATTCATAATATAAAATACTATATTATATATATCAATTAATAGATTTGTGTCAAATTTTACACAGATTAGATTATTACTTATAGTTTAAACTTTTAGAACTTATTATATAATCATATCTCTATAGGTATAGTTTTTAAAAGAGAAGTGAAAATAAAGAAGAAAATACTTCATAAAGAACAATGATACTTGATAATGGGGTAACTAATAAAGGCAATTTACTTTATTGCATTCTTCTTTCTTCTATCTATACTTTTTGCATAATAATTAAAAATAATACTATCAAAATGTGCTGCATGCAATTCAAAGTTTGTTTCTAAAAAATGTGCCTTGTAGCAGAACATGATACTAGTCTATAAATCACTATTCCTGTGAAAAGTTGTAGTATGAGGACATTGTATAAATAACCTGAAATAATAAATCTTTTGCAAGCTTGATCACCTCTTTGATTGCCTCATATTCATTAAATGTATCTACTTAATATAACTTTATTTTGGAAATTAAAACCAAGTATTTATCATTAAGCTTGAAATATGTTATCACGTTTACAGTACATTACATGTATAATTAAAATGTACAACTTCAATAAATAAGTAGAAAATATTTATTTCTAAAAACTTTCTATGCCATTGTTTCTTTAAAGGACTTAAAACTCACAAATAAACTCTTTAATATCTGCCATTTTTAAAGAAATAGTTTATTTTTGGCTTAGTCAGTGTTCAGTGAATTTATGCAAAACACCTTTTATATAAACATTGAAATTTCTCTTCTCCAGTAAAGGTTTAAATTACAGTTTTAACCAACCTACAAATAATTTTGGCAAAAACAAAAAAAGAAGTAGAAGTATTCAAGTACTCAAATAGAAGTATTAACCACTAAATATGATACATTTCAAGATGTTAAAAAGTGTTTCTGCCAACTTTTCTTGGTAACAACAACCCCCAAATCTCGGAGGTTTAAAACAACAAATGTCTCTTTCTTTCTTTCTTTCTTCTTTTTTTTTTTTTTCCAGAAATGTATCTTCCTATGTTGCCCAGGTTGGCCTCAAGTGATCCTCCCACCTCAGTCTCCTGAGTATCTGGGATTACAGGTGCAAGCCACCATACCCAGCAACAAGTGTCATTTGTAACCCATGGACCTATGGTTCAGCTAGACCCCTGCTTGATTCTGCTTTCCATGGCTTTGTTATTTTCCATATATCTTCTGATTTGGGGGCCCAGAATGATTTAGTAACTTGTATCTGAATCATATTTTTTTCTCATGGTAGAAGGCAGAAGCAAGAAGCTTAAGCAAACCATACAAGAGATTGTAAAGCTCTTGAAATATGTCAAGCCTTCTCACATTACATTGGCCAAAGCAAGTCATATGGCCAAGACTTATTATGAGACAGAGAACTATATTTCAACCAAAGGGAGGCAGGAAAGACAAAAGATGAGGGTGTTATATGTTATTTTAACATTATTCTAATAAGGAAAAAGTAGATAACTAGGAATAATTTAACCACCATACCTCTATACCATAAAAGTTGGGCTTGTATTGATGGAAGTCTATAATTACAGGAAGATGTCAAAATAATTTTCAGAAAATTAAGAGCATTTACAGATACACACTTTAATTGGAAAGTCAGGAGGAAAATTCCTTGCTGCAAAAGTGAATAATACATATGCTTCTACGCATTTACATTCCTAAGATCTATATTATGGTTGAAAATGAATTATCACCCAACCCAAGGTAAGGCTTTGAGAAAAGTCTGTCAATTAAAAAAAACTAAAATAATTTTCCCACCAAGTATATAATAAACTAAATATGGAGCTATCAGAGGAGCCATTTTGTCAAACTTACTATCTTTCCTCTGCATCACATTTCCATCTGACTCTTAATTCTGCAATTTTAATAAAAGAAAGAAAGGAATTCTAACTCTGTTTAGTCTAAAGAACCTAAAGGTTTTCAGTGTATCCAACAATATCCATGTGATGAAAAACACAAGAAAATTAAAGGGTATGTTTGTTTGAAAACCATCCATTATAATTATTTTTAGATGTTTACAAATAGGAAGTACACACAAGATGAAATGGAGAAATATTCAATTAAGTAATAAATCATATTTCTAAAAAAATAAAAGACATTTCTTTGGCTTTATATTTGCATATATAGCAAAATATTGACTTAAAATACATTATGACTTTAGATTAAATGTTTAGTAATTATCATTTTTTCCTAGGTATTTTCTTTCAAGGAAATCTAGATAAAGCATTGAGGATGTTAAGTTTTATAAAAGTTATTTTAAAAATCTGTAAATAATACTCACTTGAGTTACTACTATAAATATACTGTTTTTCATATCACTATGAACGAGAACTACTGAATAGCTAATGCTAATTGTGATGTATCTATCTTCTCTCTTCAATTTTTTAAAATCTAAAATTGAGGGCAATGTAACCTTTCATCCATGCTTACAGGAATCCTTCAGCTATTAATCCATTTATAAAGAAATGACTCAATGCCTTTTGCAACAATTTGGATGTAACTGGAGACCATTATCCTAAGCAAAGTATCTATAGAATGGAAAAACAAACATCACATGTGCTCACTACTAAATTGGAACTAACTGATGAGCACACATGTACACAGAAGGAAGTAAATCTCCAAGGAAATCAAACAGGAGAGAAGGGGAGAAGAGGATGGGCGAAAATCTACCTAACTGGTACAGTGAACACTATCTGGGTGATGGGCACACTTTTAACCCTGACTTGAGCATTACAAAAGCGATCCATGTGACCAAAAACATTTGTACCCCCATATACTTTGAAATAAATTAAGAAAAGATATGACATGCTGGCCTATGTCACTAAATTGTGCACAGAATAATAATATATCATGGATGAGACTATGGAGGGACCCAGAGAACAAAGAAAATTGATGAATAAATTAAAGTCTAGAACATGATTTATGAATCTTTGCTTTTTATTTTATGCTTATCTTTTCTGTGATTCTGAAAATCTTAGTCTTTCACAGAAACAATTTTGCATTCTGCACTCACCCCAATCCAATGAAGCTTTTTAATTCAACAGACAATAGGATTTATAATCACTATTGAGAGTTCAGTGCATAGAAAAAACAACATACGTGGCATCTCAAGAACTTCCTGAGCCCTACACAATGACAGTCATCACTGGTGATTGTTATACACTGTGAACTGCTGCACAATTAAGTTTAGTAAACCACACTGAAATGTTTATTTGCAAGCTGGAAAATGATTAAATGGAAAGTATTCTCCATTCTAAGATATTCTTCTATTTTTAAAGCAATTTGGATGTGAGGACAAAAGGTATTAATCATCTGCATATGAGAGAAAGACTGGCTAAGCAAAAAATTGAGTGGTCCCATCCAAAATATCAGTAGCTTCCTGATTAAGAAACATTGAACCAGGAGAAAAATTGTTCATCTTTTTTGTTGTTGTTGTTAACTACAAATTTCATCTAAAGAGTGTTTTTCTAAAATACATATACAGAGGAATAATCTAAAAAGTTATATACCAAAATATTAATAGGGTCATTTCCAGGTAATGGAATTATTTTTATAGTATATATATTTTGAATGGTTTTATTTATCACTGAGTGCTAATTTTGGATAGAACAAGTCAGTTACTATTTGCCCCAACTTTTATATTCATACTGATAAACATTCAAACTTTCTGAAACAGGTTATTGCAAATTATTTTTACAAGAAGCCTCTCACATATGAAAACTCCAGATTATTATCTTGGAGCTCATTTAAATTTATAATAATTTCAGACATTGGTAACCAAAATCTTCCATACTATAACTTAAAATAGCTTTTTGCTTATTTAGGATTTGCGTAAAATAGGCTGGGAGCCATCTACTCCGTACATTTCTATATTAAAAAAGAATACAAACAAACAGAAACTCTTTTTTACTTGAAGAGAATGTTTAAATTTTAACAAAGGCACAAAGAATAAAGCATCATAATTTTAAACATTAAAAATAAGATAATTATATAAATAGTAGAATGGTCTCAGAAAATAAACTTATGCAATGATGTTCGTGTGTGTGTGTATATATATATATATATATAGAGAGAGAGAGAGAGAGAGAGAAAGAGATAGATATAAATACACACATGTATTTTTCCCATAGATCTATACATGGAGATTTTCATTATGATGCATTTTGTTTTACTAGAAAGATGGAGAACAACATAATTTCCATCTCTAGAACTATATATAAGTAGAATATGATTGGTACACACTATGGGATTCTATGTAGTAGTTAAAGTCAGCAATCAATGTATAAAGAGAACAACACTGATAAGTTTAAAAAGCATAGTGGTAAGTAAAACAAAAAAGATAGAAATAACCTCAAAAAATATTTTTATATAATTTAAAACTTTACACACACACAGAAAAGTACAACACAACTTATTTTCCAAACATGTATTATATATATTTCAATTTATTTCAGAGTGTAGAATTGGAATGAGTTTAAAATAAATAAATTCATTTATCCACAAATAGTATTGATAAAAAGTGAAAGAAGTTATAAAGATTATCTATTATCTGAGAAATATGAAAATATTAATTTACTTCTCTATCAGTTATCTATTTTCATATTAATGCAGTATAACATACTGCTCCAAAATACGGTGGCTTAAAACAATAAAAAATTATTTAATTTTGAGTCTGTGAACTGAAAATTTCAGATGGGCAATTTTTGCGTTTCACTTGGAAATCCTAGCATGTCTGACTATCACCTGGCTGTTACGTGGGAAATTCTGCACCAGAAAGTGTGCTGACTTTTGGCTGGGACAACTTGGCTCTGTTTAATTTTTCTCTCCCATATCTCCAGTGGGTCAGCCTGCGTGTACTTACACAGTGAAGGCAAAAGTGCACCAGTCCTTTTCTTGCTTATGCTCATATTACACCTGTTAATATGTCAAACGCCAAAACAAGTCACACAGCTGAACTTAGAATTAAGGTGGGAGGAATTATGTTATGGGCTTCATGGGAGGAGCTGCAAAGACACATTTCAAAGCAAAAGCATTCAGTACAGGCACAGAATTAGGCCCATTAATGAAACCAGTTTATCATAGCCCCAAGGTTTAAAAATCATGAGTGACATATTATTGGCTAAGAGCTACAGACAAAACAAAATGAAATATTCTATTTCATTTTCAATCAATAGGATTGATTAAATAGAGAGGAAATCTGTTTCTGACCAAAACAAGCAAAAAAATGGACAACATAAATTGGTATCTGCTGTCCATTTACAAAATGTAACTAGAAAAAAATACATCCAAGATGTAGTTGATTGACCTGCAAAACTTTGAAATATAAAGCTACTAGTCATGTAAGATTCATTGAAAGAAACACACGATGAGTAGTAGTATTCCTGTTATTTAAGGTGACTATGTTTGTAAATCCTTTGCTTTTATGTATAAACTAACCAATAACTAAGATCAGAAAGTAAATTCCACTCCCTGCTGTACATTGCCATGATTAGATATCTATGACAAGATTGGCCAATTTCATTGAAGAACATCTCATATGGACTTTTTAAAGGAGATTGGATTACATTGTCATGGCATTAAAACTTTTCCCAAGAAATGAAATTTGGGTAAAATGAATCATAAATAAATAAATTATCATAGAAGAATAAAATTAAACAGTAATTGCAAAGTTGCTTTCAATGAGCATTTTCTGAATATTCTCCAAATTGTACATTTTTTACATTCTTTAAATTTTATTTTATTATTATTTCATGCCTGCAGGGAAATCAGCCACCACTGGCAACACTAGCAATTGGATTTCTATGTTAGGAGTAACTGCTGATGAAACAGAATTAAATATCAGACAAATTGGAGTTCGTATGTGGTGAAATATTACATAAAAACTAAACAAAGGGAAGATCCATAAGGAACAAAGTTGCTTAAAAAACCTTACTGCCATAAAAAGGCTGTTTCCTGGGTACAACAGTTAAAAAAAATCAGAACAGAGACTCGGTCTTGATCCCATAAAGATCCTTTAATGTGAGAAGAATAAAGTCCAACACATCATTCCAGAACTCTGAATAATAATAAAAAAAAAAGTTAAAGAAAGAAGGATTAGTCCTTATGTAAATAATTTATATCTAAGAACTGAATAATGTAAACTCAAATTATCTGAAAAAATGTTTGAAAACAATTTGGCATTCAGGTGGATGCTCTTTTTAATTAATTCTAAGGCAGTTTTACAAATTTGTTTGATCAGCTTTCCATAATTGCATATTAATTTAAGGGATCAATTTTTGATATGTTTAGTTAATCTTCTCTCCGACAACTTTTTACATAAAAATATGTGCATAAGAGACCACAGTCATTCATCACATAATGCTGTTTTGGTGAACTATGAGCTGCATACATGTCAACAATACCATGTGATTATAATGGAGTTGAAACGTTTCTATCCACTAGTGACATCATAGCCTTGTAATGTCTTAGCGTAACACATTACTCATGTGTTTGTGGTAATGCTGTTGTAAACAAACCTGTTACACTGCCAGTCATAGAAAAGTATAGCACATATAATATGTACAGAATATAATTGCTTGATAATGATAATAAATAACTATGTTACTGGCTTATGTATTTACTATACTTTTTATCAGTATTTTAGAGTGTACTCTTTCTACTTATTATTTCAAAAAATTGACTGTAAAACGGCCTCAGGAAGGTCAGATGGTATTCCAGGTCCTTCAAAAGGCATCGTTATCATAGGAGGTGATAGCTCCATTCATGTTATTGTCCCTGAAGACCTTCCAGTGAGACAAGCAAGATGTGGATATAGGACAGTGATACTGATGATCCTGACCCTGTGTACCTAGGCTAGTGTGTGTGCTTGTGTCTTAGTGTTTAACAAAAAATGTTTAAAAAGTAAAAAAAATAGTAAAAAAGTTAAAAATGGATAAAAGCTTTTAGAATAAGCAAATAAGCATAAAAAGAGAGAAAATATTTTTGTATACGTATAAAGTGTGTTTCTGTTTGAAGCTAAATGTTACTATAAATCAAAATATTAAAGTAATTTTTAAATGTTTTTAAAATAAAGATGTTAAAGCAAGCTAAGATTAATTTATTATTGAAGAAAAACTTTTTTTTATAAATTTAATGAACCTAAGTACATAGTGTTTACAAAGCCTACAGTAGTGTAAAA
This sequence comes from Cheirogaleus medius, assembly GCA_008086735.1. Lineage (NCBI taxonomy): Eukaryota > Metazoa > Chordata > Mammalia > Primates > Cheirogaleidae > Cheirogaleus > Cheirogaleus medius. Next base: position 22,906,287 of record VBSM01000272.1, on the reverse strand, counting down.
TGATGTCCTACCTAGGCCTTCACATTCACTCACCACTCACTCACTGATTCACCCAGAGTACCTTCCAGTGCTGCAAGCTCCATTCATGGTAAGTGTTCTAGATTCTAGATAGGTGCACCATTTTTTTCCTTGATACTGTGTTTTTACTGTACCTTTTCTATTTTTAGATATGTTTAAATACACACAAATACTTACCATTGTGTTACAATTGCGTATGGTATTCAGTACAGAGATGTGAAGTACATATTTGTAGCCTAGAAGCAATAGTCTCCACATAGCCAAGGTGTATAGTAGACTATACCATCTAGGTTTGTGTAAATACACTCTACGATGTTTTCATAAAGATGGAATCACCTAATGATTCTTCTTGTTAGTACATGACATATGACAGTACATCTATTTCATTTTTCTATTTGAAAGTACTTATTGATTTCCCAAATGAGACTCTACTGTGATTAATTTTAGATGTCAACTTATTTAGGCAGTGGTGTCAAGTTGTTTGCTAAAACACCAATCTCGATATTGCTGTGAAAGTATTTTTTGATGTCTTTAACATTTAAATTAGTAGACTTTGAGTGAAGCAAATTACCTCCATAATGTGTGTGAGCCTCATCCAGTCAACTGAAGGGCTTAAAAGAAAATAGCTAGGTTTCCGAAAAGGAAGGATTTCTGCTGTTTCCTGCAAAATATAAATTTTGAGACTAGACTCAAGACTGTAATACCAACTCTTGCCAGAATTTCTAGCCCACTGGCCTGCTTCTAACTTGCCATCCCTCACAATTGCATGGGTTGGAGATGTCTCTTTCTCTCTTTATCTCTCTCCAGATATCAACTCTCAGGAGCATATAAGAACAATGGAATGAAAAAGCAATGTGAAAGAAAGAGATAATGTGGAGATACAAAAAATCTTTAAAAGATCTATACTTTTACTTACAAAGGGAAAATGGAAGATGTATTCATGACATAAGAATCGACTACAATGAAACAGGAACAGAAAAGGAAGACTAAGTCTTGAAAATTAATATATCAGCTCCACCAAAAAGTCTAATACAAAGTAAAAAAATCTTCCAGAAGTAGGATAAACATTCAACGATTGAAAAGATAAAAGAAAAGGAGATGGGGGAGAAAGACAATTAGAAAATCAGTGCAAGAGATCCAACATTCAACCAATAGAAATTTTGGAAAGAGAGAGCATAGGTATAAATATTTAGGAGTATCTTTGGTAACTTTTAAAGTCAGAATCATGCTGACATCTTTTTCAATTTCCAACATACAATCTTTAGAAAGATGTGGTGAGCATTTGTCAGGTGTTGGACGGGTGGGAGGGGGGAGGAGGGGATGGGTATATACAAACACAATGAGTAAGATGTGCAACGTATGGGGTATGGTCATGCTTGAGGCTCTGCCTCGAGGGGGGAGGGGGGCGTGGGCAATATACATAACCGTAATATTTGTACCCCCATAATACGCTGAAATAAAAAAAAAATTAAAAATAAAAAAGAAAGACGTGGTGAGAATTGATGTGTTCTGGGAAGTCACCACACTTAGAGCCACTGATGTGACCAAGTGGATTTTTATAATGCCTGTAAAGAAGTGTTTTCTGTTTTACAATTAATACCCAGAATATGATATTTCAAGTAAAAAGTAAGAGTATTTGGCAAACAGGAATAGGCCTACTTTCTTCCTGGCCACTTCTCTTGGTTAACTGTTTCTTTCTTTTATTTTTTTTTCATGTTTCCAAGAATTGGATACATCCCCTGACAACTGCACATGGCTGTCACTCTGCTGTGAAATCAAATGTGGATAAATATGGATTACTTCATTTAATAAATTCACTGTTTTAGTCATATTTCAATGTAACCCAAGTTCTGCAAATTATAACCAATGTATACATATCCAAATTTAGCTATAATAATAAGAAAAATTTATTTTGCCATGGGAAAAAAATGTAACATTTAATATATGTTTATATGATTTATATAATGCTGCTTTTCCTTTATAATTTTAAAATATGGCTTAAAGTTTTATGCTGGTGTTTGTTGAAAAATGCTTCATAAATAATACTTTAGGAGTAGGCAGTTATGGCCTGCTGGCCAAATCTAGCCCACATCCTGTTTTTTATAAATAAAGTGTTATTGGAATATAGCCACACCCATTTGTTCACATATTGTCTACGGCTGCTGTAACACTAGAATGAGAGTTGAGTAGCTGTGACAGGACATCATATGGCCTGCCAAGACTAAAACATCTACTTTACAAAAAAACTTTGCCAACCTTTGCTTTAGATGAATATATGAACAAATAAATTATAATCTTTTGTTCATATAAAAGATTTTCTGATTATAAAGTTGTATTATAAGATCAAAAAGTTCTATTATTTGATTTTGAAATATTCTATAGAATGTTTCAAAGCTCTTGTGACAAACCTACATACATTTCATGCTAATATTTTATGCTGTAGGGTTAATCTTTGCATCTGTAAATATGTTGTTTGATGGGTGGGGTCATGTGTTTACTCTCTAGCTATAATAAATTTCTCAAAATTTACTTTACTATTTCTCAAACTAAGTAAATTTTCTCACAGAGAAATCAGAACCCTCTCTTTGGAGTCTGGCTCCTGAGAGTATATGCAGCAAAGTATAGGACTGTCTTTTTCCAACAAAGTAGCAAATTATCCTTTGAGCAAATAAACAGTTCTTTAGGAATAATCTTCTGTTTTATACCTATCAGTACCATGTACTACCTAGATGTTTCTATATGACTGTTGGTTTGGCCTTTCTCTGAGGCTATTCTCAAAGTCTTCACTAATTCATATCCTGAAAAGACAATCTTTGTTAAAATTTCTATGAGTCTTTTAAAAAAAATCTTTCCCACCTTTCTTAGAAACATTTTAATATAATAAAATTTCTTTTTCCAAGGCACCAATTGAATAATCTCAATTTGGTCAGGGGATCCAATGAAGTTCTTTACTTCCACCTTTGGAAAAACAGTATACATTTTGTCCTCAAGAGGGCAGAAAATGTTATAACTTTTGCTATATAACCTTTGTCCCTAGGCCTTCACACATAGTGGCTCTATATACATATTGAAATTAATAGATAATTTAGGAATATCTAAAAGTAGTTAAATGTCACCTAATATCTCTCTCCAATGCTTGTGCCAAAAAAATAATTTTAGAAAATCTCAAGAGACTCAATGCAAACTGCCACCATTAGCATCTTGCAATGAGGTTTGAGAGCAGGAAAACATGTTCTGAAATACCTGCTAATTTAGGGTCTGTTATTTGTGGTCATGAATGTAGGGTTAAAGTTTAAGAGATTATTCATGATTCTTAATCATTTTATGCTTTAGAAGAAGATTAGTCATCCCAGGATTTTTTAAACTAGCAGTTATGTCTTGTAGAGTGAAATGGTAATCATTTTTTCAAAAATTGTATGTTTTCAAATGTTTTCTGAAATACATCTGCTATTCAAACTGAGGTGCAGCTGTGAAATAACTAATTATGTGGTGATTTCACTAAATATTAGCAGGTCAGAAGAATAAAAAGCAAAATATGCTACTTTCATTTGTTAACATTTTCTTTTAATATAAAGCCAGATTAAACATGTGAAGTAGCTTAAGTGACTTAAACAAAGGTAAGATTAAAAACAAATACAAATTAATATACATTCTTGTCTCATAATTCATTTACAGTGACATAGTTTAAGAATGAGATTATTTGGGGTGTTTAAAAATCTACTTGCATTTGGGATAATAAAGTCAGTCTAAACTACTTGTTATGTGAAATGTCACTATGAAGTAAAAACTAATTTTGAAATTATGATAATTAATATTTCTGTCCTCTTTGAAATTTTAAAAATAAAGAACATGTGAACTCTTTTGTATATTTATTTTATGTTACTATTTTTTTTTATTTCAGCATATTATGGGGGTACAAATATTATGGTTATGTATATTGCCCATGCCGCCCCTCCCCCATATTACTATTAATTATCATGCTGAATTTACTTTCATTTTCAAAGTAGAACAAGATTACAAATGCTAGCTCTTAAAAGTCTTGAGAAATCAACTTAAATTAAACAAGTTTATTTAAAAAATGTATCACTCGACCTAACTGTATCAGAGATCTATTATTACATTTTTGTAAAAACACCAGTTCCTCTTTGTTTAGCATTACACACAGATACTCACTTCTATCAAGTTTTAAGATTTACAGTTGTTCATCCAGCAGTAAAGTCTGTATGACCCAATGTTCAAGGACTGTGGAATCATTTATAAAAGAGTCTCATGGAAAAAATAATTCTTGTAGGGCCAAAGTACACTGAAATTAAATTTATCAAGAAATGAGCAGACAGAAAACATCCTTCTAATATTTCTATGATCCGCAGATCTATAGATTAGTCTATAAGCTTAAAGCATTACATATATACACACACACATATAAATACACAAATGTTAATGTTTAAAAATACATTGAAACTATCCAGAAATATTTAAAAATTTTACAGCTATTGCCTTGTATTTTTTCAGAAACATATTGAAAAATTGCTAACAGAAAAACGGACTGGAGCTGCCTATACGTTAAAAAATAAAATTATTGTGGAAATACTCATAACTTAAACTAAAATTACTACAATTTTCTTCTTTTCAATTAAAAGCCTTTTTTTTTTTTTAAGGAGAGACAGGGTCTTACTCTGTCACCCAGGCTAAAGAGCAATGGTGCAATCATAGCTTATTGCAACCTCAAATTCCTGAGCTCAAGTAATCCTTCCACCTCAATCTCCTAACTAGCTGGGACTACAGGGCACACCATTACACTTGGCTAATTTTTAAATATTTTGTAGGTATAAGGTCTCACTACATTAACTAGGCTGATCTCACACTCCTGACCTCAAGCAATCCTTCTGCCTTGGCCTCTCAAAGTGCTGGGATTATACGTATGAGCCACTGCACCCGGCCCGGGGTAATATTTCTTTAAAAATGACTGTGTTTTCCTTTTATGTTAATGATACAATGGAAAACATTTCTGAAGTCAAAAACATTTACTTATTTTAGAATGTTTGTCAAATAATTTAATTATCAGGATACTTTATTCCATGCAATTCATTAAGCAATTAGGAAACAGGTGCAGTAATGTAGAAAGAACATAGAGTACCTATTGTTAGAGAGGAACAATTTAGTAAAGAAAACGAGAATAAAATTGATGAAGTTATTTCAGAGCTAATGACACTATTGAGACACACTAGTGAATCACCAAAGTCTTTGAGAATCATGAAGAATACACAGACAGGCATAAAATCAGTTCTTATAACCCAAACCTAATGCATTGACATTGGTGTCCATTTGCTACAGTGGGAACCACCTTCTCTGAAGCTAAGAAATAATTAAAATTGAAATATCACACAGTCCATTCAAGTAGATTTTTTTTCCCAGGATTCTGTCAGACTCCCTGCCACATAATCAGATGTCACTACCAAATTTTCTTACTAAATAGTATAAAGAAAGCATCTTTAAGGCACAGAATATTTCTGAACAGCCTATAGAGATGAACATACATAAAGTTCCTTATTAAACCTGTTATCATGTCTTTTCCCTCTGAAAAGGGAAATTTATTTTTATAAAGCTAGATTAAACATGTGAAGTAGCTTAATTGATTAAAATAAAGCTAAGATTAAAAACGTATACAAATCAATACATATTCTTGCCTTATAATTCTACACAACAGAATCCTTAGCCCCTAATATGACTATAGGTGGAAATAGGGTCTTTAAAAGGCACTTAAGGTCAAACAAGGCTATAGTCTTAATCCAATACAATAAGTGTCCTTATAAGAAGAGAGATCAGAATTTTTTTGCTCTTTCTCTCTGTACCATGTGAGGACACAGAAAGCAGGTAACAGTCTGCAAGCCAGGAAGATAGAGAGCACAACAAGCATAGTAGTTGTCCCACTATATGTGACTTTGAGTAATACTTACTTCCACATTCCTGTTATAAGGTAGAGGGAAAATATTCAGAGATAATAATAATAGTAACAATAGTAATTCTAACCATTTTAAGAATACGATTTTAAAAATATATAAATGCACTTATACAACATTTCAATGCCATTTTAGAGGGTTCATGGACTACTTAATCATGTTTATTATCCTACTGACTCAGATAAGTAATCCTGTACATACTTTTAATACATTGAGAGAAAGAAACTAATCAGTAAGAAGGCCAGAGGAAGCACTGCCATACTACTTGGGCAAAGGGTTTGGCAAGAATAAATTTAGTTCCTATTTGAGTCTATTAAATCTAAAGACATAGAAGCTGAGTTGTTGAACAAGAGGTGAAAAATTCAAGGGAAAAAGTTTAAGTGGGAATTTGAGATGAAAGTATTACTTTAGAAAGTATCTGTACAGTGATCATGGATATGTATTTAACAAGAGAAAAATGGAAATATTAAAGAGGAAATTGCGGTAGAATCAATGTAAAAATGGGAGAGAGGCAGCGAGTGCAAAAATATGGAAAAAACAATTGTCAGAGGTTTAAGAAGAGAATTTATAAAATGGGAGGGAATGCAAAAATGAATTCTATTTGTAAGAGACATTCTTGAAGAGGCAAAACTATAAACACAGTAAACAGTTTGTCAGTGGCCTGGGGAGGGAGGAGGGCTAAACAGGTAAAATACAGGTGATTTAAGGTGGTAAAATGCTCTGTATGATGCTGAATCTAATGAAGCACAGGGAACTTTTTAGGGCTGTGAACCTATTCTGAAAGATACTGTAACAAAGAATACTCAGCACTATGTGTTTGTCAGAATCCACAGAACTTTACAGTACAGAACTTTATTTTTTTCCCTTGCTTAATAACTTAATTTTTTTATTTTTTAAATTTTATTTCAGAATATTATGGGGGTATAAACGTTTTGGTCACATAAATTACTTTTGTACCATTTGAGTGAAAGTTACAAGTGTGTCCATCACCCAGACAGTGAAGCACAGAACTTTAGAGTGCATAATGTAAGAAAATTAAAAAATATATATTTAGGAAGTTGGGAGATTGGAATACAGTCTGTGAAAAAAAAAAGCCAACAGTATTCTAAACATATGAAATAACAAGGGGAAAGAAACTATACCTAAGCATCTCACTATAGCTGATATATTTATTTCTCATGAGTATATCACTTAATAGTTCTGAAACCACTATACATGGAATTGAACAATTAGGTGAATGGAGGCAGGTTTCTCATTTTTGGACAGAAGGCTAGAATAATCCACGTGGTACTGGATCAGAGTTGCTGTGTGAAATCATGTTAAGTTTATTATAGACATATAGGCAGGTGGAGGCATATAGGAATACTTATATATACATGTCTACTTTTATATACCCATATACCTCTATTTATAGATATAGGTACACATAGATATAGTTGTATTAGTCTGTTTAGGCTGCCATAACAAAACACCATAGACTAGGTGGTTGAAAACAAAAATGTATTTCTCACAGTTCTAGAGACTGGGAAGTCAAAAATTGTTGCTAGGTAATTTGGTTGCTGGTGATGGCTCTCTTTCTTCCTGGCTTGCGGACTGATGCCTGCTCTCTGTGTCCTGACGTGGTAGAGAAAGAGAAAGAGCTCTCTAATGTCTCCTATTATAAGGATACTAATCCTATCAGATTAAGACCATGCTCTGTGACCTCATTTAACCTTAGTTACCCTCTAAAGACCCCAGGTCCAAATACAGTCATATTGGGGGTTAAGAATTCAACATATAAATTTTGGAGGAACACAAATTCAGTCCATAGCACAAGGAGTTAGTATATACATATATACTTAGTTTATTTGGTTTCTAACACCATTTTTCAGTAAAATAAGACAGGGATTCTTGGAAAAATGGATGATTTTAGGGCTGGAAAAATATAAGCCTGGAATATCTTTTAATGCTAGGCAATAAGAGAGCACTGAACACACGCATAATGGGGGCTTGTCAAAGGGACACAGGAATCAACTGAAAGAAGTCTCAATGGCTAAACTGGAAAATTTTGAGGAAAAAATGTAGTATTGGATTATAACTCTAAGTAGAAAAGAAGTATCTATGAGCCCATATTTATTTATTTATTTATTTATTGATTGATTGATTGAGACAGAGTCTCACTCTGTTGCCCCGGCTAGAGTGCCGTGGCATCAGCCTTGCTCACAGCAACCTCAAACTCCTGGGCTCAGGCGATCCTTCTGCCTCAGCCTCCCGAGTAGCTGGGACTACAGGCATGCGCCACCATGCCCGGCTAATTTTTTCTATATTTTAGTTGGCCAATTAATTTCTTTCTATTTTTTTTAGTAGAGATGGGGTCTCGCTCTTGCTCAGGCTGGTTTCGAACTCCTGAGCTCAAACGATCTGCCCACCTCCGCCTCCCAGAGAGCTAGGATTACAGGCGTGAGCCACCGCGCCCGGCCCATATTGATTTAAATAAATTATCAAACATATAACCTAACAGGTACAATGCATGCTATCTTGGTGATGGGCACATTTATAACTTTGACTCAAATGGCATAAGAGCAACTCATGTAACCAAATGTTTGTACCCTTGTAATACTCTGAAATAGAAAAGAAAAAAGGAAATACAGGAGAATACCAAACTGTTTAGTGCAGAAGAATTCCAAATGATTTTTCTAGATATTTTTCCCTCAAGGAAGTGGAGATAATTTCTAATGTCTTAATAAAGGATTGATTTCCATTCTTGAGATACTTCACTTAGTAGAATGGGTTCCAGCTCTATCCAGGAATATACAAGAGGTGCTATATCACCATTGTTTCTTAAAGCTGAATAGTACTCTATGGTATACATATACCGCATTTTATTAATTCACTCATGAATTGATGGGCAATTGGTATTAAGGGATCAATACCTAAGCAGACATATAGGAATAACATTTATCGGGTGTCAGGCAGGTGGGAGGGGGAAGGAGGGGATGGGCATAAACAAACACAATGAGTGAGATGTGCAACGTTTGGGGGATGGTCATGCTTGAAACTCTGACTCAAGGGGGGAGGGCGGGCATGGGCAATATACACAATCTTAACATTTGTACCCCCATAATACGCTGAAATAAAAAAAAAGGATTGAGCATAGTGACTTTCTTGAAGAGAATGAAGTATCAAAGTAGAAAAAAAATAATGACTTTACTACGGGTAAATCTGACAAACTCTTACCTCAGTCACATGTTCAAGGTTAACAACATAAATTATATATATATATAGCAACTTGCTAGTATGCATTCTTGTTATTATGAAAGAAAATATCCCTTTACTTCTGTGGTATTCCTCCTTAGAATCCGTAATCCCTGTCCAACCATGACAAAAAATAAGGCAACCCAAAATAAAAAACGTTCTATAAGATATCTGACTAGTGCACCTCAAAACTGTCAAGGTCACCCAAAATAAGAAAAGTCTAAAAAACTGTCACAGCCAAGAGGAACCTAAGAATGCATGAGAATAAACATAATCTGATATCCTGGATGAGATTTTCAAACAGAAAATAAACATTAGATAAAAACTAAGGAAATCTGAATAAAGGACAAGTTTTAGTTAAAAATAATGTATCATTGCTGATCTATTATTGTGGCAAATGTATCATGTAAGATGTTAACATGGAACCCTGGTTGTGGGGTATATGGCAATTCTCTTGCATTATCGTTACAACTATTCTGTAAGGCAAGGTTCTCTTTGCTGCCTTTGGTCAGAATATGTTAAAAAACTGACCCCATAGATTTTTATACATGAACTCTTTCTCTTCTCTTTATCAGAATAAATAATATATAAGGGTCTAATTTTAAGAGCCTTTCTTTGACAACAGTGTAATGTGTTTAATGTTGCTTTTGCATTGCAGTATGGATTGAGTGGAGATGAGTACCTGATAGGCAAATAAGTCTAGATGCTATTACTGAAGTTTTCTGACTTCCAGCTTACTTAAAAATTGGCAGTAATCACCAGTGGTCATAGAACAAGTGCTTTTCAGGCATGCTTTAAGATGAGGATTTTCCCTCTCCACACAGGTAGAGAGAATTCTCTTCCGGAGGGAGCCCGAGGTTATGGCTTCACTTATCAGAGCAAATTCAGATCACCTGAGGCAATCATAGGTCCAATACTGTCCTACAATACACTTAGAAGCCCAGGCAATTGTTTTGACCCTATGAAAGATACAAAAACAAATAGAAGATAAAAGTCTTAGGAACTAAATGCGTAGAGGAGCTTATATTTTTTAAGACAAAAGTAGTATCATTTTTATATAAAATAAGCCTATATAATGATTACACATTTGAATAGCAAATAATAATGTTTAGTATATTAATTTAATAAAACAGCCAATCAGTACTCTGGTGATCTTGTGGGGAGAAAACAAAAAAGAGTTTAAAAGTCCTGACTATAGAGAGCTTCATGAAGAATACTGGTATAAAGATCAGGAAATGAAACCTGGGGGAAAAGATTCAATTCTTAGGAAAGTGTACACGATGATTTAAGTTGAAAGAAAAGTGTGAGTGCATGAAGGATGCAAGACTTAGTATAATAGCCCTGTGCCAATGTGAGTCAGAGTCACCTTTCACTGGAGTGATACATTCATTTTGAAACTGGTAGAAACAATGTAGAGACTTACTACAGAGGTTCTGAAATACCAGGAAGAAAAGTTAGTTTAATTCATAGACAGTTTAGGAGACTTGGAAATGCTAACAGATGCTTTAGACATATTTTAATGACACTGTAGCAAATGAATGGAGAAAAAGTGACTTGAAGAAAAAGCAAATCAGAGGCTACTTTAGATGATAGACAATGTGGGAATACAGGTGGTGATGGGGATGAAGAGAAGAGTGGTGAACGAACATAAATAACTTAAAGAATGGATTGACAGAATATTGTCAATAGTATATGTGACAAATGAAGAAAATGAGACAAAATTGCCAATAGATTAAGGAAGAGCAACATTTCCAATAGAAATGATGGATTTGACTGGGAAGCTAATTTACCAGCATAAGAAATTTAGAACCATAAATTTAATTTAAATTTAATTTAATTTAATTTTAATTTAATTTAATTTAAATTTTGACAACGGATCTAAAATGAAATAGATAAATGTATCAGCAACTTCTAATATGACACCACATAGGAAGAGGATATTATTTTTCTAAACATCTTCAGTTGTCTTCCTTTTCACTATCTATCCTTGTTACTTTTTTCTTTTTATCTTTTCATTCTCTCTCCTTCCCTCTCTCTTTCTCTCTCCCATCTAATTTTTCTATTTTTACATTGTACTCTCCACCCATTATGTTAATATCTCACAAAACTAAGGAATATTTACGATGACTAAGATATTAACATTGGTAGAATTTTATTATTTAAACTAAAAACTATTTAGATTTTATTACTTTTTCTACTAATATCCTCTTTCTGTTCCATGATATTGCTTTGCATTTAGTTTTCATATGTATTTAGTCTCCTTGAATCTATGGCAATACTTGTCTTTCATGACTTTGATGGTGTTAAAGATAAGTGGTCAGATATTTTATAGAATATCTCTTAAATTAGATTTGTCTGGTGATTATCATGATTAAATAAATGATAAGGGGATTGGTGAATAATATCATAGAAGTTATATGCCCTTCTCTTCACATCATGACAGGGATACATCATGTCAATGTGATTTAATGCTAGTTATTTTAACTTTAATCAGTTGGTTGGGGTGGTCTCTACCAAAGTTCTAAAGTGTAAATTTACTATTTCTCCCTTTCAATATTCTGCTAGAAGTAAGCTACTGAGTTCAGTCCACATCCAAGGAAGGAGAAAATAAATAAGACCCACCTCCTAGATTGAGGAGTGTTAAAAAATTATGGAGATACACTGAAACCAACATATCAATTAAATATTTTGGTGGAGATACACTGAGGTTATGCAAATATGCTATATTTCTTAGAAGTTTTATCCAACAACATAAGCATTCATCAGTGGATCTTGGTGTTCTAATGGTGATTTTCTATTTCCATCATTCTTTCTCCACTGATCAGTTAGAATTCTTCTATAAGAAAAAAATTTCTTCTCTCCTATTATTTAATTTATGCAAGCAGTTATTAATACTTACATCAGTATCCAATACTGTTCATTTAACCAAAATTATACAATACTATCATTCTTTGTTTTATTGCTCAAATTGTTCTAGTTTTGGTCATTGAGAACTCTTTCACTTTGGTTTCTCTGTCCTTTGGGCATGTCCTCCTCATTTTATTTAAGAACTATCTTACTTTCTGGCAACACAAGATACTCCAAGTTCATTCTGTATTTTCCTGGTGCTAACTCTAGAATCACATATTTTTCTAAAGCATCCTTTGGTTGGAGAATAGTATTTAGTAACCAATATCTAGGCATTAGAAGTCCCCATTGCTACTGAAGTGTCACTGCTTCTAGAGCTTTTCAAGGGAGAGAGCCAGAAAATGAATGTTTACTCATCCAAGTCTATATTCATTTTGATATCTATGTGGATGTAAGTTAAAATAAACATGCATTCATGCTGATATTTCTGATGACAAATCAGCATCTCAGGATTCATTCTTTCTCTCTTTGTTATTGCTTTCATTAACAGTGAGAAACCTAGATCTCCTTATCTATAATTTATTTACTTATTTGTTCAACTCTGGCACATACCAAGCCATTTCAACTAACCCACACTCCTATGAGAAACAAATTTACAAAAAACATTATGGTATACACGTGCAGTTCTAATTGTATGTCTTTAGCCTTAGATTATCTACTCATAGGATTATTTTTCAAAGTTCCTTAGGTCAGCTCCTGTCTTTTCTACACACTTTATTGTACCTATGGCATACATTTCTAATACAGTTACACAGATTTTTTACAGTCTGGATTGCATGTGTGGTGCCCCAACATCGTGATTGATTTATTAAAATTTGCACACAGTAAAATTCAACCTTTGTAGCACACAATTCTATGGGTTTTAGCAAAAGCCAAGATTAATCTATCCAGTACCACAGTATCAAATATCAAAGTGTTCGCTCACTTTAAAATTCTTTTAAGTTCCTCTTTATAATTACCTCCCCCTTAAATCCCACCCATCCAAATCCCAGCAATATCTGATTTCATTTCCATCCATACAGTTCTATCTTTTCCAAATGTAATATAAATAGATTCATGTGATCGGTAGCATTATTCACTTAGCAAAACTCAAGTAAGATTCATTTATCTTGTGTGAATATACATTTCCGTATTTCATTCTTTTTCTCTTTTTTTTGCTGAGCAATATTCATTGTATTGGTATATCAAAGTTCGGTTATTAATTCACATGTTGAAGAACATCTTGGGCTTTTTTCATGTTTTACAACATGAGTAAAGCTGCTATACATAGTCACAGGTTTTGTGTGGACATATGTGCTCACTTCACTTGGGAAAATATCTAGAAGTAAGATTGCTGTGTCATGTTTTATAACTTTATAAGAAACTGGTAATCTATTTTTCAAAGTGTATATTCAATTTTGCATTTCTATTATGAATTTATGAGAATTCCAGTTGCTATGTATCCTCACAATCTCTCAATTTTCAGAAATTTGTTTCAGTCATTTTGAGAGATATGTGGTTATACGTCAAACTTTTAATTTGCATTTCCTTAATGACTAATGGTGTTGAGGATCTCTTCATATGCTTATTTTCCATCTGTATATCAACTTTGAAAATATGTCTGTTTATGTTTTTCCCTCAAATATCTATTGAATTTGTGTAATTTTTTAGTTTAACAGTTCTTTACCTATTATATATTTATGTTTTATCACATATGTGATTTGCAAATATTTTCTCTGGCTTACCTTTCACACTTTTTATAGTTACTTTTTTTCTAAACCAAAAATTTTCAATTTTGATGTTTATATTATCTCTATCCATTTTAATGACTTTGCACTTATTGTTATATCTAAAAGAACTTAGCCAATCCTTAGGCTATACAAATCTTCTACTGTGTTTTCTTTTAGAAATTTGATCATTTTACATTTATATTTATGTCTATAATTTATTTTGAGTTATTTTTAAAATAGTTTATAGAGTATGTGTTGAGGATCCCATAGGTGGCCAACTATAGCACACCATCCTTTCTCTATTAAATTGTGCACTATTGTCAAAAAGTAGTTGACAACTTCAGGTTGTTTATTTGAAGGTTTTCTACTTTTTTGATGTAGGCACCTATTGCTATAAACTTTCCTATTATTACTGCTATTGCCACATCCCATATGTTTTGATATGTTGTATTTTAATTTTCATTTGTATCATATCACATGTACCCTATTAATACATATAACTATTATGTATCTATAATAATTAAAAATTAAAAAATGAAAATGAAAAAAGGTAGTTGACTATAGTATGCACAGGGCTTCCTATTGTATTCACTGATATCTGTGTCTATTGTTTCACCAATACAAATTATTTTGATTACTGCTTTACATTAAACCTTAAAATTGTGAATCCTTCCAATATATTCTTTATGTTCAGATTTTTTTCTGACTAGTTGAGTTTCTTTGCCTTTCAATATGAATTTTGGAATCATTTTTCTATATATGCAAAATTGGTTTCTGGGGTTTTGACTGTTACTGCATTGAATTTATAAATCATATTGGAGACAATTGACTTTTCCACAATATTGAGTATCCCAATCCATGATTATTATATATTTCTTCATTATTAAGGTCATATATGATTTCTTTCCTCAGTGTTTTGTTAACTTTCATGTCCTACATGTATATATTTTTAGTTTGTTTCCCAATTATTTGATTTTTGAGAAAATAGTACATACTATGTTTTAATTTCAAATTCCAATATTTTGTTTTAGGAATATAGGAATACTATTTATTTTCTAATAGACCTTGTATCATGTAGCTTTACTAAACTCGCACATAAATTCTAGGTGCTATTGTAGGTGTGATGTTTTCTATAGACAATCATGTTCACATAGTTATAACTTTTGTTTTTTAGTTTTAATCCATCCTTTATAATTAACATATCACTTATCTCTTTTTCCTGTCCTGTTGTATTGGCTAAGACTTCCAATATTTTGTTCAATAAAGAATACTGATAGAAAACATTTTCTGTCTCTTTCCTCATCTTAGCAAGAAGTCTTTCAGGCTCTCATCATGAAATATGATATTGTTAATAGGTTTTGGTGTATGCCCTTTTAGGTTTAGGAAGTCTGCTTTAATTTTTATATTTCTGAGGGTATTTTTATGATAAATAAAGGTTGAATTTTTATTGCATCCTCAGAGAAGATAATTTTCTTGTCATTATTTTGTTAATAAGAAAAATTATATAATAATTGATTTTGAATTTGATCAGACTTGCATTCCAGAGGTGAACACCATTTTACAGCAGCCTTTTATCACGTTTATACATAGCTGGTTTTGATTAACTAAATATTTTGGATGAGTGATTTCTGCATCTATTCATGAAGGATACTAGTCAGTAATTTTATACTGTGCATTTTTGCAGAATCTGTTTTTGGCATTTAGGTAAGCTGACCTAATAAAATGAGTTGGGAATGTTCTTTTCTTTTTACTTTATGAAAATGTTGGAGTAAATTGGTATTATTTACTCTTTAAATGTTTGATAGAATTTATTCATGAAATTATCTGGAGATGGAATTTTAACAGATGTAGTATTAATAAAATAATCTAATTATCCTTGATTGAGTTTTGGTAGTTTGTGTCTTTCAAAGAACTTAATCCATTTCAATTAAATTATTATATTTATGTAAGCAGAGTAGTTCTTCATATGTTCTTATTATCCCTTTATTGTCTGTATAGTCAGAAGTGATGTTTCTTCTTTCATTCCTGATTTAAAGTTTGTATTTTTTTTTTCTTTTTTAACTGGTTAGAAATTTGTCAATTTGATTGATTTTTCAAAGAACCAGCTTTGGTTTTATTTATTGTCTTTCCTTTCTTCTGAATTCAATTTCATTGACTTATGATCTAACCCTTATGATTTTCTTCTTCCTTCTCCTTGCTTGGGGATTATTTTACTTTCCTTTAACTACTTTTATTAGGTGGAAGTTCAGGTAACTGGTCTGAGGCCATTTTTATTTTCTAATATAAGTATTTTATATATATACATATATATGAATTATTTTTCTAATAACTGCTTTAACTGTATCTCACAAATTTTGGTACAATTCATTTACTTATCATTTAGTTATATATATATATTTGTTAACACTTTCCTTTTGATTCCTGTGTTATTTAAAAGTGTATTATTTAATTTCCAAATATTTTGTAATTTTTCTAGATACTATCTTATTGATGTATATTTTAATTCTATTATGATCTCAGAATCTATAATACATTGTATTATTTCTATTATTTTAACTTTGTAAAGATTTGTTTCATGGACCAGACTATGGTATATCCAGGTAAAGGATCCATAATGAGTAAGTTAGTAAAATGGTATATAAATGTCAATTAGGTGAAATTAGTTGTTTAGGTCATCTATGTATTCACTCTCCTTTTCATTCTCTCATTCGACGAGAGATGAGAGAGTAGTTCTGAAATATGTGTATTAGTCTGTTTCTCACTCCTTTATGTCATTAATTGCTTGATTTTATTTGAATCTCTATCATTATGTGTATTTATATTTGAAATTCTTGAAAAAATAACCCCTTTATCATTATGAAATATGTCTCTTTATCTTCAATAATATTCTGTTTTTGAAGTCCACTTTTTCTGAATTAATATAACTACTCCAGTATTCTCTTAGTTAAAACTGATAATATTTCTTTTTTGTACTTTCTTTTACTTTTAACTATGTCTTTATATTTAAAATGGGGGAGGGCCAAGACGGCTAACTAGAAGCAGTACACACACACTACTCCCTAGGAGTAGATCAAACATTGCAAATAGATACTCACCTATGGATGGAGGGAGTATTGTAAATCATCAGAGAACTGAGGGAAGACACTCAGAGTGAAGGAGAGGACAGAGAGTTCCACCCTCCAAGATTGTAAGGTACCTGGAGGAGACTCCTACATGTGGGGAAAGAGATAAAGAAGAGAATCCCAGGAACACAAGCTCCCAATGCACACACTATAATTCAAGCTGTGAACTACCCTCCCCCACCACAGCAGGCCTCAGTACTGATCAAGGGAACAACTTGGAGACGGTATAGTAAAGTTGCATGGAAGAGCAGGCTTTGCGGGGAACTGCTGGCCTTCGTTCCCAGGTTGCTGCAGCTGATGCTATTCTGAGTGAGCTCTCAAGTCCACAGCTCCCCATCTACACAGGGGTCAGCTTCACTGCAGCTGCCCCAACATTGCCCATTGCAGGCCAGGGAGGGAGCAGGAAGAACAGATACTCTCATGTGCCTGCGACTGAAAGCTGGGTGCCTCTCCCACCAGGGAACTGGAATGGAACTCAAGAGGTCCCACGGTAGTGGCCTCAGGGAGACCTGTGTGATGAGAGAGCCCCAGCCATCCAGAAGCCCAGCCCATGTGGCCCTGCGCATTGGTCAGTGGAACAAACCTCCTAGTCCCATGTAACTTGGCACTGAGGCCCATGTCCTGGCAGACTTGAGTGCTGAGTGGACATCCACAGCCCCACAGAAACACATGCCAACCAGCAGGCCATGCCCCCATGTTCCTGCATGCCCACTGGAGAAACAAAACATCCCAGCCCTGTAGACCACGTGGAGGTCTACAACCCCACAGACCCTAGCTACAGGTGGCTGGCAACAACCACGCAGACCTGCATGCTCTGCAAAGGGCCACATCCCCTTGGTCATGTGGGACAGCCAGCAGGTCACACCCCCACAGCACCACATGACTCCATTCCTATAGTCCAGCTCTCTACCACAGACCCACCAGCCACAAGCTGTCCCCCACTGTGTGCAGTCCTTATACCTAGACCTGGATGGAGTGAATGTCCACAACCCAGACACCTGCAGCCATCACCTTGATACCCTCATCTGCAGTAATCATCTAAATAGCCTCCCAAACAATCACTGCCACCACTGAAGGAAGTCCCAGACAGAGCAATCTCCTGCAACACCTGCCTGGGACTTGCCCAACCTCCTGCTGATCATTTAACAGTGGCCTAGGGAACAATCCAGCACTCTATGCAATGATCCCCCAGCACTGGCCCTGGTCCTGCAACATGTCCAGACACTGGCCAAGGTCTTGTGACACATCCAGGCACCGGCCAAGGTCCTGCAACCCACGCTGCCACTGGCTGAAGTCCCATAACTTGCCCAGGCACCCAACAAGATTTCATCACCAGCCCAAATGCTGGCCAAGGTCACACAATCTGCCTCCCTGGAGAGGGACTTGTGCAGCCCCCAGCCCAAGATTCCAACAGTGGCTTGGGAACCAATACACCCATCCAAACAAATATCCCCCAACATCAGCTTGGACTGTGACAACCACAGAGAATCAAGGTGACGCAGGAGAACACTTGTGTTCCAGGCTCTTAGTGCATCAACTCCTGTGCCGCTGGGTCAATCCTCTGGAGTAGGATACAAAAGTATTATCTAGGGACCTCTCCTCCTTCTCACTAAGTAGAGCAGATCCCAGCAAAAGAAGACAGGTGGACTGCAAACCTATCAGCCCTGAGCTGAGAGAAGAGGCTTCAGATGAGAAGAAACTAACAAAAAAATTCCAGCAACATGAAAAAACAAACTAATATGACACTCCCAAAGGATCACAATAGATCCACAGCAATGAACCCAAACCAAAAGGAAATTGTCAAAATGTCAGAAATGAAAATCAGAAAATGGATGGTGATTGAAGAGAAAGTTGTAAACCAACACAAAGAAGCCAAAAACAGGTTTTAGGACATGAATGAAAAAAACGAAAAACTTGCTAAAGAGATAGACAACATAAGAAAGAATATAACAGCATTTTAAAAAATGAAAGAGTCAGTTAAGATTTAGACCCAGCAGAAGACAGTATCCCAAACCTTGGAGACAAGGTTTTCAAACTAACCTAATCAAAGATTCAGAAAAAATGAAGAATTAACAATCACTCAGAGATATATTGGAACATGTGAAACAAGCCAATATATGGATTATAGGTATCCTGGAGGGAGAAGGAGGAAACCATAAAAAATGGAAAGCTTATTTGAGGGAATTTTGGGGGAGAACTTCCCTGATACCAGCAAAGATTCAGATATCCAGATACAAGATGATCACTGAACACCAGGAAGTTTCATAGCATATAGGATATCTCTAAAACACATAGTCATCATCCTGGCCAAAGTCAAAATGAAGGAGAAAATTATGCAAGCTTCCAGATGAAAGGAACAACTAACCTACAATGAAAGAATCATCAGGCTAACAGCAGACTTCTCAGCAGAGACCTTCCAAGCCAGAAGGGATTGGGGCCCCATTTTTAATCTTCACAAACAGAAAAACTGCCAGCCAATAATTTTGTATCCTGTAAAGCTAATTTTCATGAATGATGGAGAAATAAAAACTTTCCAGACAAGTGAACACTGAGGGAATTTGTTACTAATAGACCTGTCCTACAGGAAATGCTCAAAAGTGCATTATACATGCAACAGCACAATAGATACCACCAGTGTAAAAACACTGAAAAGTTATAGCTCACAGCATTTATAAAACGGTAGCAGAAGAAGGAAAACAAAACAATAATGTATCATTTAACATAATAGACAGAACAGTATCCCACATATCAATACTAACATTGAACGTGAATGGTCTTAATACCCCACTAAAAGACACAGACTAGCTGAATGGATGAAGAAACAAAACAAAATGAAACAAAACCGAGTATTGTTATCTGCAAGAAACACATCTACACCACAAGGACTAACATAGACACAAGGTTAAGGCATGGAAAAAATATTCCATGGGAATGAAAACCAAAAGTGAGCAGATATAGCCATTCTCTTATCAGATAAAATAGATTTTAAATAAATAATGGTATAAAAAGACAAAGATGGTCATTATATAATGATAAAGAGAGAAATTCAACAATAAGACCTAAACATCCTAAATATATATGCACTTAATACATGATTTCCCAATTTCATAAAGGAAATTCTTCTAGACCTAAGCAAAGAAATAAACAGTAGCATTTTAGTTGCCAGAGACTTCAACACTCCACTGATGGAACTGGAGAGATTGTCAAAGGAGGAACTGAATAAAGAAACACTGGACTTAAATGGGACTCAGGAACAAATGCACATAATAAACATTTACAGAAATTTCTACCCTAAAACTGCTGAATAAACATTTTTCTCATCAGAACATGGGACATTTTGCAAGATTTATCATATCTTAAATCACTAAACGTGTCTCAGCTAATTAAAAAAAAATAATGGAATCATACTGTGTATTCTCGGACAACAGTAGAATAACACCAAAAATCAATTCCATGAAAAACACTCAAATCTACACAAAGTCATAAAAATTAAGCAACCTGCAGCTGAATGATCCTTTTTTCAATGATGAAATTAAAATGAAAATAAAAAGATTCTTTGAACTGAAGGGACACAGCCTTCAAAATCTATGGGATACACTAAAAGCAGCCCTAAGGTGAAAGGTAGTAGCCTTAATGCTTACATCTAAAAGATGGAAAGATCACAAGTTAACTACCTAATGTCATATCCCAAGGAACTGGAAAAAGAAGAACAAATCAAACCAAAAGCCAGGAGAAGAAAAGAAATAACAAAGCTCAGAGGAGAACTAAGCAAAACGGAACCCCCGCCCCCCAAAAAACAATATAAAGGATCAATAAAACAAAAAGTTGGTTCTTTGAAAAGACAAACAAAAAAAGTTGATAGATCATTAGTCAGATTAATCAGAAATTGAAGCGAAAGGACTCAAATAACCCCAATCAGAAATAAAAAGGAGATAATAAACTAATAAAACAGAAATAAAAAATATCACTTGTAATAATATGAAAACCTTTACACATATAAACTAGAACACCTAGAGGAAATGTACAAATTTCTGGAAATACACAACCTCCCAAACCTGAATCATGAGGAAATAGAAATCCTAAAAAGACCTGTAATAGCAGTGAGGTTGAAGCAGTAATAAAAAGACTCTCAACTAAGAAAAAAAAAAAAAAAGCCCTAGGCCAGATGGAATCACAGCTGAATTCTAACAGACCTACAGGAAGAACTGGTACCTATCCTACAGAAACTACTCCATAACATCACAAAGGGAATCCTCCCTAACTCATTCTATGAAACCGGAATCAAAATAGTAATAATATCAAAGCCAGGAAAGGATACAGTAAAAAAAGAAAACTTCAGAGTTCTTTCACTGATTCTTTGTCATCTGGTCTCTTGATCTTGTCCTTGGGGCACTAGGCCTGGCTTGGGGCCTGCCCCTGAGTCCTCAAAGATCAAACCCTAACTATGCCATGGAGAAGAGTGCTGGTCCCAAGTTACCCTTTCACTGGGCTCAAAGACACTCTGTTTTTGATCCTTGCTGATGTCTTCTTCTCCTTTTCTTCTTCCTTCTGTGCTTCTCAATTTTTCTCTGTGGTGTGACTCTTCTCCCCACTCCTTTATCCAATATCCTACCTCCCTGCCAGAATGGTCTGACAAGTGATGTCTCTAGTGACTCATCTTGGATTCCACCCTCTTAGTAGCATTTTGTACAACTTTCATTTCTTTTTCTTGCCTCATTCTTGCATTTTGGTATTAGCTCTCTTGAAGTATTTTACTGCCAAATCCAAAATTTAAGACTTCTTGAAATTAAGTTTCTATTGACAGTTATTGACTCCTGAACATGACACATACTTATGTTTATTTACCTACTTATTGATTTTGGTATAAAATTGGTCACGTAAGTATTTTGTTGATTTGTTCTAATAGGCAATAAACTTGCCCATGTTAATTTTCAAAATTTGCCTATATAGTTATTGTTGCTGCTATTATTGTTTTAATCTGACTGTGTATAAATGTCTCCTATATATAAGTAGTTTAGTTTCTATATAATATGATCTGATATCTTCTTCAAGACCCACATATTGAATTCTTGTTCTCAATTATATGTATTGATAATCATCTGCCTCTCATAATGTTAGTCTCTTTGTTTTTTCTTCTCCATTCTCTAAGAGTGCTTCTAAATACTTTTACAACAGATGAGTTGTTCTATTAAATTTATTGAATTTTTTCTTTTGTTTTTAGTTACTTATGTGTGTTGAATGGATCAGTTCTGCTCTTCAATGTTTTCAGTGTAGATTTGAATGGATTTGTCATTTCTATGACATTTTTTCTTATTTCTTCTATCAAATAATTGATATATTCATGTTTTTAATATTAGCCAGTTTTATTATTGTGATTTGAGATGTTATGCATTAAAGATAGATATTCTTACTTCCTATTTAAAAAAGACTACAGAGATTTTCCAAAAATGGGGAGTACTATTATTCACCGTTCAGTCTCCTGGAAAGGTTTTTCCATTTTATTTTCAATTCTCTAGCTAAACTAAAAAAAATGTTGAGTTTCTAGTATAATTTCTCTGATTTTTCTTTAATTTTTTGCCTTTCTACTTGTCTCTTTCTTTTATTCTTTTTATCTGGCTTTCGTGTTCTTAAAGCTGTTATAGTACACACACACAAAAAAATCATAATTCCCTTCCCTTTTATGTTTGACTAGACATCTGCAAATGCACAATACCACAACCAGTAAGCCCCTAATTTCTACTTGTGACTTATAATATTTACAACTACTCTACTTTTAAAATATACTGTGTGAATAGAGAACATGAGGTTTTGGGGCTTGAAGGAGGTATGCTTAACTTAAAAGTTCATGCCCTATGTGAGATAATAAATGTCTGCCATTTTCTCTAAGAAATCCATGCTGCAAATTTCTGGGTCAGTGGGTAGTGAGTGGATGATATGAAAATGAAGCATCTTTTAACTTTTTCTTGGTGTCCTTTCATAAAGCAGTTTTCACATGTGCTATAAATTAAAGCCTGGCTAGGTTTTTCATAATTCAGCTCAAGATGCCTTATTATTAATGAGAGATTTTCCCCCATCTTCTGTCAATTTTTTGCCAATTTTTCTTTTTCCAAGTTGCTGAGAATTCTCATTTTTCTGTATATCCATGCATAAAATAATTGGAGACTTCACACTGGTTGATGCCTAGTCATGTGTCATTTTGATCTAGATATGTCTAGAGATACTTTTTAAAGCTTTATCATGATTGAACCCAATCTATTCCCTTTGACAGAAAAATCTCCTTGATTTTCTTTTGTGAGGTTATGCGGGGAAGCTAAGCTATAAATCCTTCATCCTCCTCTTGTTCTTTCATAAGCTATCTCTACTTCCCAGTAAAACTTTGATTTCAAAGCTTTTGAAGTATTTCCAAAAGTCTTTCTACCAGACTGCATCCAAAAGAAAAAAAAAAAAGATTATAAGAAGAACTGGACTCATACTAATGACAAGATTTTCAATAGCTTATGTAATTTAAAACAATTACATATTGCTTCAACATATTCTGTTGCATTATAAATTTAAGGTTATAAATTAAAAATAAAAATTTCTGTGATTTTTAAAAATTAAACAATCGATAAAAGACAAATTATTATTTTTAGTAATTGTTATATTAATTTCTGTCTTCTTTACTAGGCTTTATTTTTCATTACTGGGTAATGTTTCTTTCATCACCAGTGACTAATTTATGCTATCAGGTGCTCAATAAGTATTTGTTGAATAAATTAATTAGTATACCATTTTACATTTAAACGAGCAAACATGGATAAAGTATCAATCTATTCAATATTTCAGAAATTGATATGTATTTAAAATATTAGCATTTACAAATGAAGATTAAAATGTGATATCTTTTACCTTTGTTACTTAGAATTTGCTGTAAGATAGGATGAAAATGAGACCTTGGGTCAGGAGCCCAAGGTAAGGGAAGAAATGTATCTGACCATAGTTGAGTCCTTACAGTATCTTTCCAAATAGAGATGTCAGTCTTGTCCATGTCATTTCACCTTAGAATACTGCCAGATTGATCTATCTGATCATTTGTTATATTTTCTTATTGTCAATGGAAAAAATTTAAAGAACTTTAGCATGGCAAGTCAGGAACCTCATAAGGTTTCTTCTTATAACTTCATAAATTCTCGTCTCTAGCAACTATCTTCACTTCTGTTATTTTCTATATATTTTGTGCTTTTTTGGTACTAAATTGCTTTTTTTTAAAACCTGAGCATGTAAAAACCTGTCAGTTTTTACAATGCCTCATTGCCTTTACTCACAGCTTTCAATATTGCCTAACATTTTTTTTCCATCAATATTTAATATCCAAGTTCATGGTCATATATTACCACATCTGAGAATCATTCTACACTTGCCAAAGTCAGATTCAAATGCTAACTCTTTGTAGCCCTCTTATGATTTTGTTTAAACCTTTATACATTCATCAAAATCTGCCTACTCTTGATTCTAATTGCATCCTTTTTTATTTTATTTTTTTGGTATTTATCAGTAGATAATGAACCTTTTGGTAGCAGGACCAATTGCTCTCAAATTTGACATAAATGCAGAATAGTTTTCTTGCAAATAAAACTGAGTACAAGTCATGAACACTCATATGGTTACACCATGTTAAGCTGGTTGTTTAACTTTTCTTTGTCTCAGTTTGCACATTTGTAAAATTGAGGTTATAATGCCCAGGGCAAAGGCTTGTTAGAACAATTAAATTGTATCATTTATGTTATTATTATTACTGTTATTGCTTTTCTTAACTTATAAGTCTTTGTATTCATTCTCTGCCACCACTGAACTAAATTTAGCACTCTGCTCAGATACATAATAAATATTTGCTGGAAAATGTTAGAAATTTGACTATATGCCTATTTACTTATGTTTTACAATATAATATTTTGGAAAATGTGTACTCACTGATCTAGTATACTCATAAAGATGGATTACACTTCATAGATTTCTAAACTTAGGTACTGATATTACATTTCAGTTAGGAATTGGGTTACCAATAAGATATTTAAAGCAAGAAGAGCTCAATATTAAATTTCACTTTAGGTAGTAACCAAGTTAAATGCTGCATCTAAGTAAAAGTAATACTCTAATTACTGTCAAATCATTGTAATCACTTAGTGACACTTTTGCTATTGTATTCTCATTAGGCATGACCTTCCATTTTGCAAAGTCTTCAAAATATTGAATGAACAGGCCAGTTATTGATCATACCTTCATGGTAATGCAGTGTAACATTTCACATGCAGTTGAAACCCTAATTATTTTGAATAATAAAGTGGCAGAAGGAATCTCACTGGTCTGTTAAAAGTGAAGAACACTGCAAAATGTATTGGATTATTTGACATTAAAATAAGCACAAGTTTTATTGGTAACACCTGTTATACTCATCTTTTTCAAACTTTTAAAATATGCTAATCAGGCATCATGATGAGCCATGATGGAGAGTCACCAAAACGGAAACCTCAGAAGAGATTACTGCTAGGAGTTAGGATGTCTGATTTTAGACCTTACTCTACTGCTGTCTAAGTGTGGTCTTAACGGGTAGCTCTCAGTGTCTCCATGAGTGAAATAAAGAGAATTGACTTGTTACTCCAGTGATGTTTATTACCAGATAAAAATTTTATGATATGAAGGCATTAATTATGTCAATTATCTATATCTTTATTTCTATGTCTCTGTCCTAGCTATCTATATGTGTCTATCACATGTATCTTTCTTTCTATATATAGACATAGATATAGATATGTTTGTATTTTGTCTCTCCACATAGATGTGATATAGGTTAAGAGTATTTTATATAGAGAATCACTTCATTTTATAATTTTATTTTAGTGCATAATACACATTTATTTTCCAGTTAAATTATTTTCAGGGTGATTATAAATAATGTTTTAGTTCACAAAACACAGAGTCTCAAAAAATGTTCAATGGTTTATCTGAAAAATGTGTTTGAATATTGCTAAACAAAAATTACCTTATAATTTAAAAATACAAAACAAACAATCTGGCTTAATTGAATTCTAGGGATATAAGAAACCCCATCTAATTTACCATATCATTAAATATAAAAAGACTGTCATATATAGATAAGCTGGTTTTTATGATTCAAAATGTACTTCAGTCATTATTTTCTGAACAAAGGATCTTTTACTTCAAGTACTTTTAGAAAAAGAATAAATAAATTTCTCTGTTTACAGTCATGTGATACATTAACAGAACACATTGTGAGTAAAATTGGCATAGCATAGAACCCACAAGAATGTGAACAACAGAAAGTGCCAATTTCTGTGAAATGTTTAAAAACTATACTCATAGAAAGAAGACAAGTTTATGAATCCATAATTTATAAAGTAAAACTCTAGCATGATGGTCTCTATACATTAATAGCATGTAGTTGAAAGTTATAGTCTCAGTTGTCAGTGCAGTAACTTATGACCTTTTGACTTTTTTTTAAGGACACAAAAGTGTTTTCAACATCTTTGACCACAACAAGGTTTAGAACTTGATTTAGTGATAAAACTGGCAAAACGTAATTTATTAGTTACTAATATAAAATAGCCAATGTATATGTCCTAAATTGGTGTCACAAACTGTAACCTGAGGATGTTGATAAAATGCAGGTATCCGATTCAGTAGGCTTGAGTGGTCTAACAAGTCTTCCAGATAATGACAAAGACTCTTGCTCTCTTGCTTCATATTCTGTGCAGCCAGGTACTAAATGATGGGTAATCTACTTTGTATGTTAAAAAGAGTTTAGAAGAATGATAAAAGTGAAAGTCAGAAAGGGTTTCAAAGAAAGAAGTTGTGTTCCCTTGAGAAAGGATCCTGTAGTGTTACAGCAAATATAATCATTAGCTATTTCTTAAATAGGTCTATGGCAATTTGTCAGAGAACTACATACTGAGGAAAGACATCTTTCAAGGGCTGTTGGATATGGAATCTAGAGAGAAACTAATATCAAGAGACCCAAAATGCCATTATAGTTCTCCTCCTACAGTGGGATTATACAAAAGCACTGTTGTAAGTACTTGGTTCTGGTTCAAGACCATTTTACAGGGATCCCATGAGTTTCTAGACCCAATCTGTGGCTATTTCTCATATTGCTGAGTACATAATTGAGATAGATATATTTAATAGATAGCAATTAGCAAAACACTGATGTTAAGTCCCCTGACCTATGTGGTAAGCTCCATTATTTTGGAGAAAGGCACAGCGAAAGCCCTTGAATGTTCCCTCCCTTTATCAAATTAATACAACTGAAGCAATGTTATATTCCAGATACAATAACACAGGTTAGAAACACTCACAGGAACTTAAAGAATGCAGCACTGGTGGTGTTCATCTTATCTTTCTTTATTTTATCAGAATTACATCTGCCAAAGCAAGATGAATCATGACAGAAGATGTTGAACTAACTTAAACTTCAAAAGAAGTAGCCCCAATTTGCACTGCCTCACTTGATGTGGTATCTTTTCTAGAACCTATTAGCATGGCCTCTAACACTGTATATTCAGCTATCAATCTGTTGAATGCTGTCTTTTCAGTCTCATCAAGAAAGGACATCAGTGTGTAGTAGTCATTTTTAATCTTGCCCCAGGGCAGAGTTAACTCTCCTACTCTCTGTCACTATATAGTACAAATAAATTTTATGCGTACTGACATTGCACAGAATACCTACTGGTGCACTATTTTGATGACATCATGTTAGTAAGACTTGGTCAGCAAGTGGTAAATATTCCAGACACATGCATACCAGAGACTTTGGAGAAATAAAATTCTCCAAAGGTGTTTTATCATCATGGAAATATTAGGGCTATAGTGGTTTTGCACATGCTGAGACATCTCACTGGAAAATAAAGGCTAATAATATGTCATCTCAAAACTTCATCCACGAAAAAAGGCACAATGTTTGGTCAGCTCCTTTGAATTTTAGAGAAAATATGTACAACACTTGGGTGAATTCCTTTGATCTATATTCCAGATGACTCAGAAAGCTACCAGTTTTGAGAAGGTTCTACAGCAGGTGTAGCCCAAAAGATATCCTTGACATACAAAGATGACTTGTCACATTACTGGCAAGCTGCAGTAGGTATGTCTCAGTTAAAGTTTCTATGTTCTACAGCAAGACCATGCCATTCTGGTTGAATGTGCAGTCTTTTCAAAATCATATTTTAAAATATTTCTTAACCATAAATATTGTTTCAAGAAAGAAAAGAGCAATAGTACCACTGTTACTCATAACTCATTGTCCCATCCCTTGGTCTGACTGAGCAAGTTATCCCGAGAGCACAACCAAGGCCTTTCATATTAAAATACTTTATCTTCTTAAAAAGCTTTTTAATAATCATTATGTGTTAATTTATGGATCTTATACCAATATAATAGGTTGACAATTATTTTTTTCAAACATATACTGCATTATTTTCTCCACACTGATCTTTTTTTATAATGTGATGCCCTGAAATCTCAAAGAACATATATATGTCATATATAACACTGAGTAGACTCTGTGTTAAACTTCAGATTCTAATAGCCCCAATATTACTTACAGCAAAACAATTTTGTTTTAATAATAATCTTGATGTTAGCATTATGTTATCTTGATTCATATTGAATTTTGCAATTTGTATAACAGAATGCTAATGAGATATTTTCCAATTAATATTAGAGCATGTTGTCATAGATTTAACACTGCAACTACACCGATAAGAACATTACCATATGGGTCTCCAAAAATATTGCAGTAGGGATTTGAAAATAATAAAAAGTACTTGACAAAATATAATATATTTTTTCAAGAATATTCAGGGAGAAGTAAGACACTAGATTTTTTTCAGAGAGATAGAGAGAAAGAGAGAGAGAAAATAAACTTGCAAGGCAGAATAAAGGAGAAGGCTTGGACTCTTGTTCCAATTTTGACACTTACTAGCTTTCTGCTCATAGGCCAGTCAATTCATATCTTTATATTTTATAAAACTTTGTTTAGATTTAATGAGAAAACATACATAACAGCGCTTTTATTTTTACTACTAAATTATATTATAACAATATTAAAGATACATTTTAAAGTATTATTATGATAACCCGATACTATATATATGTGTGTGTGTATTCAAATATTTGCCACATGGATATAAATTTATTATAGTTGAAATCAGTCACATAATTCTGTTTTTGATTTTTGAAATAGCTTTGTACACTAGTACACCATATAAATTTAAGATATTATTATAAAATGTTACCCAAGTTGGGCTTTTTTTCAAAGACTCAGTTATGTTTAATTACTATTCTGTAAATTAAATCAACCATAATTTCTCCAAAACTAAATTCTATTAATAAAAGTTGAAAACCAATTCACAACACACCAGGATGTTTATCTGATTAGCCTGGTCTTGGGAGTCTGATTATATATAGACGAGAAAAAGAAGAGGTGGATGATTATTTTAAAGTATCATTATAGTATTTGAATGATTACTTTGAACACGAGTTAATCTTTGTAATTTTCATATGTTAAAAAGAAGCAGAAAGGAAAACTAATTTTTCATTCCTTTCATATTTAATTGAAATACCAGCAAAACTAATAAAAAGCATTTACATACTCATTACGAAGTTAACATTGGTTGCTTCAGACTCTATTGTACTTCTCTCCTCCATGCTTATGTGAAGAATGTAATGAGATTATAATATAAGGAGCCAGGATTTTGCAAATAAAATAGCCAAAGCTTTAGAGTGTTTTTTACACATTTGTAGGTTTGTGGCAACCCTGCATCAAGCAAGTCTATTGGTGCCATTTATCTAACACCACATGCTGATTTCAACCTTTGTGGGTGACTTTGAGGGTTTCAAGATATCAGTGGAGAAAGCAATTGCAGATGTGCTGGAAAAAAACAAGCAAAGTAGAATTAGAAGTGGAGCCTGAAGTTGTGTATATCTTTTTGCAATTTCAAGAGCAGACTTTAAAATATGAGGAGTTGCTTTGTACAGATGAGAAAAGAAAGTTGTTTCCTTAGATAGATCTACTCCTGGTGAAGACACTGTGAATGTTGTGGAAATGACAACAAAGAATTTAAGATATTATATCATCTTAGTTGATGAAGCAACAGCAGAGTCCAAGAGGATTGACTCCAATTTTGAAAGAAGTTCTACTGTGGGCAAAATGCTATCCAACTGCATCACATACTATGGAGAAATCTTTCATGAAAGCAAGAGCCATTACATATAGTAAACTTCACTGCTGTCTTATTTTAAGAAATTTCCCTAGCCACCTCAACCTTCAGCAACCACCACCCTGATCAGCTGGAAGGCATCAACATCAAGGTAAGACTCTCCATCAGCAAAAAAGATTATGACTCAGTGAAGGCTCTGATGATCATTAATAATGATTAGCAATAAGTATTTTTAAATTAAGATATGTGCATTATATTTTTAGACATAATATTATTGCACACTTAATAGACTACAATATTGTGTAACCATAACTTTTATATGAACTGGGAAACCAAAACATTTGTGTGACTTGCTTCATTGCAATATTAGCTATATTGCAGTCATCTGGAATCGAACCTACTATATCTCTGAGGTATGCCTGCATTTGATGATACTAGTTCTTTAATTAATATTTGTAGTGCAAAGTAAGGGCTGAATAAATGTCAGTTTGCCAGCTTATATTCAAAGTTACCTTTGTACAACAGTCTATAGTAGAACCTTCAAGAAAAGCTTGCACTGAAGTACTTATTAATCAGAATATATGAATCATATGGCAACATATAATCTGTTTGTTTGGAATACATACAATGCAGCCTCAATTGTCTCCTTGAATTATCACTTCTTTGCTTTTGAAGTTGATAAGAAATAACGACAATATGTCAAATACTATTATTGCCTTTGATTAGAGTTGAAAATACTAGCAAACACGGAGCTCTTATTTTCTCAGATCTCACTCATGCTTTATCCTTTTCCTTATGAAGAAATAGAGCAAGATTTTGATAGAATATCTTCAAACGAAGGACAGCTGAAAGCTATTGTTCAAATAGGCCCAAACTACAGATGTTAGTGAGCTGGGAATTGTTGTTATATCTTTAGGCACTTTAGTTAACAATTTCTGATTATGTTTAAGTTATCTATTACTTGTTGAAGATATCTACATTTGGCTTCTGAGAAGTTTTGATATTGCTATACTTTACATAAAGATATACACTTTCAACTGCGTATGCATGTGCACACATGTATATATACTTTTATTTACATATATACACATATTTACATTTATTCATTTGTACAAGTACATATATCTGTGTTCTCCCTTTACTATCATATATTTACTTGGTAAAGACATAACTCATAATAACTAAATACAATGCTTATGTATGTTCAAAAGCTGTTTGATTATGTGACACATAGTTTGCATATTCCAAAATATATCTAATGAAACAATGCTTTTTTATGTATACATTCAATATTCTTTTTAATATGACCTTTCTTTTTAATATGACCTTTCTTGCATTCATTTTTTTCTAAATTCTGGAATATATTAACAAGATATAAACATTCCATGTTAAGTGCTGATTCAGTTATAGAATGTCAAACTGCATCTTTGCAAAATTATTTGTTCATATATCCAGACAACAGACTTTATACAGTAAATTTGGGGTTCTGCCATTTTTCCTCACATTTAAGTAGACTTTCACAACATGAAATCATCTTTGAGAAAAAATAAAAACGTGAATCATCACCCTCATAAAACATATAACATAGTTGTAATATTTTCTTTATTTTATATATTGCATAGAACTTTACTTCATATCTAATTTTCATGTGAAACATCTAAAAAATTCTTTATGATGTAAAATATTTGGATTTTAATAACTATAAGCTTCAGATATTTGACATTGATCTTCTCTCACCTCATCTCTTTCTTCTCAGTATACACATTATTTATATATATTAATATTAAACATGCTCAATTCCTTTCATTATAATCAAGTATATTATGAAATGCATAAATGCATCCCAAACCTAAAGGTAGTTTTACTGTAAATTAGAAAAAATAAAACAGATGAGAAATACTTTTATTATCATCTGGAGGTCCATTATCATCACCACAATTTACACTTGACTCATAGGTTCTATCCAACACTATTGGAAAAAAAAAAGAAAAACTTTAAAAATCAAAATGTATTGTATAATAAAGGCCCACCATAAACAGATCTAAAATGCAAATGATGACTTGGGGAGAAACAAATTCCAACTTTATTTTATAGGAAAAAATCCACTTCCTCAAAATATAAAGATATATTATAAAATAATAATAAGTACAAGAATAGTCCAATAGAACAATAGAAAATAGTAAGCAGGTCACAGTAAAGGAAATGAATAACTTTTGAACACATTAGAATTTTCAATGCCACTGATACCAAAGAAACTACAAAAATAAAACTAAAATGAAATACCATGTCTTCTCCATAATACTTTTTAAAAAATCAGGGATTTTGATATCACACAGTTTATTATAATGTAGGAGAACAAGCACTCTCATATTTCTGATAGGAGTGAAAATACCTACAACCTCTATGTATAGCAGTTTAATCAATATATTAACATTTGGGATATGATGTAACCTAACAATTCCAATTAGAATAATTTTCTTATAGCTCTATGCATATATATGAATTTATGTTTGCACACAAATTTTCCCTATAGTCCATGGTTTATAATGGCAAAATGATGAAAATGTTACATTTGCCAATGATAGTAGGCAGGTTAAATGAACTGTAGTACATATTTACAGTAGAATTCTACATAGTCCTGCAAAAGACATGGCCCTATATATATAGACATGGAAAGTTATCTAAGTTTTATTTTTAGGTAAAAAGATTATGGAAGAGATACATGTGTAGAGGGGACAAGAGAAGGAATGTGTAGGACTGTATGTGTATGTTTTAAGTTTCTATTGTCTCTGTGGACAGGAAACTTCCTTTTCAAAAGTCTTGGGTCACATGAATTTTTTACATTGTTAATAGTTTTAAAATGCTATCAAATATAGTATGTTTGTATAAAAACATGAGAGAATTCCCTTAGAAAAATAATGGGCCTAGAAGCACAGGTACAGTAATTTTCTAAGCTTGAATGTGGGGAGTCATTTCAGACACATGAATACACAGAGGCAGAGAAACGTTCATGCTCTGGTTTTTCTCTGCCACGTTATCCTTAGAGTAGCAGCACATCCAGTCTGTGCTTGTGTGTGGAGGCAGTGGAACACAGTGTAGCACATTGGTGATGAGCTCCCTGCAGTCAGCTTCCATTTGCACAAGAGTCCCAGGGCCACAAATTACAAGCTATGGAAATTGAGTAAGTTAGTAGCATCTTAATGCCTCATTTCCTGATTTAAAAAGCAAGAACATTTACAAATTCCTATTTCACAAAGATTTTGATGAGAGTTAAATGTGCTAAAACATAAGCCATTAGGAAAAATACTACACACTATCTTGATCAGCTACCAAGATTCAAAAACATCTGTATCTTCTTTGATTTTTTCCTATTACTTTTAGCCTGTGGCCCTCAACCCTGGGCCACAGCCCAGTATGGGCCCATGGCCTGTTAGGAACTGGGCTGCACATCACTTCCTGAGAGCTGCATCCTGTTCCCCCAACTCTCACACACTGTCCCCGCTGGCCTCCTCACCATCCACCATTGTGGTAAAATTATCTTCCATGAAACTTAAGAACTGAGGCCGCACAGCAGGTGAGCAGCAGCCCCACACCCCCAGCAAATTCATCTGTATTTACATATTTACAGCAGCTCCTCATCACTGGCATCACTGCCCAAGCTCTGCCTCCCTCAAACTCCCAACTCTAACATCTGTGGAAAACTTGCCTTCCATGATACCCATCCCTGGTGCCAAAAAGTTTGGGGGCCGCTGCTTTAAGCCATTAGGGATGGCTGTGGTCTTTACATTTTGACAGCACAAGGTTTAAATAAAATGTCTATACTACCAAAAGTGACCTACAGAGTCAATGCAATCCCTATTAA
>VBSM01000272.1:22853442-22869443 GCA_008086735.1 Cheirogaleus medius | reverse complement strand
CCTAACAATATTTGTACCCCCATAATTTGATGAAATAAAAGGAGAAAAAAATTAGAAAGATTTCTAATAGTAATTACTTTATACATTGAGTTATTTTTCATTGTGAAACTTCTCTCCTCCTTTTTTTACATTTGGGTGTGGCATATACTAAACTTTGCTCTTTTATATTCCCTTTGTTCATATAATCTGAAAACTCTTGTTGAATACTTAGAATGTATCCAAGACCCAGCTACTTTTATTCCATCTACAGCAATTTTTAGCTTAGAGACTAAAATTATTGTAAAATCAGTATCAAATTGGAGCCCAGGATGGTGTTATTGAATTCCAGTTTACTTATGTGTACAACCTCAAGAATATTAATTTAATATTTATGTCTCATTTACTTTGACTATATGAGGATAATTATGCCTACTTTGGCATAATTTTTATAATTATTCAATTAGATAACATATGAGAAAAATATTTTACCCAGTTCCCAACATTGTTGTTTCTTCCCTTTAGCTGTCTGTCACCAGAGTCCTATAATGTATTGACACTCAACAGGATGAAAGAGAATGCTCTTCAATATAATTGGATTAAAGAATACTCTGCCCATTATTTCATGGGG
This sequence comes from Cheirogaleus medius, assembly GCA_008086735.1. NCBI lineage: Eukaryota > Metazoa > Chordata > Mammalia > Primates > Cheirogaleidae > Cheirogaleus > Cheirogaleus medius. The sequence goes on along the minus strand of VBSM01000272.1, from coordinate 22,868,836 downwards.
TTCCAAATTTAAGGATTACAAAACACACATGATGTTTCCAGGACTAAAGGTCATCTATCTAACAATAGAGGTAGCTGAAAAAGCCACCATACAGATAATATCAGTTGTTTCTATATATAAATAAGGAGATTGACTGGTTATTCCCTCAATGACACTCAGAAATTTAAATAGAATATAGTTATAGTGACACCTGCAAAACTTATTTCTCCCTGGTGAGGGGGCAGCTGGGTGACAATAGTTGTAATAATTGTAAAGCAACAAGACAGAAGTGAAAGAAGTATGTGTCTGCCTAGTACCAGCATAAATGAATGCGAAATTAAAATATCAATTTAACACCAATTTGTGAGTTTGTTTACATAATGTCAATTAAACACAAGTTTTTAATTATACTTATCATATTCATTTGCATGGCAGCTAAGTAATGAGGAGATATTAAAAGGATTAGGAATTTAAACAGAATACTTGCAAAGGAAAATAACCTCTATAATCTTACAACATTGACATGCAATAATGAGTATAATTTAAAGTGTGACATATAGAGCTAAATAGATAAACTACATAAACCATTTTGTATAAGCTATTTTAATATGTCAACTGACTACTCAATTAATAAATATATTCTGTTGGTAAAAAGGAATGATTTTTTCCTATACATGTTCAAAAGCATACATAGTCTATAATTACAATTAAATTATTATATTTCTGCTTTTCAATTTTTACCTATAACTATATATGCTACAATTAGACTTAGAATTTTAAAATAGTAAGGTCTATGTGTAAATTTTAGTTAGAATTTATATGTATAAAAGACATTACAATTTTTTAAAAATGTTTCAAACAAATTTTTGTTTTGTTACTGTTTCATATTTCAATCTTTTATATTTTTCTTAGGAAACAAGGGATTAATGTTGTTTACCACTTTTTAAACTCATTATTAGAAAATTATAAATCCATTGAAGACACTCAATAGATAAGTAATATTTTAGTAAATGACTGAAAAGACGAAGAGGTATGGACTTCCTTTAAAGCAGTATTTCCACAGGAATATGGTCCTAGAGAATTAATGATTTTCAGCCCCCAAGCCTAAAATTATCTCCAATTTTTAGAGAGAAAAGGGGTCCATGAACCTGTGTTGGCAGGGAACAGACAATGGAGCAACTTAAAGTATGGCTGTTATAAGGTAAGAACTTGATTTCAGTAGGTGCACATAATACATGAAAAAAAAATCAGTCATCTGGAAGATATAAAAAGAGAAAAGAATTTTCTTCTTAGGTGTCATATCTTATAGTGGAGCCTTATCTTAGATGCTTAAAGTTTTTGGACTCTAGTTTTATGCCTACATAAATATGACTGGAAAGAAGACTCTAAAACAATGACACCAAATTAAAAGTAAGCAGAAATAAATATATAATACAGGTAAGAGGAAAATCAAAGAAATAGAAAACAAAATACAAGGAAGCCTAAAACTTCTGAAAATATCAATAAAATTGATAAAATACTACGCAAAAGAGGACTAAGACACATTATAATTGTTAGAAATGAAAAATATTATGTCACTATAGTTGACACACATTAAAGGCTCAAAAGAAAATACTATGAACACTTTTAAACAATGAATTTAGCATCTTAAAAATATTGGACACTTTTTTAAATAGTCATGAACTACAAAAGCCCAATGAATAAGAGATTTATAAAATTCATTGCTCTATATCTAGTATAATAAAATTTATGTTAAAAAATCTTAAGTGAAAATTTGAAACACAGTTGTTTTAACTGGTAAATTTTACAATTGTTTAACTTCTATTTTTAATTATTATGGACACATGGTTGTATATATTTATGGGGAATATGTGATATTTTGATAGAAGCATATGATGTATAATATTCAAATTAGGGAACTTGGGTTATTCATTTCCTCAGGCATTTATTATTTCTTTGTGTTAGGAATAGTCCCATTCTACACTTTTAATTACTTTAAAATATACAGTGAGTTATTGTTAACTATAATCACCCTATTGTGCTACTAAATACTTGATCTTATTTATCCCATCTAACTGAATTTTAGTACCCATTAACCATCTCTATTTTATGCTCCCTTCTTGCCACACTTCTCAACCTCTGGTAACTATCATTCTATTCTGTCTCCATGAGTACAGTTTTTTCCCATCTCCCACATATGAGTGAAAACATGCAATATTTGTCTTTCTGTTCCTGCCTTTTTTCACTTACATAATTGCCTCCAGTTTCATCCTCATTGTTGCTAATGACATATTTTCATTCTTTTTATGCATTTTTACTGTATATATGTATAACTAACTTTATCCATTTATCTGTTGATAGGAACTTGGGTTGATTCCATATCTTGGCTCTTGTGAATAGCACTGTAATAAGCAGGGAGTGGAAATATCTCATTGATATACTGGTAATATGTGACTATGTACATTTCTCAGAACTCATCTAACTATACAATTAAAATTGATGAATTTTATTTTACATGGATTATACTTCAATATAATGATTTTAAAAGTATTAATATCCAGAAGTTCTTTGCTATGCTATATATCTACAATATTATGTAACATATAATGTCTGAGTATATGTACATAAATAGAGATGCACAAGTAATCACAATATATAATACAATGGTATATTAAAATATGTCTTTTGGTTTTTTCTTCATCACTTTCACGGAGCACCTCTTTAAGGTATTATTTTCTTCATTTTTTTTCCTTTTTTATGCTATTATCTGAGTCTTCGTTACTTTTGCCCAGAAGTATCTCCTCAACCCTTTGCACATTTCAAAAAAATTTGGACCATTTTATTCAAAAGAAAAACCTATATTTCATACATTAATTTAACTTAAAATTATTGATTGCCCACTATATGTGAGATAATGAGTTGGCCTCTTTAACATATATTTTATTTCCTAATCTTAATAATAACTCTCTGAGACATACATCATTATTTCTAGTTCAGAGCAATGATAAGGTGAGGAGTTTAAAGAGGATTAATGACTTCCCAGAATTACCAGTTCACCAGCATACAAATTGTTCCATATTTCCTCTAATTCTGTAAAACAAGTTTTCTTTTCCAATATAAAATTGTTATGGATCATGATTAGTTAAGGGTTAATGTCCCAAGTAACAGGGTGCCATATGTAAGAGTGCTTTCCAATGACTAAAGAAAGCAAGCCATTGGAGTGTTGTGTGCAATACTTGGCTTCCATCTAAACAGATTTTACCAAACAGTTCCTTAATTAACTTTTAAACAATAGAACATAGTTGATATTGTTTAGTTGCCTAGTTGATGCAATCAGAAATATTGACAGAGCATGGAAATAGGCAATCCTAATTTTTTTATATTAACCAGCTTTATAGCTATAATCCAAAAAGGCCATTTGGCACTGAAGAGTAAATAGCAACAAAATCAGCTTTTTACATGCTAAAAAAAGAAAATGGCCTCCAATAAAATGTTCTTATTTGTATAAAATAATTGCGTGTGCATATATATGTGTGTGTGTATATATATATTAATATATTATACACTGGTACTTAATGAGTAAAATAATTAAGCATTCATACATAATATACATTAGCATTAGTGAGTCACCTTTTTTTTTTGAAACGATGGATAGCAAGTCAAAGTATTAGCTACATAAGTAAAAATTAACAAAATAGAAATTTTAACCGCAAATTTGAAATGCCCTGGTTATTAATTATGTTTTAACAATGAATATAACATTAGAGTTCAAGGCATATAATGCAAATTTTTTCCAAAAAATGGCATAAGGGCAATTAAAATGAGTAAATGGAATCTTCTGTTTTTGAATTACTAATGTGCCAAAAGTTCTTTGTGTTCAGATTGTTCATGATCATTTTAAATAGATAGATAAGATGAGAGATAGATAGATAGATTGGTAAATAGATGGATAGAGCTGAAAAAATAATATGCAAAATGATAAACATTCTTTACACTTTAAAGAGATGCCCCACCATAGTCTCCTCTGCAGAGCACACAGGTCTCAAGGTAAAAGTTCTATATCATATTGTCTGTGAAATCTATTATACATTTTTAAGAACATTCAAAAAATATTGCTGCCATCAAGAATTTACCCTTGTATTAGCTTCTCTGAAAAACAGGTGTATATTCCTGTCTCTTTTATTCACACTAGCATAATATCCACATCCTTCTTTAGAATTTGATGGAAATTATTTTCAAAGCCTACATCTTCATAATGAACACAAATAAACTGAGTTTCTGTGAATTAATATATAATATACTATTCTTCTCACTCTGTGAAAAGTGTTTGTTTCTAAACATGTGTATTCAATTAATTTTTAAAATTGAAATGAAATGAAAGAGTATTTTTAGTATTTTTGCAAAAATGTGTCATAAATGAAAATAAGTTTCTGGTGTAAAAAAAGTTATTGTAGCATCAAAAAATGAGTCTAAAATCAAAACAAATTTTTTTTCAACACATAAGAAAGACAGTGAAAAGAGTGGAAATATTTAGTTTATTAAATTTTATTTTACTATAGTACAGTGAAATTATATTTAGTCTTTCTTTTCAGACATTTAACATATCTTTGTGTAATGCAGTTTTTAAATTGAATATTTTATACAGTATGAATTGTGAAGTAAACCTGAAGAAAGACTAACAAAAGTAGCTCCCAGGGAAATTTTCTGGTTTAAATTCCCTTTGTTGCATTTGCTTTCTTTTGTCTCTGAAAAAAGCAGAGACAGAGGCAACCAACCTGTGTCGGACTCTTCCAATTTATAAAATCCAGAGACCTCATTTAATCAAAAGTTCCAAATTTAGAAAATTCTTAAAGTGTTAATAAAGCTTACTAGCTCAGAGAATAATTTCATCTCTTTGATTTTCCTTTTAAGAGTTTCAGAAGTATCATTTATTTCCATTATGTATCTAATGTTGCCTCACTCAGTGATATCTCTTCCCTGTGTTTTCTTTACTTTGAACATACAAATAAGTAAATCTTTAAATTGCATATTCTTCATGATAATGATGTTTTTCTCAAAGAATTCAGACTTCCAACAACAGGATCTAAAAACAGAAATGTTTTATATTAGGTCAGTATATAGCTACAGATTCACCATGTGGACATATCCTACTTTTATATACGCTTCTAACATTATTTATGTATTTATTTCAGCATATTATGGGGGTACAAATGTTTAGGTTACGTATGTTGCCCTTGCCCCCAGCCCCCAAGTCAGAGCTTCAAGCATGTCTATCCCCCAGATGGTGCGCATCGCACTCGTTGTGTATGTATATACCCATCTCCTCCTCCCCACTCCCATCTGCCCGATGCCTGATAAATATTATTCCTATATGTGTACTTAGGTGTTGTTCAATAAAATGTGGTATATGTATACCACAGAGTGCTATTCAGCTATAAGAAACAATGGTGATATAGCACCTCTTGTATTTTCCTGGATACAGCTGAAACCCATACTACTAAGTGAAGTATCCCAAGAATGGAAAAACAAGCACCACATGTATCCATCAGCAAATTGGCTTCTAACATTTTTACGTACCTTCAAGAATGAGTAAACAATAGTTTCTATTTACTTGCTTATGTTTTATATTTGTTTTTAGGTGCTCAATTAGATACTGAAACATTCTTCAAGTGGACCTTGTGGTTTTGTTGTGGTGGGGGAGAAGGAGAGGGAGGTAAGGAGAGGGGTGTAAGAGGAAGAGGGCAAAACATCTCAGAATTCAGTTCTATGAGAGTTATCCTCCGCAAATCAACCTGGAAGAGAACCCATGAAAAGTTTGCATCTTCTAAACAGTTGCTTTTCCATCTTAATTTTTCTAATATATCCAAGGGAACATGTTAGATTTTTCTCTCAATTCCAAACGTTTTTTAAATGTTTTATAACAGTTAACAATATTCTTTCTCCTTTTAAATTCTCTCTCTCTCTCTCTCTCCCCCCCCCCCGCCCCCGGCTAATTATAAAAGGAACAGAAGAGTTAGAAAATAGCAACACTTAAAACAACTGTTAATGGACCACTTCATATTAATTACTACTATTAAATTTCTGCAGACTTTATTTTTCAAAGAATCATTTAAAAGGTAGCCATTAAGCACAGTGTCAGATATATTTCTTTCCCCCAATGAAAAAAGCCCAGAAACCCAACATAATAAAATCTGCAACAAATTTCATTTATACTATTTTTTACTATAATGTTATTTTTCTGTAAGAAAATATCATTCATCTGGAAGAATTTGAGGTCATTATTTACTTCAACTTTCATTACATTAGAATGAAAATGATGGTCAGGGAACTTAGGGCATTTACTCAAGGTCAGACAGTAAATGGACTACTCTTTCAAAGCAAGGCAGAGCTTTAAGATGGACAGTTCAGAGCTCTCCTCCCTTTCTGCTGCCTCAGTAGTTTTATCTTGAAGGAAATGAATAGGTTAATTTTATAAATGTTGTTATTTTGTTCCCTTTAGGTTAATATTAGGCCCTATAAATGAGTGGAAAATAAACAAAAACATGAAAAAAAGCATATTATTAAGTTGTTATTAAATAGTGATTTTCTTCAATGCTGAATATCAATTATGTTATCCAACTGTACTGAGTTTTTTAAAAAAGTTAAATATTCTGATCAGGTTAATAACACAAGATTATATATATCAGGTTAGGTGTACATAAAACCTAATGAGAAAACAAAATTCATGGATCAATGATAAAATGACTATCATCAAATAATACGTTAGACATAAATTTACATGTAATTTAAAAAATCATCACTTGATTAGAAACTATAAAGGTAAAACATTCTATTTAATTATCTAGTAGCAAAAATAAAACAAACTGGAATTATTTTTAAGATGATGACAAAAATCTGTTTAAATAGAGATAACTTTAAAAATGCATATATTGCAACTTAAAACTGTTTTATTAATCACTAACTGTACATACAGATTAATGAAAACCTTGTCTTGCCTTATTAAAGCTGTGTCTAAATAATGAGAAATAAATTTAGAGGTAGTACCTATACAATGGAGCCAGTTCTTGAAATTCAGGCTTTTGAAAAATTTCTCAGCCATTTTCCATTCTTTTCAAATCACAGTTCTCTTCACTCTGCCTGGCTTGTTGCAATAGGCACAATATATTTAAGATGAAATTCCTTATTTCAGTTTTATTATCATAAAAGTTTTTAATCTACTTAAATAATAGAGTCAAGTAAGACAATCTTCGCCCCCATATTTTATCTGTTCGGGGGAATTTGATTTGCTTGTCAAGGTGTTCATAGAATAGGAAAATACACTACAGATTAAACTAGAGTTTATTACCTATGTCATTTATATAAAAGGTAAAATCACCAATAGTGTATCAGCTGCTAACAATGTCCATCAGATTCACATGTGGGAAAACGACGATCTCTAGCAAAGAACTGAGGCTACATTATGATGAAGAGTAGTACCTGGTCACTCAGTTACACCCAATCTCATGCCCCAGGGACAGTAGTAAATGATTCCCTGCTCCTCACCATGAATATTTCCAAAGAGCAATTGGAAATTCACATTCCTCATTTGAAGTATTGACTCCACTAGCAGAACTACTGCTAGTTTCTGCATTAAACACTTTTTCTCTATTTAGACGCAGATTATTTTTGTCACATATCCTTTCAGAAATTACTTTCCCAAAGGCTATGATTCTCTAACAGATAAAAACCAACCGAACAACCAACCAGTCAACCAAAACAAACAAATAAACACAAAGCATTTCCAACCATTCTGTCATTATTAACTATATAGCCTTGGGCCAGAAAGTGATTCAAAAATACTTTCATGAAAATTCCTCACCTAAAGCAGAGGTCAAGTATGAATTTATTCAAATTCAAATTGTCTAGATATTTAGGGCTGAAATAATTAACATTTTCTACATAATTAATAATATCTTTCACACAGATGACTGAATTGGCTTTTAGAATAAGTGACCTAAGATATAATTACTTAGTCTTATTAATTATTATAATTATTTTATGGTATTAACATAGTCTCTTAATAAAGATCAATCTCTTAAATTCAGAATCCTTTCACAAGAACATATATTTTCTTCATGAAGAGAGAATGGACATATAAAATTTTTAGTCAGTATTATAATTTTCTTTAAAGGAATCAAAACCAGCACCAATCTCACATTTTGTTATAGTAATTAAATGACCTGAAACATATAAACCATTGGAGCAGAGTAGTACACAGAGTGAATGTTAATAAATGTTAACTCATTATTTCATACCCATTAAATGTAATCTAGTAGTTACAGTCTAAAATCAGTGACAGGTATATGACCCAAGCTTGATTACCCACATATTCTCTCTGAATTTGAAGTTTAAAGTAAGAACTCAAATCTATTTTCTACATATCAAGAATCCAGCCAGAGATAAGTTTTAATAGGCAACTGTGTTTGTCCAGACAACAGACTGGGTATATTTCATTGCTCTTCTCAACCTTAGAGAAAAGGAAAAAAAAAAAATCAGATGATATAGGGTAAATCCAACAGCGTCCTGTCAGGTGACCTGAGTGGCAGAGTGTTAGCATCACTGCAGCTCACTTGTTTGGCAATGACCTCAAGTTCTTTAATCCCTAAATTGAGATTTTATGACAAAATGTTCTTAAAGGTTTCCTTAGGTTCTATGATATTATAATTCACTCTCATAACAATTTAAAATAGTAATAAAGGATTAAAATGTCTTGAGAATGTGCATTTGCTTTAAAATTGCAATAGCCAAAATTTTTTTCCAGCACATGTACCACTGAGAGGTCCATTTGGCATGTTGTGATAGTTGAAGAGAAAATAAAAATGACGTCCAACAATTATTTGAATGTTAGAAGCCACCATTATTAGACTAGATATAAGCACCATTGGACATCCCAATTGAGAATGGAGAGTTGGATCAAAATATAGTTTATACAGTTCTTGTTGCCTCTAAAAATTGAAGTCAAAATGGGTATATATATTTATGTTCCATCACAAAGTAATATATGGAATACATATACACACACATAAATTTAAATAATTCATTGTTTTATACTTGCTTACATTTCACATTTGTTTTTAAGTGCCTGAAATGGCAACTAAAATATCCTTCAGGTTCTCCTTGTAATTTTGTGTGTATTGGAGAGAGATAGATAAAGATATAAAAAGGGAAGGGGAAGAGAGATTGGATTGGTAAATTAAAACTAAAAATACAATTGTTTTCATTTTTAAAAATTTTAATTGGTAGGTAAAGATCTTAATAGGAGTGAAAGAAAGAAGACTGGTAAAATGCTGTATATTTAAGGGGTTTAAATAGTGCATGTTCTGAGAATTCAAGACAGGAGACCTGTTAAACTTTAGGTCAAAGTATAATATTCACATCTTTCTGAATAGTCTAAATCTGGTGGGACAGAATTTTACTTGGCTGTTTTAATATATTACCTTTACTCTTGCTTTACTTATTAAATTTTAATTGACTATTTAATATTTTGTGTAGGTAGGCATTTGTGTGTTTTACTGATTACACTGACTTGATTTAATTACCGAATGGAAGTTAAACATTTCACATGGTAACTGGAAAGAAAACGTGCATTGTGTATAATATATCAGAATAAAATATGTGCATTGAATATGTAAAACTCTGCTCAAATCACTAGAAACAATCAATTCATTGGAGGCAAGAAGATTCCTGGAGTTTCCTGATTAGAGCATTTTGCTCTCTAAAAATCAGCTTATATCTGGAAAGCCTGGCATATATATTTAGTACCTTAAAATATTCAATAGATTGGAGAGTTTTTAGAGCATGAGTTTACTGAATGAACTTGTAACACAAGATAAACAGAGATGTTTCATGTACGCAGACAGAATTCATATAGAGATCTTAAAGTAAAGCTTTCATGACAATATACTTTTAATTTTAGCACAAAATATGATTTAGATCACTTAAACTTTAATTTGAATCAACAGTATCTAAGAATCTTATAAAAAATAGAGATGACTGGCCCTCTGTCCCAAGTGAAAGAATCATAGCCTCTTTGTAAAAATTAAGATAATAGTAGAGTTATCCCATAGATTATTATAAAGAATATGTGGTAATTCAAATAAATATCCTGTCCTCTATTAAGCACTCAGTATGTTAGTTGTATTAGTTGCCCTCATCATTATTAATTTTGGTGCACTCTAAAATTTGAGAAGCATATATTTACCTATTTTCCATTATTCTTTAATATTAATAGCAAAGAAATATTTTGCTAATAAAAATAATATTTTAGAATTAGTAGTACTTTTTAATATATATTACTTATTTTTTGTCTAAGTTACTTCAAGTCATTGATAAATGATCCCTGTCAAACATGGAAAACCTCTATAATATGATGCATTTGTTTTGCAGTTAACATAGGTTGTTGGTCATTTCTAAAAAACTTCATTTGTAGACCTAGACATTAAAACTAGAGCATGGTTTATCTAGTTTTATATTATTAGCAACTCCTGCAAAAGAACAGAAAAAAAATGTAACATGAATTTCAAAGTTTGGTAAAATGTTATATTAAAAATCTCTTTCAGGGTTTGCATTTTTAATCAGTGTGAAGTTACTCACTTTCATTCTCATGTCAAGTTAGATTGTTTTAGTTTATTACTTTTATTTTCCCATAAAATTTCTAGGACTTACAGTTGAGAATAACTTGATGAAAATGATTTCTTTTACTTTTCAAAAATACTCTCTATCTTGCATTGCTAAATAGATATAAAATTCTTACACACATAGGTCATTTTTCCCTTAAACTGACATTTCAATGACTGGCTATGTTTGTGATAACTTAAAGTACTTAAGATATTGTCAGGGAAAACTATTCATTAATTACTCAATTAACAGAGCAAGAGAGTAATTTCATTTGAAGTCTTAAATATCTAAATAATAACAGTGGGCTGTATTTTTTGTGTGTGCAGTTCTCTTTTAAAACAGAAAATTTCTTCATCTCTTCTGCTTGAGAATTTTATTATATCTATCTAGTTTCATTGTTAATGAAAAAATCACTCTGAAATAAAGCATGTGAAATCCACAAACCCTCCCGTGGTTTTCCATACAAACTACTTTTTCTTATCCTTTTGTTATGCTAAAAATGATGTTTACTCAGTATTTTTTATCAAATTGACTACTTTATACTTCATTTAACCATCATAAATTTGAGAATTATGCATTACAGGAGAAATCAAGACATAGAAATTGTACAGAGCTACCAAATTTCACGAGGTTTAGATCTTGCTAGGATCTTCCCCAATGTTAACTGATTCTAAAGACCCTAATGTTTCTCTTTAAGTGAATAACTGTCTCTTTTCTATCCTTTCATGGTAATGTCTTTTACAAGTCCTCATGTAGGTTTGGTACAGTGATCTGACTTCAATTTTATTGAGAGGTACCTGATACACATTACATGAACAAAAATGAAAATAAAGCCTTTTCCACATCTTTTATAGACAATATTCTACCTCTTTCTCCCACTATCTGCTTTTGCATGGGATCTGCAAAACCTCAAGTACTAACCAAATGGCTAAAGTTTTCCTATTCGTATTCCCTCTTTATACTTCATTCAGTTTTCACTGTCTCAGTCTTGTCCTTTCTTTTGACATATTTGTTTTGGAAGTTTCTCCCAGACTGCTCCTCATTGATTCCTTCTCTCACACCCCGCCATTCACAATGAACACACCAATATCAATTAGTATAGAAGTGCTTGTTATTTTTTGACCTTTAAAAAGGCCACGTCCTACCATTTATTTGTTTCTACTGTGTACTTGAAAAATATTGTTTTCCTGACGGAGTGTCATGGGTCGATTCTGATTTGATATATCAGAATTTTTCCTCTCAATTTTGTAATTCAATGGACTTTTGACAATTCTAATTGATTGAATATGTGCAAATGCTTCTTGACTTAGGAGCTATTTCTGTATTCGTTTCTAATTTTATACTGAAATATAGTCATGCTTGGGAATCACTCTGAAAATCATTACATCTGCCCAATTTTTACTCACCAACAGTTTGCACTTTACCCTCCCTGTCCCCTTTCATATCATCATAGTACACTCTCTCCTGTTTTCTTTATAGGCTGCTGTTCACTGTCTTTACAAAACTAAAGATTTGAATAAGTAAGTTGATGTATAATCAAATTTAGTAGAAGGGGACACTAATCAGAATAGAAAAACTCTGCTAAACATCAGCCTAGGCAAAGAGTTTATGCCTAAGACCCCAAAGATAAACACAACACCAACAAAAATAAATAAATGGAATTTGATTCAATTAAGAAAACTTTTTCACAGCAAAGGAAATAATTAACAGCATGAATAGACAACCTACAGAATAAGAGAAAATATTTGTAAATTATACATCTGATAAAGGGCTAATATGCAGAATCTACAAAGAACCCAAAAAAATTCAGCAAGAAAGTTACAAACAACCCCATAAAGGGTAGACAAAAGACATGAATAAAAGTTTTTCAAAAGAAGATAGACAAATGGCCAATAAACACAACAAGAAATGCTCAATACTACTAATCATAAGGAAAATACAAACTTAAACCACAATGAGATATCATCTTACCCCTGTCAGAATGGCCATCACTAAAAAGTCAAAAAATGATAGATGCTTGCTTGGATGCAGAGAGAAACGAATGCGCTTATACACTGTTGATGGGATTGCAAACTAGGACAAACTCTATGGAAAACAGTATGGAGATTCCTCAAAGAAATAAATGTAGACTTATACCATTTGACCCAGCAAACCCACTACTGGATATCTGCCCAAAGGAAAAGAAGTCATTTAAAAAAAAAAAAAAGACACCTGCACTGAAATGCTTATTATAACACAATTCACAATTGCAAAGATGTGGAATCAACCTAAGTGCCCATGAGTAGTTTAAGAAAATGTGATATATATTTATCATGAGGTACTACTCAGCCATAAAAAGGAATAAAATAATGTCTTTTGCAGCAACTCACATGGAACTGGAGACCATTGTCCTAAGTATCTCAGGAATGCAAAAACAAACACAACATATACTCCCTAACAGTATAATTGGCCACTAATCAGTGAGCACACACAGGCATAAAGAGCTGTAAAGGTCATTAGAAATCAATATAGGGGAGAGAAGAAGGGTAAAAACTTACCTATGGGGTACAGTGAACAGTATTTAGGTGATAGGCACACTAAAAGCCCTGACTTAAGCATTATAAAAGGTATGCATGTAACACAAATATTTGGACTCCGTTAATATTTTAAATAAATAATAAATAAAAGAAAAAATAAAGTATACAGGAGGATATGTGTACTTTATATGCAAATACTACAACATTTTACATTAATGATTTGAGCATCCAAAGATTTTGATACCCACAGGGGAGTCCCCCAGGGATACCAAGGGACAAGTGTACACAACATGTCTATTGTTATGAAGGGGCTCTAAGCCAATAGGCTTCCTCAAATCCTGTCTGTTTAATGATGAACTCTTACCCTACCCATTACCTATGCATTCAACCAGGATTTCCATTTGCTTAAAACTGGTGGATACATTGCTTATGGACAGCTTGGTGAAGACCTTGATATACTGATTATTAACGTAAGACCTTTCCTCAAGGCAGAAAAGAGAAAACACACAAAGTTAGCTAACTACCTAAACTTTCTCCCTGATGACAAGCATAGGGTACATGTGCCACCAGTAGTTAGTAATATCTGCATTTGGCTTGAAATGACATATCTATAGAAATCTATAACTTAACTATTTTAAAAACCTATACCCTATTCTTCTACTTCAAGTACTATCAACAACATAGCCCTCAGGTCTCATCCAGTTTTCTTTACCCTCTTGATCATAGACATTCAGAATCAATAGTCTGCCACCTGGGAAAGTTTGACATAATACAGGCTTGGCCTTTTCCTCGGATCCATTACATGATGAGATTAGTTTAGTTTCATCTTTCCACTTCCACATCATTAGCAGCCAAATTTTCTAAGAAAGAAATGGCTTTATTTTATTCCGCTAAGCATTATGTGGTATGACATGACATTCCCTTTCAAATCCTGATTACTTCTGCCTTACCCTTGATATGCATTATTTCCACTTTGCAGTGAAACTTACCTTGATTCAAATTTTACAAAAGGTACTCTGAGTAGTCACTTTGGAAATGATTGTCTGAGTTAAATTATTTTATGTAGGTCATAAAATGCTGGTTATCAATGCTATTTTCAATGTAAGGACAAATTTCACAAAATGTTACACTGTTACCATGCTGTTGTCATGCCTAGACTCCCAGGGATTTGCTCTCTAAGCATGACAATACAGTTTTAGAAAATACTGTCCAAAGTCTTCCATATATGGATATTTTCACTTTATCATCACTTATTGTCTAGAGATTAATAGAGTTTCAAAAGATTTTGATGAGCACTTATACTGCTACACATTCAAAGAAGACAATTTCAGGTGCACTGAACTTACCAAATCAGAATCTATATAACCATTGACTGTAGTCTTTAGTAATTACACTATTTCATTCAATCCATGCCTTCTCTACTTTCTCTTTATAATACCAAACAAAACCACAAAAATAATAAGTGCAAAAGCAGTCTAGTATCTAGCGATTTAAAATAACAAAAGAGAGACATATGACATGTCTCTTACATATTTCAAGTCTTAAATTATTTTTCACCTTTTTCTTTGCAATATATTTCCCCAAAGCGGCTTATCATTAAATACTTAACATATGTACTTGTATTTAGGTAGATAATCTGTTTGTAATAAACTAAGACAATTCTTTAATGTTATCATTGGCATGACTAAATTTAAATTGGTTTCTTTTTGACTGTGAACTTCTGGCCTCTCTTTTCTTTTCAAGTATTTACTTTAGAAAACTTATAATTGTAAATCCTTTCCATGCTCCTCTGAAATATAGACAAATGTTCTTTCAGGCAATTGCCAGATTTAAAACTCAGGAATGTCTTTTTCAAATATCTGGGAGCCATCCTTTTGAAATGTAATCATCACCAGCAGTGTATGAGTGTTCCTATCTCTCTGCATCCACACAAACATTTATTGCTTTGGAACTTTTTGATAAAAGCCATTCTCACTGGAGTTAAGTGATATCTAATTGTGGTTGCATTTGCATTTCCTTAATCATTAGAGAGGTTGAGCATTTTGTCATATATTTGTTGGTTATTAGTCTGCCTTCTTTTGAAAAGTTTCTATTCATGTTCTTTGCCCACTTTTTAATGGGGTTGTTTGATTTTTTTCTTGCTGATTTTCCTGAGTTCTATATAGATTCTAGTTATCAGTCATTTATCGAATGTGTAGCATGCAAATATTTTCTCCCATTCTGTAGGTTGTCTGTTTGCTCTC
>VBSM01000272.1:22839490-22852193 GCA_008086735.1 Cheirogaleus medius | reverse complement strand
TGTATGTAACCCTAAAAATATCTGTACCCCCATTATATGATGAAATAAAAGCAATAAATAAATAAATAAAAATTATACATGATAAAAAATAATAAGAATGGAAAAACAAGCATTAAATGTACTCACCATCAAATTGGTATTAACTGATCAACACTTATGTGCTCATATAGTATTAACACTTATTGGGTTTTGGGCAGGTAAGAGGAGGAAGGAGGGGATGGGTATATTCACACCTAATGGGTGTGGCATGCACTGTCTGTGGGATGGGCATGCTTGAAGCTCTGACTCGTGTGGAGCAAAGACAATATATGTAACCTAAACATTTGTACTCCGGCAATATGTTTAAATAAAAAGTAAAAAATAAAAATAGAATTTTAAAAAAAGTTAGATCTCCTATCTCCTAGTCTCTATGGAAAGGAGTCAGAATTTTGTAAGTCCCAGTAAGCCAACAGAGATCTCCTAATCACTTTGATCAACCTCCTACTAAAGACCTTCAGTACTTTTTATCTAACTTATCCCAGTGCTTAAAAACTATCCCACCTTTTATTTCAACAGAAATCAGTTTGGTAGTCTCTCTTCTCTATTGCATAGCAAGTCTTCCTTGCCTGTTTGAACTCCATCAGTACAATTTTTTTGACATTGTGTATAACTTCTTATAATTTTGTTAACATGAAATGTAGTAGATTTTCACTGTGTGACAAAAAACAGTAAGAAATCTAGTCTTTATCCATGAAGTAACTGCCTGCTAAATTAGTCAGTTTCTGATGTTTTTATAGAGAACTATAGCTACAACACTTTTTAAAATTTCCTTATTTGTTAATATTGATTTTGCTTCAATTTATTTTATTAAGAATGATTCTATGTTTTGGTTATAAATTTTACATTTATCAGAGCTGATAAAACTATAACAGCCTTACTGAAGCAGACTTCCAAAAGGGTCATGTATAAGAGTTAAAATGCAATCCCATTACTGAAATATATGGATATAGTCAGCATAAAAGTTTTTCCTAGACATTAATTTTCAGAATAAATATCACAAACAAGACAAAATTGATCAATTATATTGTTTCTGGATATTAGTCTAAGTTTGTTTTTTAGTCAGAAAATAAAATTACTTTTAGAAATAGAATTCTCTTTATGGTAACATTATAAGAAAGAAAAAATAATAGACATATACTATTTTCTTATTTTAAAAAGGCTAGGACAGGCCATATGTCATCAACCTTTAATATACCTTCTCCTAGATGACTGAGAAATTATGCCTTTTTGGTTTATATGAAAATGTTTCATGTCAAAATCATGATTATGAAAATAATAAAAAATATTATATTATGTTTTTTAATATATTCAATGAAAATACTAAATAAATTTAAATTTTATATTATATTAAAATGCTCTAAAATGTGTATATGTGTAAAATGAATTGTGTTATTAATTTCCACATATGGAAGATGTGCCAAAGAGTAACTTACTGAATAACTTCAGGTATAACTGGAGAACACAAAACTTATTGAATAAATATATCCTACCTCTTATTATCATGAGATATTTAATTTTTCAAAGGAAAGCAAAGAAAGTAAAGACAGAAGGAAGTATTACTAACAATTCAGTAGATTATCTGAATTATAATCAAGAAAGGTCAACATCGGGGTTAAACCACCTGGACAACTGATAAAAAAATAATAACTCAGGAAAAAAATAGGTGAGCAAATATTCTTGGAGGAAAAGGTGATATTTAAATTTGCTTTATGATGTCTTCAATTGCCCTATTTTCTTATTCTTCACATTGCATGTAACCCTTTTATTTACTGTAAAAATATATTTGTATATGTATCATACTAAACTTTTAGTGAAGCCCTCTGATGGGAGTATGATTCTACATTAGTAGGAAAGTGTCAAAGAGTAAAAGGTCAAAGAGAGAAGAGAGAAAGAACTAAAATGAGAAAGCTTAAAAGAAAAAAAAAAGACTGAATAAGGGATGACAAAAAAATATTACTTTGTCTAATCAGATTGAAATGTCTAGTAGCATAATCCTTAGTGAACTCTGTGTGTTTACACAGAGTGCATAATTTTGATTATATTTTTCTTCTCCATGTGGAGAACATGATTTCCCCTTCTACTTCAATGAAGCTTTGATTTACAGCATTCTGTTTAGTCTGTAGTTGACCAGTCTTATAAATTATTTGCTAATTTCCAAATATTTTCTGTTCTTTAGGGAAGAAAATAATTCCTGTATTTCTACCCGATCAGATTATTGCTCTAGGTCTATGGCCATACCATCCTGAGCATGCTTGATCTCATCAGATTTGCTCTTTGAACTAACTCATTTTTATTTGTTAGTTAAATGATTCACAATTTAACAGCAACATATTAATATATTAGGACTCTTAACCTCAAATTTAAAATTTACAACAAGAGAAATTCATGTTATAGTGTATACATATTTTTGATAATTTTTTCTATCAAAAATAATATATGGATTTTTCATTTCTTTTGCTCTCTGTAATATAAGCCCACTAGATTCTGGAATACTGATATATATATATATATATATATATACACACATACACATATATACACACACATATGTATGTGTGTATATACGCACACAACATCCATATATATACAACATCCATATAATATATATGTTGTATGTATGTATGTATAAAAATATCTTATAAGTATTATGTAAATGATTCTCATTAAAGTAGAAGAAGATAGACTAAGAAATTATAACATTCCAATCATAAAGATTTACAAAGTGATCATTTATTGCATATGTGAATGGCATTGAATATAAATCTATGCATCAGAAAGGGTAGCCACATTTCTGAATAGTATGTGCAATCGATGTTGATGGTGTTGAGTAGAATAGCTTTTTGACATGTAAATTGCTTATGTCCAGTATAATCATTCAGACTCTGACAGTTCAAATGCTTATCTTAACAGAAATGACTTTGTTCTTGCTAGTGAATGAAATTGACATAAGTGTTGTGAAGGAAATAAAATATGTGACATTTCAATTTCAATGTCTAAAACAGTCTTCTTATTCATTTTGGTTAAGAATTCTGGAATATAGAGAGACATTGGAAAGCTCAAAGATATAAAAACATGAATGCCAGTTTTGTTTCAGACTGAGCATTTTAAACATTTGCCACATAGTCACAAAGGTTTATATGAAAAAAAAAATAATGTCTGTACAATTTAATATAATAAAATCATTGAATGAATTTGGAGAAATACAGATGAATAAAAGATTTTAAACCTTGCAAAATCTTGTCTAAATATTCAGAGGTTGGAGTTCATATATCTTTCTAGATACAGAGGGCTTTGGAAATCCAGGAGCTAGTTAAGTGTCTTAATTTCTTAAAATTATCTCTGGTTGTAAATAAAAGACAGTATAAGGGCATTAAAAGATGAAAACAATTATTAAAGATTAAGTTTCAGAAGAGAATTCCTATAATTATTTATGACTTAAACTTTAGAGTAGTTAATGAGCATACTGAAGGAGAAAGTTAATTTAATGGAAGAAAATATTTTCTAGTAAATGATGGTGAATATTACAAGGGTTGAAGATTAAGGTCAAGAAAGTATTTATTAAAGGTATTAGAAAACAATGTGAGGTTGACTTCAGGTTCCAAAATGGCAGCAGAGAGGCAAACTAGCTTCACTCTCCCTCTCTTCAGAAAACCAAAATCAAATATACAACACAGAGATTTACACCAGCAGCAATATATAGCTCAAGTATGAGGCTGAGACAGTTCCTAGGGCCACAGAGAAGTGGAAAAACTCTGAAGAGATTGTAGGAAAATTGGACTTTCACATCTGTGACATCCTTATCCCCTTATCCTCCCCCACCCCAATTCTGCCCAGCACTAAGCACATGGTAAATCTTTCTCCAACTTGTTTTTTTCTTTTAGCAGAGAACTGCCCCAGTCTTAATTTACAGGAAGTATCATGACTGCATGAAGGGATAAAAATCCCTACGCATAGGCAGAGACCAAGTGGGGAGGTGGGACTACAACCTCCATCCCTGGAAACCCTGCTTTGTAACTCAGCCAAAAGAGAAACCAAATCAGAGTGTTTAGCAGTATGATGCTGTAGGCAATATGTTTTTCTGGTTCCCTAGGCATGAACAACTAGCCAGCCTTCCCATGCTTCTGGGATAATCCATTTGGACCCTACTCCATTCAGGACAGGCAGTTTCCCAATCATTTATCAGAGCAAAAGCAAAGCTTGGCTTAAGGTGCCATCTAGAGCAAAAAAAAAAAAAAAATGGTGGCAACCTAGCAGTAAAGATTTGCTAAGCAAATATATTCAATAAAAACCAAAGCCAGCTGAAAGAGAAAACTGGAATAAATTACTAATCCTTCAATGCAAATGCATAGTTATGTACCCACAAGAAATATCAGTAAACAGGGAACCATGACCTCCCCAAAAGGACAAAGCAAAAGCCCAGGTAGTGACCCTAATGAAATGGCAATTTTTGAGCTCTGTGACCAAGAATTCAAAATAAAAGTTTTAAAGAAACACAGTAATCTCAAAGATAACACAGGAAATCAATTCAAAATTTTTTCAGATACATTTAAAGAGACTCAAATAAAAATCTTGGAACAGAGAAGTACATTTCCTGATCTGAAGAACTTTTTAGAGATTCTCAATAGCAGAACGAACCAAGTAAATGAAAGAATCCATGAACTTGAAGACTATAGATATTTGAAAAAACACAATCGGAGAAGAAAAAAGAAAAAAAAAAACTAAAACAGAATGAAGGCTGCCAAGATACAAAAAACATTACCTCAAAAGACCAAACCTTAGACTATTGGTGTTAAACAGGGAGCTAAGACAGAGCAAGGGGTAGAAGTCTACTCTCCAAATCTATTTCTCCAAAACTTGAGAAATATATAAATATCTAGGTACAGAAAGTTCTTAGAACATCAAATAGATTCAACCCAAATAAGACTACCCGTAGCATATAACAATCAAACACTTAGGGGGCAAGGACAAAGAGAAGATCCTAAAAGCAGCAAGAGAAAGGAAGCATATAGCATATAAACGAGTTTCAAGTTATCTGGCAACACAGTTTGCAATCCAACCATGCAGAGCAGAAGGGAATGGAACAGCAATTTTAGTGTTCAAAAAAAAAAAAAAAGACTGTCATACAAGAATATTATATCCAACAAAATTATTATTCAAATATGAAGGAGAGATAAGGTCTTTCTCAGACAAACAAGTGCTGAGAGAATTAACCACCATCAGACCCGTCTTGCAGAAAATGTTAACATGAGTTCTTCAATCTGAAGGTAAAAAACACTAAAATGCAAAAGAAAACTTTTCAAGGTATAAAACCCATTGGTAAAATTAAGCACACAGGCAAACCCAGAATAATCTATTACTATATTTGTGATGTGCAATACACTCATATCCTCAGTATGAAGCCCAAAAGACAAATCTATCAATAACAGTAATAGGTACAAAAACCTGTTAAGAGATAGGTAACATAGAAAAATATAATTGAGACAACTAAAAGAAAAATGTGGGTGGAAACAGAGTTAAAGTGCAGAATTTTTTCTTTTTTTTTTCCTTTTTTCTTTTGTTGTGTTCTAGGATAAGTTGTTATCTCTTTAAAATAACTTGTTTTATCTATAAGACGTTTGTGGTAAGCTACTTGGCAACTATAGCTCAAAAAGCTATACAAGATTCATTAAAAATAAAAAGCAATAAATTAAAACATACTACCAAAGGTAAAGACTTAACAACAAAGAAACATAGTAAGAAATGAAGAAAGAGGTGAAAGGTGTGGATCCTGTTTCAGTCTTCTACATGTGGCTATCCAATTTTCCCAGCACCATTTATTGAATAAAGACTCTTTTCCCCAGCGTACGTTTTCGTCTGATTTGTCAAAGATTAGATGGCTATATGAGGATGGTTTTATATCTGGGTTCTCTGTTCTGTTCCACTGGTCAATGTCCCTGTTCTTGTGCCAGTGTAAATACAGTAGTAATATTCATCATGTGTTGGGCAGGTGGGAGGGGGGACGAGGGGATGGGTATATTCACACCTAATGGATGCGGTGTGTACCATCTGGAGGATGGACACGCTTGAAGCTCTGTTTCGGGTGGGGCAAAGGCAATATATGTAACCTAAACATTTGTACCCCCGTAATATGCTGAAATTAAAAAAAAAAATTTTTAAAGGAACTCAAACAATTAAATAGCAAAAATAAATAATTCAATAAATAAATACATAATTTAATTTTTAAAAACAGGCAAAAGACATGAATAAATATTTCTCTAAAGAAGACATAAATATGACGAACAAATATACAAAAAATTGCTCAAAATCACTAATAGTCAGAAAAATGCAAATCAGGACCACATATGAGTTAGAATGACTATTATCAAAAAGACAAAAAATAAATGCTGGTAACGTTATGGAGAATGGGAAACTTTCATACACTCTTGGAGGGAATGTAAATTAGTATAGCAATTATGAAAAATAGTATGGATGTTTCACAAAAAAAATTAAAAATAGATCCATCACATGATCCAGCAATCTCACTACTAGGTATTAATATATATCCAAAGGAACTGAAATCAGTTATGTCAAAGAAACATCTACACTGCCATGTTTATTGCAGCATTATTCACAATAGCCAAGATATGGAATCAACCTAAATGCACATCAATGGAAGAATGTATACAAATGTGATATATATACACAATGAAAAACTATTCAACCAAAAAAAAAAAAAGATAAAAAGGATGAAATTCTGTCATTTCAGAAATCAGGGATGAGCCTGGACATTATGTTAAAGGAAGTAGTCCAAGCAAACAAAGGCAAATATTGCATGATCTCACTTATGTGGAATCGAAAAAAAAATGATCTCATAGAAGTTGAGAATAGAATAGTGGTTACCAGAAACTGAGAAGGATAGGAGAAAGGAGGAGATGCAGATAGTTTATTCAAAGGGCACAATGTCACAGTTCGATAGAAGGAATAAACTCTGGTATTCTATTACACAGTAGGGTGACTATAGCTAAGAATGAAGCATTGTATATTTCAAATAGCAATAAAATAAGATTTGAAATGTTCTCACAGCAAAGAAATGATAAATGTTGAAGGTGATAGATATGCTAATTACTATGATTTGATCATTACACAATGTATACATGTATAGAAAATCACATTATACATTGTAAATGTGTACAATTACCATGCGTCAATTCAAAAATTATGATGGGCAATTTACTTACTAGAAAATAATACTTTGTCTTTCCTAATGCTGATAGAAATCATAGTATAACAGAAATTGATGTAGGGACTTTTAGCAGGTTAGGAATGTGTCTTTTTATTAAAGTAGACTATTTTAGGCATTAACAATTTTGGGGGATTTTTCTATGTTTGCATTTCTCAATATCTGCATAAATGTTGGTATTACATATTGTAATGTATCACCTTGACTTGTTTAAATAGATATATGGGCTTTTTTCTTGTCCTTACACAAGGTAGAATTGTTTCTTACATATTGACTCTCTGTCACATTTCATAGACCATGGCATAAATATCCAGACTCCATGACATTTAATAGGAATAATCAGTCATATATTTTCTTTCTAGTTTAATTCCAGGGAACAAAGAGGTGCTACCATCCACAAGAATAAATCAGAGTAAAATTTAATATTATAATATATACATTTACTTTCTATAATGGGGTTCATAATTTTTGCACTTCAAAAATACTTATAACAAATCTTAAAAGATTTGTTAAGTAATGGCATAGAAAATCACTATCAGGAGATAATATGGAAAACCTTATAATGTAAATATTTTAATCACACAAAGTAATTATTTTTATGTCACATGGACACTAATATGTACTCATATGTTTAGGGTGAATAGCTTATATTTTCAAAATTTTAGATTGTAATTTTTTAAATTTCAGGGCCTAGAATTTACTAAGGGAAGCCCAACTTTTTTGGTTTCAAAACATTCCACATATTGATATTTATTTTATATTCCTATGTTGATTCATATAGGAGGTAAAATTAAGCAGGTTATTAGGTCAAAGAATTGAGTTTATATTAAAGGCTTTATTAATTCTGTGACCTTGAGTAATTCTATGGCTCCATGAAAGCATTCACTTAAGGAATCACTTCAGGTCAGTCATATGTAATAGATTAGATAAAGAAATAAATAATATGCATTATTTCCTCTTTTTGAAGATTAACCCTCTTAAGTCATACAAATAATGGTATTGTGTCTCAGTTACTTGGTTTTGAGAAGGGAAAGCAAAAGGTGTTAGGTGTCCCCTCTATTTTTTCCATTGTTGATTAAGGACAGGGCTTACATATCTTCAAATTGTTAACTTCCCAAATAAGCTAATATTTTATTAATTCAAGTCTGCCTTTATATCATCTTAAATTCCATCTTACCAATTAAGACTTTCTTTTTCCTGGTATGTATATGGGATGGAGGGAGGGAATAGTGAGGACATTAAGGTAATGTTAGCTGTGGCAAAAATAAGTCCACAAAAATCCACTAAACCCCACTAAAATCCAAAATAGGTCTTCCTAATTGGCAAGAGGCCCTTTTTCAAGGTATGAATAAGACTAAAGAGTTAATCTATCTTTGACTCCTCTGTCTTCAACACATGGCTTAAAAGTTTTCTGTGCTACTCTACATAGAGCTGGCTGACAGAAAAGAGAATCATAGGATAATCAAACATGGAAGAGTATAGACCATACTGATGTGGGACACATCAATTTTACTCACATTTCAATAGCTGGAATTAAATTACGTGACCACACCTGAGTGCAAGGGAAACTGCAAACATCAGTCCAGCTGTGCCAAGAGCAGAAGGAAAAAAGCTACATGACCAGCTATTCAGTTTCTTCCTTGGTTTTCTGTTTTGTCTTCTGGCTACCTTATTGCCTATAGAGATGACAGTCACTTTATTTTCAAGGGACTCAGAGTCAATCAGAATAATCTAGGTTATGGTCACTAACAAACAATGGCAATGCCTCAGTGGCTGAATGCCACTTAAATTTATTTCTCAGTGATAATACCTACCTAACACAGTTCGGCAGAATTTTCTGATTATTGTGATAATTTACAGAGATAGACAAATTAAAGCTCCAACGTGGAATATGCTTCTATGCAAACTGTAGAGAAAGATGTGCCTAAAAGAAAAAGAAGTGCAATACATGCCTTAAGACCTTAAGACTATCACACAACTCCAAATTTCCCCAATCATTACAAGCTCCTCAAAGTTCTAAATATCCAAAAAATGTACAGTCCTTTCTAACAGGTCAATGGGTATGGTTCCTCATGAATCTTTAAGCTATGAACTAAAAAGAAAAGTCATTTTCCCTACCCATTTGGAATCACTTCAGAGCTAGACTCCAAATTCAGCTTTATTATTCATTAAAGAAGGTGGAATGTACCTGTGATCAAATGGGTTTCCTAATGTGAACTCCAGATGAAAGTTCTACCATCTCACAAATAGTGCTAGACAGCTGATTGCCACCAGCACATTATATGTACCCTCTTGTCAGGCAAACAGATCCCAAAGACAGAGCTCTTGAGGGATGAATTGTCATATTCATTTCCCTCTCCCAAACACACTAGTCAGCTGACTCACTCCCTCCTTGAAAAAGTAAGGAGACTTAAAGGTGTTGCATGTTCCTCTTCTTCTGCCCCTTTCTAAAATAGAGTAGAAAATTCCTTTGCAATATGTAAATACATAGGAAGATATGTGTTCTCTGTCACATGGAAAGAGAAAATACTGACTTATCTCAGAAAAAGAAAAACAACACACACATTATTTACTCTTTCTTTCTTTTTCTTCATGTAAAAAAAAGACATACTTAAAAGAAGTACTTGGGAGGTCAAATTCAAGTTATTATTTTATCTTGTCACACACAGGATACTATTCACTTAATTATTTAGGCTGATGAGGCATAAACTCAAACTTTTCAACAGCATAATAAAACACATGAAATAACTCATTTCATTTTATAAAAAGTAACATATTGGCATAAAATCATATTCCTTTGTATAAATATACCATTATATCTCTACTATTTAATTCATAGTTTATTTCCTGTTATTTTATTGTTACAAATAATTCTGCTATGATCATATATATCTTATATATATATATCATATATATCATATATATCAGTTATCTTGATTTGCTATGTTAGAGTTTTCTGGCCATTATTATTAGGCAATACTTAAGGAACAGTCCATGTTTGCATATGAGTGTCTAAAATTTTAATAGGTTTTCTAAACTATTATTTGACCATTTTATATGCATGTCTCATATGAAATTCTACTGTTTAATAATATATAAGAGGTTTAAATGACTCAAATTTTATTAATTTAATTTGTGTTCAGAGACTATCTACTTTGAAAAGTAAATTTAAAAACTTCTAAATGTCATAAATATGTGAAAAATATTAGTGTGTTTACATTAAAATTCTGCAAGAATAAAGATTTCTCTTTGATCCTAAATGACATAAAACATGAGCAATCACTGAAGTCATTGCCTGAATCCCAAATTCACAAAATAACAATCTATCAATCAAAACAAAATTCTTGTTTTGTTATTGTCTGTTCATAGCTCCATAAATGATTAGATTAGTGATCAAAGATTGCATATTTTGATGCTGACACTGAAAGACAAATATCAGAAAAATTTACACTCAAGAAGGTAATATCCTTCAGATAACAGACTGACATTCTGAAACATGATAATGGTGTATGACAATTTGAAGTGTGAGGTCTTGACTGTGTTAAATACAGGGTTCAGGGAGTTGTAAGTCATTTATGCTAACTGTCTTGTCAAGATGACATATCTTGTCAAAGAAAGGTTGGAAAACAGAAACCTGTGGTAAATGAAGACAGTCTTGATATTTTATCAATATTTCCAACCCACTGAGTTGATGTTTTTGGTTCTTTATATACTACTAATAAAAGGAACTCAGATTATAAATTGCATTTGTCTTGAATATCTAAGTATTGTAGACTTATCTTTTTTATTAGAGTGTAAATATTTTTTCTTGACTTCAGAAAATGTTTCACAGAAACTCCAATTTGGATGACAAATCCAAACTTTGAAAGTCACTTTATTTGTTTCAATTTCACAAAGTCATATGTAATTGTAACCATGAACTTGAATACATTTCTTAATTTTTAGTTTAATTTTAATTTGTAAATTAGTGAAATATAGAACTCTTTAGAATATTTACTCTAAGAGACCAAGCTCTTTCTCTCATTCAAGGAGAAAAAGGCAACTACCCAAACACACAGCTAATTTTGATAGCTTCTTCACAAAGCAATTTTGATCCAATGTTCGAATTTTCTACTTTTTTCAGAATATGTAAACATTTAGAGTTTTAACCATAACTCATAAAATTGCTCATTGTAAAACCATTATTAAAACTTATAGAGAATAAAAAAATCTGGTTGCATGTACTTATTATGTATGATATTGAGATACTGATCACATGCCATATAAAGTAATATATTTCTTTAATAGGATCATATATATTATATCAAACACATTTACTCAAGCCATGTTACCTATAAGCTTCTTGTATATTCATATATTTACCCTGGTGAATTTTATTATTGATTGTTATTATTATTCCTTTAATTAATATATGCACCATGGGACAGTTTGCATAAAAACTCATTAAGTTAATCATTTGTCCTTCAGATAATCCTAAAGTAAGAAGAAACTAAATTTCACTGATGCATTAAAGGAGTTTGTAACTGTTAATTCAAATATTAAACTAATGATTGCATCTTAATTTCTTACCTTACAAAACATGGTAGAGAAATGAATGCGGGATAAACACATAAGAATTAATTATCATTCTCTTATTTCACCTAGAAATTTATTGTGATATACACAAATTTGATAATATAGTTATTAAAAGTTTAGCAGCCAAAAATGGCAAGATTTCTAAATGCTAACATTTTCTATTTCATTTTCAAGGGGTTCACAGACATATACATACATCACATACTCAGGCATTCATGTAAGTGCTTAAAGCAAAATTTCCCTCTATTCTGCAAACAAGCAAAATGGAAGAAAGGTAAACAGTTCTCTCCTTAGCTTACAAGCAGTTGATAAAAGATTCACATGTGCATGCATGTGCCCACAGAGTGGAAGAATAATATAGAATGACATTTTTGAAGGGAATGAGAAAGAATCAGACAATCCAACTGAATTAATAAGTGCAAGTGAAGTTTAAATGTTCAAGAAAATATTTGGCGACTAGATGCAGTCATGTGTCACTTAACAACAGGCATATATTCTGTTAACAGAAGAATCAATATTAATATTCCCTAAGCCATCAAATAGGAGTGTAGCATCTGTTCTTTTGGGCCTTAGGTTCTTCATGGATAAAATAAGTAGTGTGAAATAGTGTGAACCCATGTGCATTTTGTACAGCCTTCTACATCTGACCTTGTTAAATTTTGTGTCCTTATCTTTAAAATACACATGACATGTATATAAATGCCATGTGTATTTTACATGACATAATTATTCAGAGAGGTTATGAAAATGGAATGACATTAGATGTTTAAATTCTTTTATAATATTATCAGAGGTAAAATTTTTTAACATTAAAAAATTTATCCACTCTGCCAGTCTATGTCTCTTCAGAGGACAGTTTAGGCCATTTAC
>VBSM01000272.1:22824811-22834812 GCA_008086735.1 Cheirogaleus medius | reverse complement strand
AAAAAAAAAAAAAACAAAAAAACAGTATGGTAGTTCCTAAAAATATTAAAAATAGAATTACTATAAGACATAGCAATTATACTTGTTATATACCAAAAGAATTGAAGTAAATAGTCTCAAAGAGATATTTGTACACCCATATTCATAGCAGCATTACTCATGATAGCTAAAATGTGGAAACGACCTTAAAGTATAAGGAAATTCTGACAAATATTACAACATGGATGAACCTTAAGGACACTATGTTAAGTAAAATGAGCCAGTCATAAAAAGACAAGTACTGAATAATGCCACTTATTTGTGGTATTTAAAAGTGAAAATAATGGTAAAGTTAAATGTTTATGTATACTCTATCTGATTTATAATCAATTCTTGTAGGAAACATGAGATCCACAAATTGAGAGCTAAATGTATATGCAACATCTGTCTACTTTCAGCCAATAGTAGACTTGAGACTCTCAAAGACTTAGAATTTTACCATTTTATTTTATTAATTTGATAGTAATGAATTTATTAAAAGTATTTCACAGTTGAAGGCATAAATTATACCAATTCAGCAAGTGTAGCCTAATCAACAAAATCCTAAGATTATTTACAATTTGAGGTTATTTTTCTGTAACTACATATATACAAATAAATTGAAATAAGAAAAAAAATATACACTTAATCTAACCTGGAGCATAATACCCACATCTACAGCTTTTTCCACATGAGATTGTTAAAGTGGGGTTATTTAATTATGTTGTCATATTATATTTGCTCTAACATCCCCCTAAAATGTCCGAGCACTTTTAATATCAATATCGACTCTACCATGCTTCTATTTGCATCCAAATACAAAATACAATATTTTAGTCTAATCTAAAACCCATTATATCCTTTCCCTTTAACATCAGTTATAAAAAGATTTCACATATTTATGTATAAATCAAATGTATATTGAATGATCAATGAGCTCCTCTGTGTGAATAATAGTCACTTTTAAATGTCCCTTGCATTCACATAAATAAAGGATTGCCTCTATGATATTTGAAAAGGTTGCTGAAGCTCTGTGAGGTGCTCATCATTAAAGGAGAACCCACGTGTAAATCTCCCATAAATGTACAGGAAGAGAGACATATTTTACTCTATTTAGCATTTATGCAGCATTTTTGAAAAGTGCATTTTATTAAAGTCTTTGCATAACAATCTTATGAGCTTCTTCTAGTGGTGTTATGCTCACTTAGAGATGGGTAAATTAAGGGCCAGAGAAGCCATGCATTGCTCAAGGTCATGTGGCAGCAAGGCAGCAGAGGAAGCCCAAATTACTATTCTGAGACCTGACATTTTCCATCATGTTATTTTTCTTCCATGAGCCACACTACCCATTTTTCCCTCAGAGGAAACATTTTTAGGCAGAATCAGAAATACAGCATTTATATGTAAGGTTTGTAATTTACAGATAATTATTTTCAAAAAGGCATACAATGACAAACTGTCACAGTATAAATTATGAGTCTAAAACCTATCCTTAAGCTTATGGTAACTCTTCTAATAACATATATAATAGATTATTATTACTTTTAAGGTCATTTTATACATAAAACATATGTTTCCTTGGTGGGAAACTCAGAGTAAATAAGACTCCAAGACAAAAACTGATCAGACAATTTACAAAACAAACAAATGAGCAATGTTGGAGGAAAGCCAAGAGGACTGATAGAAAATAATAGTTTTCTTAGACACTGGGATGGTATATTTTCCTAGATTTTACCATAGTCTAACATGACTTTATGACTTCTCGGTGATCCTGAAGAACTGATACAGCATGAAGATAAATTCCAGTTTCTACAGTGATAAACAAAAATCCTAGAATGTCCATTGGCTTTATTACTTCATGGAAAAAGCATGACGGCAGTAATGTTTCTTGTGAATGGCACATATTTATATTGATCTGAACAAATGTCTCTCTCAACTTGTGGCGGTCCTCGTATATCTGCTAAGGCAGACCTTGAAATTACTTTTTGTCTATCTGAGTATAAATGCATTCTACTTTTGAATTCTAACTTTATTTCTTAGAACAATTTTTTGGTCTAGTTCTATTTATTATATAAGATATATAATGTGAAACAATTAGTCCTCATGGAATTACTTTTTACTCTTGATATTCTTTGACAGATTTTTATTATTGGGATAATGCTTTTTTATGATTGATTATTGTATTGATTATTGTTTAAGATTGATTTATGTATTGATTATTGATTGATTATTTTTTTCTCCCCCCACCCCTTTGAATTTGTTTGGCAATTGCTAACTCTTTTTTGTTGTTGTTGAAACAGAGTCTCCCTCTTTCACCCTGGCTAGAGTGCAACGGTGTCATCTTAGCTCATTGTAATCTCAAACTCCTGGCCTCAAGTGATCCTCCTGCCTCAGCCTCCCAGGTAGCTGGGACTATAGGCACGTACCATGACACCTGGCTAAGTTTTCTGTTTTTCATTTCTTTTGTTTCTTTTATTATTTATTTATTTATTTACTTATTTATTTATTTATGGTAGAGACGGGGATCTCGCTCTTGCTCAGGTTGGTCTAGAACTCCTGAACCTCAAGTGATCCTCCTACCTTCGCCTCCCAGGGTGCTGATATTACAGGTGTGAGCAACTGTGCCCAGCCCAGCAGTTTTAACTCTTTACTCAAATTTCGAAATGTATACAACTCACAATACACTTTCAAACAATAATGGTATGCCAAGCACGTATCTCATTACTGAATTTTGATTCTCTAAAGAAGGATTTCTTATGCTCAGCACTATTGCCATTTGCTTTCCTATGCATTGCCAATTGTTTAGCAGCATCTCTGGCCTCTACTCATTAGCTTCCAAGAGCACTATCCCTCTTCTCCCCATTCCTAAGTCATAACAATCAAAAATGTCTCCAGACATTACCAAATGTCCCCCATGGGAGAAGGCAAAATCTTTTCCACATTGAGAATCACTGCTCTAAAAGATTACTCCAGACTCTTCTCTTCAACGCTGCTGCTTGTCATGTACTTATCACAGGCTCATATGCTCAAAGATAATGTTCTCACAAGTATTGGCTTACTGATCACTGGTTTATTTGTATTTAATAAGGCCTTACACAACTTGGCTCTTGGTTATTTCTCTGATACAATATTTTGTTTTTGCTCAATCTGTAGTGGTCTCCCTGGCCTCCTTGCTTTTGTTCAGTCTTCTAAGACTGTCTGGAATGTCCTGTCCCAGTTATTCAAATAGCTCACTCCCTCATTTGCCTCAAGTCTTTGCTCAAATCTTACCTTTTCAATGGGGCTTATCCTGACCCCCCTATTAAATTATGACACCCTATCAGTATTTCCAAACCCAGGTATATTACTCTATTTTGTCTGTAACCATTTTTTACTTATTATGCTATATAATTTATTTAATTCTAATATGTAATTTCATTATTTTCATATTTATTGCTTGTTAACTGTCTCTCTACAAGAGAGTGTAAGCTCCATAAGTTCTGAAATTATTACATATATTGTTCATTGTTATAACCTGAGTGCCTACATGAGTGTCAGGTCCAGAGTACACGATCAATGAGTATGTGTTAGATGAATGAATAAATGAATGAGTAAAGACTTTGGGTTCTCATTCCCCATCACTAATATTGAGCTAAGCATAAATCAAATGTCAAAAATTCTGTAAAAAGTGCCATCTTTGTTTTCCTCTAGTAGACATAACACACACACACACACACACACATACACACACACACAATTTAGAGAATGACATTTGATGGCTGAAATAGTGGCATAGGGTGTTTCATGGTTACAGAAAAACAACAAAAATGAAAACATTGGGCCTTTAAAAATAAATTCTACTGATTATAACATAGGGACTGGTACTAGTGATTGTAGTCTGTGCTTTAAAAAGTATATGTAAATAAGTATACATATGTCCTATAACACTATTTAGCCCTGGACTTGAGAATACTTCATGTGGATTGCAAAGATTCACCCAGCTGCATTCATTGAAAGGCAAACAATTGCCTCGAATACATCTTTACACTCTGATTGCTCATTCTTTTGCAATTCTAGTAGTTAAGTGAACCCAACAGCTAGGGTTCAGCCCTCAGGGAGAAAATATTGTACAAGATAAATCAGTAAGGAGCATGAATACAAAAAATAATCAAGATAATTTTATCTGGTGGTGAATGATTTGAGAAAAATTTTGTGATGAAAATGAGGAGGCCATGCTGGAACTTCTGACAGAAGGCAAGAAGGAGCCGACCTTCTTGTGTGAGTTGAGGTGGTAAAGCACCCTAGAGAGGGAATAGTACTATAGAGGCCTTAAAGCAGCAATGAACATATATTCTCAGAGCTTCTGAAGGAAAATAACTGTGGATGGAGTATATTTAGGAAAGTGTATTGGAGAGGTAATCGAGGAACACTTTATGAAAGTATATTTTATTTCCATTGACATGAGTGGATATTCCTGTATGAATATCCTGATTGATGACTCACCTCTCAAATTATAGATCATTTTGGGGGGTAATTACAGAGTACACTATAAAAGAATTTTGTTTTTTAGTTTACAAATCCCTTTTACAATTCTTGTTTGATTTAAGGATTTATAACAAAGATGAGCAAGTACAAATAATAATCTTTGCCCACTTGAAGAAGCCAAAGAGATTAGAAAATTCCTCAGAAATCAAAGCTCACAGGAATTTATATCAAGAACTGTGACTAAGAATAATAAATTACATAATATAAAACTATTTCAAAAATAAAGTATTAAACATAAGAAAAACATATAGTTAATCCTTAGAAATTATAAAAATGTAACAGATGGTCATTAGTACTAAATGAAAACTATGAAGAATAATACAACAAGAAAATCTGTAAAGGATTAAAACATTTTCCCTACTTACTAAGTAAAGTGCGTTTGGAAGACGTACGATGATAGTTTTGCTTCCACTATTTTTAACTTGTTTTAAAATAATACATCTGTTGTATACTTATGTATTTTGAGTACAAGCTTTATAATCATTCAATTCTAAGAATATATATTTATAAAATGAGGTTTTAAAATGAAAAGTAGTCCTCTTAAACCAAAAAAAGATACCTTCAAAATATTATAATATCTATGTAAATGGCTAAACATTTGTTTTAATAGTATATTTCTCAAAATCCAGAGTATTGACATATAAAACCCAAATAGCTGCAGAATATTTCAATAAAACAAGTATGGTGTTTCATTTTTATTGTCAATCTGAGGAGTAAATACATATACTTCAGGTCACTAGTTTGCCCTTTTACTGATATGCTGTTCTCTGCAAAATAATGGAAGAGATGATTATGGCTTCACCATTTAATTTAGAATTTGAATAGTGCATGTAGATGTAGAGAAAATAATCCACATGAAACTTTTTCTTAGCCTTGTGTTTTCTGATTTTTATTTTTATACAAATCTGTGAGAGTATGAACTAGCTATATGGCAATAGGCAAGGCTTTTCTTCTATCCTGACTATTTTCCTCATCATTAGCAAAGGTATTTAAACAAATTATGTGCAGAAGCCCTTTTTAGTTACCTGATACATTGTGATTCAAAGTAGCTAAATTACAAGTTTTACAAATGTTACTCATCTAGTAACTGAAATTATCATGCATATTCTTTTGTTTATAATAATTTTAGATGTATTCATATTTTGAACTTCTAAGGGATTGTGCATAGAAGATAAAGTATATAAATCTTAGCCTTGCTAGTCCTAATGTGGCCCTGAATGATATTAACTCTATGATCATGAAACCCAACTTTAGTTTTCTTATCTGTACAACGAAAAAAAATGATTACTATATTATCTCATGAGTTGTTGTCGATATCAAATTAAATAAGAAATAAAAACTGTTTTATTTTCTCAAAGCTACATCGTGTATAATGAGAATATGATTGTAAGAATGATAAAAGAGAATATAGATTCTCCTGCTGGTCCTCCTGCTGCTGGTGTTGGTGCTGCTGCGGGAGGGGTCACATCTGTCCTATAGGCAGCTGTTAATTCAGTAGTGTTTATTAAAGTTTCTATTTGCCAGGAAATATACTCAGCTTAAGAAATAATGTATAGTCCAATGGTTGTATTAATAACTTTGTAGCTTGGCATATAGGTCGTATATTTGGCCTACCTTTGTTTAAAATAATATTGCTAACATTTTAGCATAGGGAAATTATAGTAAAAACTTAATGTTTTGCTTTTTTTTTGTTTACAAAAATCTAGCAACTTCAAACTGTCATCTCCACCAGGAATCTGTAGTTGTAGCTGAATAGTCTGTTCTCTTTGTAAAAATGGGGCAGAAGAGGTTTCCAGCTTGCCAGTATCGTCTATAATGGTATCCCCATATCCCTGTCCTATTTGTGCATTTACATTACATGCTAGGCTCTGTAAACATTTGTATAGACCCAATCTCTGCTCTGGAAGATCTCTAAATCCAATCCAAGAATTGAAGTAGCAGCAATAAAGTTAATATTCAATAAGAAATTCTCTTTGAACCCTGAGATATTTCCTTATATTTGATGAACAAGTTTATATACTATATTATTTCTTTTTATCCAGGTTTTCAGAAATTTTAGACCTAAATATAAATACAATAGCCTAGTTTTTGGTATATAAATTTATCATTTTCTATAATTTTATTGTATACTTTATTAATTGTATTTTCTTAGTCATAAGTCAACAATATTCATTAACTACTTAGTATGTACCAATGATTAATATATGCATTTAATTGTAATGTGCCTCTAAATTTTATTGAGAAGAGGCAGAGAATAAAATATGGTTCATAAATAAAACATTTAGCAGTTGATATTTTTAATTGTATGGAATGCTGACACAATTCCTGTTTTCTTTTCTCTCCTAAATTTCAGAAAGTCATTTCCACAGTCATAATAACCCTAATGTATTCAGCTTACAGAACAACTGGAACTAATATGTGTGTCCGTGCTATGCTTTATGTAGATGATGAGGTATTGCCTGAAATGGTCTACTTTCCTTGAGTGCACCTTCTAGGTGGACCTCTTGGACATGTCAAATTCTTCATTGAATACTGGTAGAGAAGGTTAAAACACTTCACCACTATACAACAATATATTTTCTAAATGTGCTTTATAAATTATCCAAATTGTGCAGAAATAATAGTATGTAGGAGTCTTATCTTAAAAGATAACATCTAGGGTATGTTTGTTCTGTGCTATAAAACCTAAGTTTGACATTATAGCTTTGCTGTGAGTCTCTGTTATTTCTGACTTTGTAGTATGTACAATTTCAAGAGAAGTAAATCAAATGTTCTCAATGTTATACTTTATAGATACTTAGGATACCAGCTAAAAAGTATTAAAAACAGTAATCTAGAAGTATTTATCTCTGTATCTCCAGAATCCAGCATAATTTCCATCTTACTATAGGTACCCTAAAATGTTTGCTACATATGTTAATGATCTTAACAAATGCATCAGCCATGACAACATTCTTTACCTTAGAGTCAATCCTTATCATGCCCTTAACATGCAATACTTTGATCCCATTCCTAACTGAGCTTTTGTAGCTCTGTAACTTCTTGTAAGCATTTTCCCTTGAATTAGAGTTTTTAATTTCACAGATGTGGATGTTATTAGAACATTATGAACTTAAAGGCAAAACATATTACTCATTTATGTATCATTGCCATTTAGGAAGCTAGTACACAGAAAGAACTCCATTTAGTATTTATAAACTTTCATCCTTTAAGGATTAGGAAGGAGTTATTTATTCACTCATTTTTTTACTTATTCAAAAATGTTTATTGAGTAGTTATAGTGTGCCATGTACTAACCTATATGTTTGCTATATATTGATATATGTTAGGAAGACAGTGAGGGACCTCTGGCCCTCCTGGGGACAAAGGCGGGTGCCCTGAGCAATTGCCACACCTGGGGGAAGAGGGAACACTCTACCAATCTGCCAATCAGAACTTAGTGCACCAACTGCAAAAGAATGCAGAGGATTCCCTAGCCTGGGGCCAAGCAGCACAGGCATAGTAGGGTCTGGAAGGTGACCTAGAACAACCTAAGGCTAATTATCGTGGCATTAGCTTAAATCTGCGTTGTAGTTCACACTCCCTCCAAAATGGGCTTTCAGAGATGCTCATGGTAGATCCACATGTGCAGTAAGACTTGAATTAATAACTCCCAACCCTCCATCAAAGTGGTTCCATGGTGAAGTTTGAACCATGAGGAGGGCTTAGTCTAGGCAAAGTAAAACAGGACCCCAGATCATAATCAGGGCCCTCCTGTTCGTTGTCTGTGGTGAACATATCTTACTTTATGTATTAAACTTTACCTCCTGCTTGCCTTACTTTGGTGTGTCTGGTCATTCTTCTGTGAAGTGCACAGCAAGAACCTAGAACAGAAATCAGTGACCCAACAGTATACATACAAGAAAAATATTCTTGTGCTTCTGGAGTCAGCATTCTAGGAAGTAAAACAGATAAAAATAGGAAAACATGATTAATGTTCTGTGTTGACTGTGCTAAAGGATGATAAGATGGAGGGTAAAACATTATTTCTGGTTGTGTCCATCAGGGTTTTTCCAGAAGAAATTAGAATTTGAATGAATAGACTGAGTAAAAAGGTCTCCTTCACAAAAGTGAGTAGGCAACGCTGATGTGCTGAGGGCCTGCACAGAACAAAAAGGTGGAGGAAGCGTGAACTTGCTCTCTCTGCTTGAGACATCCGTCTTCTCCTACCCTAGAATATTGGTGCTTCTAGTTCGTTGTCCTCTAAACTCAGACTGTGACTTATACCATTGCCCCTCTGATTCTCTGGCCTTTGAGTTTGGACTTGAATTATGCTACTGGATTTTCTGGGCCTCCAACTTGCATACAGCAGATTGTGGAGACTCTCATCCTCTATCATCTCTTGACAAATCCCTCATGATAAATCAATCTCTTCTCTCTCTCTCTCTCTCTCTCTCTCTCTCTCAGTTTGCTTTGCTGGAGAACCCCGACTAATGTACATGGTGACCATTTAAATCATATTGGATGTTGTTGGTGATAGGCGCTACAAAAAAATAGAGCAAGATAAGAGGGGAAGGGGATGTTGCACTATTATTTAGAGTAATCAGGATGCTCCTGTTGAGAATGTTGAAAGACTTGAGCAAACTTTGAAGGGAATGAAGGAGCTGGCCAAGGGATTATTAGAGGAAGGGCATTCCAGTCAAAGGAAACAGTTGTTTAGATTCTCTAAGACCCATGTGCACCTGGTAAAATCAGACAATAGAAAGGAAGCTGGGGGAAGTGCTTAAATAAAGTCAGAAGTTTGTGTTCATA
Source organism: Cheirogaleus medius (assembly GCA_008086735.1). Classification (NCBI taxonomy): domain Eukaryota; kingdom Metazoa; phylum Chordata; class Mammalia; order Primates; family Cheirogaleidae; genus Cheirogaleus; species Cheirogaleus medius. The sequence continues at coordinate 22,825,479 of VBSM01000272.1, read as the reverse complement.
GTCTATAGGGAATGTAGAAAATTTTAAGGATTTTGAAACTTATTAGAAGTGAAATATAAAATCATTGAGTCCTGAGTAATACATGGTCTATGGTTTAAAAGCACGGTGCTAGTTGTTTCATGTACTATGAGGATGGAGATAAGAAGAAGGAGAAAAATTCTATGAGGTTATGGTAGTAATTCATGCAAGACATTATAGTACCTTGATGAGGATAAAAATTATAACAAGTGGTTAGATTTCAGATAAATTTGGATGGTAGAGTCAACAGGATTTTCTGATCAACTCATTTTGAGGTCAAGGGAATAGTCAAGGACGACTGAAAGGATTTTGTCTGAAAGGATGGAGTTGCCATAAGTTGAGATAGGAAAGATACGTGAGGAGATGGTTTTTGTTGGAAAATCTGACATTCAGTTTCGGACATGTTGACACTGAGATATCTACTAGATTTTACAGTGAATTTGTTGAGTAGTTATTTGAGTATATGAGTATAGAGATGGGTGATATGTCTTTGCTAGAGATAACATCATGTTGTCAATAGCACAGAGATGGTGTTTAAAGACATGAAATACAATGAGATCATCAATATAGCAAACAGAGATTTTCTTTAAAAACAGTTACAGGCCGGGCGTGGTGGCTCACGCCTGTAATCCTAGCACTCTGGGAGGCCG
>VBSM01000272.1:22801976-22815571 GCA_008086735.1 Cheirogaleus medius | reverse complement strand
AAAAAAAAAAAGAGAAAAGCTGTGTTTTTGTATGATAACTGGCATTTTGCTTCTCCTTTCTGTGAAATATCCGTTTCAGTATTTCCCCATTTTGTATTGGTTATCTTTCTTTTTCTTATTTATTTGCAAGAGTTCCTTATATGACTTTTTTGAAGTTTGAAAGAATCATGTATTTTGTAGTTGTTGGATTTTACGCCAATTAGGTAAATTTTGTTAGTTGTATGGTTCACATATTTTATATCTCTCCCATTTGTTATAAGATTTTTGTTATGAGATATTCAGCTTCAATTATGAATGCAAGTATTCTTCTTTTTAAATATGTCAGTTTTGTTTTATATGGTTTAAGGCTATTGTAATAAGTGGATACAAATTGAGAAATGTTATTATCTTCCCTTTGGATAAATTAGGTTTTTTTAATGTATATTTACAGTGTATTAAATTCTATATAGATTGATAGTTATTTTCTTTCTACACTTTATAGGTGTTATTCCAATGTCATTCATTTTCCATTGTTTGTTATGAGAAGTCAATTGTTAGACTAATTGCTGCTCCTTTTAAAGAAATGTGTCTTTGTTATCGTTTCTGTTGTTGCTTTGAACATTTCATCCCTTTCCTTTGGTGTTCAACCGTTGTACTGAAGTATTCATAAACTTTTAATTTTTTAAAATCCTCTTTGGTATTTATAGCAACTCTTGAATTTGTGGCTTGATATCATCTGTAGTTTGGGAAAATTCTTAAGCAGTATCTCTCTTCAAATATAGTTTCTGCCTTATTCCTTTTAACTTTAATTGTGACAGTCAAATTGAATGTACCTTAATGTTTTTTCTATGACCCATATTGCATTTCATGGTTTTTTTCTTGTATTTATTGGCCCCATTTTGTATGTACTTCAATTTAGATTAGTATTATTTAGATTTTACAATGATTTATCTTCAATTAGATTATTATTAGTATTAGTATTATTTAGATTTTATACTGATTTATCTTTCAGAATACTAATCTTTCCTCCTATACCTAACTACCTTTATCACATATATTAAATTATTTCAGTGATTATATTTTCCTGTTTTCAAAGCATTTTGATGTATTTCCCTCTCATAGATGACAATTCATCTTTTCTGTGTACATATTAGTTATTGTTATATTAACCCACATCCTCTAACACTAATATCTGGATCACTGTGTGCTTTGTTTGTTTCTTTCTCTTCTTCTCTTGGTTTTCATTATCTTATCTTGTTATAATATGTCTGATAATTTTATATTAAATGTGAAGTGTTGTGATTAAAAGTTTTATAATCTATGAATGATACTATTTTCCTTCAGAGAGGATTACTTTTCTTCTTGTAGGCAGGAGATATGGACAGATGAGCTTGACCCAATAACAACTGAAATACTTCAAGGCTACCTTACTGTTTTTTTTATGATGACTTATGGATCTCCACTTTGCCCTTAATCCTAGCAGTTAAGCTTTTGTGTTTTTAACTGAAAATCAGAAGTTCTTTTTTACCAGTTTCACTTTTTATTGACAGAATCATAGCTTCAATTGCTGACTTCTCAACACTGGCAAATGGCCAAATTTACAACTTTGACTCATAACACCTACTTTCTGTTTCGTTTTTCGGCTTCTGAGCATGGCCCACATGGAGATTAAAAATTAGTAATCGCCTAGAGGTAGAATCATGCACAGAATATTTGGCCAATTTATCTAAATTTCCTTTTTTTCTGTAAAATATTGATTCTTAAAGTATTCTGTAGCCTTGCACTTGATATTTATCTGTAAACTTCCATAGAGAAAAAGCAACAATGAGTAGATCAACCTCATTATTTTCTTTTTTTCTGGAATCTTGGACTCTAAAGTTGTAGATGCTTTGGCATCTCTCTGATATATTAAAAATCTCTTTGTATCCTATACAAATTTTATATTTATTATAAACAGAAGTGTTAGTATGATATTAACCATCTAGCTATGGCTGAATATAATTATTTCATATTTTTTTAATTGGTCACAATATACAGATAGTTTTAGAGCTGGTTTCAGAGGTGAATATTAAGAACACAGGTTCTTTCCACTCTAAAATCTTCCGAGTGTTGAATTTGACCTATAGTTTTGCCACTTCATGGTTATAAGATAGCTGGTGTAGCTTCAAGTATCATGTCCTCACATAATCAAATCCAGGACAGTAAAAGAAAAAAGGACAGAAAATGATTTTCACTTTTTAGATTTATCCTTTTTGATGAAATGAAGAGTCTAGCATTCCTAGAAGTCTCTGGCAGAATTTCTTGGCAAGAAAAGTTTCACTTCCTATTTTGAGCCAATAACTAAGGATTCAAGTATACTCTAATATTAGTGAATAATGCTACTATCTCCTATTCACAAATGAAGAAATGGGGCTAAGAAATATTAACTATCTCATCTAAGAATCTATAAAAATTATTGGAGATACTAAAATAAAATCTAAATAATTTGATTCCAAAAGTTGTACTGTCAATTTACATTCATTTACTGATTTTTGAAATCCAAATAAATTCTTTAAAACATGACACTAACCAAAAAAGGATTGTTTTCAAAATTCAACCTTTAGGCAGGATTTATGTGCCCTTTAGTTTGGTAAGATACATTTCAAATTATCTTTTTCTTGCCTCAAAAATATTTTCCAATAAGAAGATGAAGCAATATCACTACAGCATCAAAGTAGAAGTGTCTCTGATAATCAAATGAACCCTGTGTTCACAATGCAATTGAATTTTGTTGGAAATATTTTATGGCGGAAAATTTTACTTAATTCCACTGCAGTTTAAATGCAATTATTCAGAATAACAGTCACCAAATTCAAATATCACATTGTATTGTACCTTAGGTCATCTTCGAAGCATAAAGAAACCCACCAAAGTAGAGTATGAATCATTTGTATTTAAACACAGAGACACACGCACAACTGTGAACCAGTGCTTACTAGGAAGGAAAATGTGATTAAATTTATATTCTTTCACATATGTTTTATAGATTTCTTGTTGGAAATACAGATCTAACATCAAGGAACACAAAATAAAAACTTACAAATAAAAATATTTAAATAAAGATAATTTTGCTAAAAATGCCTTTTAAAGAATTAGTGTCATTTCAGATTAGAATGATTTTAGAACTAAATGTAGGAATTGAACATTTGTGAATAAGTATATAAAGTATTAACACAGAGTTCACCTATGCCAATGTTCTCAGTTGTTATACTTTGATGTTTGCACCCGTAGCTCAAAATTATATGTAAAATCATGATAAATACTATTATATTTTGACTATGCTCTCAATTGTCAGTATATATTAAAACATTCTTTTCTCCTTTACTAGTTTTATATTTTGTGTTACATGTACTTATCTTTCACCACAGGCTATATTTGTGCTTATTAAATCAATTTTACCAATAGGAATTCTTCCTTGCTCAAATTAAATTTATGAAATAAGACAAAACCCCTAAGGACTATATCCGGCTATTGAGAATTTCATTTATTCTGTTCAAATAGTACTTTTCAATTACACCCAATCATTTCTATGAATTTTTAAAGTGGATGCCAATATAAAATACAGCCATTCAAAAAGTATACACAGTTAGCTTTCAGGTTTCTATAGCTAATTACAATTTTACTCTCACATAAATTACATACTTCTGCCTCTGTAGTTTTTATTTAGCTTTAAACAGCTTCCTGCTCACACTAGGAAGCAAAGCTATCAAACAGAAAGGTTTCCTATTCTTCCTTCCACCCCAAGGCAGTGAATTTCCAAGGAGATAACCCACCGGAGACATTAACCAGCAATGGTTTTTGAAAGCTCTCTTTTCTTCTGTTGGCCCACTCATGGCGGGTGTTCAGTGAAGCTACTTCTTTCATCTGATCCCCTATGAACATTTGTAATTGAAGAGCTGTGACAGGTGGAGAATTAGTCTATCTCTCTCCCTGAAAATTAAGTAGAAGCAACTCTTCTAAAAACAATACTAGAGGGAAAAGAAAAGTACTCAAATCTAAATTTTTTAAATTATTATTTTTTATTTACAAGAGCCTATTATCTTATTTAGAATGATTATGTAGTTGTCATTTTGTTACATCTGATTTTTTATCAAGGTTTTTAAAATAAATGTTAAGTAACTAAAATATATTGAGTATGAATTATCTCATTTTAATGAAACAATAATCTAATTCATAACCAAATGGTCCAGAAATTAAATAAATGATAGAATGCTAATTAAAAAAATTTGATGTCTGAAAATGCATAGTTTCTCTGTATCAGCATCACCATATATCTTAGTAACAAAATAATATGCAGTAGAACAAGTTTAGAAATGAATTGACTTTCTAGATAAATATTCAAATGTTAACTTTTATACCATTGTGAATATTCATAAATATTTATTTGTACTCATAGAGAAATATTGTCATTTATTCTTGACAAAATATTTTATTATGTAAATTCTAACACTAAGAATTTCATGGCCACCAAAAAATAAAGAGAATCTCAAAGTTTTGATGTAAATTTCAAAATTGGAAAGAAATATAATACAGTGGTCAATGAAAGACTTTCAAATATATATTTTTATTAAAATAAAGTCAAGGAATAAAAGTAATGAGATAAACTTTACCACAGTTAAAAGAACAGATTTTAATGCATTTTATATGAACAATGATTGGAATCAATTCGCAATGGAATTTGGATTCTACTGGATACATGTATAGTATCGAATAGTCTCTTTTAAAATAACTTTTTTAGGTGAGGTGACCCACTCCTGTAATCCTCACTTTGGGAGGCTGAGGCAGGAGGATCACTTGAGGCCAAGAGTTGGAAACCAGCCTGGGCATCATAGTGAGACTCCTCTCTCCAAAAACAAAAAATATATATATATAAATTTTGCAGAACATATTCACACTTGCCTGTAGTCCCAGGTACTTGGGAGGCTGAGGTGGAAGAATAACTTGAGCCCAGGTTACGGTGAGCTATGATCACACCACTGCATTCCAGCCTAGGTGATAAAGTGAGATCCTGTCTTTAAAAAAATATTAACTAATTTTAAAAATAAAAATAAATAAAAATATTAATTTTATATAAATATGCCAGATATTATATTTTTTAACAAACAAACTTCAAAGAAAAATAATAGAAATCAGTGTAATAACATATGAAGACAGATCAAAGTATCTCAAAATCATTTTCAGCAGGCATGAGGGAAACATTTTTGAAGATCTTTGTGTTAAGTTTCCCAGACTATTGATTCTATCCCTCATACCTGTCACAACTGACAACTCATTCTCATTTTCAGAGCTTTAATTTGGGTCACATTATATCATTTTTCAGGTTAATTATTAACATTCTTCCCAAGAACATCCAATGCATCCTCGCCAGGGTAAATTTTGCATAAAATATATTAAAATATGTCCATGTCATTTAATGATCAGGCCGTTACATTTTGGCAGCATTCTCTTCTTTCTAGAAGTAATAATGTATGAATATCTAGTTATACATCGGGATGTGTATATTTTTTAACAGAAAATAAATACAGCAATTGGTTAAATTGAGGAGTGAACCCTAAAACTTCTCCTGTTTTTCCTTTTTCTCACATGATCTAGAGGCCAGCTCTAAGAGGCTTCTGTGGAATAAATAGATTCTGTGAGACATAATTTAAAAACCACTCTTTGTACTGATTTGAAATCCAAGCTTCAAGAACTATATGAGGACTTTCACAATCTGACTGCAAGATTATGTTCTATTTCATTCTTGCCACTTCACCACATAAGCCTCTGTCAAAAATGATTTTATTCTCCAGACCATATCACTGTGTTGTGCATCTCTCTAGGCTTCTATATATTCTTTTCTTCTGCCTAAAATGTCATTTTCTCTTTTGCCCTGCTATCCTAAATTTTCATTAATACTCAGTACAAATGTCTGATGGGCCTTCCCTGGTATATGCAGGAGAGGTAAATACACTTCCCTCATTACTCCTTCATACCTTTTTTATAACTACATTTTAGCATTTACTGTGCTCTGTTTTCATCTTTATCTTTTTTGCTACTTCACATTTTCTGAAAGAATTATGTTCCAATTATCTCTGTGTTTCCAGCAACTGGTAGAACTCCAGATACTTAATAAGCACCTAATAAATGCCTTTAGAATCAGGCAAATTTTGTTAAAAGACAGTATGATTTCACTTAAGGAAATTCTCATTATTTTTAATTTATTCAATCTTATATTGTCTATAAGATAATCAATATAGATATATTTAACTATGAATACACTGTAAATCAAAAATATTGAGTACTGACTCTATAACAGGCATTCTGCTGTTTGTTTTACGTGCACTACACATTTAATCTGGCCCAACATTATGAGGTAGGTGCAACTAGTAACCACAGAGGAACCTAAGGCATCTTTAGCTATTAAACTCTCTACAGTCACGAGGCTATAAAGTGACGTTGTTGGTATTTAAACATGCCTAGTCAGACAATTGAATCAGCTTTCACCAACACTGTTTTCTCTGTATCAGAGAATACTGATGCTTATATACCATTTATTTCAACAAAGATTTAAAACAAATGTTGCCAAAGTGCCTTCAAAATGCTTTGTCCATTTTATCTCCGTTTATACCAAATTCTAGCCTAAGCCTTTATCAGATAGAAATATGATCTGCTAAGTCTGGAGTCACAGAGGTATTGACCTTGGTTCAGCCTCTTAATGATGTCAGAGAAAGCATCTTCCTGAGTCCCCTCAGCTTATTTTTTCCTTCCTGATTACAAAATTACTATCTAGCTCCAGATATTAGATCAATGCACAAGTTAGGATGAAGCAGAAAGAGGCAGTAATAGTCAAGTCTATTTATTTTATCAGAAAAGTAGAAATAATTCCAGAATCCTTATTATACTCTGTTTTCATTTTATTTACCAAAACTGAGCCACATGGTCACAACTAGCTGTGAGTTGAAGCATATTTTTTAAACATCAATTTGTAGTTTTTATATTCATTGGTTCGGTTCATCAGCCTTTATTATTTGGGTTTTTTTCTTTTAAAAAGCTTAAATTTATTTATCAGTTGACAAGAAAATAAGACAAACTGAGTGAAGGCAAAAACTCAAAAAAACGTGGGAAGCATTAAAGTTGACTTTCACTTTGCCAGCATTTGCTAAATGCATAAACATTTTTACTTCTGTTGTTATGGTGTTTGGGTAGATGGGGGATAGGAAAAGTCTAGGGTCTTCTAACTTGCCAAATATAAAACGTGCTTCCCTCATAAAACTGGACCTCAAAGGGCAACAATCTCAGTGGAAAGGTGAGAGTGAACTTGAAATAATTCAATATGAGATATCTGCTTTTGAATCAAAAGTGTAGCTTATTATTATATCTCATAACCCTGTGTATAAATTATTTCTCTATATAACCCTTAAATTACATTCTATTCTTCTTTGTCCCTCTTTTATTTTGAAATTCTTAGCAGTTCCTATTGTACTTAGAGCTTTTATGCGAGCCATATAAACTAACATCAGAAAACATTACTGTGGCTAATTTGAAGGTGATATTATCCATCCCACGAATAGCCTTTCTTATCCATTAACAGTTTACTTGCATTATTACATTTTTACTTGACTTTCCTGATTCAGATTGTAAATGCATGCTACTTGAAAGTTTTTAACATAACTATCCTGTTTTTATGATGTGATTCCACACACATACATAAGCACACGTAATTTGCCTTAAGGACCAGTTATTCAAAATTATACACGCAGACAGGGCCAGTTGTGTATAGTGCTGAGACACTATACATTTGCTTTCCCCCAGAAGCAGCACATATGCTCTTTTTCTGAAATCACATCGTAGAAACACGGGCCAAAATAAATTACAGAGAACCCCAGGATAAGGACAAGCTTTTAGAATTGCGTAACATTGTCATTCATGCCATTCTTTATGTAGAGCTTTGGTTGTTTTTCCTTTTTCTTTTTGTTTTTATTCTTTTTCTTTCTTTTCTTATATAATACTTTATATTTAGATGGCCTCATTATTTCCTTTAATTCATGAAGAGAGAGATGCTTATCCTCAATTGTCCTGTGAGTTACAGCTCTTCTTCCTTAGAGGCCCTATCATAAGCACCTGGTCTCAGGATCCAATTGGAGCAGATTTTTTAAGGATACTTTCATCATCTACATCTCTAGTAAACTGTAAGTAATGCCTCATATTTCCCTTTTAGGCCACTTCTTCACAAATGCTTTTATGAATAACTCTCAATATAAAGACATACCTACAAACTAAGAAAATATTCCAGATCCTAATAGATTTTTAGATATAGAAAATATCATTTAAGATGTTTTCTTCTGGGGTGACTCTTCTGAACATGGATTTGAACCTGAGTATACCTAAGTTTGTAGTTAACATACAGGTCATTTATGCCCCAAACACCCATATTCAGATGCTGAGGTACTTTTCATTCATTAGTCATAGTCATTTTTAGCATGAGTGAATGTGATAAGTGGGTATCAACTCTGTCCCATGTTTAGCAGAAATTTTGAAACAATCATTTATGCCTCTTGGATGACTCCAAAATGAAGGCGGCTCCCTTAAGAGATGAGCACTGCTTTGGGAGTCACATATTCACTCACTGTATTTGATTTAAAAAATACTGGTAAATATTTCTAAAGAAGAGAACAAGTCACATGTTTTTAGTATTTTCTATTTGAACTTCAGTCATTTATTCAACAGTACTTATAAATGCACAGTTTGCAGCAATACTGGGTGTTTCTGCTATCATAAGAAAAAGTAGACACAGCCTTTTTCATACTGATGTTTTCTTTCTAGTAAACCTGTGTTTGAATTCTCTACTCTTCAAATTAATCTGACAAATGAGTTTCAGTTAAGCCAAAGATTCTTACTAACTAGCAAAATCAAGTTTTGAAAAACATGTTTGCATGTTTGTCTATTTTATTTTAAAGTGCCTAAAATACATTTTGAGACTGAGTTTATGTGAAACAAGAGTGAAGGCATTTCAGAACTTTTCTGTTTTGTTTTGTGTTTTTGTTAACTTTCCATAGAAATGGCCATTCCTCTGTCAGGTTGCTGAAAGCTTTGATTGTCTCAATTAAATTGCCAGTGACTGGGACAGTTAATCTGTTTATTAAAAAGAACTAATGGAGGTACTTGGGATAAATGAATATACAGTGACCTTTTCATTATTAGTGCCAGTTGAGAAGACTAGCAGGGATATTTTTAATTTAGAGATTTTGAGAACAAAATTTCATAAAGGGCATGAATTCTAGCCCTTTCCAAATCCCTGGCTTTCCACTGGCCACATAATTTCCTTTTCTTTCTTACTGGCTTTGCTCATTGTAGCAGATATGCATTTTAGTATTAAACTGGTATTGAGATTCTATTGAGAGTACAACCGCTGAATGAGCCCTAACCCCAGCATGACTATATTTGGAGATAGAGTATTTCAGATGGTAATTAAGATTAAGAGAGGTCATCAGGGCTGAGTCCTAATCCAATAGGACTATTGTCCTTGTAAAAAGAGAAAGAGACACCAGGAATGTGAGCACACAGGGGGAAAGCCATATGAGGAACAGTGAGAAGGCAACCTTCTACCAGCCGAGGAGAGCAGCCTAGGACAAACCAAGCCTAATGACACTTTGATTTTAGACTTTCAGCATCAAGAACTATGTGAAAATAAATTTTGGTTGTTTAATCCACTCAGTTTGTCACATTTTGTTACAGCAACCTGATCCAACTAATACAACAACCTATCATTGACATCCAGGTTCTCAGTTCTGTCTCCTTACTTAAACTCAATACACTGGTATTCTTCTGGCCTTGACATTTCTTCGATCTTTGCATTGCTCTTTAATCCTTTCCAGTACTATGACTCCTTTCACTACTTTCATCGGGGTTATGGCAAGAGTACCCAGGAGTCTGTATTACTTGAGATCTGACAGCCAGAAATTAGCATCAGTTCAGAAATTTACCAAAAAGTTTACTGATAGAGATCAACTACAAATACACTTTGAGATATTTTAGAGGCTCTGTCTTAATCTTTACATTTGGTCTAATCCTTAAGTAAGTAACTCCGCCTATTGTCTGTGATGGTGTCTGCTTCTTTCCTTTCAAAACAGTTAGCAACACCTTTATCTATTTAGGAACTTCTTTGCTCTACCCATAAATGTTTTTCAGTAACATATATTGTATTTCAAATATAATATCCTTTCAAACTGTAATTTCAGGATAAACAAAGAGAATAAAATACCCATATTAAATTGCGTGAAGGCAAAAATATAGAGTATCATGCATCATGCGATAATATGAATATTACAGTATTTATGAAATTTGGGAAACTAATAATCATTTGATTACACTTGAACCTTTGATTTATGTATTTTATAAGAGAAACACATTTTGAAATATTTGTTTTGAGTTATTTGTGTAATTAAACTTTGATTCTTGCAAACAATCTGTTAGGGCTGGGCATGGTGGCTCATGCTTGTAATCCTAGGACTCTGGGAGGCTGAGGTGGGAAGATCACTTGAGGTCAGGAGTTCAAGACCAACCTGAGCAAGAACAAGACCCCGTCTCTGCTTAAAAATTGAGAGAGAAAAAAAATAACTGGACAAGTAAAAATAAAAACAGAAAAAATTAGCTGGGTGTAGTGGCACGCACCCATAGTCCCAGCTACTCAGGAGGCTGAGGCAGGAGGATCGCTTGAGCCCAGAAGTTTGAGGTTGCTGTGAGCTAGGCTGATGTCAGTCATGGCACTCTAGCCCAGACAACAGAGAGACTCTACATCAAAAAAAAAAAAAGGAAAAAACAAACAGTCTGGTAGGTAAATACTTATATTTGAACTATCTTGGGCAACATTACCATATTAATAATGCCTTTCAAATCTTTAAACTGCAACTTTAATTAAATTCAATAGAGGCATTAAAACTGTTCATTTTATCCTAGTTTTACACACATTTTATAACATAAAAATGTTAAATTGACAAAAATCACAAATATAATCCATCAAAATAAATTTTCACATAAGATAAGCAGACTATTAAATTTTAATTTCTACAGAATTATTAAGCTGAATATGGCTTTTAAGATCAAACGAAATATTAATCTGCCTACTCTATTGGCACAAAAGAAAAAAAAATAATCAAATGAAGTAAATAATAAAGTACCTATCACAATTCACAGTAAATAGTAGATTGTTACAATTTGGTGGTACTGTTACATATATATATATATATATATATGTGCGTGTGTGTATATACACTTATGCTTAACTTTTCTGAATATATATGTTAATTTATACTTATGGTTATATTTCAAATGAAAAAACTTTGTCTACTGTATTATTTTTGGCCTAAATGAAATGTTTATGAAAATATCTAATATACAATTTTTAAACAATTCTGAAAAGACTGAAAGACTTACTATTTATTTGTTTTCTAGCTGCAGACTACCTTAGGAATTGAAATAATATGGTAAGACAGAAAGTTGTTTCTGTTCTTTTTTTAAAATGAATATTTGAAATAAAGAAATAATTGGGTAGGGTCAAAACAAACCGTACATTCATGTTTTTAAAGAACAACTAGACATCGCTACTAGAAATAGAAAATAAGCAATTTTCTCAATTTCATGTAACAATTAAAGAATGCCATTCATCAGCTCAAAAGATGTGGATATATGCTAAACTCTTAGAAATTGAGTGTCGGATCATTTCTTTACTTGAGTGCTTTTTTTAGAAAAAAAAAGCTGTTTAAAAATATTTTTCTTACTAAAATCTAGTTAAACTCCAGGTATTATTTCAGTGAATTAATAGTATTATTGGAAAATAATATTGATATAGATTGTATGTCAAGCAAAAGGCTATTTCCATAACTGCACTTTGGAATTAACTAGTGTTAAAAGTTAAAATGTCGTTGGTGTGAGTGATATGAACACCTGAGTTAACCAGAGGGAGCATTATATACACCATGAAAGACAATAAATAGTGTCCTTTGAAGTATATCAGCTCTTTCCATTATTCTATGCATCTATCATAGTTTTATTTGTAGTATACTAGAGTTCATTAAGTGGTTATTTTGTTTTTAATTTTAGGTAAATAACTGATTTCTGAAAGTAACTCAACATAAGTCTTAAAAATGTTGAACTTTTGATGTCATTAGGAAACAGAGTAGGGTAAAGGTGCATTGTATAATATATATCTTACATGTTAAGTATAGTTATAAGCTATAAAGATATAGATTGAATAATAATGAGACACTGGAAACTAAAACTTTAAATTGAAGTAAAATGTTCACTACTTATGAGTAAATGCACATACTTTCCAACACAGCTGGTAACCAGAGCTGATTTTGGCCTCAAGTGAATTCATTATCATCTTGTTCTGAAGTTATTTGTTGCTTCAACCAAGAAACAAACAATAAACAAAAAACCAACAATGCTTTCAACAAATGTCAAATTCATGGTTAGAAAATGGAAAGAGCACCAGGATCTAAACCACAAAAACTAATGTGACAGTCAAACTGTCAAAATGTAGTAATTCAAATTGTTTCAGTGGACACAAGCCAGTGAATGGCCATGACAGAAATACCCAGAAAGTTTATAATATGCACCAAAAAAATGAATAAGAATGCAATATGCTTCTATTTTCAAGCCAACCAATTGGAATATGATATGACAGTGCATAGAAATGTACCAGTGATTTATCATTGAGCATTCTATGTTGACAGGTAGATCAAATAATCATGTCAAAGATTAGAATTGGCCATTAAGAAAGGAAACTTGCTAAATGAATTTAAAATTAATGTTATCAACAAGAGGCTTTAAGAGAATTGGAACTTAATCAAACGTCAAATAGAGAAGCCTCTTCTGGTACAGAAGCAGAAAACCATACATTAAAATGAGGAAAGAAGCTGAATAGAGGAGGAACCAAGAGCAACTAATAAAAAGCATGAACATTTAGTTGCACAACTTTTCCACTAACAGACAGCTTTAAAACACCAGCCACTGTCTCAAAGTAATGCATAAGTCTGACATCACATAGGCACATACATGAACAGAGACAATTTAAAATTCTTGTCCATATCATGGACAGATATTTTACACCCTAGTAAGATACTTTAGAATTGTCATAAATGATATACATTTTATATAAATGAGATTTGGATTGTAGGTAAAAAAAATTATTTCAGAGATTAGCAAGAAACAAATAATTGAAGCTCTATTATGAAAGAAATCTTCTAAGTAGCCAGACTCTCTCCCTGCTTCAATCAATAAAATTGGGTAGATAAATTGTTTGATATATGGCTAAAATTTAAAAAAATGCTTGGTGAAACTGAATAATGTGTTGCACTACTATTTCATAATGGTGAAATTATTTTAATTTATCAAACAAATTTCATAAAAAATAATGAACTATATTATAAGAATCTGTAATTATTTCCTAAAATGATAATTCTAAGATACATTAAGATAGAACAGGAAAGTTAATTTAATAAAATGTTAAAAATGTTTAAAAATCTATAACAGAGAACTCCTGGGGGGAGAAAAATGGCGGAGTAAAGGTAACCCCCGGGATTCCTGCTCCCAGAGAA
>VBSM01000272.1:22789047-22801876 GCA_008086735.1 Cheirogaleus medius | reverse complement strand
GAAATAAAAAATTAAAAAAAAAAATCTATAACAGAGTGATAATAAGCTTAATTGGAACAACATTAGAATAGAATCTAAACTCTGGCTACTGTATTTTAATATCAACACATTAATTAATTGTGCCTCTGTTTTAACTTTTATAGAGATGGGTTAATACATGTATTCATTTTAGATGATATGTTCTAATAAAATTATCTAAAAATATTCATCTACACTGAGAAATATAAAGTCAAAATAGTAACCAAATGCTTAAGAATTTATAGCATACTCTTTTATGAAATCAGTACTTATTGTAAGAAATCAAGAGGATTTTGGTTTAAAAATAGTAATGCAAAATGTAGAAGCATTGTTATGGCTATAATTGGTAAAGTTATGAATAACTATTTTTGACTACATATATTAATATATTTGGCATTTTATTGAGGAAGAGACACTGTAGAATAGTCCACTAAGATATAAACTTATAGTTCTAGCAAAAAGGGTAAAGAAAATATATAACTCTGAAACCATAATATTAGTACATATTGTTAGTAAAATAAATAAAAATATCTGACATTTTGGTAGTTGATGATAATTAACGGGCAAAATGCTTTTAAATACAATATTAAACTAGAACATTTTTATTCTAAATTTTTATGAGTCTGTTCAATAAGCACCTTATATTTATGAGTTCATCTGAATTAATAAAAATTCATTAAACTCATACTTGAAGTGTGGAAATGAATATGCTAATTAGATTATCTATATTTGTTATAACCTATTTTTACATGTTGTATGAATATTTCCCATTCTTTGTTACAGTGGAAGAAATATATTTTAAAAATCTAGGATTTATGACTTATCTGTTTTACACCATCAGATTATAGGATAACATAGGATAATATTTCCTACATTATATTGATAAGAAAATAATAGAATATAATTCAGAAGGCGATACATGTTCCAATGGAACATAATTAATTTTCAGAGTGATTATCTTAATTCCTCCCTCAGAAGTTTAGCTTCAAATTTCATGAATAAATCTCAAAATGTCTTTGCAAATCTGTAAATGGTAACTTGAAACAAAAATTTTGGCTGAGGTTCACACAGAAACAAAATATCAAAACAAAGACTTAACCAAGCAGTAGAATAAATAAATGCATTCCCATGAATTTTTAAAATATACCCTTTTACTTTACTTGCCAACACTTCAAATAGGAAGATAATGGGTTTGGTGTGGTATTTTAAGTTCTACTCATGCTGAGACTTTTACACAAAACTAGAAATAAAGATGATCTATTAGTTTCACTTTAGGTTTAAAAAAATAGGTACATGACAGGTAGATCTGACATCCCATCTGGAACTAGAATTCATTTGGAACTTCACACTTTTCATGAGATTTAAATTTTCATGAGGCCTGTTCCCAGGAACTAAAGTATAGAAAAAAATTACAGAAGAACTTGCTAAACTAGAGGTAGGAACTCACATTTAAGCAATAGTTGGAAAATATAATCACTCAAAAACCTTTACTGAGGGTTCTGATAAGGCTATGGTGTATCATATAAATCTAGTGAAGCACACAGGTAAAAAAAAAAAAATCTTGCTGATTGTCTAGGGTTAAAAAATCACTACCATGTATTCTCATCGATAAACAATGGGAAAATTGTTAAGTTTTCACAAAAACAGAAATAGATTGATGTTCTCAGATGAGAAGACCATAATTAGTAAATCTTGGGAGAACACAAATATTCCCTGGTGAAACTTTATGTCAGCACCACTGATACTACACATGAAGCTTGGGAGTTTGTGTGTTCCAGTAGAGAATTGCAGTAATAGAATACTCCTTAAAAAGGAATGTTCTTTTCTGTCTGGTGAGATACTATTTTCTATTAACAATAATGCTTTGGCAAAATAGCCTCAAAGAGTGATAGGAAGAACTGGAAATCAAGTAGTCACATCAAAAATCAACACAGGACATACATTAGAAGAGAGATGTTAGAGCCAGGAGACAAAACAATGAAAAACACATACAAATTCAAAAAATCATACTCAGATTATTGATTCTACAGAGAAAAGAAAAAAAAAACATAATTTTGTATTTTTCAAGATCTATGAAGTAAATGGGTCTTGATTTTGCCCCAAATTTGAGATTAGTGAGAATACCAACAACTAATATTAATGAGCAGAATATATTAAATTGCTTGCTGTTTTGGGGGAGGCAGGTTTTTAGGACAACTGAGTTATTTTCTTGATTTTACTACTCGATGGTATACCATGAAAATGTTGATATTAAAATACTGTGAAAAGCTGAACGATTGTACAAAACTAAGGTATTTTTATTAAAATGAACTTGGTCTTACCTGTCCATGAGTCCCTGTGGGTTTGCCAGTAGTCCCTTAATTTCATAGAGCAAACCTATTGAGTCTTATGCTGACATGACCAGAAGTCAGCATTATGCTCAAGATAATGTTCCATGGAGCAGGGTGGTTTACAACTAAATGAGAAAACAACTATAATGAAGTAAGCACTTCTTCAAGCATATTTTACAACTGTACTGCTGTTCAAACTATTTTCTACTGCTCCTTATTTGTCCCTTGGGCTTCAGCTAAAAAAACAAAAAAAAAGAAAATCAGCTTTATTTAAGTATAATGTTTTCTATCTGTGGTGGTGGTTGGATTGCTTTCTTTACATAACTATCAACAAGAAACTTGTGGTATTTAAAATAAAGTACTCTTTCATGCCAAGGCATAATTTCTCATCTGAGCTAAAGATGGAATTCAAAGTTCTGGCTAAAAGTGACTATATTTTGCAAAGTTCCAAAAGTTAACAAAGTAAAGCTAAGTGATAAAAATCATTAGTGGATGATGTTTACAGTTTTGCTTTTTAGTTACTTTAGCAGATGCAATATTGGCTTCTTCTTTTCACACTAAATTAGATATGCAATTACGAAAAGCAAGAAATAGATTTACATTATGTAAAAATGGTCTGCAAAAGATTAATTATGAGCAGAGAACTAAAAATATGCCAATATTGAAATAGCTGTCACCATGGGGACATTCAGCTCCAAATGATTACATTAGCCTTTTGGACAGATGATAACTATTTACCAGTCTTCAAATTAGTAAAATGTAGGAACAAGAGTAATGACTTTTCTTAAAATAAGAAGATTGATACCAAGATTTCATACATTTATTATATATCATTTAATTTTCTTTATCAATTATGAATCCTTTTTCACTGCTTGTTCATGTGTATTCATGGAAAATTCATATATGGCAATCTAAAATTTTGTTCAATTTCCTATGGCCTGACTTTATAGTATTACTATCAATCAAGGTTTAGATCAGCTATATTTGCCTCAACTTAGGCCAAATGCATATTTTGAATTTGATTAAGTACACCTTGCATATATTTCTATTGCTTGGTCTTTTGAAAAATATTTTGTGCGTGTGAAACTGGAGATAATTTGAAATAGATTGTGATCTCCATTGTAACTCCCACTAGATGTAGCTCTCTGCAGGCCTCAACTATGTCTCTACTGTTCAATACGATACCTTCAGCAGCCACAACACCTGAAAAATCTGTTCTATGAATTATTATATTGCATCATATAATAGATATGCTGTTATTAAATATGAAATATGCTGTTATATAATAAATGACATTACTTTAACAAGGTTCAGGTGACATAAAGAAAACTCACTTTTATACATTTTCACTCTAACATTTATGTTTACCTCTGGTTTATTGACTTTTACCTTAATAGAATTCTATACTGGGAATATTTCAAAATCAATAAAATTTAAAATATAATTTTTAATTATTCTAAAAGTATGTCATTTTCTATTTATTCATTAAATATTATTGTCTACCTTAAAGAGTTTTCTCTATGCTCTGGAATATACTGGTAAACAATCAAAATATCTGAAATTACATAATGGATACAGAAAATGAATAAGAAAATAAGTAAACTATACAGTAGGTGAGGTAATAATAAGTGTTATAAGAAAAAATAAAGGAAGTAAGAATAAAATGAGTGGTGGGTAATGTAGTTAAAAGTAGTCGGGAAAGGCTTCATTTAACATTTAAGCCAAGACCTAAAAGAGGTGAGACCGTGAGCCATGGTGATACTTGAGAAAAGAATGTTCCAGAAAGTAGGAACCACACAAATGAAGGTCTTTATTCCTGGCATGGTCCAGGTATAAGAAGGATGCCAGTACAACTATATATTTGCAAATGAGGTAGGAAATCATAAAAGATGTGAATAGATAAGAAAGGAATGGACTAAAAGCCCTGAAGACAGCCATCATGTAGAAGGACATTTAAATCATTGGAAAAACTTTGACTTTTACTCTGAGAGATAGGTGGAGCCATTAAGCACTTTTGAGCACAGAAGTAATATAATCTTATTTAAGGGGAGGGGTGTGTTTACATTAAATATACGTAGATCTATACGTATATATGTGCACGCATGTATATATTAATATTAAATTATCAATTAAAATAATGTTGTTGTTTTCTTTTGATGTACACTTCTGTGAATTTTAAGAGTTATAGATACATATGGCTACTACCACAGCACTTAAGGTGTTTAGCAGATCATTCTGGCTGCTCTTTTAATAGTAAAACATAGGCCAGCAAAACAAGAAACAGGAAAAACAATGAAGAATCTATAGCAATAAACCAGATGAAAGATAACAGTGGCTTAGACCAGAGTGGTTAGCAGTAGAAATGTTTATTAGTGATGTACTAATTAGTGAGGTATTTTAAGGTAGTGTCCATTGTCTGGGAGACAATTGTGAAATAAAGAGAAGAATCAAAAGTGATAGCAGGAGCTTAGCTGTAAGCAAACATAAACATAACTGGAAGAATAGGCTTATAGTTTACTGAGATGAGAAGACAAGACTGTGGGAAGAACAGGATAGCAGGGTACATTAAAGTTTCATTTGGGCCATGTAACTTTGAAATTGTTTAGGGATAGGAAATAGTAGGAGAATAAGTAGTTGGATATATGATGCTAGAGTTGAAAAG
This sequence comes from Cheirogaleus medius, assembly GCA_008086735.1. Lineage (NCBI taxonomy): Eukaryota > Metazoa > Chordata > Mammalia > Primates > Cheirogaleidae > Cheirogaleus > Cheirogaleus medius. Next base: position 22,796,866 of record VBSM01000272.1, on the reverse strand, counting down.
AGATATTCAAGCTGCAAATACAAAGTTGAGACCCATCTGTGTATAGAGTAACACCAGAAACCAGATGACTTCACTAAGAGAGAGAGTATAAACAGACCAAGAAACAAACAAACAAATGTATGACCATTACAACACAAACTTTGGGGCAACTAAATACTTTAGATTAAGAAAATGAGGAGTAACCAGAAAAAAAGACTTTACTTAAAAAGATTTGCCAGCAGATTAGACAAAATCAGAAGAGGAAGGTGAAGGGTGTCAACTTTGTCAAATGGTAAAAACAGATCAAATATTGACATTTGTAAGGGTACTTTCTATGAAATGTTGAGGGTTTTATTTTCCATGAAAAGTCTTATGTAATTTGGGTTAAGAGAAGGATGAGAAGAAAAAAATTAGAAGCCAAGTTTCTATAGACAACTCTTTTAAGCAGTTTTGCTATAAAGAGGAGCAGAGAAGTAATGAAGAAACTGGAAGAAAATATATGCAACAAGAGATTTTACCTCCAATAAATATTAAAATCTATTTCTGGATAATTTTTTCTGCTCTGGTTATATGTCCAAGTACACTGGATTGTTTTTACTATTCCAGACTTATAATATGATTTAAAGTGCAGCAGAATAAATCCTAGCTATTTTTTTCTGAATTGTTTGTGTGATCTTAAATGTTTAAAGAATCCTTGGTGTTAACTTTTCAAAAAAAAATCTCCCTGTCATTTTAGTCAGTATAACATTTAATTTGAAATCTTTTTTAAAAAATGATTTCCACATGAATGAAAACAGTAAAAAACCCTAAAAGGTAAAGGAGATTCCCATGTGAAAATACAACATGAAAACCTAGAGCCAGGAAATCAGAAATGAAGACTCGGTTTACAGAAGAGTTTGAATAAAACGAGATAATGTTGGAGTCTTACTAATCATCAGTGATGCATTACAGAAACTTTGCTCTTTCATCAATTCTGATCTTGTTTAATCGCCAGTTTCCATTGGCTTAACTGCACCTATCCTCAAAGGTCCTGCAAGATATCCCTGATGCTTTACAACAAATGTAGTATTCTGGAAACATTTTACTTGGCTGGTTAAGTCAGACTCCTTTTTATCCCCTTGGGCTTACCTATTTGCAGCAGATTTATTTTACAAATCCACGTTTTATAGACCTGTCACTAAGTATATATGCCATGACCATAATCTGGTATTTAGACACCCAGATTTTATCTCGCAGGTAGATTATTCAAAATCCCATCCACTACATTTCCCTAGCAATGCCACTGACTGCTGCTAAATTGAGCCTTACAAATTATAAATTTAACACAAGCTGTATTCCAAACAAGACAGAGAATAAATGCAAGTCATAACCTTATTAGCAATTATTTAAAAAAAATTTGTAGTGAGGCAATTTTTATTTTTGAAAAATTACTAACTTCTTGAACCTCTATTATACCCACACAAAAACTCAGCTATAGTTACTAAAGGAATTTATAACAGTGATGACAATCATACTCCCTGTATTTGGGAAAACAAGTTAAAAACTTAGAAAGATATCTGTATTTTTTGGGGGGGAGGGGAATGCAACAACTTTATTGAAAGAAAAGTGCAATGAAATTTGTTGAAAGCTTAAACTTAGACACCTCCCCTCAAGCGCAGGACCAAGTGCAGGGTGGACTCTTTCTGGATGTTGTAGTCAGAGAGGGTGCGTCCATCTTCCAGCTGCTTCCCGGCAAAGATCAGCCTCTGCTGATCAGAAGGGATGCCTTCCTTGTCTTGGATCTTTGCCTTGACATTCTCAATGGTGTCACTGGGCTCGACCTCGAGGGTGATGGTCTTGCCGGTCAGGGTCTTCACAAAGATGTGCATCCCACCTCTCAGATGGAGCACCAGGTGCAGGGTGGACTCCTTCTGGATGTTGTAGTCGGACAGGGTGTGCCCATCTTCCAGCTGCTAAAAGCTGTTAAAAGTGACATAAAAATGAGTGTGGAAATGATTAGTTATGAGGAGATAAAATAAATCAAGTTTCTAGCTCAGTCCTACACTCCTACATATTCCAGAGGGATCAAACTTTTAACATAAAAATATAAATGCTAAAATACAAGTGGAAACATGGATAAATATTTCCTAATATTAGAGATGGAAATGTCTTTATAAGCATAATAGTAGCTTAGGAGGAAAATGTGATAAATTTTACAGCATAAAAATTTAAAACACTTACATGGTGAAAAAAGTACCATAGTTTAAAACCAAACAATAAACAATGAAATTTATTTGCAGTTCATATGATAAAGGATAAATATGCTTAACATTAAAAAAATAACATCAATGCTTGAATGTCAAAAATAGCGGATTAGGGATGACCTCCTGGCTCTCTGCTCTCAGAGTGGGAGGTGAAGAAGGCAATCTGAATCACTTGAGGGGGTAGTTCTCCCACCCAATTGGCTTCACAGAATTGCAGGGAAGTTTCATGGGGCAGCAGTGCTGAGAAAAGGAGGAAAGTGACTCAGTGGATTTGCCATGAAGTTCCGAGAATCCGAGTGGTACAGCGGGGATTGGAGTGCAAGCTGGCTGTGCTCAGCAGCCAGCCAAACGGGACTGTGTGATCCGTGCCACAGTGGAACGACTTCTCCTTCACCGACCTCCACACCCACACAAGCAGGGAAAGTCAGCATGAAGAGGTAACACGGGTGGTCAGGCAGTTCGGAGAGGAGGCAGGAGCGGAGAGCAATTAGAAATCTCCAGGGCACGGTGCAGGGTCTCCTTGGCTGGGAGATCTGTACACACCAGTGGCTTATGCCTCACTTGTGAAGGGACAAAAAAATGAGACAGATCGCTCATTTCAGTTGTCCGGTGGACTCAGGCAACCCAAGTGCTGCTGGGGAGTGAGCAATGGAGGGAGCCAGTGCAATCCTCCATGGATCCTCCCCAGGGGGCTGCAGCAGCCCAAGCTCCATCAGGATGCATGGAAGGGACAAAGTTTCCACCCCTCGGCGGAACCTGTCAGTGGTCCCCAGCTGTTTGAGCCTTGCCGGTTAAGGAGCGGTAGAGGGAGTGAGCACGGTCCTATGCGGATCCTCCCCAGGGGGCTGCAGCGGCCCAAGCTCCACTGGTGTCACACAGAAAAGGGAAAGATTTGACTTCTCAGTGAACCATATCAGTGGCCTTTGGCCGCTCAAACTCTGCTGACATTAAAGGTCCAGAGCACATATCCCCAGATCTGCCAAGGATCATCCCACTTGAATTCCAGATTTTAGCTCATAATCCAGCCCTGGCACCTCCGATCTTTGATAAAGCACCCAGATGAGAAAGAACCAGTGAAAGTTCACAGGAAACATGAAGGAGTAGAGAGAAAAGTCACCTCCAAAGCAAAATATTCATTCTCCATCATCTAACACCAACTTACATGATATGAGTAAACTGACGGAGGAAGATTTCCGAATATGGATTGCTACAATACTAAATGGAATGGAAGAGAAAATAGAATCACAACATAGAGAAACCACAAGAACTATACAGAATATGAATGAAAGATTCTCCAAAGGAATTAAGATTATCCAGAAGAACCAAACAGAAATTCTGGCAATGAAGGAAACAATCAAAGATTTCCATAATACAGTGGAAAGCCTAAAGAACGGGATGGACTATGCAGAGGAAAGAATCTCAGAACTTGAAGATTATGCCTATACTCTAAACAAATCAGAGGAAGAAAGGGAACACAGAAACAAGAGACAAGACCAAAGTTTACAGGAAGTGTGAAATTATGTTAAAAAGCCAATTCTCAGATTAATCGGGATTCCAGAAGGGGAAGAGGAGCATTCACAAGGGCTGGAAAACTTATTTCACAGAATACTGGAGGAAAATATGCCAGGCCTGGCTAGAAATCTTGATATCCAAATACAAGAAGCACACAGAATTCCTGGGAGACTCAACATGAAAAGGCAATCACCTCCTCATGTGGTTGTTAGGCTGACCAAAGTAAATGTGAAAGAAACAATTCTCCGTGCAGTGAGACGAAAGCAGCAAATGACCTATAAAGGTAAGCCTACCAGACTAACAGCAGACTTCTCATCTGAAATCTTACAAACCTGGAGGGATCGGGTGCCTATCCTTAATCTTCTAAAACAGAGCAAAGGCGAACCTAGAATTCTTTATCCAGCAAAATTAAGTTTCATCTATTAAGGAGAAATAAAGTCCTTCCCAGACAAACAATCACTGAAGGAATTTGCAAAGTCCAGAATATCCCTATAAGAAGTTCTCAGACCCTCATTTCTAACCGAACAGGGCAGTAGACACTCCTCAAAGTAAAATTCTCAGAGAATTAAAGTTTAGATCTCGAACTACATGATGGCTCAAGGAGTAAAACATAGCAACAAGTCTCCACCCAACAATATGAATGGTAATCTTCCTCCAATTTCATCCTTTCAATAAATGTAAATGGCTTAAACTGTCCTCTGAAGAGACATAGACTGGCAGAGTGGATAAAAATTCACAAGCCTAGTATCTGCTGTTTATAGGAAACACATCTAACCCACAAAGATATCTTCCGGCTGAAGGTCAAGGGATGGAAAACTATCATCCAGTCAAACGGAAGTCAAAAGAAAGCTGGGGTAGCTATTCTATTTGCAGATAACATAAGCTTTAAAATAGCAAAAGTAAAAAAAGATAAAGATGGCCATTGTATAATGGTGAAAGGAAAGATCCAACAAGAAGATTTAACAATTCTTAATATCTATGCACCCAATACAGGAGCACCCAATTACTTAAAGCAAACCTTGTCTAATCTAAATACCATGTTACACAACACTGCCATAGTAGGAGGAGACTTCAACACTACACTGAATGAGCTTGATAGATCCTCCAAACAGAAAACAAGCAAAGAAATAATAGACCTGAACAGAGCCATTGATCAAAAAGCTCTGACACATCTCTATAGAGCATTCCATCCAAATAAACTTGAATTTACATTCTTCTCAGCAGCCCATGGATCCTACTCCAAAATTGATCACATCCTAGGCTCAAATCAGATCTCAAAAATTTCAAGAAGATAGAAATTATATCTTGTATCTTTTATGAATGCAATAGTATAAAATTACAGTTCAATTCCTACAGAAACACTCAACACCTCACAAAATCATGGAATGTAAACAATCTACTATTGAAAAATTATTGGGTTAAGGAAGAAATTCAGAGGAAAATCAAGAATTTCTTCGAACAAAATGATAACAGTGAGACTTCTTACCAATACCTGTGGGATAGAGCAAAACCTTACCTGAGAGGAAACCGAATAGCAATTAACACTCACATCCAAAAAACAGAAAACTTAGATATTGAAAACCTAATGAATAGGCTCAAGGAATTGGAAAAAGAAGAGCAAACAATTTTCAATCCTAGTAGAAGAAAAGAAATAACGAAGATCAAAGCAGAACTTAATGAAAATGAGAACAAGGGAACTATTCTAAAGATCATCAAAACCAGAAGCTGGTTTTTCAAAAAGATAAACAAAATTGATGGCCCTCCTGTTAATTTGACAAGGACTCAAAGGGAAAGGACTCTAATAAATTCAATAAGATATGAAAAAGGAGAGATCGCAACAGATACCACAGAAATTCAAAACATTATACTTGACTTTTATAAAAAACTATATGCCCAAAAACTACAGAACGAAGAGGAAATGGACAAATTCCTGGATTCATACAACCTCCCTAAGTTCACGCAGGAGGTAACAGAATTCCTGAACAGACTAATCTCAAGCACAGAAATTGGAGCAGTAATTAAATATCTCCCCAAACATAAAAGTCCTGGGCCAGATGGCTACACTTCAGAGTTCTACCAAACATCCAAACATGAACTCATACGTATCCTACAGAAACTATACCACACCATTGAGAAGTATGGCTTCCTTCCGAACTCATACTATGAACCCAATATGACCTTGACACCAAATCCAGGAAAGGATGCAACAAAAAAAGAAAATTACAGACCAATATCCCTCATGAATACAGACGCAAAAATCCTAAATAAAATTTTACCAAATAGAATTCAGCAACACAACAAAAAAATAATTGACCAGGACCAGGTGGGCTTTATTCCAGAGATGCAAGGATGGTTCAACATACGCAAGTCTATAAATGCAATTCACTTCATAAATGAAATCAAGAACAAAAACCATATGATTCTGTCAATAAATGCAGAAAAAGCATTTGACAAAGACCAACACAATTTTATGATAAAAACTCTTAACAAAATAGGCATACAAGGTCCTTACCTTAAATTTATCAAATCCATCTATGACAAACCCACTGCTAATATCATTCTAAATGGGGAAAAATTGAAATATTTCCCTCTTCGAACTGGAACTAGACAAGGATGCCCACTATCTCCTCTCCTACTCAACAAAGTGCTTGAAGACCTAGAAATAGCAATGAGACAAGAGAGGGGTAATAAGAGCATTCAAATGGGGGCAGGTGAAATCAAACTCTCACTCTTCGCCGATGATATGATAATATACCTAGAAAACCCCATGGACTATTCCAAAAGACTCCTAGATTTGATAAATGAATTTGGTAAAATTTCAGGTTATAAAATCAATATACACAAATCAGAAGCATTCATATATGCCAAGGACCATAAAGCAGAAACCTAAATCAAAAACACAATACACGTTACTATGGCCCGAAAGAAAATTAAATATCTAGGAGCATACTTAACCAAACATATAAAAGATTTATACAAGGAGAACTATGAAACACTAATAAAGAAATTGCAAATGATTTAAACAGATGGAAAAATCTACCTTGTTCATGGATTGGTTTAATCAATATCATTAAAATGTCAATATTACCTAAAGTGATCTACAGAATCAATGCAATACCCATCAAAATACCACTGGCATTCTTTACAACTAGAAAAGACAATTCTTCACTTTGTATGGAACCAGAAAAAACTCGTATAGCCAAAGTAATCTTAAGTAAAAATAACAACCTGGGAGGCATCAATCTTCCTGACTTCAAGCTGTACCATAAAGCAATAATATTTAAATCAGCCTGGATTGGCACAAGAACCGAAGCATCGATATCTGGAAGAGATGTGAGATACCAGAGATGAAACCATCAGTATACAGTAACCTAATCTTTGATAAACCAGACAAAAATATACAATGGGGAAAAGAATCTCTCTTCAATAAATGGTGCTGGGCAAACTGGCTGGCTACATGCAGAGGAATCAGTCAGGATCCCTACCTCTCACCTCTCACAAAAATTCGCTCAAGATGGATAAGAGACTTAAGCCTAAGGCATGATACCTTAAGAATCCTAGAAGTAGATGTTGGGAAAACCCTATCAGACATTGGTCTCGGCAAAGAATTTTTGAGGAAGACCCCCAAGGCAATCACTGCTGCATCAAAAATAAACAAATGGAATCTGATCAAATTAAAAAGCTTCTGCACAGCCAAGGAAACTATCAGTAAAGCAAAGAGACATCCTACAGAGTGGGAAAAATATTTGCTCTCTACACCTCTAAGGCCTAATAACAAGAATCTACCTAGAACTTAGAAAAATTAACAAGAAAAAATCAAACAATCCCAGCAAGAAATGGGCAATGGAAATGAACAGAAACTTCTCCAAAGAAGACAGAATAACAGCAAGCAAACATATAAAAATATGCTCATCATCTCTAATCATCAGAGAAATGCAAATCAAAACAACAATGAGATACCACCTAACCCCAGTGAGAATGGCCTATATCAAGAACTCATTCTACGAAGCCAATATTGCCTTGATTCCAAAACCAGGAAAGGATGCAACAAAAAAAGAAATTTACAGACCAATATCCCTCATGAA
>VBSM01000272.1:22778119-22788947 GCA_008086735.1 Cheirogaleus medius | reverse complement strand
GGGATTGGACTCGCTTGGAGCTCTGGCATGTGGGGGGGGGAGGAGTGGTAGGGGAAATCTATGTAATCCTAACAATATTTGTACCCCCATTATATGATGAAATAAAAAAAGAAGAAAAAAGAAACAAAGAAATCCCAAAACAACAATTGCTGGCGAGGATGTGGAGAGACAGGAACTCTGCTACACTGCTGGTGGGACTGCAAATTAGTGCAATCTTTTTGGAAAAGAATTTGGAGATACCTCAAGCAGCTAGAAATAGAAATATCATTTGACCCAGCAATAGCATTGTTGGGCATCTACCCAAAACAGCATAAGTCATTCTATTATAAAGATATCTACACCCGTATGTTTATGGCAGCCAAATTCACTATTGCACGGAATAGTGAATGGAAACAACCCAAGTGCCCATCAATTTATGAGTGGATAATTAAAATGTGGTATATGCTCACAATGGAATATTACTCAATTCTAAGAAACGACTGAGCTAGCACCGTTTATGCTATCCTGGATTAAGCCTAAGCCCGTTATCCAATGTGAGGCGACACAAGATATGGAAAATGGGCTCCACATCTACTCGTCATCAAATTGGTACTGACTGATTAAAACTATGGTGCTCAAATGGTGGTAGTGTTCACCAGGGATTCAGGGGGGGGCAAGACCCACATCATACGGATGTGGCGAGCATTGTGGGGGTGGAGGGCATACATCTATCCCTTCTTAGGGAGAGGCAAAGACATACAATGCAACCAAAATGTCAAAAAATAAAAATCTTTTGTCGGGTGAAGGCAGGCGGGAGGGGAGAGGAGGAGAAGGGTATATACTTACATAATAGGTGCGGTGTGTGCCACCTGGGGACTGGACACGCTTGAAGCTCTGGCACATGGTGGGTAGGGTGGCAGGGGCAATGTATGTTACCCTAACAATAGTCGTAGCCCCATAATATGATGAAATAAAAGGAAAAAATATTTTAAAAATAACATCAATAAGGTAGATTTAAACAATTTCATAGATAAAAGCCAAAGAATACTTAAGCAAATCATCGCCCCTACTACCGTGTTTTCCCGAAAATAAGACCTACCCATAAAATAAGCCCTAGCAGGATTTCTAAGCATTTGTGCAATATAAGTCCTACCCCCAAAATAAGACCTAGTGATGAGCGTGGCTATGTAATGTGTCTGCACAACCCTTGCATTTTGTCACGGAGCGGTAAAGAAGATGAGCAGCCCTTCTCATCTGCCCCATCGTGACAGCTACTATCCCAGAGGTGATAGTAAAGGTGCAGGCAGCCCCACCAAAAAGGTTGGCTCCCCCTGTCAGGTCCTGGCCATCCTGTGCGTGCTGCAAGCTGAGGCTTTGAGGGGAAAATAACACACCCCCTGAAAATAAAGTATCTTCTTTAGGAAAAATAAATATAAGACCCTGTCTTATTTTCGGGGAAACATGGAAGCTATTGTGATACCTTGCTGTGAATTAAAACAAAGCTTCCCCATCTAGCAGCAAAAGTCCTCCTTAAAGCACATAGCTTGGGAAGCTGTAGGCTGGATTGAAGCTCTTACTCATCATGTTAGCTGGGTGTCACTGGTGAATAATCATGATGGTCCTGAAAAAGACATTCAACCTCATCCATAATTCAACAATACATGTCAAAACAATAGGATATTTTTCACCATCATACCAGCAAGATCAAGACATTTGGTAATACTAAGCATTGGTAAATTTTATGGGAAACAGATATCCTTAGTTTGGGTATATGGTAGAGTAAATAGGTGCAATTGAAGGGAACTTTGATATTATCTATTAAAATTTAAAAACACATATTATTTGATTCAGCCATTCCATCTCCATACACTTCCTATAGATAAATCTCATATATATACAAATGCACATGGGACAATGCAGTTTATTACAGCATTGTTCTTAAAGCAAAAATTTGAAACAAACTATATATCAGTAGATATATATATTTATATATAAACAAATAATATACAAATATGATATATAAATAATATATAAATAAATATATATAGTTAACTGGTCAGTTAAATAAATTATTTAGCACCTATTTAGTGGAGTTCTTTTTTTTTTTCTTTTGTAATTGAAATTTTATTGGTTGTGTTGAGGACCAGTACAGACATTTCAATTTTTACACATTTATTTTAATTCTTTTTAAAACATTTATTCTAGTGACTTTCCACCTTAAAATTTGTAGGCAAATTTTCCTTAAGATATCAAAATATCAAGTGCCAGTATCTTCAAATGTTGATAAGCTGTTACATAATTCCCACCAATTCACAATTTATTATCATATACTACATACTCAAATTTTCAATCTTTCACAGCACATTAACAAAGTTATTAGGAAAACAGGACTACCAGGACCAAAGATATTACACAGTATACGCAATTCTGACAGAGACAGCCATGATCCCGGAGTGGTTTTGTTTAGGAAACAAGTCTACTAAAAAACAACATGGGAATAGAAGTAATTTAAAAAGTTCAAGACATTAAATGCAGTCCTGGGACTCTGTATTGCCATTTAGTATGCTTTATATTATAGGATATAAAAACTAACCCCCATTGATGGAATGTTAAGCTGATGCTCAAGACAGTCAGAGCCTCCCATAATTCAATATCCCACACTATTTTCTGGTTGTACCAAAAAATAAACAACCAGTGAATGATTTCACTGGAAAGCATTTACACTTAAAAAATGGGATGAGGTGGGATTCCCTTCTTAAAAATGTTTCTAGAGCTACTAAAAAACTTACATTTACAAAACAGTTGATAAAATATTCCTCTGGATTGTACAATAAGGGATACACAGACCACTGATAAAACATGGTATATGGTATTAATCAGATTTGGCTTTTTTTTCTCCTGCTTCATCAGAGGCTGGACTCTCCTCAGTTTTAGTTTCTTCATTTTCTGCAGGTATATCTTCTTTAGTTTCTTGGTTAGCCACTTCAGCCTGTTTTCTCTTTGCTCCCCTTTTCCCTTTTGGTTGCAAACTATTTTGTCTGAAGATTTATCCTCTGCTGCTGCCTTTTTGGGCTTCATTTCCACTTTTGCAGGAGCAGGTTTAGCTGACAGCCATGCAGATCTCCTCTTGGGCTCTTCCTTCACTGTGCCTTCATCGGAGAGAGCTGACCTTCCTCTTGGGCATCTTGGCGGCTGGGAGGGCGCATTCCCGGTGCCTGCAGGCCGTGGCGCGCCGAGAGCCTTCCCCAAAGCTTGGCTGCCTATATTTAGTGGAGTTCTATTGACTCTGTGTGTTTGTGTGTGTGTTTAATTTGCATATAATTACATCCTCCTCTTATTTTTAAAAAATTTTAGAAGCCCATTTGGTAATTCAGAGTGTAAAATAAAAACAACAAAGCACCAAATTTGTATGATGTAATCTCATTCTGTACTTAAAAATATTCCTATTTACATTACAAAAGAATATTTAATAAGATTTCTATAAAAGGAAGTAATTGAAAATCTGCCATGGGGAGAATATGCTGTACAATATTAATTTTATTTTGGGTAAAACAATATTTCAATTGTATATTCTAATTACAAAATCATAGCCTTGCATGATATTGCATATTGCATTGCCTTTCTATTTAGTATGCTTCCTCGCATTTTCATATATAAGGTTCTCAAAACTAAAATTAGCCCAATAACGTAAAAAATATTTCAAAATAGTAAAACATGTTCTTTTATAAATAGGTATTAAAGTTGATTCTTATCTGGGGAATAATAACAGGCATTTTACCTAAACATTTTCATCTCATAACTACACTATACATTTCACAATACATATGAGCAGGATAAGGAATTTTTCTGACCCCATTGCCAGGTCCCCCTTATCTCTTGCTTGGATCCATGCCGGATCAAATCTACCTTCCTTTCTTCAGTCTTTATCTTACAATCCATTTTCCAGATAGACTTCTGGAGTGACTGTTCTAAAATGTAAATATCATCATGTCATCCTCTATTTAAACACCTTCACTGATGCCTGACAGCCTTCAGATCAAATCTAAAAATCTTAGTTTTATACACTGGGCTCTTTGGGATCAGGCCCTGTCTCGTATCTCTCATCTCGCCATCTCCTCCTCATGAACTCGTAAGAACTCTCCCTCCTTCCTGAGCAACTGCATGTGAGACTTACTCTTTCTCCATGGCAGAATTCCTCACTTCTGGGCTCAGTCAGCACTACTCTCTTAGCCCGGGAATTTTTTCCCTTCTGCCAACACTCCCTACAAGTTGCATAGCTGACCCTTACCTATCTTTGCAGATTCACCTCCACATTGCTTCTCAGAGAAGTCTTTGTAGACCAGCACCAATTTGGGTGAAGCACGTTCCCATGTGTTCTGGGAGCCCCATGTTAAAGCTCTAGTACAGCACATACCATTGTGTATAATAATTGTCTATTCACCTTCCTTTCTCTTCTAGAATGTAAACTCTTGGGAGTAGGAACTCTCTAATTAATGTCTATATTTCCAGGAACTTGCCACATGCATGACCAGTAGTGTATACAAAATAAAAATATATTAAATGAACTAAAAATTCCTTGGATAATACTTAACTCTCACACAAAGGGTCAAAGAAGACATATTAAAGAAAAATAAATAAGCAGTAGAGAAATTTTTTTTCAAAGTTAAGTCAGGGAATTCTACAGAGAGTTCTTTCGACAAATAATGTTGAAGAAGATGTACATAATACCTACCTCTTTAAATTCTAAATTCATCTGACCCTATAAAACTTACTTTCTTAAAAGTTCAGAATTAAAGGAAACTCCTTAACTTTGTTTAAATCACTCCTAAGCACTATTATAATAATTCTTTATAGTTGCATCTATAGACGTACTATAGAATTATTATATAGGTAAATACATTTTGGGGAGCATCATATTTTGGGGAAGCATTTCATGTATTTTTTATACATAGATAGAAATGCCTATGAAGTGATATGTGACATTTATCTTGCTTATTTAAGAAATAAACATCTCAAGAAGGCTAACTAATTTTGAATATAAAAGTGTATATATGTCAAAAAATACAAAGCATATTTTAGCAACACATGCTGAAGTCTTTATACTTGTGATACATATTTTTATTTTTTACCATAGACTATACCAAATATAAGTCATGAAGCCAAATTTTTGTGCTGATTTTTATATATCAAAATCCTCAAAATTTTCAGAACTGTGTTGGGAAATTTGCTTTTTTGTTAAATGGTTCTGACTTTTTCCCCTTCCCCCTCCTTCTCCTTCCCCTCCTCCCCCTCCTCCACTTTTTCACCTTGTTCTCCTCTTTATTTTTCTTATTTTGGTAACTTATATTATATAATCAAATAAACTGTTAGTAGGGATCTGAGGAATTCTTTCCCAAGTAATGTGCATAACTTTTATTGACATTTAATTTATACCAGAATTTTCTAATGGTTTTATATAAAGTAAATGTACTATTTTCCACATCCCTAGGCAAACAAAAATTCAGAATGCTTACAATGTGGTTGAGTTTTTTGACTTCTCCCATTCTGTATGGGACATCTGATGAATATAAATAGAATATAAAAGAAAAATAGACTAATCATATATGGCTTTCTATCATAAAGTAATAGGTATGATGTAGAACCTCAGCTTGGAGAGTATACACTCAAATCCCTGTTCAACAGGAAAGAGTGAATATATTCATTTCTTTTTGTGGATAATGGGACAGAAGAGAATAAACAAGATAAATTTAAATGGTACATGGTAAGAAACAAAGAAAACTAAAAATGTATGAGACTATTTTCTGTTAGAATAATTTTTGTGATTTGCTTATGTTGTGAGTCTAAGTGTCATTACACATATTGTCACATCTTTCAGATTAATATCATGTAGCATTTTTGGCTCACAGAGATATTTCAAGGAACATTGACTATATTCTATTTTCTTGGAGACAGAATAACAGCCATATATTTAAAAGTTGTTTTAGAATTTTCCTTAATGACTCTTATATTTCAATCAAGATGATATTAATGTTTGTTAATGAATGCAAAATTTGATTTATGTAGTTTTTTAACAACCGGTGATATTTTAATGATGGCCTCTGTTATATAATGAATATTATGATTATATGAGCTGAAAGAATAAATTCCAAAGCTATGGAATATTAAAGCATACATATTCTGTCTTTCAGTCACAGCCACAATTATTGTCTGTTAATAAACCCAAAATCTGTTATTTGAATATAAATTGTATATATGTACATGTGTCATACATATTTTACATATAACATATGTGACATATATAACTGCACTTGCTATGAAACTTGTGTTTCACTAAGATCACTTTGAACAAAAGCAAATCTGTGATATAAATAGAAAATTAATTGATCTCTGTACACTTGAGGACACTTTATGAATAATTTACTTCACTACTATTGCTTCCATAACAACAAATTTATAAAACACTGTGCATTCTTTCAAGCAATGTTTAAACTCTCAGAGAGATGCCTACAAGATAGTGAGAAAATTTCATGAAATAAAAAGCGAATGCTTCCATTAGCATATCACATACCTGGTAATTAGAGTAATAGCTTGAGTAACAGCATTAACATTGGTGAACTCTTAAAAGTGTAGTATTTTAAAAATCTACTCAAAGATTCCCAATTGGTTTCTTAACATCGGTTGGAAATTATTCCAAGTAGATTGAGCAAATCATTTAGAAGAGAATATTAACTCTATTTAGCTCTATTTTCAAATTAATAAAGATAATTTACTATAGTAAAATGATTGAACATTTCTGTGAGTTTTTTCAATATAAATATTCATGGTATTCTTCTTTACTATTTTTAATTATTAAAAGTACAAGTAATAATGTATTACTTACAAAATCTTACCAAATCCAAGTTTGATTTGGTTGGTGAAATATTTAGTTAAGATAATTTCCAGAATTGTCTAAAACCAAAAACAATCATATAATCTATATATTTTTACTCATTTAAAGAAAAAAACTCATATGTTGGTATTACATTTTCTGCTGAAATTCTGTATATATCAGTAACTAAGAAATTAGAATGAAATGAAAGAGTTATCTCTCTGAATCTAGAAAAAAACTTTTGATATTTTTGTTCAACTTTTTGCTAAAAACACATCATCTAAAAAAATTGAGGAATTTGCCAGTCAGAATATCTTAACTTTTTAAGTAGTTCTAGTTATTCTGAGCATCAACATTTTGAATAAATCACCACAACCATTGTACAGGCTGTGATTATAAAATCCATCTTTATAAGCTCTATGATCAGTACCAATAAGAACCAGATATTTTGTATAGATAAACTGATTGTTCAGGCCCACCTATCACATAATCAAAGCACAGCAGACTCAGTAGGAAAGAGTAAGAAGATAGAATTTGAAATCTAAGTGATGGAACCATTTTAAAGGATTAGAAGTGTGGCTGGCTGCATAGCTAATACATAAATCTAATGCATCTAAACATCCCAGCATCATTTGTTTTGGGGTGTGTGAATTGCCTTTTTTCTAATATTTTCAACAACAGTGGGCAGAGTGATTTGTTATTGTCAAGCTATATCATTCTAGAAACAAAGTGGAGATGTGGGATGGCTGTGTAATGATGTGATAAATCAGTCAATTTGAAGCTGGCAGAATATCATTAGCATTGCTTTTATTTAATAGAAGGGAAGAAAGCATTTTTGAAATTGATCTGTAGGTAATGACTGAAGATAATTTAGTTAATATTGAACTTTACATGGAATGATAAACTACAAATCAATAAAACTACTAGTCAACATATAAAACATTTTAAAATTTGTTTTTTCTAGAAGTAATTTCAAATTTAAGTTATAGAGTATATTATTCTGAATTATCCAGAGAAAACAGAACCAATAGAATATATATGTATATCTCAAATGAAAATGTGTGTGTATATAATGATAATATATATGAAATTAACTATAATTAATTAACTTATGTGATAGTAGGGACAGAAAAGTTCCAAGATCTGCAATCAACAAACTGGAGACCCAGAAGAACTTATGGTATAGTTCCAGTCCGAGTCCAAAGGCGTGAGATCAAGGGAGCTGATGGAATAAGTTTTAGTCTGAGTTTGAGAACAAAGGCAGCAGAAGATCAATGTAAGAGATTGAAGACAGTGAGGTGGAGAGAAATATTTCTTTCTTACTTAACCTTTTATTCTATTCAGGCCTTTCACAGATTGAATGAGGCCCACCCACATTGGGGAGAGCAATCTACTTTACTCTATCTACTGATTCAAATGTTAACTGCATCCAGAAACACTCTCACAGACACATCCAGAAATAATGCTTAGCCAAATATTTTGGTTAAACCCTATGGCTCAGTTAGGTTAGCACATAAAATTATTCATCACATACAACATAGCATTATCACAGTATTTAACATTTCATTTGATACATATATTCTTATGATGTGTTCTGAGCATACTTTTAACAATGTGATGCTCTTTAAATGACATAATGCAAAGATTTATTTTTATCTCCAAAGTGTATTAATAATATTATATCTGCATGCCATAAAATGTATTTTATATATAACAGTTTCAACACTGTTGAATCTCTAACTTGATGTCAGTATTTTTCAGCAGATTTAGCATTACAAGGTGCTTGAAGATACATTTGTTTATCTTTGTAAAATGTATAATAAATATGTAATGAGACTACAGAAACAGTGAAAAACGAGCATTTGCTATTGATTTTCAAGCAAATTGTGTTCCAAATGTTTGCTTATTATATCATTTATTCCAAATGTAGATAATAGTTACCTTTAGAAACAATAAGATAAAAAGTGTTTGATTTCAAGATAATTCCATGGAAACAAATTTAATCCATGTTGTAGCCAAACAGAAGTACCATTAGCACTGAGACTCTAAGTTTAATTTATTATTTTTTCTAGGGAAAATACATATGGGCCTAAGGTAGTTCATTTCAGGCTTCATAGATAGGGAGTTGTACTCGTCTACAAAGGGAAGAGATTATTTTAAGAGTAAAAGCAATATTTCCTTTGTTCTAAATTGTTACTACTATTAATATACAAGGTCTGTCCAGAAAGTATGCAGCATGGTTAATATGACAAGAACAGTTTGTGTGACATTGATGTTACCTGGCAGCCAAGGAGCGTGGACTATAATGTACATGCATGAACAACAGCAACTTCACCGTACTAGTCAGTGGCGTGCTAGACGCCATTAAGTGAGCATGTGTACTGTGTGACCACTGCATTTGAAATGACTGAGCAAGCATAGCAGCGAATCTGCATCAAACTTTGTGTTAAGCCCAAATGTTCTTCTGTAGAAACTATTTGGATGATTCAGAATGCTTTTGGGGATGGTGCAAAGAGTGCAGAGCAAATAAGTGTGGCACAGTGCTTCAAAGATGGTCAGGAATCTCTTGAAAGTGCTCCACATTCTGGAAGGCCTGCAACAAGCAGAACATCTGAGAATGTTGAATGTATACGGGTTAGGTTAAGAGACGCTGGGAGAACTGCGTGAGGTCCCAAGATGCCTACTCTGAAGGGGATTGAGGAGTCATCGTCCTATGTACAATGTTTCTTGTACCTTGTATTTTCTTTAATAAATGTCTCTATTTTTCATATTACATGGCTGGACACTTTCCAGACAGACTTTGTATATTTCAGTTGATTGAATAAAGAAAGATGAAAGCTGGGATCTGAGATATGGCATAAGTATAGGACTTCCTAAAATTGTTTTGGATTACCTTCCCAGTGGGAAGTAGATCTACACATCTAATAAGCAAGTATTAGGAATTCCTAAGAAAATGATAAAAGAAACAAACAAAAATCCTGTTTTCAGTGATTACTGTTTCTAGTGAAGGGAACAGAGAAAAAACTCCACAAGTGCCTTTAACCATCTTTTCATACTAATCTGGTGTTCATCTATCTCGATCAGATGTTATTTTGAGACTTGTAACTTCAACAATGACAAGTTGAGAGCATACTAGCTGACAAGCCAAAGTCTTTGACAAATTCTTATCATTGAATTTGCCACCAAGTGCACCATTCCCACAGAATGATGTGCGTGTGTGTATACTTTATTGTTATAAATATATACAATAATATACTATGTAAGAATATAAAATATATATTATGTATACATATAAATTCATATATATGTATAATACACACATACCTCAATGGTTCTCAATCAGAAATGATTTTGTTCCCCAAAGAATATTTCACAATGTTTACGGTTATTTTTGATTGTCATGACTGGTGAGGAGGTGCTACTGACATCTAGTAGGTAGAAACTAAGGATGCTACTAAAAACATCTATAATGCACAGGGAAGCCTCCCACAACAAAAAATTATTTAGTCCAAAATATCAGTAGTGTATACTTATGAGGCTTACAGCCTAGTGACTTTAAAGAACTATGTACCATAAAACTGTAATAATATTCTTATTTTATACATTTTCATGTAGTTTTTTGAGAAATCAATGCAAATATTTTTCTATAATTAATTGCTTAGCCAATCCATTTAAAAAACCTAGAAATCTCAATCCTCTTTTGATTGTTTTCCCACAAAAATAATGATAATTACATTGCTCTTAAATGTCCCTAAAAAATGAAATATGCTTGCAGGATTATGTTAAGTCCAAGATATATTCTCATTACCATGAACTTGTTTTATTCCAATTATGGAAGTGAAGATATACCATTTAAAATACATGTCAGCTAAGTGCAAAGCAAATTTAAACACTTATTCTGTTAAATTTTACTGCAAAATTCCTTAAAACAGACCAATCTCAAGCTCAGAAATTGGAGCAGTAATTAAAAACCTCCAAAAA
>VBSM01000272.1:22760062-22778019 GCA_008086735.1 Cheirogaleus medius | reverse complement strand
TGTATGTAACCCTAACAATATTTGTACCCCCATTATATGATGATATAAAAGGAAAAAAAAAATTAAAAAAAAAGAAAGAAAATATAGTGTGGGTATCACACAAAATGCATTTGGAATTTTTGGGCCTATGTCATCATGATATTAATGATTCACTTATTCCTGAACATACTGATTAGATAAAGTTAATAAGAATTGCCCATTACCTATCTATGACTATTTAGGTACATTTCAAAAAGGATCCATATTCAAGGCTATTTCCCCAACAAACTAGCCAAAAAGTATCTAAAATATCATAGAGATTTAGTTTTTTGGCCTATGGCTTTTCATTTCATGATTCCTTATTTGTGTAGGAATACCCCAGAAGAAAAGTGTAATAATTTGATGATAATAGCAACTCAATATAACTTTATTAGGGAGGGGACTAGCAAAAAATCACTTCAAAATAAACAGAGATAAAAAACCCAGGGCAGCTAACCATTCATAATACCAAAGGAGAGCTCAATAAGCCAGGGAGCTAAAGTGTGGTGAAGAACCCCAGGACCGGGTTATGCACTTTACATAGAGTATGTTACAGTTTGGTTTCTGACCAAAGTAGACCGTCCCTAAGACAAAGAATTAAGTACAGGACGTTAACATAACTGAAAGAGTGGGCAAACTGAAACAGGAAAAGAAGAAAAGACAGTAAGGGGTACATTTACAGTAGGGTTCATTCTTTACCCTAAGAGACAGGAAATTTTGAACTCTCTATCTAATAGAATCCTTTCCTCTTCTCCAGGCTACCCTTCCCGCAAGCTGACCAACCTCCTGTGGTATCAAGCCAGAAAAAAATCATCAGACGCAGAAGAGATATGCACCTACAGGGAATACCCACTGCAGCTTCAGATGAACTCAGGGGTGGTCTGAGGGGATGGGGGCAGGGCATCAACCATGTCTACTACAAAGTATTTAATGTGTTCCTCAAATTAACTAAATTACTATTTCCATTTAAGAAACAGAAAAACTGAGATTTAGTTTGGAAAAAAAAAAAACTGAGGCTCACAGTTGTTGACTAACTTACCCTCAATGTACATACGTTTATAAGAGGTCATAGTGAAATCTGAAACTCAGATATCTCAGGCTCCAATTCCATGACCTTGATATACATATGCCTACACAATAAAATGCACTAAAAAGATGCCTAATACTAGTGCTATATCAGGAGAATAATGAGCTCTTAATTGGTAGGAAATTTAAAAATATATTGGTTTAAGGAATTAGGTAAGAATGACATAAAAAGGGTAACATTTGGTTCAAGGATAATCCACGTACATATCACACTTACAACTACCTATGAAGAACTGGACAGCCAAACTTCTAAGTACTCATTCTTTGATTGCTACTGAGAAGATCTTGGAAACAGAAGAATTCTGTAAAATCAAGTTACTTGTCACAATCACTTGATTCCAAGAAAAATTCACATCAGAGCAGGGTCTTTTCAGCTTATGGAATGGCAGGGATTAATACATCTTCTGTACAGAAGAGAAGAAAGTAAGAGAAGGGTGCAATAGAAGGCAGAGCCTACCACTGAGCTCGGCTCACACACACATCTGGCACAGAAATTCTATATTGATTCAGAGACAAATTAATCCAGTACAGAAATTAACAATGATGGAAATAAGCAGTGATGCAATAAACACATGGCAAGGAAATGAAGGAAAGGTACAATAGGACTCATGAAAAAAGTCACTGAAGATTTAGAAACTCATTGTTTACTCACTTTTAGTAGCTTAGAAGAGAGCTGGCATAGCAGGTCTGTGTGAGGTCAGCAGAAGAACAGACTGACACAAGATAGTGAACACAAGATAGTGCTCACCCCTAACAATATGCCTACTTCCCTGACCAGTGTTTTTCCTCCTTTTTAATTTTATGGTTGTTGTCTGCCTCCTGACTCAATAAATATGTTGAGTATTACAGGGACAAATATACTCTCTACTGAGCACTCTACCTTGGCCATGATCAATCTGATCATATAGGCCTGACCTAAGTCATTGGATAATGAGAATTGGGGAGGGGGAGTGGCTTATGTGCATCCTACTAGATGCCTGCTCATATTTTTCCCAATAACCATATGTTATAGCTTCACTCTTTGTGTGTCTTGAGCTCTTTGCAGAGTGGTTTCCAGCTCTTTTTACATTCATTCTTCTGTTGACTAGATGTCTTTTGCACTGATCACTTGAGCTGAATTCTCAGTTAACTAAATTTTATCTTCAAAATATATCTTCACTTTTGAAATATCAATCTTTTTTCCCTTCAATCAGACTCTAGGACTCCTTTTTATCTATCAAAAATTACCTACCATGGTGGTAAGCTTTATTTATTCCTTTTTCTATCAACATCAACCATACCAATGATTCATTACCCAGAGACCTTGAAAAGGCAATGCATTAAAAATTAAATAATTCACTGAAATATTAAAAACCATTGTTATCCTCTTCCCTTAACAACTGCATTTTATATAAAAGCCTCTGCAGATTAAGCCAAAGGACAAATAATTCAAAATAATTAAATTATCAAAAATGGGTTCATGTCTATGAGATCAGCTTTTTTAGTTTCCAAATATGAATGAGAGCATGTAGTATTTATCTTTCTGTGCCTGGCTGATTTCACTTAATATAATGCCACTCAGGCTTATCTATGTCTCTGTGAGTGACAGGAATTTTTTTTTTAATGGCCAAATAGTATTAGAGATGGGCAGGGAGGGAGAGGATGGTTAAGGAATACAAAATGACAGCTTGTTAGGAGGAATAAGTTCTAGTGTTCTATAGCACTGTAGGCTGAGTGTAGTTAATAATAATTATTTTGTGTATTTTCAAATAGCTAGAAGAAAGGATTTTGAATGTCCCCAACACAAAGAAATGATAAATGTTTGAGGTGATGGATAAGCTAATTACTCAGATTTCACCCCTTACAGTATATATATGAATCAAAATAGAACACTCTACATCAATAATATGTACAATTATTATGTGTCAATTAAAAATAGTAATAATAAAATAAAACAAATCTTTAGGCAGGAAAAAATGAGTCTATAATAGAAATATATTTAGCTTTCTAAATGTGGCTTTTTAACAACTGTTCAATATATGAGCTATAATAAGCAGCCCTGGTTTTCTCTGTCTTAAGTGGTATTTGAAAGCTGTTCTGCATATTGCCAATGTAGAGTTGCAGTACTAAACTGTGGCAGCTCTGTTAATGGAATGAGTCAGTAACTGTTTGGGAACTCCAGACAACAACTCAAGAGCGGTTGGTTTTTCCCTTTGCCTGTTTTAATTAACCACACTTCCAAACCTTGTGAGATATTTTCCAATGAGCCAGTATAGAAAGTGGTATCAAGAGTGCAGTACATTTAAGGCAGATTTAAAAGCCTTTCAAGTTCTAACACAGATCTACTCAACATATTTCATGTGTAAGTAAACAAAGTGAAATTTTATCTTTATTTTAATTGTTCACACTAGCCATTTTAAGAAAGGAACCATTTTTTGATTAAACAAATTTTCCAGACACTAAAATAAATTACACTGAAGCATGCAACCTTTTCAAATCTATTTTTTTAATTGTCAGCATAGCACATCACATTATTTCAGGCCTTAAACATAATTAAATGTCAGAAAATGTCATGTGAATTTTCCTTCAGTAATGATCTGTTAATTATACTACTAGGGTGTTTAAAAATCTTTAGATATCATAGTCTTTGCTTCAAGATCTTCAAATTGGATAAGTTTAATAATTAAAGAAGCTTATGTTCTTTCTTTAGGATCTTTATTTCCTGGTTCTTTAAATACAGACAAACAGCTTCAGCATGACAAAACACGATTAGGTGTAACAGGTATGTTAGAGTACCCTGTACTTTCTATGTAAGACCTTTTAGATAGAAAATAACAAATGAAAATGAATCAAGTAAAGTTGAAAAGTATGGTTTTCTAATGTTTTCCTTCTTTAGGTACTCTTTCCCACCCCTAGAGGTAATAGCTGCTTTCTTCATTTGCTATTACTTTACACTTTCAAGTTCTCTTTTTCCTCTTTTTGCCACATTTAGCAGTTAACATATTTTTATGTTTTCCTCGTTCAAATTACCAATGTGATTTATATACTGACTAGACTCTGATGAATGCACTCTTATTTTGTGTGTGTATGTGTGTGTGGTCTGTTATCTTCTTCCTGCTTCTGTTCATAAACTTCAACAAGATACAAATGAAAATTGTTCCCACACCCAAATCCCTACTGTGTCTACCTGGGCCTCAAGCAAAGTTAGTAA
Organism: Cheirogaleus medius; assembly: GCA_008086735.1. Classification (NCBI taxonomy): domain Eukaryota; kingdom Metazoa; phylum Chordata; class Mammalia; order Primates; family Cheirogaleidae; genus Cheirogaleus; species Cheirogaleus medius. Next base: position 22,773,725 of record VBSM01000272.1, on the reverse strand, counting down.
CTCTCTCTAAAGTTCACTTTTTTCATATATTTGTAACACTCATCACAATATATTGAAATGGTCTGTATACACATCCCCTCCCTCCCTACACATGGAGCTTCTAAACAATATGACCATGTTTTTTTTTTACCTTTGTTCCTCAAAAGTTAAACATAGTGCCTAGAACATAACAGACATTTAGTAAATAGTTTTACATGAAAAAATATGAAAGCAAGCATACACAAATAACAGCAGGTCTCTTAGGTTAGTTATTTTAATCAGAAATAAACATAAGAATCAGCATTAGATGCTTTGGAATTAAATGCAACATCCCACAATATTTAGTAACACCTAATAACATAGTCCATGTTTCTTCCGAATTATAACATTTATTTTAAGGAATATTCAGAGATACCTCTTTGGTAAAATTGGATTTTTATTTAAAAGTTCCTATTATACTCTTTTTTAAAAAATAAATGAAAATGAGTAGATTGTAAAAACTAGAATATGCCATTTTTATTTTCTTACAGATAAAAGAAAAGATAAAGAATTGAATGTATGTGAATCATAATATGTATTATATTTCCTGGGCCCAAATACATAGTCAGGTCTGTTCTTTCCTTCTCAAATCTATCTAGAAAATTGAAATCAGTCTATTAATCTTTGAACATCTTTTGATTGCCGGCTATTAATATGTCAAAGCTATACAAACTAACTTGAATTCAGTGAAAACCTGAAAGATCCAATTCTTGCCATTATATTGGTTGGTTGAAGTTTTATACCAATGGGAATCAGTGAAGACTAAATTGAATCATAATTCCCCCTCTCCATGACCTCTGTCCCTGTCGTCCATGAAAACTTTATGTCCTAAATCTACATAGAGACTCTGAGGCAAAGTTCAGAGAATAAAATTGTCCATATCAATGTCATTGCCATGGCAGTTATTCAGCCTGTACTCTAAAAAAAAAAAAAATTTACCACAGAGAAAATGTAATATTTTCACATGACCCTAAAAAGCCCCATAAAGTCTTATAAAGATAAGCCAATCTATTCTGCTGTCCTAATTATTGGGGAGCTATAAACACCAGTCAGGATACTCTGTTGAATTATAAAAGGTTGGTATTACAAGGTGTGAAAAAGTGTGGAAGAGACATGATTTACAAAATGTTTTCTAAAGCTTTAGCTCACAGAGTAAGTAAAAGGTTGAGATGGTTATTTTCCATTTTAACCTGAATATATTGATCTTTTTTGGCTCAAAAATCAGATTATGGAATTTGAGAAATCTCCATCCAGAGTATGAAATTAGCCCAAAATGTCAAGACATGAGATATTTTCCCCCTAACTCATAATAAATCATAACAGCAAAATCTAACATATATCATAATAAGAAAGAAGCATGAGCAAAGTCTTAAGCAATGGCTTAAAATCTTCATCATAACTTTAGACCAAAATTCAACTCTTCTAACCCTTTGGAGTCTGTGATTGGTTTTGAGCTCACTGATAGCAATGCATTTATTTATAGAAAACCCTGACTAATCGCCTCTCAAAGATTAGACTCTTTTAAAAAGGTTTCTAACCAGAAGAATTGGGAACTATATAGTCCTACACTTTAGGTCACCCTGATTCTGCAAAGTCCTAAAAGTGTGATTTCTCATTATAACTTCATCTTTGAGGGCAAAAGAACTATAACACTCTGTCTCACTGTCTGTTGGACATTTTACAGCTGTAGCTTTTCTGAATTGCTAAAAATACTGGAGAAAAAAATAAGTAAAATGTTTATTTTCCTTCTTTCCTACTAAGTCTGTGGACTATATTTTATTTCCTATCCTTTCTCTTCTAATTAACTCTGCATACTTTAGTACTATTTTGGATTAGGCAAATATTTTAGTTGATTTTGCATATATTTGAAACACTAAAAATACATGTTCTTGAACATAATTCACCATTAAGCTTTATATTAATGTAGTACTGGTTTAGAGTTAACATTTTAGAGAATTGAATAGAATTCAAAATTATACTTTAAATGATCTGAAAGAATCAGAATTAATCAATAACTTTAAAATTTAAGATAATCTTAAAAATTTAGAAAACATTTCATTTTAATAAAAATACAATACAAATGTATAATCGTTCTTGTTCTACTAACAACTCCCAAAGAGGAAAGGGAAAATCAAGGCACTACTATAACACCCTGTTAGGTAGGGATCAAATCTGCAGGTGGTGGGTGTAGGCCAGGAGGGTGATTCCTAGGGGTTGAGAAGCCAGAGCCCAGTCAGGGGAAGGGACTGCAGGAAAATGCAGAACAGCTGATAATCATTTGGTAATATCCCACACCTCCTATAAACCCTCTCCTGGACCAGGCCAATAAAAGGAAACGACCTAAGAGTCCTCAATGTTGTTCTCCAATTGTGGAGACCGACATATTCCTCCCTTTGGAATGTATTTTCCCTTTGGGTAGCTTCCTTTTTTTTTTTTTAACTTCACTTTGTATAGTTTCTTTCTTTTCTGTAATATTAATAAACTGTTTGTGTTGGATTTCTTCGTGTTTGTGATCGCTCTGTCATTGGATCAACTCAGTACTGGTACTCATTCTTGACACTGGGAACTGACGACCAGTGAATATCAAGATAGACTTATCTATCCTATCCCAATTCAGTATCCATTATATCAGTTGAGAGGAAAAAAACACATGCACACACACACACACACGAGCCCATTGGAAACCTAAAACTCATGTCTACTTTCTTCCTCTCCACCCCCAACACTTTCTCCATGGAAATTAATATAAGCTTCTTGTGGTAGGTAGAATAATGGCCAGCCATCCAAAGATGTACAAATTCTAATTCTCTGAACCTGTAAAAAATATATTTTATTCCATTTCAAAGGGGAATCAAGGTTGCAAATGGGATAAAATTACTAATCAGCTGACTGTGAGATAGGGAAATTATCCTGGATTATCTAAATGAACCCAGCATTATCACAAGAGTCATTAAAAGTGAAAGAGGGAATGAGAGTAGAATCAGAAGGAAGTGTGACTATAGAAGAATGATCAGAGATGCAATGTTTCTGGGTTTGGAGATAGAGAACGGGGGACAAAGACCAAGGAATGTGGATGACCTCTTAGAGCTGGAAAAGCAGGGAAGTGGAATTCCCTTAGATCTCCCAGAAAGGAAAGCAGACCTGCCAACAATTGGAACTTAGCCAACTGGGACACATGTTGGACTCCTAAATGGACTTATAGAATTTTAAAGTAATAAATTTAAATATTTTAAAGGCATTAAGTTTGTAGTAATTTTTTATAGCTGCAAAATAGAAAACTAATATATTTCTCAAAGTGAAGTTCTGTGTCTTTTTTTTTTCCTATGATGGTAATTAATCCAGTGCCTAGCACATTCTCCCAGCTCTGTTGTTAGTAAATACTTACTATAAATTCTGCAATAATAGTTCTTTAAATCAATAAATATTTGTTGAACACCTATTTTTGTCATTCAAGGAATAATCTATTAGAGTTTGGAGGACATCACCATTAATTAGACACAAAGCCTGTTATCAATGAGAATCAATGAGTATAGGCTACCATGCAAATAAAGAAATATGAAACTTCAGCACCTCACAGTTTGACATTACAAGTTGAAAAAGAAAATCTAATAAGTTGCTTAATTAGACTTTTGGAATATTGAAGTGAAAACTGCATATGTTCAAAAGAATTTATCTAGAATAGCTACTGTAATGAACAACTATTGGTTTTCCTTTCTGTCTTAGTTTCCTAGGGATACCATAACAAAGTACCAGAAACTGGGTGGTTTAAAAAACAGAAATTTATCATCTCACAGTTCTGGAAACTAGAAGTCTGAGATAAAGATGTTAGGAGAGTTGTTTCTTTCTTAGGACTATGAAAGTTAATCTGTTCCATGCCTCTTAATTTCTGGTGGTTTGCTGGTAATCTTTGGCATTCTGAGCTAGGCTGGTAGAAGCATCACCCCAATCGCTAATGTCACATGGAATTCTTTCTGTGTACACGTCTTTGTGTCCAAATTTCCCCTTTTTAGAAGGACATCAGTCATATTGTATCAGTGTCCATCCTAACGATGCCATCTTAACTAATTATATCTATAATGACCCTATCACCAAATAAGGTCACATTCTGATGCACTGTGGGTTAAGACTTTGACATATAAATCTTGAGGGGAAAAAGTCAACCCATAACACTTTCCCACAATTCATTCTCCCAACATTAGCTCTCTTTCATTTCAGAAATCCATTTCAGATCCTTGAGTTCATGAGTCTTAGCCACATCTTCAGAAATAGACATATGATTTAAGATGGGCTAATTAGTGTTATATTCTGTGTTAGGGTTCTCCAGAGAAAGAGAACCAATAAGACAGATAGGTTGATAGATAGACAGGTAACTACATAGAGAGATGATAGATAAGAGGGGATTTATTATGAGAATTAGCTTGTATGATTATGGAGGCCAAGAAGTTCCACAGTGTACTGTATGCAAGCTAGATAACCAAAAAAGCCAATTGTATGATTCAGTCTGAGTCCAAAAAGCTGAGGACCAGGAGGGCTGACCAAGGTCAGGAGAAAACAGACGTCACAGCTCAGGAAGACAGTGGATTTGCCCTTCTTCCATTATTTTGTTTTATCCAGGTCCTCAGTGCCCACCCACATTGGTGACAGCAGACCTTCTTTACTCAGTCTACTGATTCAAATGCTAATCTCTTTCAGAAACACCCTTACAGACATACCCAGAAATAATGTTTTACTGAGCATCTGGATATCTTTTAGCTCAGTCAAGTTGACAGAGAAAATTAACCATCACATATCTTTGGTAACTTACAGTGATTGCTTTGGAGACTGGAATAGTAACCAAGCTGAGCAAACAAGCACCATCTTTAGAAGTTTTGCCCTAACTATGGAGAAGGAGACATTCTCATCTGGTTTTTGTTAGAATGAAAGCTTGGCATAGCTCTTGGCCAATTTCTTTTTTCTAGCATATATATTGAGCCTGGCTAATAGCAAAGTCAACACAGAAAAAATATTGGAGCACCCAGAGAGAAAAACGGCATCCTGATACATTTAAGCACCTGGTTCTTTCTGTACCAGAAGGCTTCCCCTAGAAGTCTCAATTTTATAAATAAAAAAAAAATTCTCCTTTTATATTTAAGTAAGTATGATTTGGATTTCTGATATATACTTTAAGTAGAAGTGTTCTGCTTAAAATAGTTACCTGAATAAGCAGTCAGGGGAGAAATCTCAGGTAAATTGATAATTCTAAAGTGTTAATAACACAAAACTTATTCAGATATAATATCTATTCTGTAATGAAACCTCAATGAAAACATTAAATATAAAATAAGCTTTGAACTGTTTTATATAAATATTCTACATACTTTTGATGTTCAGTCTACTAATCCATTTTCAAATAAAAATGTAGTTAAATTTTCTAAATAAAATGTAGAGCACTGTGGGAGGCACTTTAATGTACTATATTTTATTTAATTGGTTATTACCATTTAATTGCTATTATGGGAAAACCAATAGTACTCTATTCTCCTACTGTACCATATTTTTCTATATCAGCATCGATATAGCCCAGAATTACATTTCCCAGAATCTGTTTCCCTGTATTATTCTCAGTTATAGTAGACCAAAAGAGAAAATTCTTGGAAGCTTATCACGGTCAGACACAATAACAGACACACAGGTACCCGGAATATCACTCTGTTCATGAGTTTCCAATCATTGTCCTTCTAACTGTTGAATCTGTTGTCTAACAGTGTCCCAGTTTCATCCCTGGTTGCTTGGATGCAGACACTCAGAAGCAGTACGTATACAGAGGTAACAGCTGCCATAGGCCTTTCTACAAGCTCTGCTTTGTGAACTCATTACAGGAGCAAAAAGTAATGGGAGCCTCAGATTTCCCTGGGAGTCTTAACCTGTCTGCCCTTGTAATTGCATCACTCAAATTGTTGGTTTTTCATGCTTCTTATATACTTCTTTTTTCCCATATCTGTGTAAGGTATAATTTTAAAAATAAACCCCTTACATCCGTCTTACTCATAGCATCTCTGTTTTCCTGACTGATAACACTGAGTAAAATTGGTACTCATTCAAAAGCCATGTTAAATCTTAACTCTCATGCTATCAGTTGTTGCCAAGGCTTTAGTCATTTGCCTGGTTCTTCTTCCTAATGCTCAGAAACACAGATGTTTGATAGAGCAAGTTTGTTTTAGTTTACGCAATAGTTTTATTTAAATATTAACTTTCTAAGGACCATATTCAGCCTCCATGGAAATTGACAATGTGTTAATTATTATTTTTTGATACATATTCAATTTTAAAGGAGATCAAAGGCAAGAATATAAAATATAAGCACAATGAGGGCAGAGATCTTACTTGTTTTGTGTATTACTTTATCTTGAGTACTGAATAACAATGTCTGGTATATTAGTGGAAGCTCCATAAATATTTGTAGAATGTACAAATCAAATAAATTAGATTTTGTTAGTCTTTTTATTATTTATTGGGTAGGGTATATACATTTTAAAAATACCACTCCCTTATACTCCTGAAAATAACTGGGTTTTTTTTCTGGGTAAAGTTTCACTTCTTTCTTTCAAAAAGTTATTTATATGAGAATTACCATAGTCTACATATCTGCCATAATTTTCTTCTCAAGGCTTAGTTTTGTGTCCTAAATTGAACTTCTCTTAAGTGGGTAAAATTTGTCTTCCTCAACATATGCAACTGAACAAAAGTAACCAAATCAATGTTTTTCCTGAATATTCCTTTTGTTTTGTTTTGTTTTGCTTTGTTTTTTCACTGGGGAAAGGAGGGCCTTTGAGTGACAGACACCTCGAGTTTAAGGTTTTGGAACTTCCACAACCATGTATATTCCCAGGTGGAGAAAGCTTACTGGGCAATGAAGTGATTAATGTCACCGTATAGAGAAGCAGAGATGAGAAATCATACCCTTCTTAAATGTGTCTAAATCCTTATTTCCAGTTGTCCATAAAGCCCATTGTATTCCTACTTTCTCTATAGTTGGAAGGCACCATCATTAACATGAGATAACTTGGTATAATTGCAATTCTTTTTCTTTATTTTGCTTGTGTTAATTCCAGTTGGGTTTACATCCCTTGAAATTAAATTATCTGGACTACACATGTTAGAATAGAATATTCTATTCTGCAGTAACAAGCAAGTCACACTATTTCAATGGCCTGACCCAGGGCCTGAAGTCTCTTGAGGGAGGTTTCCTTTCAAATAGTGATTCAGGCTTTCAGGGATTTACTATGGTACCATCTCAATGCATTGATCCCACTATTACTCTGACAGCTAAAGTAACAGCATAGAGAACTGACAAAAGCTCTTAAGTAACTAGATTAAAAGTGGCACATATCACTTCTACTTAAGTTCATCAAATTAGTCATATAGCCACCAACCTAACTATAAGAGAAACTTGGAAAAATAGATAAGCAAATAGAAAATTTAGTAAGTCCTACTCTCTTTGCCTTACACACTATTATGTGAACTTTACTCTTGATGGAAATATTGTCTGTCCTCCAAAGACTACCTAATACATCTAAGCTTCAGCAGTACATGAGGAATCTAGCTTCATGTTGACCATGCTTTTCTTTTCCATATAGCATTAGATGTTTGTCAATAGGGTTTTATTATATGAGCCAGGCACTATCTTAAAAAGAAGGAAAGGGATACTGTCTTATTTATGTTTGTATATCTATCACCTAGTGAGAAATTTCAAATTTAGTAAATGTTTATGATAAGTGAATAGCTGCATTGCAATGTTTATAATTTAAGGAAATAATTTTTCTTTTAAAAATTTCAACACATTTTAAACTTAACAAATTTTGAAAAAAATAGTCAGTTTTATCTTACAGTATACCATATGTTTATGTATATATATGCAGAAATACATGATAATTAAAGCTCAGTGATTTTGAGAAAGCAGAGAGGGTAAGCATTGTAGGACTTCTTCAGAAAGCATGTCTATTCTGTCAGAGAGGGAGGAAGGTGTGGCATGATAACCCATAGTGCTGGTTTGATTGGCGTTCCTTAGTGAGCTAATGTTACTGAGAGGACTTTGTATTAGGCATATGGTGGCAAACAAATGATACATAATCATTTCATTATGCTATACATAATTTTATTCCTATAAGAAAATACCAGGAAAATCACTTATGATTAGAATATGTAAATTGAATAAATTTTTAAACATGTCATCACAGAAAACATACTACTCCTAAAACATAAATTTTGAGTAAATAATACTACAATTTTCATGCAGTCATTAATTGAGTGTTTTGCCTTTACTGGATGATGGAAATTTGATTGTTTACTTTAAGAAGATATATTATCAAAGATATATTATCCCATTCAAGGTAGTGAATAAAAAAAAAAACTATGTTCTCATAAAGGTGTCATTCTCTGAGGATCTATTCTCCATCTTAGGTCTCTATTGAATACAAATTATGAAATTGGTCATTGAAATGCTATATCATTTTTTCAATAAAATAGTTTACTACTATTTCTCCATAGAATTTATTTGTGTTGGTAGAGCCTAATATCTGTCAAAAACATATATTTGTATATGTATATTGTTGAAATATTTAAAAAACTTTATTTGATAACTCTTCATACTGTGAAAGGATTCTTAATGTTATACATCTTTAAATTCCAAGTCTCCCAAGGGAATTGAGATAGTTCTTATTCACATCACCTTTATAAACAGCATCTGACCACTCCAGTATTTATTAGGTAGATATTTCTTTGCTATTGTTTATATACCTGATTAAAGAAACTCATTATATCACATGATTTTATTACAACTATTATAATGCATTTGCATATGTATTTTCATATGCAGAAAACATAAATAAATCCCAAGACTACTGTTTAAACCTAAAAATTTGTCAAATAATATCAATAGACATAAATTATGCATTTAATCCAAGAGAAATGATGCTTATTGACTCTTTTAACTTTAATATCAGAAAACAGAGAAAGAAAATTGATGGCAAAAATCTCATTTCTTTCACCTATTGGTGAGATATAATGATGAAGTTATTAATATAATCCCATGAGCTGAAGAAGTAATGACATTTTAGAGACTCCTACTGCCAGCATCCTCAGGCTTGGTGCTATTTTTACATTAAAGGTACTCTAATAGAAATTAGAACTTAATCCACAACCTCTACTATTCTGCCATCTTGACGCAGTGGGTTTATGCTTATTTTTTTATATTTGAATTCATCCTTGCCTACATGTGTCTTGATAACTTGCTATCACTGAAACTTGTCTCTCCAGAGATAAACTGAAGAGAATGAATATTCTAGACTTCAAAGAGAGCTTATAGGTGAGGAAAAGTGAAGCTTTTAATGATTCATGAATTCCCTTAACACTCTTCTGAACCACCATGAAATACTGTGGTTATTATTCTGATCTGTAATACTTGTCTAAAAGTAGTAGAGCACAGATCACATTGTTCAAATTCATCTCTTCAAAGACTTAAAATTCTTAGTGAATGAAACTACAAAGGGGAAAAAAAAACAGGTATTTTGTTCACAAAGTCATAAGGATCTGAGAGACTGATTCTTATCAGCATTTTATCCTAAGAAATTTCCTTGAGGGAGAAAGAAAGAGAATGTAGAGCTTCATAGCAGAGTTATAACATAGAATTTGAAGTGTATTTATGGTTATAATTTGCACAGATCACTTGGTGCTCTAACACCATGCTCTTGATCACAGCATAAATCACACTTTAATTTTAACCTTTGCAGTTCATCAATAGATTCAATATCAAAAATAATTCAAGGCTGACACTATTGGTTTACAGGTAAGTTTAACAAGAATGGGAGGCTTAGTGATGTATTAGTTGCCTTGTCAATCGAGGCATAAAGATTCATGACTCTTAACCTATGTTTCCATCACAAACTCAGTGCTATAAATAATGCAAGCAGCTAATCAGGCATAGAAAAGATATATAGCATCACTGAAAATCAGCTATTTGTACCATTCAAGCTTTTAAAAATTTGTCCTATGTAAAGTAATCCAGTAACATAACTCATATAAGATTTGTGCTGACTTATAACAAATATTCACTGTTAATTTTTAAAGTGTTATTAGTTCCATGGCATAGCATTATTTCTTAAACAGTTAACAGTCTTTTTAGATAGAATAATTTACCTTAAAGTTATATTATTATTTATACATAGCATTAATTGTTAAGATTTAAAGTGAATCCCAAGGTAATACTTTATAACTTCTTTTTTTATATACTTTTACATTAGTAAAGGAATTTCTAAAAAAATAGCAACATGAAATAAAAGCTAATGCAAACTTAAGATATAAATTGAAAATTATGGTAATGAGAGAGTTGGGAATTTTTACTCTGAATCTGTATTAGCTTCCTGGGGCTGCCATAACAAAGTACCACAAGCCAGATAGCTTAAACAACAGAAATTTATTGTCTCAAAATTCTAGAGGCTAGAAGTCTGACTTCAAGGTGTCAACAGGGTGGGTTCCTTTTGATGGCTATAAGAAAGTATCTGCTCCTTCCCTCTCTCCTAGTTTCTGGTAGCCTCAAGAATTTTTTAGCTAATATATGTGGTTCTTCTTGTACCTTCCCATTGTCTTCCCTCTGTACATGTCTGTCTCTGTGTCCAAATTTCTCCTTTGTATTAGGACACCAGTTTATTGGATTAGGACTTACCCTGATGACCTCATCTTAACTTGATTACCTCTGTAAAGACTCTAAGTCCAAATAAGATCCCATTCTGACATAATAGGAGTTAGGACTATAATGTATATTTTGTAAGGGAGGGGCATGATTCAACCCATAACAGACCCTAACAGGGCAAAACATCTTGAAATATTATGTTTAGTGAGAACACACAAGATATGATCATGAGTTTTATTCATCTGAGGAGAGCAGGCAGGAAAATAATTGTGGAATTTAGTGGGTATTGTTCACATCAAAAAAAGTGTTGCTTTTCTCCATATTTTACTAATATTTTAACCTCTCAACAACAGTTTATTTATGCAAGAGTTTGTGATATCATGCCATTCAGTAACAATTTGTGGAAATTCATTATTATTTATTAAATATTTTTATAATGTGTATCTTGATTTGATAATGAAAAGAAAAAAATAGGAAGGAAGGGAGAATGTAAGGATGAAGAGAGGAGGAAACCATATGAATCAGCCATAATAAGCTAGTTTTTGCCGCAGAATCTACCAACTCTAAAGATAATGTGACTTAAAATTACAAAGATTTATATTTTGTTCTTACCATATGTTCACAGTCGGTCAGTTAGGGTCTGTTTCCACTTCACTCACTTAAAGATCTAGGTTAATGAAATTTTGTTTTAACTAAACGATCATGAATCATGAGATTCCTCATTTGTCATAGTAGGAGAAGAGATCATAAAGAATCACACTCCAGCTTTTACACATTTCATTACAAAGATGACAAATTTATTTGGTCAAATAAGTCATATATATGTGCTAAACTTCAGGGGGAATGGGAAGTGCAATCTTTCCTATTCCCAGAAAAAATAGAACGCATATATTGGTGAAAGTACTAAGATTATCTACAGTACCATGTCAACCAAAATTCTACTTTGAAGGTTAAAAAGAATACACACACGGGCACGCACACACGCTCTCATAGAATGGAGATGACCTAAAAAATGCATTTTGAAACATTAGTTTTCATTGTCAAAATTATTTTTTTCACTATCAAATCTTATCACTAAAAATGTATTTCTTTGTATTATCTCCAACAATCATCTTTTAAAATGCAAAAATGAATACTATCAATAGACTAAACTATTGTCATTTCAAATATATTTTTGAGAAAAAAGATTATATATTATTTTGATAATCTGTCCAAGCTCCAGTTAAATTCCAGGCACGTTATTCCTCTCACTCCATAGCTGAAAATACTTAAATCTTGTGTTAGTCTTAGCCAATCTTGTTCCTCAGACCAAAGTTTCTCTGAGACAGAAGGTCCTGAAATAACTGCAATACAACATTTGACTCTCATAATTGAGTCATGTATTACTCTTCCAGCTTCCTCTTTACATCCCCCAAAATGGTGACTGGCACACACACACATACACACACACAAAGTATGTACTTTAAAAACTGTTGGTGTATATTTTTTTACTAAAAAAAAAAAAAGAAGAAGACAACAAAAAACAGCTTACCTTCTGGAACCCTTTTCTGAATATTCCAAAAATTAAGATTTCTGAGTACTCCAAAATATTCCAACAGTTAAGATTTGGTTATTTGCTATCCTGAGGTCCTCAGAAAACCTATCTTCTTCTTAGTTTCATGTGTAATTGTACTTTTCTAGTCAGTCTCTCCCACTGAAACTTGAGCTCCTTAAAAGCAATGAATATGCATTATTATCATAAGAATAAACACTACATCAGACAGCATCTAAATAATGATATATAATAAACATTTTTTTTCAGTGAAGAAGTTTACCTCCTTGTACATCTTCTACATGGTACTTAAACTTTTCTTATATGAACTTATTTTATAAAATGGTAAAATGGACACCGTAATATGCTACACATACTTATGTATATGTACATATATGTGTGAATTAAGATAATGTATGTTTTATATTTTTCTTATCTATTACAAAAATGTTCTAGGTAGGTTGGTGATAAATTGATTTCCTAGTACCACTTTCCTAGGCCTCAGTTCTTGCCTTATTAATTATAGATTATATCAGACTCTTTATGTCAGGTATTTTCCTTATTTTTTTTAGCTTCCTTCCCCACAAAGAAATGAATTTGCCCTAAATTCAAGTCTAATAGATGACATACTGTTGCCTACTGGCAAACCTACTTGATGTCAACTGACTGCTGGCCTGAACTTACAAATTTTCTGGCCTCTAATTTCCCTGTCTCCAGGTTCTCCCCTTTTTCTGGAAAACCCTCTATAGTCCTTTGATTTGAACCCCAACACCTATGCTCAGGTTCAATAAAAGTATCTCTTTCCATATCCTTTTATCTACAACTGATCAATATCCTGGCAAAACATTCATTTGAATATCTTCCCCAAGAACATGTCTGCATCCCTGGAAAAAGTTGCTGGGTTCATTTGTCAGGTTTTCCCAATTTTACCTGTCCACTATAATTTTACATGGCCAAGCTTGGTCATGTTCCAGGGAAGAGGCCATCAAAAGTCAACTTTAAACTTATATCTAGGACTCACCATTATCCTATCTCTTTGAAAACATTGAAATGCATATGAGTAGTGTGCTGGTATTCATAGTAACTTTGAGGAAAAACCAAAGAACACACAGCTAATACAGATGTCTAGTATTTTACGCAGGAGATAACTGGAAAAGAGAAACAAGTAAGAACTAGTTTTCTGGAATACACTGTGGAGTCTTTTGTGATACACTTCAGTGTGTTCTGACACATTGATTTTCAGTTGAGAATCATTGTAGTAAATAAATGAATCATCCAAATAATGCAGATTCATTAATAAAAGATGGCAAACTTTGATATCCTATGTACATGAAGTTATAGAAGTATAGGATTGACATATTTGAGTAACTAATGAAATAGTTCCTTTTTTTTCTTTTATTTATTTTTTATTTCAGCATATTATGGGGGTACATATGTTAAGGTTATGT
>VBSM01000272.1:22699234-22759962 GCA_008086735.1 Cheirogaleus medius | reverse complement strand
TTAATTCATATTAATTCACTTTAGAAAGAGTAAACGTTTATGTCAGAAAGATAAATAATAGTTTTAAAAGAAAACGTTGGTTAAGTTTGCTTTACGTCACCAACCTAAGCTTGCATTTAACCAATAAACCAAAGGATCTGATAGCAAATTATTTTCCTGTTTGATGGACTTACACTGATGAAAGGTAAAGGAAACAGAATAATCCTTAATGCCACAAGTAGTTCTTTTCTGGAGAGCATAAGGCCTATGAAAAGAGAAAGTTGAGTCAGGGATCTGAAGCTGTAAGAGGCTAGGTAATATACTAAAATATTTTGAGAGAAGATCTTATGAATATAAGAAAAAATAAACACAATAAGAAAAATAAAAATAGTAAGATTAATATTTATTAAAAACTTAGGGTAAAAATCAATTCCATTCAGTTTAATTCTTAAAACACCATGGCAAAATATGTATTATTATCACCCCCAACATAGAAATGGGAAAACCGATAAGGACTGAAATCCAAGTACTACTACTACTAGTAGTAGCAGTAGTACTTGGATTTCAGTTCTTATCCTGGTTTGGTCAGAAGAGTAATTGTCTATGCATGTTTATGTGAAATTATACAATAGGTGTAAAATACTTGGGAAATAGCAGTTTAACAGCCGAAATGTAGAAGGAGAAATATGAATGATTTTGCCAAAATGGTTGTCATGTTTTGTAGTTTAAATCAGGGAATGTATCCTAGCTTCATGAGACCAAAAATCTATAAAATTATGGGGACTTCTTTATAAAAATACAATATTGTGAAAAGAAAATTAAGTATAAAATAAATATTTCATATTATTACAGCATAAATTATAGTATTGCAGCTGATTTTCTGTAAGTCATTCCTACAACAGGAAAATATATGATAACTGATGTATACAGAAAAAATACTGCAAGCCATAAATATACCCCAGCAAACCTTGACTAATGCGTTTCCTCATTAGTCATCTCTAATTCATCTTAGCTGGGTAACAGAAAGGCATCCTCTAATATCACCTAATACGATGAAAAAATTGGTTAAGAAGTGGGAATGGAGAGATGGAACTTAATGTGTGGTGGTTAAAATAAAATATACTTGTTTTTCAATTTGAAAATGTGAATACATTGCTAGAACTACTTCTAGAACATTAGAAGAGTTTGATGCAGTTGAAGAAATTTGAAGCTTAAGCTTTATTTGTGTCATAGGAATTTTGCCACTGAAACACATCTGCAGCATTTATTTCAGTCTGATATTTCATTCTATATTTATTTTTAGAAAAAATAACGTTTGGAAGCATTGAATTTAAGAAAACAGTAATTTTAATAATAAATTATACACTAACTGTATTTTTCTCAAAAAATTTAATGATAAAAGTATAATTAGTAATACTGATATTAGTAGCCATATGAAAACCAAAAGATAAATCTACTAAAGAAAAATAACCAGAAACTTCAACGTTAATCCTAATTTAAAGGAGAATGTGCTAGAAGCTAATGATTTAACACATATAGTTGTAGGAATCACATTGACATATCACACTGTGGAGCATGATGTTCCACTTAGACTAAAGGATACTGTACTAAATACATTTTCCTAACTTTCTATTCCATGATTTTTGTGCTTTCACAAAAAGTGAAGCCATACGTGTGAAGTGTTGGCTCTATTAGAAGAACTTTGCAAACAGTTAAATGAAGCCAGTACTGTCTGCTTCAAATACAATTTTATCAAACCAAATTTCATCTATTTTATAATCAACCCTGAGTATGCCTATTTTACTCTTTTAAAGCTATATTTCTGAAAGGCAAGGAATACAAGCATGGGTTTCTAAACTGTTTGTCTCAATTTACTGACTTGGCATTTCTGCATCTGCTTCAGTGAAAGTGGATTTAAATAACTACAAGCTGATCCCATTTCATGATTGACCATCTCTCTTCTATGACTATATAAAAAACACTTTGGGCCCTTTATAATACAGACACGTTTATTCCACTGAGGGATCTCTCTATCACAGACTTGTTTTAAAATCTTTCCCACAATATACCATTAGCACTTTTCAAAATAACTTACAAATTAAGTTTATTTTATACCATTTACATTTATATTTATTGACCTATAGACCTTCACTGTCCAATATGGTAGTCATTAGCCACATGTGGCCTTAGAGCACTGAAATATGGGTGATTCAAACTGAGATATACTGTAATTGTAAAACTCATGCCAGATTTCTAAGGCTAAGTATAAAAATAATATAAACTATCTCATTAGTAAATTTTTACATTGATTACTACTGAAATGATAGTTTACATGTAATGTATAATTAAAATATTTCAACTATTTTATTTTACTTTTTTATTCTTATTAGTTGGAAGTTGTAAATTACCTGTGTGGCTTGCATTATATTTCTATTAAACAGTGATACACTAGACTACAAAGTTCTATAAAATAGAAACTAATGTCTCAGTCATCTTTGTATTTCTCATATTCATCACAGTAAGCATTTAATGTAAACATTTAATATGTGTGAATGAATTGCATAAAATATTGTTTTATAATAAAAGATATAAAAATTTGATGCTGAAATGAAAAACAAGTTCATTCCTATGATTTTGTTAAAACGTGAATACTAAAAATAAATTAGACTATAGATTCTTAAAAATAGTTTTGAGACTTATGAGAATAAAAATGAATTAAATAAGAGAACATATGCACAAAAGGAAAATAAAAGCTATGTTATACATACTTATATGCATTTGGAATAAAAATACAGGCATATTCAAACCAAAAACAGATACTGAAAATTTTCAAAACTGAATTAAACATTACCCACCATCTTCCGAATATCATGCTATATTTATATTTTATTAATATAATACAAAGATAAGTAGCTTCTTATTTTTCTTATCTAATTTATAATATAAATAATCTGTATTCCAATTTAAAGCTTCAGTGAGGGTTCTAAGTTTTATAGCCAAAGTGATATTTCTGAAGTCTGCATCCAATCACTTGAAACTGACTCCAAATCAAGAGAGAAGAAAATAAGACTCCCCACTGTCTTCCCTTGCATTCTCTTAGGTTTTAGTTCTGGCATTCCATTTGTGGGAATGGATCCCAGTGGCCTCAAGGTAAGGACTATCTGTGGGCAAAACAATAAATTGAACCATATTGAGTAAAGTCAGCATGCCATTAGCTTGCTTATTGCCTGCAGAAATTGCAAGTTTTACTGGAAAGGAAATTTACATTTTAATTTGGAATCTCTTGGTCCCAAAGCATACACATAGTTCCTGTCAAAAACCTAGGCTCTACAAAGAAATATTGCTAAAAGCTGGAGATCACAAGAGACAAGAAAGTTTAAAAATTGTGATTCTGCTGATTATTATTTATTTATTCCTTGAGAGTGACTTGATAGAGTTAATTTAATGCATAAATGAAGCTTTTATTTTGTGTTTGTGTGGAAGAAGGTTGAAAGAGGAAAATAAAATATAATTTCAGTTTGTGTTATGTACTAGATACTATCCTATGTATTATTTCAGTTCATCTTCAGGACAATCCAATGATGAGTATATTGTTTTTTCTATTTTAGAGATAATAATACTGAGTGATCTTCATGCCTTGATTATCCTTCTTTCTAATCTAAAACTCACACTACATCTCATATCCCAACTCTTTGAGCAGTAGTTTTTGTCCTCGGGGCTAGATGAGTATTATCTCCAAAGACTGAAGGAATGCATTTAACAGCACAAACACTTTTTTTCTACAGTCCTATGCTTGTTTTTATTCTATCTCTCAGCCAGAAAATTGGAATGGCTTCCAGGGGACTTTCTCAGGTAACACTAGCTGATCCCTACATTTCTCCCGAATGACTTCTCCACAGAGGAATTAAAGGCAATTTCCCACACACCCAAATTTCTTGTAATATTATCATGCTTCCTATATGGGGTTTATTCAGCACAAAGGTACCTACCTGGTTCCTGCTATTTAGTATTTTGACCAAGAGCAGTTTTAACTGATTTTATATCAGTAGTTCTGTTTTCTTTTCACTAATATATTAACCAATCCTCAAAACAGACCAAGTTAACCAAATGAAACTAATTTCGTTAAAACACAATCAAAATGTAAAGTACATAAAGATTACATATAAGTTAAGCATCTACCAGATCAAAGAATTTATTGACTCACAGTAGGCGATATTGGAAAAATGGAACTCAACACTGGTTCTTTGCTGGTGATATTATCAGCCAACACCATTGAACATTGCAGTTGGGCAATATTTATTTAAAACTGTCAACAGATGCTAGGATACCAATATGGATGACTTGCAAGATTTATTGCAACAGATGCACATAGTTCTAACTTCAACCAAAAATATTTTTTTTCTTTTTTCTTTTGTTGTTTGCTATTAATCTCATTTCATTACTATGGTGTTGAGCAAATTACCCAACATCTATGAGTATCAGTTTTATTACCTTTAAAATGGGAATAATAATGACTCATAGGATCATTTGATAATTAATACAACTATGAGATAGAGTCACAGGGCTTTGTCAGAAATTGTTAGTTCCATTTCTCCATAAATATCAGTTCTCATTCTTTCTCCATCCACAATTCACAATTGTTAACTCACGTTGTTTCTTCAATTTATACTTTAGAGCACAAGTATCTGCTCAGAAGTTTATGTCATCATTCTAACAAGAAG
This sequence comes from Cheirogaleus medius, assembly GCA_008086735.1. NCBI lineage: Eukaryota > Metazoa > Chordata > Mammalia > Primates > Cheirogaleidae > Cheirogaleus > Cheirogaleus medius. Next base: position 22,755,262 of record VBSM01000272.1, on the reverse strand, counting down.
TATTTTACTATACATATATGTTAGCAAAGAGGCAATTCTCCAGTTATAAAGATCATAACTTCTTAATTTGTTTATGTAAAATATCAGTCAATATTTATTTTACCTAGCACAAAGCATCATAGCCTCATCTTCAATTATATTCAACTGAAACACTCAACCACTTTATATAGACAATTTTGGTTTCTACATGTATTAAAGGTTAAAATAAAATATTTGACAAAACTAGATTACAGATATTAACAGAGCCATAGTATGTAAAAATGTGGTTCTGATATCAGAAATAATATCTGGATCCAAATCCTGCATAAACCATTTAACAGTTATATGATATTGACAAATTGTTTTATATCTTTAAGCCTTAGCTTTCAAAACTATAAAATGGAGTTTTAATATTAACCACAACAATAATCACACCAACTATAACTTATTAACTGCTTTTCCTGTGCCAAGCACTTATTTAATCCTCACACTAGTCTTAATAGTACATATTATTGTCATCTCCATTTTAGTAGAAATAACTGACACATAGAGAGGTAGATAATAAGGTCACAAAGCTCATTTTTGGTAGAGTAGAAAATAGAGCATGTGCATCTGACTCCAGAGCCAATCCAATTAACCTGCCTATTTCATTGGGTTGATGTGAGTATAAAATGAAATCATGCATATAAAATGCTTAGCATACTGCCTGGTACATACTAAACACTCCAGGTATAATAACACCAATCAAGATTATAATTATCATCATCAATATAATGATAGGATTGTGTAAAAAGTGAAGGGAATTGGAATGAGAACAATGCTACATATTTGTAGCATCGGAACAGAGCATAGAAAGGCAAAGATTAATGCAATTACACTTTACTATATTATTTACAAATCAGCTCTGAGTCTTTTGTCAAACTATATTGGGTTGCAAACTAGAGATGGTGACCAAGTTTTTATTGTATCCAACACCCACATTTTATTATTTTTAAGCATAATCACCCCCTCCTACACCCACTTCTGAAAAATGAATATCATTCACCCCATTTCATAGCCACTTAAATCAAATTAGTTAGAACATCTTTAATTATATTTCCAAAGCCTGAGGCTAATTTAAGAAATTATAGTACTCCTTTGTTTTTTTTGTGTCAATAATATTATCTTCATATTAGAATGTTTCCTACCAAACTAACAGTAAAATATGCAATTTACCTGGAAAAAGAATTCTCAGAATAACATTTAAGTGGCCCTGCAGATGCAAGAAATCCCATACTTCATTAACACACCAAAGAGAATATATAATCAGCTTCTGAGTGAATAACCCTAATAATATTAAATAATTCCCTGGCTCATAATTCAGTGAAAATACAATGGAACTATAATTCACATTCTCAAATCCCAAATAGCCTCCTGCTGGTACATAAAAATGTCATGTAAACCGGCGTCATTGCTAATAAACAGCAAAGCCAGAGGTTTCCCACTGTGTGAGTACTGTTAGGAGGCTCAGCATTCCCATATCATATCTCAAAATCAGTCATTTTTAATTTTTATTCTCTCAAGAAGCTTATTAATATATACTATGTGGAAATAATTCTCAGCTTTTACATGACATTCTTCATTAATGTACTTATAGACACAATGATCAGACACTGTTATCAAGCTGATTGATATCTGGGGACTAGAACATCTCTACTGGCACATAGGCATTCTCAAAAGTATGATAACAAATTTTCCACTACTTTAAACACTATGCATAGAATTTCTACACTGTCTTCCTTTACCTAAACTACCATCAAACTCTGGAAAATCACTAAATAATGAGGGTTTGTTATAATGATAATTGTGTAATATCACATACACTTCCAGTTTTCAAGAAACAGAGAATCATTCCACTTATTTTTACATATACAGGTTAATAATATGGAGACATGTGGAAATAATAATAGCAAAGAACTTGACCCTATGATTCAGGCTTACGGACTCTGTAATATCGTTATAACACAGCAGTAGTTTCAGCACATTAACAACAACTCGGTTGATTGACTTCTGAAGAACAGTGGTTTTCCCACAGAAGCTTGAAATCCTGGTGCAGACCTAATATTTCACCATTAATGCAACTAAACAACAAGATGATATGATTAATTAAATTAGTCATCACCTACTTTGCTTGAGTAACTTTCTTTGCCTAGACCGCTTCTTAGGCTGCTGTCTAATGTGTGTGTACATAAATATATATATATTTAAATATATATATTTATTTAAATATATTTATATATATTTAAATATATTTATTTAAATATATTTATATATATAAATATATATATATATTTATGCACACACACATATATATGGAGTCTGTGTGTGTATTGACTAGTTCTGGTTAAAATTAGCTGTGTCCTGGTGATGGAGTTATGTTCGAGAACCTAGTTACATGTGTGTAAAAACAAATTAAACTATTTCCTCTTGAAGATGTGAAGACAACTCCCCTCAAAAGAAACGTGAAACCAGAGCACATATATGAAACAAAATAGACCCCTTAACTCTAATTTTTTTAAGTCTGTGATGTTATAATATGAGGTAATGTGTCCATTCCAGTTCATTAATTTATCTGTTTATACATAGTAATTCTAGCAAATAAGAATTATTAAATGTCTTTTGGAATAAAATTAATGAACTTATGGATTATCTTTCATTCATGAACAGCAAAACTGTTAAAATATAATATTGCCTTGCAAAAATTATGAAAATACAGAAGCAATCTTTTCAGTGGCATGAAAATGTGCATTACTTCATTCAGATATGTTTTTGTTCAACTATGAATCTTGCAGTTTTCCATTTCTTCCTGCTTGCTGTTTCCCCTCTCAGCAAGCCAATAGACTACAATTGAAGAGTTGTAGCACTGACTCTCAAGAGTTCTACTCACCTCTCTGTAGGTCATCGTAAAAAAGTTAATTGAAGAAACTTTAAGGTGTTTCATTTATGGAAGAGAAACATTTGCTTTTTTATCTGCCACAATGTTTTAAAGATCATATACAATAAATTTATTTATTGTCTTATTTACTTTGATATGATGCACAATAAAAGTTATTGAGTCATTAGAGGAAGAAATTAAGGTAGTTCCTATTATTACATCTAAAGTTTAATAAAGGACTATATCAATTAATTCTTTTTCTAATCTAGGGAAAATATTGCAGATATAAAGTAGGGATCATGAAAAATATGTTACATTTTATAAGATTTTTTTTCTTTGAGCAAGTATCACAATTTATATTTTATAGATATAGTATACAATAACATGAATTGCATTTTTCTCATCACTAAATATGAAAAACTAAAAGTGATAATAAGTTTCTCTAAACTAACCTTTTTCTCAGTAAAGGTATATAAATTATATTAAGATAATATTTCTCCCAAATGATTGCATTTTAGAGGCATTTTTTTGTAGTTTAAGAGTCACCATCCCATATTGAATAATGTGGGTACCTATTTTTAACACCTTCCCTACACCTTCCAGATCTTATTATTTAGATGTTTCTCACCTATGGTTTGCAGTGAAATAAGAAATGTAGAAATAGAGTAAGAAACATCAGTCCTAAATTTTCCTCATCAAATAAAGATTATTTTACATAAAGATTATAAACCCATACCTTTATTGCATTGTACGTTAGAGGTTCATTATTCATTATGTGATTAGTCTAATGGTTCTCAAATTCCAAGGGATGGGGAAAGGAGGTAAGGAATTGCTCTACAGAATATCTATGTATATGACCTTATGCCCATAATGTATGTTATAGTCATAATGGGAAGGCTGGAGGTCATGTGTATTTTAATCAAGCTTCTCAGGTGGTTTGAAAATACTGCCAAATAACTTTTCTCTTGAGACCCACTGACTTTGATATGAATTGTATACAAAAACAGTCACATAAGAAAACTATTAACAAACTCTAGCAGATGTTGATAATGGCTTGGTCAAAATCTAATCTCTTGATTTTGGGAAAGTAGTGTGCCTAGCTACTTCCTAGGCTCTGGATGATCTTGGAGTAGCCATGTGACTGGGTCTTGCAAATGCAATGTAAGAACGAGTGTTGTGAGTGTGAGCTCCAAGAAAAAACTTTGTTTTCCTGATAAAGGGAACAAGTGCTGCCAATGCACATTTATGCTCCTGTTCCTTTCTTTCTGTCTGATTTCTGAAAGGAGGGTTAGAAGCCTGGAAGTGAAACAGCCATCTTGTGACAAACACAATGTTTAGCAGAGAAGAGAGAGAGATAGAAGGAACTGTCGAGCCAGCACTGAACTTTCCAGTTCCAGATTACTTTTTAAGTAAGGGAAATAAGACTCTTACTGAAGACCTTATCAGGTTTCTGTTACAGTCCCCTAAATACATTCCTAAGTAATATACCAGCAATAAAACATTTTTATATCCTTGAAAGATTGGACTATAATTCCACTTCATATCAAAATATGGTCAGAAGACATTTTTCCCCTTATATTCCTTACTGACCTATTTTTCAATATTCATTTCCCGTGCGAGCTGCCTTTATTTAATTTTTTCCACTTAAGGATTCCTTAGATGCTTTTCTATATCTAATAACTTCTACAATATTATTATGGGCAAACTGAAATTGGACAGTGGTATTTGGGTCATGTCTATAGCCTATCATTAACATTCCAATTAGCCTGGAAAACTCTAGGTTTCTGAATACTTTTCCTTGATGGAGCCTGAAATATAATTTCCTATGCTTTTCAATGATCATTCAGCATCCTGGAAACATATGTATTTCAAGTCACTTTTGGTAGGGGATGGAGGAGGCTGGATAATGGCTCCCCAAACATACCTATATCCTAAACTTTAGAGCCTGTGTCTGTGTTAGCTTACATGCTAAAGGGGTTCTGCGGGTGCAACTACGTTAAGGAGATAGAGAAGCTGAATTCTCCAGCAAAGTCCCAATGTGATTGCAAGGTCCTTACCTGTCAGGGGGAGAGGAGATTAGTGTGATGCAGCCATAAGCCAAGTAATGCCAGCTGCTTCTGGAAACTGCAAGATGCAAGGAATGGATTGTCCCGTGGAGTCTCCAAGGCATTCAGCCCTGCCAATCAATACCTTGATTTTTACCTGTGTAAGTCTCATTTTGGACTTTTGACCTCTGAATTTATTATCTCTGATAATAATTTTTGTTGTTTAAGCCACTAAATTTGTGGTAATTTGTTACAGCAGCAATAGGAAACAAATACAAGGTCATATAATGCAGGAAGAATATTATATCTGTTCATCATTTGACTCAAAATGGTTCACACTTTTCTGTAGATGTTATTTTATAGACAAGTGCTAATGGGTAACAACAAAATGAGTTTTGAACTATATATTTTTCATTTACTTTTCTGTATATCCATTTAATCATTTAAAAAGGATTTTTTTTCAAAAATAATTGTCTCCATACTGCAAGTCACAGAATTAAATATTATATTTGAAAGACATACTGGGGGAAATCTCCTTTGAGCCTTAATCTCATTTATCCTTTTTATACATATCACCAGGTTTTTGTCTAAATTTATAAAAGTATCAGGACTAAAATGTCAACACTTTGGTTACAGGAGTAAGATTTTATTTGAATATTGACTACTTGCTATTGATTGCTTAAGATGAAGTGTAGATGCAGAACCACCAAGCCCATTTATTGGTGACAAATAAGAATTTCCTCCACAAACGCATAGTTCTCAAGGCACATTGTGATTGTATACTCTCCATATCCAGAGAAACTCAAGCCATTCTGTAGATGGATTACAGAAAAGGTGTCTTTTTATTTTTTTTTTGACTGGAGGAAAAGAAAATTTATAAGATAACCCTTAGGCAGGAGAAATAAACTCCATTTCCCTTTTCGTTCTGTTATCATGATCCAGCTGTTGTTACTGTGAAGCAACCGTATGCCTGGTTCTCTTTACTCAGTGCCTAGCCTTGAAACACTCTTAACTGAACAGCCAAATTGATGTCTAAGCATTCACCCAAATTCACTCAAAAGTAGAATCTACCAATGCATGTTCACACATGATAAAAATACTCAGGAAATGTGAAAGAACACTTAGAAAAGAAATAACTGAAGTTAAAAGGAAATATCAAATAAGAAAGGTAACTTGGGTAATATTTTAATGAAGATAAAGACATAGAATATAGCAAGTATTGATCAGAAAGGTAATTGATTATTTGCTGATAACTAGAAGTTAAAAAAAAGCTCATGCATAAAGATAGAGAAAAATATGAGTCTCAAAAAATTTCAAGTTGATAACTTTGCTTGTCCACTATTTACAAAATAATAAATTCATTTCATATTTCCAATTATATTTTCTTTATTATATAGATGTATTATATAGCTGTGAAATCTGGGATTTTAATGCACATATCACTGGAATAATGTACACTGTACCTAATAGGTAATTTTCCATCCCTCACCCGCACACCCACCATCTCACCTTTGCATTCTCTGATGTCTATTATTCCACTCTATATGACCATGTGAACTCATAGTTTAGCTCCCACTTATGTCACCTCCAATATTGGGAGAGCTGTGGATAATTGAGACAGCATAGATTAATGGTGATGAATTAATACTCTGGGGCTAAATTGCCTGGGTTTGTATCCTAGTTCTTTCCCTAACTAGCTGTGCATCCTTTGGTAATGACAGACTCCGTGTGTCTCAGGTACCTCACCTATATAATATAGAGATCCTAATAGTAAGTACCTCATAGGATTATTAAGCAGATGACCTAAGTTAATAATTGTAAAATACTTAGAAATTTACTAACACATAATATATAATATATATTACATATATTATATATTATATACTAATATATATACACATACACATTTCTTAAAGAAATTTATAGAATTTTTAACAAGTTTTCAGTGGAAAAATTAGCTGACACTTTTACTCTTCAATATTGTCTTTCTACTATTTTATTAAGACCTCTTCCAAATTATATTTCTGTTTAAAATGAGAAAATAAGATCTAATACCTCTGTATAATTCATAATCAAAATTCTAAATATTAGTCATAATAAAATTGAATTATAAATTAAGCTAACCTTTAAAGCTTGATAACTTAAGATCTAAGATCTGTGTTATGAAATAACTATGGATAATATGTTATAATTAAATCAAAATCCAATTAAGATTCATAGGTCCTTTCACTTTTAATAATGCTGAAAAATGCAAGTGTATGTCATAGATTCTGAAGCATACTTCTGTTCTGAATAACCTACAAATGTAGATTTTTATTTAAAGAAACAAAGAACTAACAAGTGTATGGAGAAGCAGCAGTAACAATACCATCTGTGAATATTGTGAACTTTGGTTAAAGTTTGTGCTCATTAACTAGAATGTGCTCTTCAACTTTGATATTAAAACTATGACAGGTGAGAAATCAAAACTGTTTCATTTATCCCACTGTTTGAGATGCTGAAATGAGAAGTGACATTTGGAATAAGATCAGTGTCATGACCCCTTTCAGGATACAATTTATGGGTCTGTGAATGAACACGTGAATAATATTAAGCAAGTTCTCACTGTGTCTGGATAAATGTGCCTTACCCAGAAAATGAGGAAAAGTGGACAAAAACTAACACATCATTATTATTTATCTTGTTTATGTGTGCATCTTGAAGAAATGTTGAACATACAAAAAGGTCAAAAGAGACAAAGTTAAGTTAAAAAAAGAAATTAGTTTCAAATATCTGCCAAGAATATTATTATACAAGAATATATGTTTTGCAGGAAGAGCTTGAAAAGTTTAAATTAAATGAAGTTATAATTAACTAAAACAAAGTATAATTACTTTAGTAAGCAAATTGTAGAACACCATGCAGAAATGATCACATTAGCTTAAAAAAAGACATATCTACATTTGTATATAAACAAAATTGCATTTTCGAATAGCTAAAAAATTAGTTGAAGATTGAGAAAACTACACAAAAATGTGATAGAGAAAAAATTTTGTTAATACCTGGGGCATTAACAAGGAGGTATGGGCATAGGTTTATGTCATGTAGTTATAGACCACTTTCTGCCTCTTGGATTGGGCAGTGAATTCACAAGTGTTCATTAAATTAACATGCTTTAAAAATCACATAACTGTTATAGTACTATCTTTCATGTTTCAAATATTCTGTTTAGTAAGTAAAACAGTAAATTTTCACCTTTGGAAAGATGCAGTAGGCACAATTTTCCCTATTCTTCCTGCCAAGTACCACTAAAAACTGTGCACATTATAAGTAAAACAGACATAAGACTCTGAAAGGTGGAAAGAAGAAAGCTGGCCAGCTAGGGACCTTAGGAACAAGAAACAAAGAACAGTGAGTTCCCTGGGTTTTCATCTTGCCTTGTAAATCCCAGCCTTGATATTAGAAAAACCAGAAACCTGGAAACACAGTAATGGACCAAAAAAGGCACATGAAAAGCCTGGTATCCCTAAATCAAGGAAAAGATCTGTCAAGACACAAAACTTTTAAACAATAACCACTGTATTCCAGCCAACACCACAGAAAAGCAATGGCTATGCTCTCTCCAGAAAAGCTGAGTGGAGAGGCTAGACTTCCTTTCTCAGAACACTCTAAAATACTGAGAAGACTGGTCCTACACACAAACACATTGGTACATGTATGCCAACTGTGCTGTCAGAGAAAGCAAATTGGGGAATTTTAACTCTCATCCCTGCTAGTTACTAACAAGCCCTCTTTCACCTTCAGTGTCCATGGAGACCAGAGTTCCACTCCCCCCTGGCAATAATAGTAAAAAGGCACTTGTACCCATCACTGATGGGGCAGAGTCAGAAGAGACCTAGTAGAGAGGTAATACTTTCACCATGTCCAGTAGTAATGGGGCTACCTCTCACCATGCCAAGGGATATAATGTAGGACCATATTTTTATCAGTGGAAGCCAAATTGATCACCTCACCTAGCAGTAATGAGTTCAAGTAAAAATCTTGCACTTCTACCCCTATCCTTCAGAAATGAAACAGCACCCCCTTTGCATGCTAGCATGATGTCATAGGAGGCCTGATAAAATGGGATATTTAAATAAAAGGCAGAGTCTCAGAATAGAATGCCCATAATAATAAGAATCCAGCCAAAAAATCATTCATCATAAAAGACCAGAAAAAGTCAACCTGCATAAGAAAGATGATCCAAATGCCAACGCTATGTTGTAGATGCTGCAATGAGCAATCATGCATATACTTGAAACAAATGAAAAAATAGGAAATCTACACAAAGAAATAAAAGATATAAAGAAGAATCAAATGGAAATGTAGAAAAATAAAATAGCTAAAGTTTTAAAAAATTAGATGTGCCAAACACTAAAAAAAGATAAAGAGGAAATAATCCATGGAATGTGAAGAATGCACACTAGAAAATACCCAATCTAAACAACTGAGAGAAAGAAGAATTAAAAAATATATAAACAGAGCCTGAGGGGAAAATGGAAATATAATAAGATTCATGTCATTGCAGTCTTGGAGAGAGAGGAAAAAGATGATGGGTTTGTAAAATATACACAAGGAAATATGATGAAAACTTCCCAAATTTCATGAAAGACCTAAACTTATACATCAAGAAGTTGAGTGAGACCTAACACAGAATAAACCCAAAGAGATTCACACTAAGACCCATCATAGTCAAATTTGTGGAAACTAAGACAAAGAAAAATATCTTGAAAGTAGCAAGAGAAAAATGGCATTATTTAATAAGGAAAACAATTTAAATGACAGTGATTTTTTCATCAGAGACCATGCAGTTCAGCAGCAAGTGATACACTTTTTCAGTGCTGAAAGAAAAGATTGCCAATCCCAAATCCTATTACTCTGTGGTCCACAAACTCTGGGCTGCAGACCAGTACCAGTCCATGGCCTGTTAAGAACTGGGCCACATGGTGAGCAAAGCTTCATCTGTATTTACAGCTGCTCCCCATTGCTCAAATCACTGCCTGAGCTCCACCTCCTGCCAGATCAGCAGTAGCATTAGATTTTCATAGGAGCATGAACTCTCTATTGTAAGCTGTGCATGTGAGAGATCTGGGTTGTGTGCTCCTTATGAGAGTCTAATGCCTGATGATCTGAGGTGGAGTGGAGGTGGACCTGAGGTGGAAGTTAGTGCTGGTGCGAGTCTGCAAATACAGATTATCGTTAGCAAAGAGGTTTGACTGCACAGAGGCCATAATAAGTCAATTGCTTGCAGATTCATATCAAAATCCTATCAGTAAGTAGCAAGTAACAATTAAGCTGCATCTGGTGGCAGACTTTACAGTGGCAAATGAGCATCTCACTCAATTGTAAAGTTACTTCTGGTAGCAGGTTTTAAGTCAGAATCCGGCACTTATTTTAGTCTGTGCATGGCCGGCCCATTATTTTATTTACCACTTGCATCAATGCCTCTTTCCCATCCTGTGCACTTGTCTCAGTCACAATTTTGGTAAGTCCACAAGCTAACCCTAGCAGAAATGAATAAAAAATAAGCATTGTTGAAGAGCTTCTTTGAAAAGAGGGAAAACCCAATGATAAGGCAGCAGAAGTCTCTAAGACTGCCAACAAAATTTAAGCTGCATTTAAAATAAAATACCAAGAGTTCTACATAAATTATGGATTAATTGTAACAGGTCATTCATATTCTCCAAGCCTACTTTGTATAACACGTGGCAACAAGCAATCCAATGAAGCCATGAAACCTTCACAACTGCTTTGAGACATGAAGACCAAGCACCCTGCATTAAAAGACAAGCCTTTGGAGTTTTTCAAAAGAACAGAACGTGAACAAGAAGAGGAGAAGCAATTGTTAAACGTTACCTCTTCATCACATGTGTCTGCACTGAAAGCATCATTCTTAGTGGCTAACTGCATTGCTAAAGCTAAGAAGCCCTCTACTAATGGTAAAAGTTGATCCTGCCTGCTGCTAAGGACATTCGCCATTAACTTTTAGGATAGGTTGCAATTCAAAAGGTGGCATATGCTCCTCTTTTGGATAGCACCATAACTAGATGAATTGATGAAACAGTGGAGGATATTGAGACACAATTGTTAGAGAGAAATAACGAGTCATCATGGTATGCAATCCAGGTTGACGAGTCTACTGATGTTGACAACAAGGCAACAATGTTTGTTTTTGTGAATGTATTTTTCAAGAGGATGTACATGAGGATATGTTATGTGCACTTTTGTTGACAACAAACACCACAGCTGCAGAACTATTCAAGTCTTTGAACAATTGCATATCAGGAAAACGGAATTGGTCATTTTGTGTTGGTATATGTACTGACTGAGCGGCTGCCATGACTGGAGGGCTTTCTGGCTTCACTACTTGGGTCAAAGAGGTCACTTATGAATGTGATTCTACACAGTGTGTCATCCATAGAGAAATTCTGGCTAGCCCAAAAATGTTGCCTGAACTAAACAATGTTTTACAGGATGTGATTAAAATTATCAACCACATTAAAGTACATGCCTTTAACCAATGTCTGTTTACACAGCTGTGTTAGGAGATGGAAATAGAGCACACATGTCTTCTCTTACACATAGAATTGAGATGGCTATCTAAAGGTAGACACTGGCCAGAATTTTTGAGTTATGAGAGCAACTCCAGAGATTTCTTTTAGAAAAACAGTCACCATTTGAAGCACATTTCAGTGACACAGAATGGGGTCACAAAACTTGCTCACTTGTGTGACATATTCAACCTGCTCAAGAACTCAATTTGTCACTTCAAGTGAGAATGATAACTGTGTTAAAGTCGACAGACAAAATGGCTGCATTCAAAGCCAAACTAGAATTAAGGAGGTGATGAATGAACATTGGGATTTTTAACATGTTTTAAACATTAGCAGAGATTTTCAAAGAGACTGAGCCAGGGCCTTCTTTCTCCCAGCTGGTGCATGATCACATATCTCAGCTTTCAAAAGAGTTTGAGCATTACTTCCCAACCACAGAAGGCACCGGAACTGGGAAGGAATGGATCCATGACCCATTTGTGAATAAGCAAGGTGAATTAACATTGTCCATGCTAGAAGAGGATCAACTGCTTGAGATCGCAAATGGTGGTGGCCTTAAAAGTATGTTTGATGACAATTTCAAATTTCCATACATTCTGGATTAAAGTCAAGGTGGAATATTCTGAGAATGCCACAAAAGCACTGAAAAGCCTGCATCCATTTCCAACTTCCTATCTTTATGAAATAGGGTTTTCTGCAGTGGCAGCAACCAAAATGAGATTATAGAGTAGACTGGCCATAAACAACACACTTTGGGTGTCACTGTCTCCCATCACTCCTAGATAGGACCATCAGCTTGCAGGAAAACAAGCTCAGGAATCCCACTGATTCTGCATTATGGTGAGTTGTATAATTACTTCATTATATATTGCAATGTAAAAATAATAGAAATGAAGTGCACAATAAAGGTAATGTGCTTGAATCATCCCCAAACCATCCCACCCTCCTGGTCCATGGAAAAATTGTCTTCCATGAAACTGGTCCCTGATGCCAAAAAGTTTTGGGACTACTGCCTTATAACCAGTGAAAATAGTGTGTGGTAGATCAATTCCCTTCAATTATTATTTTTTAATTTTTCCTTAGCTTTTTTCAACCATTTATTCTTCCAGATGATATCAGAATAATTTTGTAAAGTTCCAGTTTTTACATCAAAGTTTCAAATGGAATGAATTTAAATTTGTATGCAATTTTGTAGGAAATTAACATTTTTATAATATTGTGTCATCTAATTCAGGAACATAATATTCTCTCAATTTCTTAATGTCTTCTCTATGTGCTTGATCACTGGTACACCTATCAAAAGCATGTGAGGGAAGACAGGAAAAGTTCATGTCCTCAGGGCTTGCCAGTGTGAGAATGAAAAAGGAAATTATTTTCAAATCTTCATTTCATGTTGCTTGGTAAATTTTTTCTTTCTTCATTTAGATACATCCTAGGTTAACATATAGTTGTATTTGGCTACTATTGTTAATATTATGAATTGTTTATTTTTTTACTACTTCATTATTTAGATATTTGTTGACAATTTTTATGAAAACTACTGATTTGGCTACAAGCTTTTGTATTTAGATACTTTTTTGAAACACTATATTATATGAAATATTGTTGGGTAGTATTACATATCTTGAGTATGGCTATTTCTCAGACTTAATCAAAATCCCCTCCTTGCCACTTACTATGTAACCTTTGACAAACAAGTTAACTTTGAGGGACATAGTAGGAGAAATGTTTAAGGATCAATGCAGCTACCTCTTAGTAAATCCAGGAAGAATGCTTGACAGCAATTTTGCTTTCCATTTAGATGATATGATGTGTAGCATCTATATTCAATAATGTATTTAGGTGAAATTCTAAGAAAGAAAGAATAGTGTCACTGTGCTTTAAAGAGATTTTCTCTTTCATTTTAATTAGAACAGGAACACATGCTTGTATAAATATTTCAAAATAGAAATAATAAAAAAGAAAATCATAATAATTTATAATATCACAGATAATCATCACAGATAATCACTCTTAAAATTGTGTGTATTTGTACTGTCTTCATTCTGCATGCCTTAAAGTAGGCAAAGATATTATAAACCAGACATGAACATCATTGACCATAAAGGAAAGACTGCTCGTTAAAAACATTTATTTATAGAAAAAAATTTCAAGCCCCAAAGTAGGAAAAGAAATTATTGCTTTTCTATAAAAAAATTAATTTATGTTTCAAACATATAAAAATCAATACATCAATAGGAAAAGCAATAAACACCTAGCAAAAGCTTTGAATGGGTACTTTACAATGAAGGGAATCTAAAACGTAGTGCACATGCAAAGACACACAATGTGATTGTCACTGGGGGAATAGAAATTAACATCCAACACCTTGTCCAAAATTCAAAAGACTGAATATATAAAATGTTAGAAAATATGTGGGAGTGTTAATCAATAAAACCACATTGGGTAAACCACTTTGGCATTACCTTTGTAAACTGAACACATGTATATAGAAGGACACAGCAAATCCACTCCTGGCTGTATGCACACAGCAGAAAAAAAAATCAATTGTGCTATGTACAGGGTGGGCTTGATGGGTGTGGGACTGAGGAATACTTCTGGGATGTTGAGTTATTCTATATCTTGATCTGAGTGAATACAGGTTTGTTCACTTTGTGAAAATTCATTGAACTATATACATATGATATGTACACTTGCCTGTATGTTGTGCTTTAATAAATTTTATTTAGAGAAAAAAGAATACTACCCTTTCATATTAAATTTCTTTATTAAAAGGCCAGGCATGTATTCATTGATAAACTTATAATAAATCTATTTTGTTCCAGCTGTATTATTCTTTTATGATGCTGATGGATTAATGGGTTATCATTGTGATAAGAAATCACAAGATTTTGTAAGATTTTGTATAATCTTACATTTTTGTGATATATTTGTTTTATTTTGTCAACTATGTTTTCTTCATATAATGTGTTTGAAATGTTCATAGACATGAGAGGCATATTTAAAGTTAAAAAAAGACACTCACCAAGATATGTAAAGTCCACACCTGTAAGATCATCTGTATTTGGTATCTTTTTTAACAAATATATTTCAGCATCATTCATGGTTACATATGTGTAGATTACCAAAGTCTACTTTATTTAACTTTAATACCTGAAGTGGTTCTACTATTTTAATTTATGTTGGGAGGTTGCACATATCTTTTGCTTTGATGTTGGCTTAGGCTATGTTTTTTATTTTGGCCAGTAAAACATAAGTGAAATTGAGGCATGGACTCCAGGAAGAAGCCAAGAAGGGCAAGCATGCGACTCTTTTCATGCTCTCTGCATTCTCCCTTCTGTGGCTTATTGTAAAGACTTCAGATAGTCTGAAATGTTTTTATCACTCTGGGTTATTATGTAAAAATGATATGGAAAAGAGTTAATATGTAAATACTAATATATGACAGTTTTGTAGTCTGAGAAAAAAAACAAATTCTGACTCATGGCTATTTAACTCTAATGAGAAGTTAAAAGAGAAACAGCACAACAAAAACAGATAGTCCTCTTTCCAGAATCTTAGTCCTTAATTTCCAAACTATCATTGAAAATACAAAACTATAGTTTTTGAATATTCATTTATGTATCTAAAATAAATTTTGAAAAAAATTACATTATCAAGAGGTTAATATACCACATTGTCAGTTTTCCACATAAAGATAATATCAAAATACTATAAAAGTACATAAGAGTAATGCCCATTACATGTCTGTTCTGGTCATGGCTGTTAATAATGACTTCCAAGAGATATCGGAAGTGAATCTGAATATCTAAATGTGATTTAGCTTCACCAAAGAGGTGACGAAAAATTATTCCAAAATGGATTTGTGACATAAAGTAGTAAAGAAAGTTTTTACCAAAGGAAATATGATAATTGATTAACTATTTAGAAAAAATTTTTTTTGACTCATAGACAATATGTCATTATATAATTTCTAAATATACACTCATGATACATATAATAGATGAAGCTGTAAAAGAACCAGACACTACAGTTGAATATTTGAGTCAATGAAACAAAACTATCACTATGAACAAATACTTAGAAATAAATATAAATGTAAGTTTGATAAATTTGTATAGTTATAAATTAAAAGATTCTACAGTCCTCAAAATAACACAAACTATAAAAGGCAAACAACTATTGAAAGAAATCCTGGATAGAGCTGGAGCCCATTCTACTAAATGAAGTATCACAAGAATGGAAAAACAAGCACCATATGTACTCACCAGCAAATTGATATTAACTGACTTAACTGACCAACACTTAAGTACACATATAGTAGTAACATTCATAGCGTATTGGGCAGGAAGGAGCGAGGAGGAGGGGATGGGTATATTCACACCTAATGGGTGTGGTATGCACTGTCTGGGAGATGGACACGCTTGAAATTCTGACTCGGGTGGGGCAAAGGCAATATATGTAACCTAAACATTTGTACCCCCGTAATATGCTGAAAGAAAAACATAAAAAATAAAATAAGAAAGTAAATTTATATCATAAATAATTTAAATACGGAAAACATCTCCTATATAAATTGTTTTAACAAGCTAATAATAGAATGATTAAATTAAAAATTGGGCAAAGGGCATGAATAGAAAATTGGCAAATAATACATACAAATATATATGTATAGTATATTGTTTACCATTGCTAAAATAAAAATATATATTTTATAATTAATCATTTTACCTATGAATTAAGGAAATTTGTCACTTACATTGTTGAAGAAATATGCTGACACAGACACTCATATCCTCTTTGTGAGTGGATATGTGTAAAACTTTTGGGAGAGTAATATTGCAGTACATAACAAAAATCTTAACCATATCCATATTGTCACTCAATTAACTTTTTAGCATTCTAACCTTAAGAAATAAGTTAGGGTGTTCTTATAGCTATCCTTATAATTATCTTTTTAACACATTGCCACACTAGAAAATTTTTTTTCTTGGGGCTACAGTGTTTTTTTATAAAAATAGAATAAATATTTTGAAAACAACAATTCTTTCTAATTTATTGAAAATTTTTGTTATTTTTATTGTTTTCTGTGCACGAGTTATATGCAATTAAATTGTCAGTATTAGTTGTAATAATAAGAACATCGAGAAAGATTTTCATGAACCAATTGCAGGGTTTTGTCTAGTGGGTCACTCATCACGTAACATGACAGCGTGAGTTGCCTGCGCACCATGCAGCTCCCAAGGTAAAGAGACACGTGAGTTACATATGCTTCACGAGGCCCCATGAGTAAAATACAACTCATATGGCAGTTAATGTGTTAAATTATTATTTATAAAAGTGATTTGGAAATATCTTGCATGTAAAAAACAGGAGTATCAAAATAATTTTTGAGATGTTCAAGCTATAAAATATTCTGCACCAAAGAAATATCATCTACTCTAATGAATTTCAAGATATGGAATATTTTCATGGCATAGAGATAGGTGGTAAAACACAAACCAAACATAGAAAACAGAAATCTCAGCTATTCATAGTGTGGTTTTCTTAATTTTTGAAAAATCAGATATCATCTATATGATATATTTATAAATAAATTCATATATATATCACAATACAATTTTAAAATATTAAACACATTTCTACTCAGTTCCTTTTCACACATCTTCTTATTATACTGTGACTTTTGCTTATTAAGTTAAAGGCATGTATTGCCTCAGGAAGCCAATGCATTCTCAGAAGTCAGACATTAAGGATCCAAATTATTCATGTTTTATGTACCAAAATAGTCATGAAATAGACAATGATTTGGAAAATTTTTCCAAACATTCTTTTAAATTCCAAATATACAGCAATGTTGAATATAGTTTACAGTGAGCATCTGCATACTGTCGTAGATTTTACTACTAATATTTTACTCTACTTGCTTTACCACAGTTTATCCATGTACATATCAGTCTGATTTTTGCATGTTTTCTAAGTAAATTAATGATATATTCATGATATTTTTATACTTTATTCTAAATATTTCATCCTGTGTATCACTAACAAGGAAACTCAAGTTTAAGTTCTGAGATATAAATGATGCAGAGCCTGCTAAGCCGAAACAACAAGTTGGTAAGAGAACAAATGTGAGACTATAGCACTTTATCCTGTGTCATATAATTATCTAGCAAATGACGCAAATCTAGAAAAGAAAGCAATAGAAGAAAACTTGTTTTGACATTGGTCTTTATAGAGGTCCCAAGTCCCAGTGGAGAGAGAGAGAAAAAAAAGTGTGCAACACAAAGCCCAAATAAAAGATTCAAGTTCAAGTAGATGACTGTGCCTTTTTTTCCTCCTGTTGAAGCTTGAAGAAACTACAGATATCTCAAGGAAGTTTGCTGTGCCATGATGATCACCCGAGTCTCCTCTCTGCAGAGAAAAGTATGAGAGAGCATCCAAATGTTTCAAGAAGGATGAAGAGTGACTGAGAAGGGTGTCTACAGATGTATTAATAAAAAGATAAGGGGAAAAAAAGAGCTTAAGATCAATGACCAGGGACTGGGAGAAGACAAAAGATGGCGTTGGATCAGATACTCACTCCCCATTGATATACGGAATTCACTTAAGCTCTGCTGTATATGTCATCCTTGGGAAGACAAGACAGTGAGTGAAAATCTGAAATTGATTAAACATGAAATATCTTAGAAAGTACAAAACTAATCAATTCTCTATAGAAATGAATAATTTTTGTTTTCTACTATTAAAAATAAATGAATATTGAAAATCTGAATAGGCTTAGAAAAATTAACACATTTACATGTATTTCATTCCTGAAGGTTTTTTTGTTTGTTTGTTTTTCTTTTTTTTTTGCCAGAATATATTCTGAGTAAGACTAGATTCTCAGATATATTGCAACACTTGTTTAATAAAAGTGGAGAAAATAATACATTTAGCTTGGAAATATATGTTGTCATTTTTATTGATTATTTAGAGAAGAACCTTTTGGGGTCCAGAAAATAGAAAAAAATATTTATATTTGAACATTAGTTGCACACAATTAAGTCCAACCTTGAATAGAGAAGGATTTGGGTTAAATTTCTCTGTTAATAATCAATCAATCTGGGATATTCTACATTATCGCTGTTTAAATTTTCTCATTTATCTCCCAATCCTTAAAAAACTTTGTTTTTCTAAATGAAACAGTCTCATCTCTACGTAGTAGGGTAATGGGTTATGAACCTTTATTCATGCTTGATATAAAAATCACAGGCACACCTAATGGGCACACCTAATGTGAATGGACATGCTTGAAGCTCTGACTCGGGTGGGGCAAAGGCAATATACATAACCTAAACATTTATACTCCCGTAATATCCTGAAATAAAAAAAAACCATAAAAATATCACAGGCAATAGCAGCTACCTGAGTAGACTAGATAATGATGTAAAAAGAAAAATAGTATAATATATGACAAGGACTCATTTATTTAATATAATGGAATATCAAGCATGAGTAGTCCTTAAGGGTTCTCAAGGTTAATGAGATAAAATAATCTTCTGTAGTCAAGGAGGGTAGAGGGTTGCATAGTACAGATGTGTGTAACTATAGAAACGTGACATTATTTTTGGCTTGAGGCTAATAAAACCTGTCCTCAAAGGATATTTTCCACAATAGTATTCTCAGATAATTTAAGAAACAGAGAAAGAGATGATATCTATTTTCTTTTGCATTTGTCTCTGTCTTTTCAAATAATCTAAAATGAGCATATGTTAATTTGCCACCACCTCCTCCCCGCAAAATGATAAAAGAGTGTTTTAAAAACTCTATAGTAAGCTAATAATTTTGTCTTTTTACTTGTTTTGATCATAAAAGTTCTTGATAAATATTTTTAAAATAAAGAATATTGTGTCAGTCAGGGTTTGTACTGATACACTGCAAAAACAAATAACTTCAAACTCTTAGTGCCTTATATCAACACATGTTTATTTCTTACTCAAATGTCATGTCTATGCATATCAGCCTCATCTTGCTGCACTGCGTCTTTATCCTAGTACCTAAACTCTATTTGCATACATTCGAAGTCATTGTGGGTGAGAGAAAATATACATGGAAAATCATGCAGTGGCTTCTACCATGCTTCTACCAAGAAGTGACATATGGCACCTCTACTCACATTTCACTGGCCAAACCAGGTCAACCCTGAGGTCTCCAGGGCAGGGCTATATAATACTGCTTCAGAGAGGGCACGACAGGAAGAAAAATTCAATATTTAATAAAGAGTAATGAAACCTATCATATGCAATAATCCAATATGACATATAATAAATATATTAACTTCACATTTAGGCAATTTTGAATTTCATTAATATGTATAATACATGTTAATGGAATTGGGAATTTGGACTAATGGTTTCTGATCAATTGCTTCAATATCTTACTAAGGTGATCATATTCTGACTTTGCTCATCTAACACCCATTCAATTTTCCACTGGTAAGAATGGCTGAAATGTCTTTGAGGAACTACATTTTGCACACTTTGGGTACATGTATTCCAGATGATGCTGCACCTATAGCACCAATTTTACTGTATGTTACCCTGCCCTGGGTAAGAGAGCATAAATACTCTGTAGCCACAATGGTTGGCTCACAAGTGGATATGTTACACGTTTGTCCAAACAGTGCAATTAGATCCATTCTGGCCACATTGATTCACATCAATTGAAACATAACCCTTAAGATATTTCAATTGAAACTCATCTTGGATATGTGTAAAATCTTGTAAAAAGAAACAAAACAAAATAAAAATTCTCTCCTTTTCTTTTCTTTCTTTCCTTTTTATTTTCTTTTGTTGGCTGGGATCTAATCTGGGAAGATGTAGGCCCACCTTCTTGCCAACATCTTTTTAATATGTCACCATGTCAGTGAATTAAGTTAAAAGATGAAGAATTAAAAGATGTAGAGACGATGAGGCCTGATGACATATGAAAGCATAAAGAAAAGCTGTACCTGAAAATGGACAAAAATGAGGAAAAATGAAGTCAATGGCAAGGACCCAGTTGTGGAATATGTAAACTATGAAATTATATAACCTATGAAATAAATGTACTTTTCTTTTAATACTCAATTGGAAGTGAGTTTTCCATTTACTTGCAAAAAAAAAAAAAAAGCCCCAGTTGTTTCAAATGCTTTTCAGAATAGCACACAATGAGGTTTTCTTAGTGAGGTTTTACTGTTTCTGCAGCTGCTAATTTGCCATAATTGCCAGGCTCAGGCCTTTTTAATCTTGGCAAAAGCACAACAGAACTGGCTCGCGTGAAAGGAGACAAAACAATTTATTCATGTTGATCCTGGAGGTAAGACAACATAAATAGACTTTCAAAGCTGTGAGAGGGGTCAATATAAATTTAATAGGATTCTAGAAGTCATGAACAGAGAAGATTTAGGATAATTATTATTTGAAAAGATAAAAGTCCATGATTTTCCATGTTGGTCTAAAGACATGAATCCTTGGATTCAGAAAACATGATTAATTCAAGCAAAAATAAGTAAGTTTTCAGAGGAAATCTCTATCAGTATGTACTTATGTTTTAATTACCTAGATATCACTTTTTTTCCCATAGAATGTTATACTCAAGAATGATGATCTCATGTCTAGACTTTAGTTTTTAACTTCGCTTCTGTTCAAGGAGTTCTAATGTATTGCAAAAAGCAATCACTCACATGCAAAAGCCTGCTGGATAATGACCTCTGATATTTTCTAAAAAATTTAATCTTTTTTGATAAAAGTATCATTTCTATAAAATCCTTACCAAGGCATAGATCAGGTTTTGGGTGCCTGCCTTCTATTCAGTAATCTATAAAAATTTATTGAAAGGACAGCCTCTTTTGTGATTTTCAAAGAATTTAACAAGAAAATATATATTCTTAATCTTTAAACCCCTGTGTTTTAAAAAATCTACTGGAGATATCTTTACATCCTTCATAAGAATCTAAATCCGGAAAAATAGATGTTAAATTAGTTTTAACATCTAAGAGCAATGAATATTTTACTAATTATTTTAAAACTTATGCCTTAACCACAAAGTATGCTTTTCTTAATGCATAATTTTTTGTGAATATCTAATTTAAAATAAATTAAAAGGGGGATTATGTTATCAATGTGCCAGAAAACTTGTCAAAGCAGAATTTAATTTATATACATTGTGAGATCCACCTATAATGTAATGTAGAGTTAATTTTATAACATGGAAATTTAGTAAAATATTTGAATTTGAAATTATAAATAAATGTGTGCCTATTTCATATGCATGTTAGAATATTGAATATACGTTCTCATCAAATGATGCAATATATGATTTGCTTTTTTGATGGCTTGAGGTAATAGAGAGATGAGAAGAAGAAATGAAAAAAAATGATAAGCCAAGGAATGGTATTATCCTACATTGAGAACTTTTGTTTTTTCAGAATATTATGGGAGTACAAACCTTAAGGTTACATGCATTGCCCTTGTCTCCCCTCCCCCCTCGAGACAGAGCTTCAAGCATGTCTATCCCCCAGATGTTGCACATCACACTTTTAAGCATAAAATTAAGTAAAATATTTAAGGATAATTCAAAATACTTAATTTTTAAAGTAAGATATTGTGATCTGGACCACTAGAAACAACTGATTATCATATAGTTATAAGATTGTAAATAAACGTCACAGTTCTTAATGAACAAAGTAGATGACGGAGCTTAAGAGTGCACTAGAAGTTAAAGTTTATCTAATGCAATTATTCACCAAGTTGTGAAAATAAAGCTGGTGCAATAGTTATAGCAGATCAGGAACCACAGGCTAAGAATAGCTTGCATGGATTCAAAGTTTTTGCTATGTGTTATACTACTAAATCACACATTTAAAATTGACATCATATCTCTTACGAAAGAGGAGATGAAATTCCATAGATTTTCGCACTCATTTACTATACTCAATTCCCACATTGCTTCAATTAACACTAAGGGAAATTTATTCTAAGTAGCATTACTAGGTAAGCTTTAAAAAAATGTCATTTCTAAAATAAGTCTTATTTTTTATTTTTAATGATTAACACTAAAATGTAAGCAGTTTTCTATTACAGGGTATCTCAGATTCTTTAAATCAACTACTACTTTTTCTGAATCTATGGGAGGAAGATATAGAAAGAAAACATATATCAACAGTATTTTTAATTTGACCCCTTGTTGTCAAAGTCTCTAATAATATTGCTTAAGACTACTATAAAGCAATTATGGCTTAGAAAACCTAGTTTATTTCCACAACTTATGGGGGGATATTGTTTTAGTAGTTTTGTAGTAACATTTAAATTTTATCTTATATATTAATCATTAACCAGTCCAGAATTATACAGCATATCTTTGAAAATATAAGTGTAATTTTTAAAAGTATCACAAATAGATCACTATAGTCATCAAAGATAAGATGGATATTTTTATATTTCATTTTCACAAATTTACAACTTTACATGTCATTGGAATAGAGCATATCAAACCTGAATTTAGAAAAAAAAGTAGAATGATCATATTCGTAGATCATAAGTATGTTTTAAATTCTTAAAAGATGGTGAAGGATTGCATTAAATTTTATATTTGGGCCCATTTTTATTCATTACTTATTAAATACTTTATTAGGTTTAGGAAGTGAAGTTGTTTTTTTCTCTCTGGATCCAAGCTTTCTCATTGATACAGTAAGAGCAGCCCTTCAAGTGTCAGTTCAGATAATTTAAGGAGCGGTCAAGTGTACAACAGGAAATTCAAAGAATGTGAAGCAGAACAGGAAAGATTCTTCTGAATTTCACATCCCAAGAGGTCAATACCTAGTGCCCTTCCAGAATCAAAAGAAAAATGAATCAATTAAATTATTATGCAATTATGTAAATTCTGATTTAGGATCATTACATTTTCTCTACAAATATTTATCAAGATTTTTAAAAAGTTTAGGGCTCTGAACTCATCATTTTAAGGTAAACTACAAATACATCATAAGTATTCTTTGAGCATCAACAAGATTAGCAAATGATTACAACTGGCATATGTAATAAGCACTAGTTATAGATGATGTATGAGATAATTACAATGCTTTGCTAGAAAATCCTATAAATCCCAGAATAATTTTCTAAAATCTATTTTTATGGAAATTAAAACCTGAATATCCCATTTATTACAGGAAGAGAAACTTTAGAAGTTTTTCTGACATACTAAATCAAAAACTATGTCGATTCATGAAAAATAATTCCTTGTGAAGGGTGAGAAAAACACTTTACTTTCTAAAACTGAGGAGTTTAATATTAAAATGTAGCAAACTTTATAATTTTCACAACAAATTAAGTTTAATAATATGCAGGTGCCTTGTCTTGACATAGAACTCAAGAAAATAAGCAAATATAACAACATTTTAAAAGATATTTTATAAATTTTCAAAACCTGATTCACTTACAGAATAGCTTTACTTGAAATAAAATATTTTATTCAGATCAGCTTCTTTAGTGTTGTTTTTTACCATACCATATCTAAACACTATAATTTTTTTCAATTCCCCTTTTACTATTATTTATTGTATCAGTTATTCAAGACTATACAAAAGATTATGCAAGGTAGTATATCTTAAAGAGCTTGAGTTCCACACAAAGTCAATCATCTGATCTCAACCAAGTTGACAACCATGTAAGCTACTTTGTCATTAATTCAATACAGCCAAATTTTTCTTAACATGACAGTTGATTTTAGCTCACGTCCATATTTTCCAGTTTAAAAACAAAGAATAAATGCAAAGAACCTAGGTGTATGGAAATTTATTTATTATGTAACAATTGAATTTGGATTTCTCCGCTATATTAGATTTTTTTCTGAAATATTTTAATGTACTTTTTTAATTTGTTTAAATTTTAGCAAGATAATACATGGATAAAAATTTGGGGGAAAAGCTTTTATTCTTGTTAAACTATTTTGACTGTAATACTAGCCTCTCTTATTTTTTGCAATTTAAAATTTTATTAACTTTCTGATATGATATTGACTTACACTGACCTCTTTTATACTTCTCATCCTTCTCTTACCATACACTTAAAATATTACTTTATACCCCGGCTTTTAACCTTTGGACGTTTACTCTAGTTTTGTTATTAATTGTTTCACTGACCATAGATACTTTCTCTACTCTGAAATATAAAATATTTAGTTCCTTTGTTTTTTTAGCAATACTTACACATTCCTCCCCGCCAACTTCTGTATTCTGTATGCTACTTTCCTCTTTGTTTCCATAAGTAAGGGTATTTTTAAAGGTTGGCTAGAAGTTTATTTTAAAAGTTGAAATTAACCAATTGTAAATTGGTATGGCAAGGAAATAATTTTACTAAGTAATATATCACAAGTATAATAACTGTTTAGTAGGATGTTTATTTTACTTGGAGATTCCAGTAATATGTTATTTCTTTGTTTAATCATCCTAGATTTCAGTAAAAAATTGTTTCTATTATTTCAGAAGGAGATCAAGTACATGAAATTCCAGCTCTATTGTTTCATTTTAATTTTTCTTCATTTATCGCTTAAATTGGAATCATTAGTTCTTGCATCCTGTGTCTTGCTTTCATTTGATATACTCTTATTTTCTCAGAAATTTCTCAATTAAATTTTCAAAAATAGGCAAGTAAAAAATAAAATTTTAAATTACTCCATGTCATAAAATATCTTTACAAATGAAAACTTCACTACCTTACTTGATATAGAATCCAAGTTTGAAACAAAAGTTTTCTCCAAAATACTAATGCATTGATCCATTGTGTTCTTCTAATGAGTATAACTGATAGATTCTTTAATGGATAATTGTTTTTATTTTTTTATGTTTTTGCCTTTTTTTAAGTGATTACTTTAAAACAAGGATGCCCAGGATTGAGTGGCTTTCTTTTGTTGTAAGGGACACACATTGGCCCTTTTTTTTGAAGTTCAAGTCTTTAATTTTGAAGTAATTCTTCTTTCTTGTTGCTGTTCTTTAATAATTTTGTCCTTTTATTTACTCTTATCTGTGAGGAGCTGTATATTTTGAATTGAATCTTTTTATCTTACCTTTAACTAATTTTTTATCTCTGTTTTATTCCTTAAGGTTTTTGGTTATTTTCAGCAGCTTTTCTTTTTTAATTTTCCATTTCTTGTCCTTTGCACAAAAACTTCTTCAGTGGATGCAGTATCAAAACAAACCAACAAAAAATCTAAGATGATAATCAGACCTTTTTTTATATTTATTTTATTGTTCCCCTAGTGTTCTTTGAATAACTTATATTTTTGAAGGAGAAATTTCTTTCATGTATTCATTTTGCTTTTGCCCTTCACATTGCAGGCTTTTTTCTGGTTCCTTGTAGTGCTTGATTATCCTATCATAATTAACGATGAAACTGGTATAGCCAATTGCACTTCAGCATATGATATATTTTTCTATAAATTGAGGAAATAAATATTAGGCTTGAGGCCATAAATAGGTAAATTGGTAATTAATTTACCTGGATAACTAATTCGCATATTACCCACACAATTTCTTCTTAGAGAGTTTACTTCTGAAGAAATGAACCTCAATGAATTGTTGGAAATTCATCTTCTGATATTATGTGTGTGTGTGTGTGTTTGGTGGAGAAAGTTTGATTTATTTATATTTAATTGTGATTTCGGATTTACATCCTACTTCTGCCATCTGTCAGATTGAAGGGTTTCAGAGTATCTAGACTCTTGCAGATTCTGCAGAGCAAATTTGCTCCTCCTTTTCATATAGATTTTTATGCTGACCTGTGTTTCAGGAGTTTATCCATCACAGTCTTTTATGTGCCTATCATTTTACAAAATGTTTGTGAAATATTTAACTTATTAATGATCCTTCTCTGTTATTTTCATTTTTGCAATTTTTTTACCTTTTTAATGTCATTCTTGTGAGGAAGTGTGGATGAACACGTTATGTTCATCATCCTAAACAATAAACACTATATTGTCTTATATGTTAATTATCATTAAGATGCTATTATCTGCTTATTTTTTTCTCTCTTCATTTGTTTTATTAGTTGACTAATCCCATTTCATTCACATTTTAAATTTGACAAATCCCCAACAGAAGTCTTCTGCTCCAAATAGGCTCTTTATATTCGTTCACATTGGATCTATGAGAAGCTGGTCAATTTTTGCTTCTTTGCTTTCTACAATGTCTTTCTCATAAATACTCATTTTTTTTCTTTTACACTCCCTCTTCAGTCTCAAATCTCCAACCTCATCATTTGAAACGTGTCTATAAATGCACTGAATTGGTCAGTGGCACAGTTAATTTCTCATCCAAAGGTAAAAACCAATTAAATATAAATGAATGTAATGTAAATCTGCAAACAAATTACTGAATCATCTTTGTAAGTACACACAGTTATTGTGACAATAATTGAATAGTTGTATAGTCAGTGAGAGAATATCAGGGGACAATAACAGACATAATAACACTTCTGGTTTGTTTGGGCTTCAATGAATAGTATTTTCATATTTATTCAATTTCAAATACCTAATACTCTAATGATTCAGTTTTAAAAAAAGACTTTTTTCCTTAAAATTTTAATTAGTGCTTAATAACTTCAAGTTGCTTTCAAAAATCATTCTCTTTTCTATTGTTTGCAAAGTAATATAGGAGAAGATCATAATGGCAGATGTTTCATACTGCAATGAATAACACTTCAAGGTCTTGGAATTATTTAAAGTTTTATATAAGACAGAAACAATTTTTGTTTATTCAGTAACTTTGATATAAGAGCATATTAATGCTTTTGATCATTTAACATCAAGTTTTAATAATTTGATTCAGTGACTATGTTGGCTCAATTCACAAAGCTTAGTTCTTCAGTTTCCATAATGTGGTTTCACTATCATGTTTACTGATGCCATTCCCCTAGCTATTCCCATAGCTTACTCCCTGATTTCACTCATGTATCTTCACTCAAATCCTCAGAGAGGTCATCCCACTGCCCTCTATCAAAAATCATTCTCATTGCTCTAAATATAACTTATTTTTTTCATAGCAATTATCTGTACTGATGAATGATATTACAGAGTATATATATTTTCTTCTCTCTTTTCCCCACTAGAATAAGTGTTCTCTGTGGGTATAAATTTTGTTTGTTTTATTACTCCACTCACAATCGCAAATATTTATCAAAGTTTCCACATAAGTCCTTAATAAATCTTTGTTAAATGCATGGCAAAATGAAAAGAAATGGTGTAATTCTGAATTTAGTTTTATAATAATAATGTAATAAAATAGATGTATGTATATACCATGATTATAATTTCAGAATATGTTATGGTGAAGTGTGTAGGTAGGTGGGGGTTGGAATCAAGGAAAAAACAGCATGCAGATGTATTCATTGTATTTAATTTGTTGAAATAATATAACAGTTACAGATAAACAGGTGCACTCTATATACAATTACCAATACTTTTTAATACATTACATATTTCAGCATATCAACACTACTTTATTAACACTCTATGTACATTAACATCTTTCTAAAACCAGTACACTGTCAACAAACTTTACACAATAATCAGCAAGGTGAATGTGATTAATAATTAATTTAATAAATGTTCTGCTACTACATGAATTAAAACATTAAAAACATGAATTACAGCAAATATAAGAAACAGATTAAACACCATTAGTAAATTGTGTTGCCTCCTTAAATAACACACCTGCAAGGAAATTATTTAAAATCTTTTTTTCATGGGATTTTCCCAGTCTGAGATGGATACATTTCATATACTGACAATTCCGGTAGGCTATTCATTTATAAATATGTGCCAGGCAATACACTTGATCCTAATGAGGTTGTATTGTCCAGGAAAAGTAATTTCCTTATGTACCAAATTACTGGGGAAGAAAAGCCATTATGCAAATAATTTCAAGATCTTTAATCATTTCTACTTCTATGAGAAGTACAAAGTAAAATTAAATCAAACAACAACCACGATGTTGTGGAAAGCTCGACACTTGTCCTTGAAGCCACATCAGAAGAATGAGATCAATTGGTTTGAGGAGAAGGAAAGAGAAATGTATTACTATGCTAGCAAAGGAGGAAAGATGGCAGACTCTCATCTCAAAATCCAAATGTCCTGAACATAAGCAGAAATACAGAGCTTTTAAAGAGACAGCCCTCAGTTCTAGGCTACTGTCTGTAACTATTCTAATTATCCTATCTCTGCCAAAGACAAAGCCTGTCATCTCTGCCCACCTGGGAGGCCCACCCAGACCTCTCTCCACCAGCAAGGCACAGGGCCTGGGATCTAGCCAACAGTTCAGCTGAGCTATCTTCTGTAACACACAGAGCAAAAGACATTCTCCTGCCCCTACTGACCACCTGCCCTGAGGCAGGGATGCAGGATTCAGTTTCCAAAAAAAGTGGGGGAAGTTTTTAAGAGACAGAAAACATCTTTTTGTCATTTTTTTTCAGGCCATTTCCTCTATTACAACAACAAATCATTAATATAAAGCCAAGTAATACTCAAAGAATGGTTACAAATTAGCTAGCCAAAAGCATATGTATGCAACATTACAGGCAGAATGAAGAGCATACATTTAAAAGACAAAGCATATAAAGTATACAAAGACTAAAGAGAAGTCTGATATGATCAATGAATGTGGTTGTCTTCTGAGGAGATCAGACGTATAAAAGCCACACTATACAATGTATTTCAGGATATATTAATTTGGGGGGAGTTTTTTTATTTGTATGAAAATAGGAAAGGATTGAAAGGACAGAAAAATGATAGGACAAGATGCATTTCTTTACATTTATTTAAAATTTTAAAACTATTATTTTACTTCAAAGTATTGTATAGACATGTGCAGTAAACAGAATTATTGGTCCTGATTTTCCACTCCCTTAAATATGAATTACATGTTCATACCCTTGCCATGAACATTAGTGGATATGATGTTTGCAGAGAATTAATCTGTGCTTATATGACTGGCATTGCTCCCTTGAGCACCTACTTTCTCCATCAGAAGGCCACTGCTATAGGCTTACTCTGGAATTTGGCCTCCAGAATACAGGGAGCCCCCCAAAACCAGTAGCTTCAGAGCCCAAAGCAGAGTCACTCTAGCTAAAACTGCAGCTATATTTTCAAGAAATGTGTTGTTTTTATGCTGCTGATTTTGTGGGTGTTTGTTATACACTATTACTGTAAAAAAGTAACTAAATGATACTACATGGTAAAAAGAAATCCACTCTTGGATGGTTCGAAGGTAGTGAGTAATCTCACTTGATTGTT
Source organism: Cheirogaleus medius (assembly GCA_008086735.1). Taxonomy (NCBI): domain Eukaryota; kingdom Metazoa; phylum Chordata; class Mammalia; order Primates; family Cheirogaleidae; genus Cheirogaleus; species Cheirogaleus medius. Next base: position 22,725,446 of record VBSM01000272.1, on the reverse strand, counting down.
CACAGTCAGTTACAGGTTGAACTTCTTGTTCTGTTACTTTCCCCCTTCTCACTACTGTACTTTACTAATCTTAAAGAAAAGAATAAAAAAAATATAATATATATATAAGAAAATCCACCCAGAAAGACCTAAAGTTAAAATAGACATCAACCATCACCCATTTCTAAATTTATTCTTCCATTCCCACGAGCCACCTTGCATGCACTACTCAAATGTGTTTATGAATCTCTTTCTTGATTTTGTTAAATACAGACATGTTTACTAATGCAACAATAGTAAAGGTGCACATGTAGATTTCTGTCTTACATAACTGTCACTCCTACCATCTCTCCCTCCTATTTTTGGTAGTTGCATTGTCCTATTATTTTAACTCTTTTTAATACTTCATGATACATTTCATTATTGATATCTTATTGTTTTAGCTTTAGATACTATTTATTAACCCCTTAATCTGTAATATGTGGTTACTACCATCCTATACTTCTCTTCCCACATCTACTTTTCAAATTCAATTAACCATATTATACTTTTCACATTAATAATGGTGTAAACAAGGTAGGCATTCTGTTCTCAAGATTGGTCCTACTATAAAGCCAGGGAGGCCAGGGATGCCAGAGAATGTTTTTTGACTCATCTAGTATCAATCTAGACATTCACACACATGCCACATTTGGTTTGCATTAGTCACCTGACATTTAAGCAGACAGGCTCAGAATCAATGGAACAGTCAAGGGAGATCAAGCAGCTAGAAAAAGAAAATCTGAGAGTGGCAAAGCAGAGCTTCTCAAAATACTGGATAGGGCCAGATGGTATTATTGACATCTGGGATCTCTTAAGGAGTTACAAGAGCCATGGAACCTTGTATCTCCAGCTGGGAATCTGCACGTTATCTAGCTTTGTGTAGTTGCCTCTGTATATGTAGGTATGCATAATCTTTGTGATTTTCATCTTTTTAATAAAATGCTTTCATAGACAAAGATAACTTTGTCTTTTAAGTGTCTGTCATACCCCTGTTACAAAATGCACAGTTGTCATAATTAAACTCCAAATGTTTTTTGCCTATACGATGATGAAAATGAAAATAATTATATGATCATTACTATATAAATATTGTTCACAGCCCTAATGTCATTATCCTGGTTATAAGCAAAAGAGAATGTTCCAAGCTTTGACATATGCCCTTTGATATTCTGTCAATTATGTGAAACCATACCACATTTTAATTTTCTTTTTTGGCTATGATTATTTTGTGTACTTTTTATCTTGTTTCTGAATTTTTGTTTTTCTTGATGTTTTTGTTACTTGTTTTCATTGTTGTTGATAGAAACTATGTCTTGGTCATGTGGAGGTGAGGGAAAACTTCCCCTTTGCCCAGGAAGGATTGATGAAAGATCAACTCACAAGAAGACAGATTAATATTATACAAGAAAGTGATTTATTTACTGCACACATGAGGAGAATTGCAAAGTGATTACCCAATGTCCAAATGGGATCCAGAAATTTATATACACTCATTTTAGAGGGAAGGGGGAGAAGAGGAATATAGGTAATTCTGTTTAGGAGCAATAAATGATTATTAGGGAGAATGAATAGATACTTGGGAGAATGAATGGATGAGGGAAAAAGATTGACTTATAAGTGGTTTTCTTTGGAAATTAAATTAACTTGAGAGGCAGGTATTATATGTAAAATGATTTGGGCCAGGTCTGGTTGCATTCTTGGTCTTCCTTCTTATAATATATTGAGATAACAGGGAGGGGAAGGGAAATTTATTGTCCTTTTTGATAGTTCTGGTTTTTAGGAAGAAAGAGGAAAAACTCCTTCCAAAGCCTGTTGATTTCTAAGGGCCTTCAATTCAAAATTTACTTTATACCAAGGAGTCCTATTTTAGAATGAAATTTCTTCAGCTTCTTTGATCATATCCTCCAGTTTATCTATATCATCAATTTTACTTTCTGAAGCATAAAACTCATATTCTCACCTTATTTTTGATACTTTTTACTTTATTCTCTAATCTGAATCAGGCATTAAAAAGGCTTGCTTTAAAATTTTAATTATTCTTGTCATTGTATTTTCCTATATTATAATCCTTTATTAGTCTACTGTTTTCCAGATCTCATATTTCACTTTTGCTTGGTTGCTTCTTTCATTTGCTCATTTCTATAATTATTCAGAAAGGTAAAGCAGAAAAATAAGTTTATGACTCTTTAAATCTCAAAATATATATATTGTTATGTGTATATGTGCACATATGTGTGTATGTTTGTTGTGTGGTTAAAACAAGGGGATAATCAAAATATAATTTCATGAATTACATGGTTTATTGCTATAAAAGAGATTTTTTTCCCTACAATGCTCATAAGGGGGAGATAATAAGAACAAATCTCACAGGCATCTCACAGGTGCATTAAGCACATAGTGATTTTCAATTTCATTTAAAGTCCAACTATTAAAGTCTAGTTGCTCAATTAGGGTAGAAGCAGGCTTCTGTGGATATAAAGTCTAGCTGAAGTTTGAGGCACGATTTTCTTGGAAACATTCTTGCATGAGACAGCTTGACCAATACAGAAAACATGCAAGGTCCCTCCACACAGTGAGCAGTGCCAGTGTTGGCAGGTAAAGCTTCAGAGAATAGCTGGAAGGCTGTTAGAGAATATGACGACTACAGCCAGAGCATTAGGTCTTCTGAGAAGCAGCTCAGAGAGAGTAGCCCTGCCACAGCCTAAATTTTAAATGGTGTGTCAAAATCTTGAGTATTTATAAGTGTTTTGGAGTCTAGTAGTTGAACCCAATTGCTCACATATGTGGTTCAAGAAGGTGTGACATAACATTCTTACAGGGAGTGAGATTGCTTTCCATGTTCCAACACAGAAAACATAACTCACTCACATAGTTAAGTGTTGGAGTCATTTCAAAGCTACAGTGCTGTGTGTGTGTGTTTGTGTGCACTATGGAGATAATTTATCTTTTCAAATTCTAAATAAAAAATAATTTGAGAAGACTAATGCCAAGTGGATTCTCATTCTTTTGTAATATACCTCTCCCTTTTTTAGATCTTTATTAATTTTATTATATTTCTGATTTTTTATAAATTTTAGAATTGTCTATTTTATCCTTGGTGCTCCGCAATACCACAGGTATTTGTATTTTTATTAATTAATTCTACACAATATATTTTTTGCATTTTCAAACTTACTTCTTTATTCTTTTTGATTTTTTATTGTTTTCCTAGTAATTTCCCTCTCCCATGATACCTGTTTGCTTGTTCCCCCTGCCACCCTTTGGTGAACAAATAGACAGGTACATTTATGACATTTATTTTTCTCTTATTTGTCCATGTATTTCCTTGGTTCCTATATTTTAGACTTGAAATCAATCTTCCAACCATTCTAGTTAGTGCTTTATATTAGAAATGATATATCTAATTTTGCATATTTCTTATTCTACTCTGCTTATTTTTTCTTTGGAGTATCCTTATTTTGTTAGTGGAGTTCATCTTTCATCTTTGAAAGATATATCTGAAGGCACTAATAGCTTTTGTAAACATTCTTCTCAGTTATTTTCACTCTTTATTATATTTTATTATCTTCATTGTTGTATCTTTTTATGTGTCTCTTGTTGCTTGTTTGGGCATTTATACTTAAAATTCAAAGAGTAGACTCATTCATATAATAGCAAGCAGGAGTTTTCTTTGCGTTATATAGGCTTAACTCTTCCCCCAATAGACTCTGAATAGGTAACCAGATATTTAACTAGATATTTAATGCCCATTTGTAGAGTATATTCATTCATTAGCTGTTTTAACTTAGGGTCTTAGGGTAGGAGGCCAAGGAGCAAACTCCTGCACTCCAAGAGGTCAAAACAGGGAAAGATTTACTCTGGAGTGTTCACACTAAACTCCATGCAATGCAGAAGTAGTTTGTTCAGTTTACTCAGAGATTTTTATTTAGAAATCAAAAGAAAGATTGCAGTGCTGGGAGAAAGGTTGGGTAAAGTAGAATAAAATTGTTCTGTTATAGACTTTCAATTAATCACCCAGTCTATTGCCTTACTGTTCGATGTTGCACTCGGCGTCTCCTCGCCACAAGCTTCTCAAGGATTTTTCTGAAAAGAATGACTTCAAGTCAGTCTTTTTTTGTTCTGAAAGCTAGCTTCTTGCTATGTTTCATTCACCAATCCACTCAAAGTGTTAACTTCAAGTAATAGTCATTTGCTTTCATTATTCTTTATTTTACTTTCTCAATCTTATTCCTTGAAAAAGCCTATCTTCCTTCTACTAGTATGCCTTCAATAAATAATTAATCGTTGATTGTTTGGGCCATTCTCTTTTTGAGTATCACTTGCCTGATAGTTTTATCTTGAACTATTAACAACCCATTTCTCTCTGAAATTCCAGCATGCAGATACATTCTTCCAAACCTCACTATATTTACAGTGAGAATGGATATGATTACAAGTATGGTGTGATGGTTCATGGTCCATTCTAGCTTGACTTCAGTAAGAATAGAGAGAAATGCATGGATTCAGAGTAAATTGAAGGGTAAAATTTAAATAAGTGTAGATTGTAAGACACATGGAATAATTTTTCCAGTTTGTAAAATTAAACGAATAGAACTTTCATTTAATGAGCTTTCATTTAATAGAACTTTCATTTATAGAGCATGATGAGTGGATTTGAGAGATATATCATAAAATCAGTTTTGACATTTTGGAATTTGAATTTCTTGCAAGACATCTATGTGGATGAGTACATGGGCAGTTGTACATGTGTGTTGAGAATCTGGGACCTATGGATAATGACTGAAGTAAGATTAGGAATGAGTCATCTAGGAATAAAGTACAGAAAGAGAAGAAAAGATAGACCAAGACAAGGAGGTCTTTGATAAATTCTAGATTTAATCATCTGCATAGAACATGAGAACTCAACAAAGGAGAATAAGTTAGGATAACAAAAGAAGCAAAAGAAAAAATAAAACATCAAGTGTTTAGAGAGCTGCAGAAAAAGGGAATCCTAGGGAAGTCTGAATACTATTTCCTGGCCAAATAAAAAAGCATAAACAATTTACTGAACGAACAAACAATTTTCAGCACTTACTACATTTTAAGCATTGAATTTGTCCCTGAGGCTGCAATGGAAAATAAAAATAGTTCAAGGCATCTAGGACTTTAAAATGTAGCATGAAAAATGACCATTACACAATATAATGAATGTATGCTACATACCAGAAAGGACAAACATAGTATGCTATGCAAGTGTGTGGACATAATTTGGGGGTCATAGTTTCTTTGTGTAAAGAGTAACGCTTAAGCTGTCATTAAAATGTGATCAGTAGATGTTATTCTAACAAGTATATGAGGCCCATAATGCCATAGAGTAGAGAAGAAGAAGTCAAAAAAGACTAAAGTACTGTGGAGTGGGAATTCTCAGAAAAAATCAGTTTCAGTTTTTTCCACCTATAATTCAAAAGAAGAAAAATAGAATTATCACAGATTTCCAAATGTCCCAGCAATCCACATGCATAGCCAAACCTACATTGGATGTGCTGAAGAGACAGGAGAAGTAAAGAACCTGTTTCCATATCACTGATAGATATTGGAACGTGTGTGCTTGTGCACTCTACCATGAGAACCAGTTGGGTCACAGTTTAGAGTTTTTCAGTAATTTTTAAAATCATTTTGGATGATCACAATTTTAAATATTCGATCACTAGATTTAAACTCTTTTACAGTTTGGCGTGATACATGAATTTTAAAAACTCACAGTAAATGAAGAATTGATTTATTTTGAACTTTCTAACTGCAAATTTCATTTAAAAATTTTATTATTTTTATAAAAACAGAGAGAAGATTCAAATAATTCTGAAAAAGTCTCAACAACTTTTATAAATTGAGTACTGTGCACTATCTTTAATAGAACTTTTTTTTTAGTAACAATTCTTAAAATTAAGCACCTTTTGAAGTAATCTCCATAGTTTTCTTGACCTTTTGGTAGAGAACGTTTTCAGGGAAAAGATCATCTTGGTAAATTCTTAAAAGTCAAAAGGAAATCTAAAGGCTATTTTTAAGAACTGGAAAAGGCCAAACACTTAAAATCTTGCAACATTATATTTTTTCACACTATAGAAACTGCCTTATAAAGGCACTTTCGAGACAAAATAATTTAAAATTTTTCACTATGTGGTAAGTTGCTTTTTCAAATCCTAAATAACTGCTTCTATGTTAGTGGGTTACAGATTAGAGAAAAATAATTTATTGTAGTGTCACCTAGTATGCGATTGATTACCAAGGGGTAAGATACTTTATAAACACACATACATACACACACACACACACACACACGCACGCACACAAACACATACACATTCACAACACTAGCAAGCAGTTTCAGATTTTGCTTTGACAATTTGGATAAACAATGCAAAATTTTAATAAAAGGCTTACACATTTGAAGAGAAGTTTTATATTTTATGTTAGAGGCAAAAAAGAAGGTAAAAAGAAAACAAAACAAAAAAATCAATCTTATTGAGAAGCCAAAAGACTTTCTTTCACTTTTGAATAAGTATTTTAAAACTGAAGTGAAATTCACAGATTAGAATTTGAAATCATATTCATCAGAGACTGGGATTTAATGGAGATACCATTTGAAGGAGTAGAGAAAAAAAAGAGTGGAGAACAAAACCTTAGGATCTGGGGTACTTGTTGCCACTTTATCCAAAACGTGACTTCTTTTTATTGACATTATATATTGCGTCCTGAAGTTTTTGTCTTTTTTAATCAAAATGAAGCAACAGCAAAGAAATTGAGGTTAAAAAGAGAAAAAAATATGATTGCACATCTATTCCAAACCTAGTCCAATATAATCAGTAAATAAAAGCAAAACAAAGATTCAAAGAGTATGAGAATTAAGCATAATCTGAGACCAGCCGCAGAATCTTGGTGTTTTTTTTTTTCATCTCTACCCCCATTAATCTATATATGCAAGTTTCCTTTTCAAGGACAGGGTCACAGACTAATGGAAGTGGGAAAGGTATATACATCTGAGTCCATGCCTATTGTCAACCCTTTATATCTGTGTGATAGAATAACAGTGCTTTGGTGAAATACCTTTTTTCCTTGATTTATTAATTTTTAATAGCTTTAAGAGAATAACTAATATACAGAAAATGAAGATATTTAACATATACAATTTGACAATTTTGCGTTTGGAGATATGTATACACCTGTGAAACCATCATCACAGTCAAGGTAATAAACATGCACCACATCCAGAAGTTTCCTCTTGCCCCTTTGATTTTTGTTTGTTTTGTTACATTTTGTTCTGTTTTGTGGTAAGAACACGTAACATGAGCTCTATCCTCATGACAAATGTTTAAGATCAAAGAGATAACTGGACTTCTATGTTCATTACAGGTTCAATACCTTTTAGTTGTTGTAACTTGGTGAGGTAAATGGCCATTGATTTCATGGGAGGATAATAGCCCTCAGGAGGGACTCTTTTACCATATCAACTAATTGATATGTAAGACCATTTAAATCTGATGTTCTTAAGGGTCAGGTTATCTAGATTTAGTTCAAATATTTGTTACATTCTAAATATAAAAAATTTAAGTTGTGCTAGAAGCAATAGGAATGTTTATAATGAGATAAAATTCAAGTTAGAATTTGCTTTACAGTTGTAACTTAAATATTAGGGTGGCATAGAAGACAGTGAGTTTAATATCTGTTTAATCTCTATTGAGGAAAAGAAAGAAGGTCAGATAGAGCTTCATGGAGCAATCTTTCATAAGGACCAGGAATGTGCTTGATCTTTGCTCCAGAGGGAGACATTGACTTTTTTTGTACTAGACCATAAGCAAACCTGCTCTTTGATCTGGATGAACACACTATCTCTTTTTTCCAAGGCTGTGAACCAAACAAATAACCTTGAAAAGATATTTGTGAACAAGGGCTGCAATTACAAGATGGGCTTACAAGATGGGCAGAAATGTGAAGAACTGATGGAGAATTGTCTTGCAGCAGAGACAACAAACTACCTCAACAGGCCAATGAGAGATGCCCTATGCCCAGAAGTAGGGAAGAAATAATGGGAAGAGAAGGAATAAGAAGGAAGCCAAAATATTACATAGGTGGGTTAAAAGGGCTGAATAAGCACTCTTTGGGAAAAGGGGAAAATTAATAGCTGAGGATTTGGATATGAATAAAATACATATGTGTTTCATAGCAAAAAATAGCTATATTTGGGTAGATGCTATATTGGTAATGAATTAACAAGTAGAAAATGGCCCAGAATATCACATATAAATTATTCCACAAAAACATGTGTTTATAATCTTTATCAATTAAAATATTAACATTTTACTTATAAACTGGACATGAAAATACTGGTTTCTTTAAAGGTGATATTATATTTGTTTAGTGAATCTCACATATAGTAATTGGTATTTTTGATAACCAGCACATTGGATACAAAATATATTTTAGTTAATAGATAACAATGAGATCTTTCCAGAGCTAAAGAATAAGCAAGTGTATTTAAATAATATTAACCTTGAATGTTGTATAAATTTATCAAAATAATTATTCATTTAAGATATCTAGAGCTAATGCTGAAAGTCAATCATGATTATATATATATTTCACTGTGAGAAAATCACAATTTTTATTCACTTAATGTTGCATCTAAACAATAGGTAAATGATGTATCTTGGCTGCTGCAGTTGACAATTTAGTCATCAGCAAAAATAAATTAAATCCATTGCTTTGTATGTTAGCAATCTAACCCATGAAAGCATGCAAAGTTAAGCAACAGTAAACTTTCTTTATGCTCACAAAAAGCAAAACTACATGTCAAAGAAGAAAAGTAAATATTAATATTAAGACTGAAAATTTTGAGTATGATTTTGGATTGGTAAGTAAAATCAATTTTGAAATATGCAAAAACAAGTAAAACTCTCATTTAAATTTTTAAGAATATTTATGTGGCAAATGCATTACAAAGTAAATCTTAAAGCAAGGAGTTCTATAATTTTCATGTATTCCCTAGAATTTGGGCCTGTGTATTCATAATCAAACTTCCTGAACTTGAAAAATGAATTTAGAACATTGAAAAAAAATAAAGTCCTATATAGGCTTGACTCTACCCTATACCTCAAAGTAATTTTTAAATATTTTACTATAAAGCATTTGTTGCTCCTAATATCTTCCTTAATTTCATGATGTTTTAATGCCCTAGTTATTTCCAAATTGGGGATAGAATCAATAGTCTTATTCCCAAGTTCAGGTAAAACAATTATCATGAATATACTGAGAGTCTTATCAAATAAATTCCTTATATAATACAAAATAAAATGTCCTAATGTATAAAATGAAAGTGGGCATTTGGTGGTACAGAAAGCTGTGCTCTGAAAATCAAGATTTCTGATGTCATTTCTAGCTTTATGATTTTTTTCTTGGTCTTTTAACATTATCCTCTATATGATAGTTCACTCTAAAATTTAATTTAGAAAGATAGAGAAAAACTTAGACCAGGAATAGGAGTAAAAGGAGGAAAACGAGACAGAAAACAAAACAAACAGCTTTGTGCTTTCTTGCAAAAAATTGGACTGCAACCTTAAAGCCGCCTAAGAAAGAATGGATAAGCCACTGCCTTTCTTCTTGCTTTATGACATGAAAATTCAAAATTCCAATACTTAATAAATTTCAAAATTAAAAAAAATTATGATGAAAGTAAGTTTCAGATGGAAATACCTTGTAAATGCTTTTACCTGAGAAGTATCGCAACTATTTGGATTTTATAACAATTATCTGAATCAAATTATTACACATTTAAAACAAACAAACAAATGACAAAAATCTGATTGAATCCACTAATAATTTGTGGCTTGAAAGTCCCTAAATCTTTCAAAATAGGAAAACAAGTAGGGCAGGCATGATCCTAGTAGACAATTTACTTAAACTGAGTTCATATAAAATTTTTCTGTGGTACATTTTGCTATATGGACACAGCTTTTAAGAATGTACTTCATATCTTTCATGCCAAATACTGAAGATTTAGACGAAACACTGTTTTCTGCTTCTCCCTCCTCAAGGGCATCTGCTTATCAGTTGTATCCTCCAATCTTTTTTTTAATTGTAGTAATTTAACTCAATATATCAAAAATATTATTTCAATATGTAATCCATATCATGTTAATAAAATAGTTTTGGTACTAAATCTTTGAAAGCCACTCTGCATTTTAAGATTCAAAAACATCCCAATTAAGACAGTATATTTGGATGCATATGTCTGATTTTTTCTGCCTTTATTTATATTAAAGTTGATCAGCAGGTCCAGGGAATGTCTACCTGTTTGTTTCATATAATTGCTTATCATTTATTGATTAGTATTTTCCTAATTTCTCTGAGGGTTGCAAAATAGCAGTTTTCTAATTCTATTATATCCTCTGCACATAGTAGTTCTTATTCTTCTATTAACAATTATATTGTTAGAAAGGGATGTTAGCAGGAGAAAAATTCACTAGCACTACCTGGGAACTGCTCTCCATCCCACCAGATCAACAAGAAGTTGTGAAGCGATTTTACTGTGCACTGGTTACCAGATTGCTTGAGTCCAGTGAGATAGAACACTCATGCACACAAGTTACATGAAGCAGGTTTATTACTTATGGACAGGCAGCAACTGACAACAGAAGCCAAGAACTCATTGTAAGCCAATCCCTCTAGGCTCAGAAAGCTGCCCCAGGCCTATAGAGACCCAACCATACATGTCTCAGTTGTACCACAGATGAGGGAATTCAGAAAGCTGCCCACCTGGGGTTTTATTCCTTGGGATTAATGTGACACTCTGGGCAAAAGTGCTAAAGCACATCGTGTTTGGGGCGCACTGAAACAGAGCCCGGACTATTTTGATCAGCTCCCTGTTATCAAGATGTTGCATTTCCAACACATTCTACAGTTATTTCTGAGAACTACAAGCAAGAGGAGGAGGGTGGAAATGAGTTGGTCTAAGGCTACCCAGGAAATTATCCTGCAAATGTGGCTAACAAGAATATGAGAAGATGGCTCAAAGGGAAGAGTGTCTGTTGGGAAATTAGCTCCCTTCCTTTTAAGGTAATGCTATCCTTTTTAAGCAAACTGATATTAAGAAATTAATAGCTTGTTTTTCTGCACTTGAAATTTCCAAAGCCTATGCTCTTTCTGACAGCATATTTAAAGCAATTAAAGTACTGGCAGCTATTCAAGTAAGCTTAAAAAATATTTTCCAAAAGAAAGGCAATTCTTTTTTATGCTATATCTGCTAGGCATATATCATATTAACGATCAGAACTATCATCTGCCAGTGATATATTCATGAAATATAGGCGTTACATTTAGTAGAGAAGAATTTCAAGCTGATGAACCAAAAGAGAAACAAAAATGTACCACTAGTTTATGTGACAGTCCTTTGGAAAGCCATCTTTTGTTGGTCACATAAATGTATAAAGTACTAAATGAGGGTCTTAATATGTTAAAAAATAGATAATATACATGTAAATGTTATAAAGGGAATATTTTTTATTTGATAGACATTTGTAAAATTCATATTTTGAAGTTAATTTTTTGAAATTCAATAATAATCATGTACATTTTTTCAAAGCACAAAAATGAGTTCTTGGAAGAGAAGTGCAGCCACTTGAATGTGGTGGCCCAAAGAATAATTCTCTGTTTAAGGGGTTTCCTCTGTCATTAGCAATATAGATGCTGATGAAGAAAATGAATAGCCAACTGCTTTAGCTGGATCAGAGTGTTTAATTCATTGATCACAGAGAAATAAAATATTTAGGGTAGGGGAGATCTGAAATTTAATTTTAACCTTGTAAGTACTGTAAATTCAATTTCTTGAAGATGTTGAGATAATTTCATCCCAAGAATATGTACATGAAAATACATACTAACATATACTACATTATGTGTAGTATATATGTGTATAAATGCATGTTGAGCAGCATATTCCATACTATTTCTATATTTAATTTCATCTTAGGAAAACATCTATATAAATTTCAGATGAAAAATATTTTATTCAAAAACAAAATGCATATAAGTTTAATTCACAGAATTTATTTAATTTTTGTTTTTAAACTTATGATTTTTAGACTTATGTATTTTTTTCTTCATTAAGAATAAAACTACTTACATTCATATTTAATACATGGTTAAGTTAATGCAATTGGTAAATTATTAATTTCTATTATCCATCAGTAATTGTGACTTTTAACCGACCCTGCAGGTGCATTGAAAAGGGAAACAAACAATAATGTAAATTAGAAAATAATCACTTTTTCCAATATATTGAAGTTAATCAACTGGATGATGGGCTGATCTACTTTTTTGCTAGTTTTTTTAAGAGTTTATTTTATAAAACAGTTTTTGGGTAATAATGCAATTATATCGTATGTTCTCACTAAATTGGCCAAAAATCAATAACATCAAATTATAGAAATAAAAAACTTGTACATTGATAATCATTTTATGAATATATTATTGGCATATGATACGAAGCTATTTACCATATGGTTATGAAAATAAAATGTTCCTTGTGAACTTTAGGTTAAGCTTTAGGAACAGTTTCAAAAGTAAAATATATCTTGCTCTGGATAGTAATGAAGACAACATAGAAAACATCAAAGAAGTTGAAAGAGATTAGGAGTGGTAGAGAGCATACAAAGTCCATGTAATATGATAAAATAGCGGAGCACATAGAAAAGGTGACCAATGAAAAATTCCCATTGATGAAGGAGCAAGGTGATTAAGGATTTTTTAGGATCATGGATGGATAATATTCAATTTTAATTAGTTTTTATTCAGTATACATTTCCGCTGTTTACAGAATCTTTTAGTAAATCCTATTTCCTACACATGCCTTGTTGAGTTCCCCATTACCATGATCACCCAATGGAAATGAAAGAAAGAGAACAGTTGAGTTGTTGTGAAACAAAGAGAATAGCAGTATGAGATAAGCCCTAGGTCATATTAAACGAGGATTGAAACCTTGGAGATTCGAGTATAAATAATCATGAGTATTCTTGAAAATTTCAGAAATTGTGTAGTGACTTTGAACTTCCCACAGATCACTGGATGAAACACTTCTATTAAATTTAGATGAATCTCAAAGTATCAAGCTAATATTTGGCTCACAATATTTAGTTTATATTGATGTCTCTTTGTGGATAAATTTTATAAAAGAAACTATTTTAGAGTAACCTTTAAACTATTTTAAAGTAAAATACTTTTTAAAATCATTCTTAATACTTTCAAGATATGAAAATTTTATTTTTCATTGGGGACAACAGAATGATTTTGACATTTGTTTTCCTTTTTTAAATAGGTCTAAGATAGCAAAGGGCTTTTAATCCTTTCTCTAAATTCTATTAATTTAATCTATTTAGGATCACTTTAGGATGGTGAATTTGAGGCCAAGTTATAATGATAGACATAAGAAATATTTTGAGAATTTGGATGCAAAAGACTGATTAAATTTTTCAGACAACTAGGGAGATGGTACTTGTAGAATCTGAAGAGCTACTCAAATATATCCTCAATGGGCCATATTTCCTCTGTGAATTCATTACAGTCTCGGTTTTGACCCAAGACCTGCGGTTTTATAAATTCTTTCATATTAAGAGTCTTAGAGTCTTGGAGGATGCTGATTTATACTAACAAAACTCACAAAAGACTGAAATATACAGACCATATAGCATATTTTATATTTTTAAGTTTAATATAATAAATATAGCTACCTAAGAAATTAGTTCTTTGAATATGCATGAGTAGGACATTCTCCAGTAAATTAGCTTTTTTTTTTTTTTATTTTTATTTTTCCATGTGAACAAGTCGGGGCCCCAGCCCTGCCCTGTCCCCATAAATTAGCTTTATAGGAAAGGAAATTATCCAAAGGTCCTTTGGTGAGAAAGGTCTTAGAATAAAAATATTTATTACTTGATTTAATTTTATATAACATTGATCTCTGACAGTGAATATATCCATCTTTAAAATAGAAGTAAAATAAATTTTCAAATCTTTCTAGTAGAATCTTTATTCTCTAGAAATGATTGGAACATATCTTTTTCCTCTGGGACTTATATTACTGCTTTCTTTCTTGGATCTGGAGTGGTGTCATCAAATAGGTTTAAGAGAAACTAAACATGGGGCGGGGAGAGGATCAAGGTTTTACACTCTCTCTTAGTTTGTAATCCTGGAAGGAGAAAGATAGCTGGACTAGGCAGATCTACAACAATGTGGCATAAGTGAAGCAAAGAACTATATTTCCAGCATAGAGTACATTGGCTGTGAATGGAGCTACCCTTCCTGGGCATCCCTTAATTCCCACATGGCATGGAAATATTGATATGCTGTTCCTTATGCTCCCACAGAATGCAAGGTAGTAAAGCTTAGATCTACTACTGTGCAGGAGAGCCTCTATGGCAGAGGGAGAGATTTTTAGTCTGTTTGGGCCACTATAACAAAAATACCACAGACTGGGTTTATAAACAAAAGAAAATTATTTTTTCACAGTTCTGAAGGATGAGAAGTCCAAGATGAAGATGCCAGCAGATTCATTGGCTCAGAAGGGATGAGGAAGAGCTCTGGGGTATCATTTATAAGGACACTAATCCCATTCATGATGGCTTTACCGTCATGACCTAATTCCCTCCCAAAGGCCTTATCTCCGAAAACCATCACGTTTGAGATTGGATTTCAACCTATGATTTGGGAAGGGACGTAAAAGTCAGGCTATAGCAGAGAGGTACCAAATTTCATAAGCTTTTGTGGAGGAGCAGGATAGCTGCCTCACAGATTTCATGGAGAATATGACTGAAAGGCAGAGGTGTCTGCACAACCTGTGAAGCAAGAGGAAAGCAATATAGAAAGACAGACACTGATCCCTGAACAAGCCAAATGAACAGACCATGGGTTCAACACTCTACACTTCAATAGCAGATACAAACAAGCCATATAGGAATCTGAGGAATGTATTGACCTGGATGCCAAAGGGCAAAGAAGAAGGTAGTTGATCCATTGCATGTGGATCCCAGGTATCCTCACTCCTTTCACGGTAATTTTGTGTATGCCATAAGTCAGCCTAATACTTATTTACAGACTGAAACATTTTCAGAAAAATAGATTTTTACCTAAAAGAGTACCTAAAAGAAATTATTTAAATTAGAAAAGACTGATGTACTACTGCATTTTATCTAATAAAAAGAAGCCATACTTTGTAAGATGCGATCTAATTTTAGAGATGTAAGTTTGTTTAAAGAAAGTGCTTTAAGATTGAGGAAAAGAGTATGATTTAGGAAAAGACTATTAATAATTATACTTAAAATTATATTTGCCACCCTCTACCCTATCCTAGAGGGTATTATTTGTGGCTTTCTTGCCTGAATTAGGCAAGAAATCAATTCTAAATAAAATTTGAATGCAAATTCTTAACACTTGGGATAATAATCCATAAGTATTACTGCTTATCCAACCAGGAATTATTCAGCATTCTAAACAATTTACATGAATTTAAAATATTTTCATAGTTCCCTTCCTCTTCCATGTTTATTTTTTGAAATGTCCTACCTCATATGTATCTGAAGTCATAGACTACAGTGAAATTCTATTATCCCAATTTGTCCTAACTGCATGGAAAAGTGGCTCTGTCAACTCTACTGAAGGTTAGGATATATTCATTGAGTGTACTTTAATTAACACCAGAGCATTTTCTAAGATAGCTATTTGGATTTATGATATAATTATCAATATGATTCTAGAATTGAAATGTGTATCAGGGAGCATTTAGGTGCGTCTTTATGAAGCTTCCCCTATGAGATATTAATAGATGCAATTGGAGGATTTGGGGGGGTTTATATTTGGAATGCTTAACTAGGATTATCTCCAATTAGTCTCTAGTTTCCTTAGCTATATTTCCCTTATTTAGATTTTAAAAGCCTTGTTATATTCTCCTTTTATATTGGCAATAGGAGTATACCTAAAGGTATTCAACTTTGCTCATTTTTCAGGACCATTTATACTCTATTTTGCAAATATTGTGAAATTTGAGTTTCCCCCCTATTACATCATGAAATACTAATTACTGTAGAGTTATATCTATTTCTTGATGCAGATATGCTCATATTCACGTCAAATGACCAAGTTATTCTCAGTTTTTACTATACATTTAAATCAGTGACTTTCATGTGTAGTCTTTAATATCTGCTAGGAAGCCACTTTTAGATATTTGTGTGAGAACATTTTTGTTTATCAGAATGGTTGTAAGTACTTCTTTCATTCAGTAACTGGTGACAAATGATGTTAAATGTACTATGTATGCATAAGACTGTCTTACACAGGTAAGCACTATGCTACTTCCTATAGAACACTATGTTGGTGATAAACCAATTTATACTTTATCTGAGCCTAGGACTTAATTGTGTTTCATAAAGGAACAGAAAATATTCTTGCATATTTCAAATACACTGACCTTATTTTTTGGTCATAAGTACTGAGGGAAGATCATAAGATACTTTTCATAGTGGTTCTTGTTTCAAATTTTACCCAAATTTTTTACTGGACTTGCCATGGCAATATATTTGTATTGGTCTGCATCTGTATGTGCATTTATGTATTATGATAGACATTATTTTATTATAAAAGACCTTCCTTCTAGGTATTATATTGACTAATAAACTTTCCATTTATGTATGGGATTAGTCAGTTATCGCCCCAATAATGCTGCAATAGAAATCAGCCATAAATTCAGTAGCATACTACTACCTACATTAATTTTCTGCTTTTGTCAACTAATTGAATAGGCATGGTTTTAGATCATGTAGGGCATGCTTGTCTCCAATCAGAAAGCTAAGTACAGGTCTGCTCCACGAGCTTTCCATCCTTCTTGGACCACAGAAAATCAGAACACAAAATAGATAGTCTGAAATGAGTGAGCACAGTTCATATTTTTGTTCATATGGCATTTGTTAACATAATTGACCAAAGCAGGTCACATGCTTTCATTTTTATGCACCAACTCAATAATCAAAAGCTGGGTAAATACACTCCATTCATCATTAGGTTCAAGAAAGACAAATGACCAAGTCCAATATTATGAGATGGGGAAGTACATGTCTCCCATGGAGCTTTGATAACGCAACAGAGTGAATGCTTCCAAGAAAATTATCTAAAAACAATAAGAACTATATTGATTTTTTAAAAATTAGATATAGAATTTGATCATAATATCTGTGACTTTCATTCAAGATAAATAATAGAGTGCTTTAAAAAATACTTTCTAGTTTGAATATACATGAACTATTTAAGGTGGACCATATTCTAGGACATCAAATAAATTGTAAAATTTTGAAAGGATTGAAATTAGTCAAATTATGCTCTCTAGCCATGTAGGAGGCAGAAAAAAGCTCCCTGACCCTCACAAAGATGTCCATATCCTAATCACTGAAACCTGCTAATATGTTACTTTACAGGTAATAGGAATTATGTAGATGTGACAAAGTTAAGGATTTTGAGACAGGAAGATTATTCTGGATTATCTGGATGGGTACAATGTAAACTCATAGATCATTTTAAGAAAGGCACAGAAAGGACAGAGTCAGAGATGTGACTACAGAACAAATGTCAAAGTGATGCCAATGTTTTAAGAAGTCCGTAGTCAAGAAATTCTCACAGTCTCTAGAAACTGGAAAAGGCAAGAAAATGGATTTTTGCCTCATGTCTGGAGACTGGAGACAGACTCTAGGATGGCATTGATGTTTTCCTGAACATGTCCTGACTTGTTAACAAAGAAGCAACACTATTCTTTTTAAGAACAAGCAGGTGCTCCCTTCTGCTGCAGTTGGAAAATTGAGGGCCCACCCTGGTGAATGTCCTTGGTACTTCCCTTGGTCACCTCATTACTTTGCATCCTGGGAATTCTTATATTGGGACTGATCCTCATAAATTTTCTAGCTAAATTGATGTCATCCCATCTAGAGGCCATCAAGCTACAAATGGTCCTACATTCTTTGCCAGCCCCAGTGTCTATGTCCTCCTCACAGCTACAACTACAATAATTTACCAAGGACATATATCAAAGTCACCTGGAGAGACCCTCGGAGAACCTGCAAGAGGCCACCCTAAAAGAACTGTCACCTCCAATCAGCAGGAAGCAGTCAGATGAGTTGATGCTGCTACCCAATGATTTGGGCCTTTAGAATAGAAAGTGGGGCCATGTTAAGTAGACAGCAAGGGGTCTTTCAGCCCCTCCTGGGGACAAAGGCAGGCACTCTGAGCAAGCAAATGCTACATCTGCAGGAGAACAAAACACTGTATGAATCTGCTGATCAGAACTTAGTGTGCCAACTGCAAAAGAATGCAGAGGATTCTGTGGCCCGCAGGACAAGCAGCACAAGAATAGCAGGATCTGGAAGGTAACCTAGGACAAACTAAGGCTAATTATCATGCCATTAGCTTAAATCTACATTGTGTAGTTCACATCCTCAAATGGGCTTTCAGAGAGGCTCAAAGGAGATCCTCATGAATAGTGAGAGACTCAGGTTATATAACTCCCAACTGTCCATCAAAGTGGTTCAAGGGTGACATCTGAACCACAAGAAGGGCCCAATCCAGATACTATAAAACAAGCCCCCAAAACATAACCAAGGCCTTTTTGTTATGGCAAGGAGTCTATTTGTTGGCCGTGGTGAATGTATCTTGCTCTTGCTCTGTAAACCTATATCATGCTCTTGTTTTATAATCCTATTTTTCTCTCCTCAATAAACCTCATTTTGTGCTTATCTTAAAATAAATAAATAAATAAATAAGAAAATGGATTTTCTTCAACAATGTCCAGAAAGAACACAGTCTTGCCAAAGCCTTGATTTTATCTCAGTGACTCTGATTTTGGACTTCTGAACTATAAGGTAATAAATTTGTGTTTCTTAAACCATTAAATATGTGAAATTTATTATAACACCAATAGGATACCATTATAATACACACATTACCCCATTTTAAGACTTACTATAAAGCTACAGAAAACAAAACAAAGGTAGTATTGGTAAAGGGAGGGACAATAGATCAGTGGAACAGAATATAGAGTCCAGAAATAGATCCACACAAATATAGCCACTTGATTGTTTTTTAACCTAGAAATTTGAGATTTATTGACTGATTGATCGATTGAGGCAGTGTCTCACTCTGTTGCCCCGGGTAGAGAGCAGTGGTATCATCATAGCTCACTGCATTTTCAAACTCCTGGGCTCAAGGGATCCTTCTGATGGGGTTTTGCTCTTGTTCAGGCTGGTCTCGAACTTCTGAGCTAAAGCAATCCTCCAACCTGATCTTGGCCTCGCAGAGTGCTAGGATTATAGGTATGAGTCACTGCACCCAGCCAGGCCACTTGGTTTTTGACGGGAGTGGAAAATAAATTCATTTGAGAAAGAATAATCTTTTCACAAATGGTGTATAAATAATTTATCATCATATGCAGGAAAAGAAAAGAAAGAAAGGGAAAAAAAAGCTAATGTAACTCTCATATCTTATACAGAAGTTAGTTCAAAAATACATCATAGATAAAATTGTAAAACAAAACAAAAAGTCTATAAAAATTTTAGCAGAAAAGATAGAAGGAAATCTTCAGGACATAGATTAGGTAAAGGGTTCATATACATGACACCCAAAGCAAAATGCAAAAAAAACTAATTAATACATTAAATTTCATTCAAGTTAAATCTTTTGCTATTTTAAATACAGTGTTAGGAGAACAAAAAGGCTGAAGACTGAGAAAAAAATATTTGAAAATATCATTCCTAATAAAGGACTTATATCAACAATATATAAGGAACTCACAAAACTCAGCACTATGAAAATAAGCAGACCAATTAAAAATATTTAAAGAATTTGAACATACACCTCTCCAAAGAAGAATGGAAGACAGCAAATAAGCACACAAAAATAGGTTCAGTGTCGTTAATCATTAGAGTAATGCAAATGTTAGCCTTTACAGAAATGCAAATAAAACTATGCTGAGATACCACTATACACCTATTAGAATGACTAAATACAAAGAAAAACAAACAATAAAAACCTTATAAGAGCAAGTGCAGCTGAAGATGTGGAACAACTGGAACTATTATACATTTATTGTGGGGACACAAAATAGTGCAGCCACTCTGAAACAAAGACTTTGACATTACTTATAAACATGTATTTACCATTCTACTCTGCAATCCTACTCCTGAGTATTCACCCCCAAAATATGAGAATTTCTATTCGCACAAGAAGCTTTACACAAATATTTATAGCATACCCATCCATAATATTCAAAAACTGTTAACTATCCAAATGTTCTTCATAAAGAATAATTAACAAATGGTGTCACATCCATGTAATGGAATACTATTTGGCAAATAAAAAGAACACATTTTTGATATACCCAATACTTTGAATGAACTTCAGAGGCCTTTGTGAGTGAAAAAAGCAGTTTTCAAAAAGCTACATAGTGTATGATTCCAACAGTATTTTGACATTTAAAAGACAAAACTTTAGTGGTGAACAATAGATCAGTGGTTGTGAGGGTTTAGGTATAGTAGATTGGTAAAATCCTAAAGGAGAGCATGTGGACAATTTTGGGAAATGATGGAACTGTTCTTTATTCTGTTTATTGTGGTGGTTATACAAATCTGTATGTGTGTTAAAATTCATAGAACTTGTGTAAGGCAGTCTCTAAAATGGTCATCAAAGACCTCAGTCTCCAGGTATTCACATCCTGGTATAATCCTCTCTCTTTTAATGGCAGATAACCTAGTAAGTTGTTTCTAGCCAATAGAATACACCAAAGGTGTGCGATGTCACTGCCATGGCTAGCTAATATAAGGTTGAGACTCTGTCTTGATAGCATGCTCTCACTTTTGCTGACTTTTGAAACAAGTTGACGTGTTGGTGAGGCCCATGTGGCAATACAATGAAGGTACCCTTTGGGCAGTAGCCAGGTAGGAACTGAGGCCATCAGTGCAGTAGTCCTTGAGGCACTGAAATTCCACCCAAGTTCCCAAGGTAAGCGTGAAAGAGGATCCTGTCCCAGTGGAATCTTCAAATGAGACCCAGGGTTGGTCGACACCTTGATACACCTGTGAGACCCTGAAAAAGGGTCAAACTAAATTTCTAACCCTCAGAAACCGCGAGATAAGCCACAAAGTGTGTGGTGGTTGGTTACACAGTAATAGAAAACTAATGAAGCACTGTTCACCAAAAAGAAATATATCAATTCTATTATGTGAAAACTTAAAAAGAAAACTAAAAATAAGTAGTGACAGATTTTTTTAAGTTTTATTTAAACATTTTTTATTGTGGTAAAATTTATATAGCATACAATTTGCCATTTTAACGATTTTAAATGTACAATTCAATGTTATAACTACATTCACACTGTTGTACAATCATTACTACAACCTAGTATAGCCAGAAATTTTCATGACTCCCAACAGAAACTCTGTAAGCATTAAGAAATAACTCCCCTTTCACATCTTCTCCCAGCTGCTGGCAAACTTTACTTCAGTTTCTACGAATGTACCTATTTTAGACATATCATATTAGTGAAATAACAAAATAATTGTCCTTTTGTTCCTACCTTATTTCAGATATGTTATGTTTTAAAGCTTATCTGTGCTGTACCATGAATCAGAATTGTATTTATTTTTGTGGCTAAATAATATTCCATATTATGTGTATATCACATTTTGTTTATCCATTCATCTACTGATGGACACTTAAGTTGTTTCCACTTTTTGGCTATTTTGAATAATGCTGTGATGAATGCTGACATGCAATTACCTGCCTGAGCCTCTGTTTTCAATTATTTTTGTTATATATCTAAGACTGCAGTTGCTGGATCAAATGGTAATTCCATGTTTAGCTTTTGAGGAGCTGCCAAACCACTTTCCAAAGTGACTGCAACATTTTCATTCCCACTAGCAACCCACAATGGTTCCAATTTCTCTACATCTCTGCCAACACTTTTGATTTATATATCTTTTTTATTAAAGACATCCTAGTAAGCGTGAAATGGTATCTAATTGTGGTTTTGATTTGAATTTCCACAAATGACTAATGTTGTTGAGCAACTTTTCATGAGTTTATTGGCCATTTGTATAAGTTCTTTGGAGAAATGTCTGTTTAAATCTGTTTCTCATTTTTTATTTGGATTGGCTGTCATTTTGTTGCTGAGAAATAGAAGTTCTTTATATATTCTAGATTTTAAATGCTTTTCAACTATATAATTTGCAAATATTTTATCATAGTCTATATGTTCTCTTTTCACTTTCTTAATCATAGCCTTTGATGCACAAATGTGCTAACTTTGCTGAAGTCAAATTAACCTGTTTTTCTTTTTTTTATGTTTTTGCTATAATATTTAATATTCCATTGTGAAACCCAAAGTCAGGAAAATTTATCCCTATGTTTTCCTCTGTAAGTTGAATGGTTTTAGTTATTATAATTAGGTTATTAATTCACTTAGAGTTAGATTTTGTAAATAGTGTAAGGTAGGAGTCCAACTTCATTCTTTTGCATGAGAATATCCAACTGTTCCACCACTATCTGTTGAAGAAACTCTTCTTTCTCTATTGAATGCATTAAGCACCCATGTTAAAAATCAACCTCCCCTACATGTATGGGTTTATTTCTAGACTCCCAATTCTAATCAATCAGGCTATGTGTCTACCTTTACATTGGTAGTACATTGTTTAAATTACTGTAACTTTGTAACAAGTTGTGAAATCTGAAAGTGAATATTTTTCAATTATTTCTTTACAAGGGTTGAATATTTGGGGCCCCTTGAAATTCCATGAAAATGTGAAGACCCATTTCTGCAAAAAATGCTGTTTGAATTTTGGAAAGGATGAAATGAATATGTAGGTCCACTTTGCGTAGTACTGACATCTTAACAACATTAATTCTTTCTATCATGAACAAAGAATATCTTCCCATTTATTTAGGTCTTCTTTAATATCTTTAAGCAATGTTTCATAGTTTTAAGTTTATAAATCTTTCATGTCTTTGGTTAAATTTATTT
Source organism: Cheirogaleus medius (assembly GCA_008086735.1). Taxonomy (NCBI): domain Eukaryota; kingdom Metazoa; phylum Chordata; class Mammalia; order Primates; family Cheirogaleidae; genus Cheirogaleus; species Cheirogaleus medius. Next base: position 22,702,354 of record VBSM01000272.1, on the reverse strand, counting down.
CTAGATATTTTATTTCCTTAGATGCTATTGTAAATAGAATTGCTTTCTTAATTTATATTTCACAGTATTACTTGCTAGAATATAGAAACATCTTATATTTGTGTGTGGATTTTGTATCCTGCAACCTTGCTGAATTTTTATATTAGCTCTGATAGCTTTCATGTAGATTCTTTGGAATGTTCTACGTACAGGATCATGTCATATGTAAAAATGGGGTATCAAAGTCTACAACTAATATTGTATAGCTGTCTATCACTTAAATTTCGTTGATGTTTGCTTTATATATTTGCAGCCCTGTAGGTTGGTGTATGTATAAGTATCATATCTCTTAATGAATTAAACTTTTCATTAATACATAATGTTTTTTCTGTCTTATAACAGTTTTCAATTTTAAGCCTATTTTGCCTAATATTAGTATAGCCACCTAGCTGTCTTCTGATTATCACTTCCATGAAATGTCTTTTTACATTCTTTCACTTTCAATTTACGTGTGTTTCCGAATGAATCTGTTGCTAAAAGGATATAGTTAGCTTTTATTTGTGGTTTTTAAAATTCATTGTGTCAATATTTGCCTTTGGATTGAAGAATTTAAGTAACTTATATTGAAAGCAATTATTAATAAAGAAATCCTTATGTCTGCCTTTTTACTATGTGCTTTTGTATGTCTTGTATATTTTGCCCCTCATTCCCGTCATTACAATCATTTTTTATGTTTAGTTGATTTTTTATACTGAATCATTTTTTCATCTCATTTCCTTTTAGTGTGTACTCTTTAGATCTTTTAACATTATAACAGGAACTACATTTAATATCCTAAATTTATAAAAATATATTAATAATTTGAATTGATATAAATGTAATTACAATCACATACAAAACTCAGCTTCTCTACAGCTTCATACTCCCATCTTATTATTGTCCTTCACTGTGAACATGGTCTGTTGCCATTACAACACTGCTACCACATGTGGTTGCTGTAAATCTATGACTGTTTTCCAGAGTTCTAACAAAGGTTTTTCTGATGATTTCTCCTTTTTCTTTAAATGTTTCCAGACGGAACAAGAGTTTGGAATTGCCTATTTCATCATTTTTTTCTGATGTTATTGCTCAACTTACTATTTTATTATTTCTTTTCAGGGCAAAATAGCAGCCTTATACATAATGACTCTTTTACTTGCGGATATTATTTTGACATTTTTTAATGACTAGAAGGTGTGTCTAATAACCTTTGACCTTTAATATGATTTTACTTATCTTCATACATATGTCCTAATTCTTTACACCCTCCTGCTATGTCACATAAAACAGTGACATTTTTTGAGTACTATAGAGTATCACTTTAAAGTTTATAAAGATATTATAAACTTCTATTATATCTGTGTATAAGGTTACTGTATCATTTATCATTAGGTTTTACTCAGCAATAACTGACAAACATATAATTATTCATTTTATGCTAAGTATTGTTAATAGTTTTCTAATAAATACAAAAGACAATTTGAATATGCTATTTAGAACTTTCGGAGGAAGATTGAATATGTTAAGATCAGCTATATCTTTATGAAGGAAATATCGTTCATAGAATAATAATGTATTTTTATTTAATTTTGATATTTCCACATTTCTATAATACTAAAATAAGTTTTATTTTTAATCTTATTTTTGAAATCAAACAAAAAAGAAAAGAAATATGGTGAGTTCTTTGATTGAAAAGCACTCGGTTCTTTAACACATCAGTCTAAAAGTATCAAAGGGGCAGGTGTTGGAGCATGCTTTCAATAGGAAAAATAAAAATAGAGCCTAAGCCTTTGTGACAGATGTCAAGCATGCTGACAACTTTAAAAGAAAAATCATTTTCCTGATCCTGTGCAAGGAGACAGCTTGTAAGATTAAAGATGTATCTCTTTATCTATGTTTTTGGCAGATCATTTCCACTGAATAGAGCATGAAAGGAACTTCAGATGGAGAAAAGGACTCCAGGAATTTTTATCATCTGAACCACACAAAAAGTATAATGAAAAGTCAGAAAGTAAGGAAATATAAAAAATAAAAACAAAACATAAGCTTACCAGTATTTTCTACATGTTTTTAAGCCCAAATATTACTCTGATAAATTTTTTTTCTGGTTTAAAATTTTAAATGCTCCAGTGGTTAAAAAAAAAATTAAGCCACCAAACAGTAAATGACATATAATAAATCCTTAATAAATAATTATTAAATGAATGCATAAACAGATTAACTTTATAATTCATCAATATTTGCTTGTAATACATGGCTACCTTAGTTTATCTTGTCATTTAAAATGTTACCCAATTAGAATCACTGTCATCAAAAAGACAAAAAATAGTAAATGCTGGTGAGAATGTGAAAAAAGGTAACTCTTATACACTATTGTTGGGAAATGTAAATTAGTATAGCCATTATAGAAAATAGTACAGAGGTTCCTCAAAAAATTAAAAATAGAACTACCACATGATCCAGCAATCCTATCACTTGGTATGTATCCAAAGGAAATGAAATAAGTATGTTGAAGTAGCATTTATTTGCACACCCATATTCATTCTAGCACTAGTGACAATAGCCAAGATACAGAATCAACATAAATGCTTACCTACAGAAGAATGGATAAAGCGAATGTGGTATATATACTCAATGGAGTACTATTAAGCCCTAAAACAGAATCAAATACTGTCAATTATAGCAACGTGGATGAACCTCAAGGACATTATGTTAAGAGAAATAAGTCAGGCACAGAAAGATAAACATTGCCTGATCTCACTTATATGTGGAATCTAAAAAATTGTTTTCATAAAAGTAGAGAGTAGAACAGTGGCTACCAGAGGCTGGGCAGTATAGGGGGAAGAGAGGACTGGGAGAGGTTAGTCAATGGCTACAGTACAAAGTTACAGTCAGAAAGAATAACTTAGTGTTCGTGTTCTATTACACAGTAGATGAAGATAGCAAATAGCAATATATTATATGTTCCTACATAGCTAGAAGAGAATATTCTGAATGTTGTTGCCACAGAAAAATGAAAAATGTTAAAAGTATTGGATATAGGCTGGGGGCAGTGGCTCGGGCCTATAATCCTAGCAATCTGGGAGGCCAAGGTGGAAGGAT
>VBSM01000272.1:22650551-22681761 GCA_008086735.1 Cheirogaleus medius | reverse complement strand
CCACTTTTTGATAGGGTTGTTTGATTTTTCCTCGCTGATTTTCCTGAGTTCTAAGTAAATTCTAGTTATGAGCCCTTTGTCGGATGTGTAGCTTGTGAAAATTTTCTCCCATTCTGTGGGTTGTCTGTTTGCTCTCTTGACAGTTTCTTTGGCTGTGCAGAAGCTTTTTAATTTGATTAGGTCCCATTTATTTATTTTTTAATTTTTATTGAGTCCATGAATTATTTCCGTCACTAAATTATAAGATTAGAAAAAGAGTACACACTTTGCAATGTAAAATTAAGATCTCGGCTATTTATAGGCATTGACACTTTTCAAAGAAAAAACACGAAACCAGTTTCAAAAGCCTGTGTACATTCCAAGTTGTGAAATTTCCTTCTACTCAACTAAATTTCTCCTGAACCTTCAAATCTTCAAATGGAATTTCTCCCTGTGCTCAGCTGTGGAGAAATTTGCAGTATGGCATTATGCAGCTGTCAAATTCTACCCACAGGAGCTGATTTGGCAGTTTACACAAGCAAAACTTTTCCTGACTCTTGGGATAGTTACCATTTTTAGCATTTGTTGGGGATGAAGGGTAAGAATTGCTTAATTTGGGAAAAACTTCTTAGAAATTATTTTACAGACAAAAAAGAGAATATATACAAAGTATCAACTGAGCTTTTAAAAATGCATTTAAAAAAATCAAAACCTTGAACATAAGTTTTTGTTTTAATTGCAAAATTTCATAAAGATGTTAAAGATATGCTCATATTATATCTTATTTCTAGGCAAAAATCAATAAGTACTTTCTTATAGCATGTTCCACAATCTAAGATGTAGAGAAGGCATAGGCAAGAATCAAACAAAAAAGCAACAACAACAACAACAACAAAGAGAGTGAACAAACTCATGAATTTAAAGTAAGTCATAAAAAAAATCAGAACCACTTTTAAAATACATTAAGTAGAAAAGAATTAAAAAATAAAAGGCAAAACATCTATCGCAGGATTTTAAAAGAGAAAATACTCTCTACTCAAACATACAAGCAAGCTTTACATTCAGAACAGTGTAAATCAGGTTTAGGAGGCCAAATGTTGACACCTGGAGCAAGAAGTTTTCAAGATAAATATAACTGAGGTAAGTCTCAATTCTGAAATGCAGTAGAGTCAAGTTTTATCACATAACATCAGGGTGGCAATGTGCTGAGGTCAAAATGTCTGAGAGGAATTCATTAATGGAAGGTCTGGAAAGTCAGGATCCTTCTCTCATTTCCTCTGTCTTGGAAAAGTAGTGGATTTGGCCCCAAACTGAAATTGGACACATCATATCTAAAGTTACTGAATAACGTACTGGGAAGATTGCCCAGAATGAGGATAAACTTTCCAGAGTGGTGTGCTCCTCCATTTCATCCTATAGGGAATGATGGAGGGGCTTGCATGTTCTCAGCCAGCACACCATTCAGTGAGACCTCTGATCAGGACACTACACCCACATCCCTGTAGCCAACAGGCAGTCTCTTCTTCCAGTGAAGTACACAAAAATTATCTGTAACATCTCCTTATAATTTGAACATGAATCCAAGAGCTGCCAAACACTTGAAGAGAGTCAGAAAAAGTCAAGATTAAAATCAAAAGTACATTGGACCTTATGTTCTCTGCTTTGACAATTACTTTTACTATGGAGAAACTAGCCTCATACATTTCTAAGTCCAACCCCTCCAATTGTAACCTTGATCTCAACTTCCTGATGTACTCAGAGATTGCTCTTGGAAGTATCTTCTTTCTCTAATAAATCACTACTTTTTTTCCCCTCTTAGTTACATTAGACTTCTACACAAACATGCTGTAATACATTTCATGGTAAATGAGAAAAACCTCACTTGACCTTTTATCCCTCTAACTTCCATGCAAATACTAAGCTCGAATTTAGTACCAAATTTATTGAGAAGAATACTTGCTTCCTGTTCTCTGGGTCATCTATTCCAATCAGGCTTTAGTTCCAACACTTGTCAAAGGTTACCAATTAGCTCTGCATTTCTAGACCCCAAAATCCATTTGAACTTGAAGACTAGGAACACTCTAGTCATATAGCAGACTCTGAGCATGTCCCTCCTGACAGCAGTGGCAAGTGATGACCTAAATTATGCCCTATCCTATCCGGTACTGTCTATGCAGCATCCTGGTGGTGATGGTGGTGGGGGAGAAGCTGCAGCCCTTGCTTCTTCCAAGAGAGACCTAATCCCTTTGTCAATCACTGCAGCTAGAGCACAAAGAAGAGAGATCACTTCTGGGATAAAGAGCTCTCCTTTGACACCCATATGTTAGTGGGTTTACTACTCAACAAGTAGAAATGTATCCACATTAGAGTAGATCATGTATGATAACAAGTAAATCATCTACAAAAATGCCATCACCAAAATGTAGCAGAACACTCTTCAGAAAATGCCTGAGATTGCTACTCTGAAAAAGAACATGATTATTTTGGAGAAGAGTAAGTTTCAAACTGCAAAGAAGAAAATGAGAAAAAAAATAATACTTGAATGACATCAGTTAAGAAAATAAATAATGGATGAAGTGATCAAAGTCTAAATACATAAAACATTAGACTTCAGTCTAGAAAAGGGTTGGATTAAAAAAAATACTGTATTCATTGAATAGAAGGAAGCTGCATAAAATGAGGACAAAAATGGTAACATTGCCTGCCCAGAAAGATGGGGATCTTAGCCAGATAAAGCAGAAGTGTGGCTTCGAGGGTGCTGCCTTAAAACCACAAGGATATCATGCAAGGTTGATAATAGTAAATATTTATCACACTCTGTATGTACATGTCTAACAATAATTCTGGGATTTTTATCAGCTTTGGATATAACAAAGTTTCTATTTCAAGACATTTCTCTTTGTACTAAAACATAGCATATTATCTTTTTTCCTCATTTCAAAGTTTAATCCTGCTTTTGATTTTATTCATATTATTAAAATATTTACTTTTATGCACTTTGGGATATATAATCAGTATAAAGATATCATGAACATCATAACAATCCTTTCATCTTTTCTCTTTGGTTGACTTTATAATGCTGAATGCTGCTAGGCAATGTCCATTCAGCTGGATGATAAACTTCCCCTAACCTGTGATGCACCATAATAGTAAATACTTGCTTAGTAACCTGCAATGCAGAAGTTTGCAAGTATATCATTTAGGTGCTCCATTTAAAAGGCACAATGTGTTTATTACATGAATCATTTAAGCTAAATAAGAACACCAAATCCTTTTACTTGTCCTCTATTATCAGCTATTTCCTGTACCACATTTTTGGTTGTAGAGTATTTTATAGTTGGTTGATGTGCAAAAGATACAATGGGACTTGTACACTCAAAGTAGTTTCATTCCCCATCATCCTAGTAGATTATTCTTATGATTTTTTTATGTGCCTTCCAGCAAAAAGTAAAAAAGAAAATCATGTTACCTAAGGAGTGCTATAGTATGATGAAGAATTTCCTTCTCCTCTTTTACAACACAAGATTTCTTTCTTTATCTCTTCCATTTTAGAGCTATACTAACTGTCCATTTGTGGCACTACCAACTAGAAAACTTACGGATCTTGCCAGATAGTTAGACATAACGTCAAATATTAGGCACTAACAAGAAGGAGGAAGAAGACAAAATGTCATCAAAACTTCCAAATAATAACTTTAGTTCTAACAAAGGAGTATATCATCCATAGCTTGATATTCAAATTATACCTTATTAGGCATAAATGAAAACCATTGTCAAATGCCTAAAACAGAATATTAAATGGGCAAAATATTTCTATTCCATTTCTCCCAGTAATCATCCTACTGGACTATTTTGCTCACCTCCCTTTTGCTTTCCATTCACCACTAACCACCATTTATCTTTTTAAAAGCTACCTGAGTACCTCTTATCCACTTACTGCTCTATTAATAAGTGTGTGTGGCAGTACTAATTTTGATTTTTAATACTTTTATTATCTCAGATTGATTTCTAGCTTAATAAACAGCAAAACTGAGATCTGAATATATTCATTTTTTTTTTCTCTCTGCATATTAAGTGTCTTGGTTGAGAAGTCACAAGTTTGCAAGGACTTGAGTCAAGCCAGAAAAGTTTCTGGAATTTGTATCTGAACACTTTAAAACCAAAGCCCTGATGATCATCTGGAGGTATAGTTGCTGTTACATAATAGTTGGGTGGAACACAGTGGAATCAATTTTATTCCACGTGGTGATCCAAGTCACCAAAAACATTTGTACTCCCTTAATATTTTGAAATAGTATTTTTAAAAAACAGGTTAGCAAACAGAACATGTGATAAAATAGAACACTTGATTTGTGAACAGTTTATACAAGCATATTTACAGTATAAAAATTCATTGAGGCATATGGTTATTATTTATACAATTTTATACATAAATTATATATAATTAAAATATTTGTTATGAAAAAAACTATTCCATGTGATCACTGGGAACTTCTTTATACCCCATTGTCTGATTTCAATGGTAAATAGACACGTTCTGCATTCATGACTTGAGAATGACATAGTGGGCAATGGTTAACACCCCTCAGTGATGAGGGTTTAGGTTTATTTCACCAGAAAAGCCACCAGACTAGCAGAGGTGCTATCCAAGGATAGGGGAATCTAAAATAATTAATAAAGGTAGAAGAAGAAAAAAAATCAAGTATTAATTGAGTCCTCAAGATGAACTGCAATTACAGATTCTGTGATTTGTCTCCGTAAATTCCTGCTTATAAATTTCCCCCAGGAAGAAAAGTCCATCAGAAACCTGCAGTTGTTGCTTCCAGAACATTTTATAAAGAAATGTATCTAAATACTGCAAAGATGGACTATCATTGATGTTGTGATGTACTCTTTAAATCCGCCGTAATAATTATCCGGATTTATTCTCCCAGATTCTATAGTACCGCAGTCTGACTGTCCTATGCAATTAGGCCTTTTCTGAAATTTTCCTCAGCTGAAGAGATATCTGAATCTTAGGCATGCCCTTCCCTTGGGAGATTCCTATAGCCAGTAAGTTCTTGATGTGGACAGTCAGCACAGAAAATTATCCTATTGGAATAAATATAATTTTTTTCTAGGTTTAAATTAGTGCATTAGCAACCTACAAGGATAAAATAAAAGGTTTAGAATTTGAACTTGAGAAATACAACCTATTTCTCCTTTCAAAGAATTCAAGATCTGGACTCTTTAGCCTTCTTAGAAAATTTAATATAATATTTAATGTAATGATATATAACATTTTTAAAAAATAAGTAAGTCTTAACTGTGGAACTATTAGAGAGCTCCCTCCACTTCTCTCACAAGATTTTTACCCTATATAACTTCAAAAGAAACAAATCCTGGAATAGAAATCAGCCCTTTATACTGCCTTTGCTTTAATTGGTATAATATTATCATTTAATAAAAGGGTATGTTTGTTTTATGCAGGGTTATACTAGATACTAAAGAGAAATTAAAAGATGTGTTTGCACGTCTCATCACTTTAGAGGCATCATGAAACTGCATTGGGAAGCAAGGCTGGGAAAGAAGCCCAAATAGATGAACTGAGCAAGCAAAGTGCAAGGATAGCCAGGATGATCTTATACATACTCACTGGCCAGCTGGTTTGGGGGTGAGGAGGATGTTTGGCTTGATTCCTCTAGGTTAAGAGATATAAAGAAATTGAGCCCCTACATAGGTAGCAGACAACCTCACAGGCAGGCTGAAGACATTAAGTACAGGTACTTGAATGCAGTGCAAAGTTAACACAATCTATATGTGACAATCCTTTTATTAACCAATTTTTATTCTTGGGTAAAAATTTTTAACAAGGAGGAAAAGGATAATGTTTACAACAACTAAGTATTTTGAGCACTCCCCCCAATTTTTTATTAAAATGTAGTCCAGTCTCAACATAAAGAAAAATAACATATAAAGGAGAATAGCCAAAGTGAACAATAGTTCAGTAAAGCAAGCATTAACTAGGCCCATAAAGAAGGTGTTAAGGAAATTAATAATAATGTATAGAATAAAGCAGAAAACAATGATTTGTCACATTATAGAGTGATTTCATTCTAGAGTGATATGAAATATATACCCATATATTCTTGTGAAAATGTTTTCTTTCCCACACAAAGAACATGTAATTAGGCATGTACCTTGTTTGCTAAAATCCATTGGTAGAAAGAGACATTATATTTTTCTCTGTTCCACACAATAAAAGACCAAAAGAAACTCTCTAAAAGAAAAGGTTAAAAAAAAATGGAGGTATCAAAGAATTTTGGCAAGAAAAACAACGTTGGATCTAAAGCTGAGTCAGATAATGGTAATTGCAGGCTATTTCAGGGGAAATGGCCCTTGGAGATAATCTTGTTTAAAGCATTCAATGTTTCTGTTAGGCCTTAAGAGCTGAAGTGATGTTCAACGTTAAACAATTATTAAGTGAAAGGAAGAAAGGAATTCTTATCTTTGATTCTCAGCCTCAGTCTGCTCTTGCACAACTTAAAGTCCAAATTGTTCCAATTGTTCTGAGAAGTTTATAGAAAAGGGGGAAACATGTACCTATCTCACATGCCAAACACATGAGCCAATGAGTCCCCATGTATTTTAGGACACTTATCCATTTCAATATGATCTCTGGGCTCTGCAGTAGGGATGTAGGATGTGGTCGCATCAGTATTTTAAGAACCAATCTTTAGAGTTTTTACACTTAGCTTTAAACATGTTTCATTTATGTTATTGCACTTTTAAAATAACTGTTTTTTGACAATGCTGTCAGTCTCAGAATATAATGTGGGCCTGTCTCTTAATAATAAAATCCTGAAGATGATCCTGGAGGATTTTTTCTAAGTCTATTTTTCACATCTCATTAAATCTTCACACAAATGATCCATGGGAATTTTAAAGATACATCTAAAGACATTATATTTACTGAAATCTTCCTATAATTATATACATGAGATCTGAGCTGTAATCATTTCTATTGTAATCTTTTCTATTTTATTATCCTCTAACAAATAATATTTTCATACTTTATTCTATTTCCTTGGCTAGTACCCCAAATAAATTAAAATCTATTTGTTGTATAAATTTTAAATTGAATTTGTATAAAAATGTGGTAAAAATATTTCATTTCTTAAATTGCTTTAGCCATCATGCAGAAACATGACAGAGTAGGGAATTAAAAATAAATATATTAAAAGAATATATCAATTGGCATATACTTTGTTATAGAAGTGAAGAATCTGTAGTTTACCACCTCATTCAAAATTCCCTGAAAATAGACAGTTTACAGTTATACCTAGTGGTTTGATGTATTTCAGTAAATTATAAAATAAATTTCCATCTGGGACCATGAATATGTTTATTTTTAAATAAAATTTAAAGATTAACCATAACCTATGCAGAATATATTAGGGATTTCTTAGTGTTCCCAAATATCTATTCATCCTTTCTTCCTCTCTTTGTTTCACTCTGAATTTGGTGACAGTACCTTCTAGTGTCCCTTGTAGTTATCCATGGCCACATGATTAAATTCAGGTTAATAAAACTGAAAAAAAGTGAGGTGTGCAACCTCTGTATCACATCCTTAAATACAAAGTTAATTGCACCACTCTCTCATTCCCTTTATTGCTCTCTGAAAAAATGGGCATCATGGGAACTACTTCTTTGACTAAAGAGATGATAGAAACACATCAAAGATGAATCATGCTCTGGCGAGTTTAGAAAAGTAAGAATAATAGAGAAGTGGATTATAAGAGTTTTTAAAGTTCCCTTTTTAAGCAGGAATGTAGGTTCCCACATTTAATTTTAAGCATAGACACATATACTTTTACATAAACAAATGTATAAATATATATTTTTTTATTTGTGTGATACATAATTTTTGTTTTGAAAATGAATGAAGTTTTAAAAGTTTGAAAAATTACTACTAAACATATTATTGGAGGGCAGGCCTCACAGCCTTGCAGCCTCATCAGGCTCAGTCCCCTCCCAGTTAAAAAAAAAAAAAAAGAAAGAAAATGTGATTCCATGGATGTGTGAGCAATTCTAATGGAAAAGCCAGGGCCACTCCACTCACCGGGAAAAAAAAAAAAAAAAAAAATCTAAATTCTTGGGGAGTGACCTCAAAACTGAAATTACAAGCACTACAGGAATATTGACTTCAGCGATACCTGAGCTTAGGAGTTTGCAAATGTCCTCTCTGGGCTCCATTTTTCCAGCCTATGGAACTCAAATAAAGACTTACTGCTTCAGAAGACCCAAAGGTTCAAAAATAATTATCAATTGGGATCATTCAACCAAACACAATGTAAAGCATTTTGCAGTGTTCCCTTGATTCATCTGTGGGAATACTGCTTCTAAGTTTAGATAATGATGTTGCCACATGAAGAACTTCGAATGTCATCAATAAAAATCTTCTAACACTTATTTTTGGAAGGAAAGGGAATGATTTATAAATTTCTTCTTACTTTTGAGTCATGTCATGAATCATTGTGTATGCCAGATTTGTTCTGTTTCACTTCATGCCTCTTTCTTCCATAATCACTCCCACAGACAGCAGCTCTAGTAGATGTGAATCCATATCTCTATCTTAAATTATAGTTAAACATATTTTATAAAATTTTGAATGCCAGATTATCTCAATGGCATCACAGATTTTCCACATTGTAAGTTATGAAGAATTATTAATACCTGGAATGATAGTTTAGATTGATTTTTAAATATACTAAAGAATCTTTGTTAAAATATATGGAACAAAAAAGTATAATTGAGATATTGTGTGAAAAAACAAGATAGTCTCCGAGTAAGGACAGTGGATTTCTTACAATAAAATCATTGCACTACTAAGTTCTATTTAAAAATGAAAAGGATGGAAATGTCTGTATCTTTTTTTTTAACTGAGAACATGTGATTATGAAAAATAAATCAATTCTATGTAGTGAAACATAAATTTTATCTGTGATAGTAGTAATCTTGAAGAATTATTGTTAAAATTAATAGAATTAAATTATATACAGAAGTCAGCTATACAGGGTGTATCAAACATTTAATTATCTGTAATTATCATATGACATTATTCAATTTGCAGAATTCTGAAGGAAAAGATGTACACAGTTCCCCATGTTTGGAAAATTTCTTAGTGATATGAGTAAATCATTTTCTCACTTGCATAGGGCTTATGACTAGAGGTTCTGTGAATTACAAAGGTTTGTCTAAAACATTTCTTCTACTGAAATGGGTTCTCCATCTCACATTTAGGAGGATCGGTTACATGTTATTGGTTTACTTGTGTGCTGCTTATTCTCTTTGCACCTCCAGATCTATTGTCTACTCAGCCTCTGCCATTCTCTACTTTTCTTGATATCCTTGAAACCTGATTTCTAGGAACTATATCACTTGGGTTTCCTTACCTTCTGTCTTTTGGTTGAAGTTAACAAAAGGAGGTACCAGCAGAAGAGTAGAGGGAAAGAGGTATGAGAAGTCAGCTTCTCTCCCCAGCATTCCCCATCCCAGAAAGTACTTTTCACCATATTTGGATCATCCCACATTTAGTCATGTCTTCTGATGGGAAATTATTAATACTTTCATTACTATAGCTCATACCAGTTGCTGCTGAAATGACTCTTTACCTTTGTTCCTGTGGGTGTAGGAATAATAATGATTTTCTACTATTGCTACTCTCTGATGGCTTCACCATCCATCATTGGTTCTCTTAAATTTGTTGACATGTATTTATTAGTCTCTATATGAAATTATCTTTGACTAACACCTTTAAGTGTGTCATATATTCCTTGTTAGGAGCCTAATTGATAGAATAATTGGTTCCAATCAATATTCTATGAGATCAAAGGCACAGAGATCCTTAACAGGGAGCCCACGTTTCTTTGAGAATGAACTCAGTAATGCAAACACTAAATGATCACTATAATTCTTTCTTTTAGTATAAGTTACCCCAAAAGGTAGTATTGGCCATATATCAAGTTTTCTCTTCATTCTGAAAAGGGAAATACTCATACTTCTGTCCCTGAACAAACACTATGTCCTATTTCTTGGGGAATCAAAACACTACTATTGTCTTTTAATTACATTGGGAATAAAGAATTTAGGACTTAGCTAAAAATGATACAAGCCATATATGATAAATCCACAGCCAACATCATACTGAATGGGGAAAAATTGAAAGTGTTTCTGATTAGAACTGGAATCAGACAAGTTTGCCTTCTATTGCTACCTCAATTCAACACAGTGCTAGAAGTCCTGGCTAGAGCAATCAGACAAGATGAGGAAATCAAGGGCATCCAAATGGGGTCAGAAGAGGTCAAACTATGGCCCTTTGCTGACAATATGATCTTATATCTAGAAAACAACAAAGATTCTTCCATGAGACTATCAGAATTGATAAATAAGTTCAACAAAATCTCAGATTACAAAATCAATGTACACAAATGAGTAACATTGTTTTATGCCAACAACAGTCAGAGGATGAAATCAAAGACTCTACCTTTCACATTAGCAACAAAGGAAATAAAATACCTAGGAATATATTTAGCTAAGAAGGTGAAAAACCTCTACAGGGAGAACTATGAAACACTGAGGAAGGAAATAGCAGAGGATATAAACAGATGGAAATCCATACCATGCTCACCAAAATTTCTGTGAGCAAATTCAACATCGTTAAAATGACTATACTACCAAAAGTGATCTACAGATTCAATGCAATCCCTATTAATTACCAACACCACTTTTTGCAGATTTAGAGAAAATAATTCTATGCTTTGTATGGAAACAGAGAAGATCCCATATAGCTAAAGCAATCTTAAGCAAAAAGGAACAAATTGGGAGGCACCAATTTACCAGACTTCAAGCCATAGTACAAGGCTACAGCAGCCAAAGCACCATGGTACTGGCACAAGAACCAAGACATATACCAATGTAACTATACTATGAACCCAGATATAAAACCATCCTTACATAGCCATCTGATTTTTGACAAAGCAGACAAAAACATTCACTGGGGAAAAGATCCCTATTCAATAAATGGTGCTGGGAAAATTCTGCACATGCAGAAGACTGAAACAGGATCCACAATTCTCACCTCTCGCAAAAATCAACTCATGATAGATAACCGACTTACACCTAAGGCATGAAACCATAAGAATTCTAGAAGAAAATGTTAGAAAAATTCTTATAGACATCAGCCTCAGCAAAGAATTTATGAAGAAGATCCCCAAAGCAATCGCAGCATCAACAAAAATGGGACCTATTCAAATTAAAAAGCTTCTGCACAGCAAAAGGAAGTATCACAAGAGTGAATAGACTATCCAGAAAATGGGAGAAAACATTTGCTTGCTATACATCTGATGAAGGGCTAATAACTAGAATCTATTTTACTTAGGACAATCAACAAGAAAACATTAAACAATCGCATTTAAAAGTGGGCAAAGAACATGAACAGAAACTTTTCAAAAGAAGATACACTAATGGCCAAGAAACATGAAAAAATGCTCAGTATCTCTAATCATCAGAGAAATGCAAATCAAAACAAGATATCACTTAACTCCAGTAAGAATGGCTTTATCCAAAAGTCCCCAAACAATAAATGTTTGCATGGATGTGGAGAGCAGGAACACTCATACACTGCTGCTGGGACTGCAAACTAGTACAACCTTTATGGAAAACAGTATGGAGTTACCTCAAAGAACTAAAAGTAGACCTAGCATTTGATCCAGCAATCCTGCTACTGGGTATCTACCCAAAGGAATAAAGAAACATTCTATAACAAAGGCATCTGCACTCAAATATTTACAGCAGCACATTTCACAATTGCAAAGATGCGGAAACAGCCCAAGTGCTCATTTGAGTAGAGTAACAAAATGTGGTATATGTATATCATGGAGTACTACTCAGCCATAAGAAAAAAATGATAAACTAACTATTGTATTACCCTGGGTGGAGTTGGAGCCCATTCCTCTAAGTAAAGTATCATAAGAATAGAAAAACAAGCACCACATGCACTCACCATTAAATTGGTACTAGTTGATAAACACTAATGTGCACCTATGGGAAGTAACATTCACAAGGTGTTGGGCAGGTGGGAGGGGGGATGAGGGAATGGGTCGATCCACACCTAACAGATGTGATGCCACTCTCTGTAGGATGGGCATACTTATTAGACTGTGCAGAGGCAACTTATGTAATAAAAGCATTTGTGCCCCCTTAATGCCCTGAAATAAAAAAAAATTAAAAAATAATAAATAAATAAAATCACCCTGCAAAAATACTAAGGCTAATTAGATTTCTATATTTCCTCTAAGTTACTGACCTGATATTTTTTCTACCTAAATGAAAGATAAGGACAAATTTGCTTGGCCCTCCAAATCTATGTGCCATTAATCTCTGATTTGCTTTGTGCCATTGTAGTTTCCCCTCTAGGAACCTTATCATTCAGGCTTCTTTTTCCACTCTTGCATCTGTTTGGCTTTGACCAATAGGAGGCAAAAGAAAGAGATCAGAGGGAGAAAGGAGGTAGAAGCAGTACTATTTCCCCACCACCCACCCCTGGTCCTCTTCCCATGGCCAGATTTCCTATTGAGAAGCCCTCCCTCTCCCAATACTATAGTTTGTACTAGGCTCTGCATCATCTAGACTGAAGTGACAATGAGAGAAACTGGTGAAAAGAGCATTTGATATTTCTGATACCAGAGTGTTTCACTTCCTTAGTTGGTTCCCTTAATCTTGACTAGAACAGGTCAACTTTGCCAATTCCCTAATTGATGCAAGTTGAAAACAACATTTCCTTTAGAGGCTATAAATTATAATATTCAAGAAATCTCTGAGGAAGGTCAGATAAAGCAGTGCTAAAAAATTCTCTAGAGGTGGTACCTTTTAAGAGAGATACTGAACAATATACGAAATAGTTCCTGCTACAAATGCAGGAAAATATGAAAAAATAAATTTGTCAAGAAAGTTTGCCAATATCAATACCAATGTAATTTTAATTACTTAAAAAAAGCCTTCAACAAGAAAATTTTAGGACATCTTGTAGGATAAAGTAGTAAATTAACATAAATTAGTAAATTAACATAAATTAGTAAATTAACAAAACATAAATTTAAAAAATTGAAAAGCCTAATTTCTAGTAAGTTTAGTAGATCAAGACTTCATATAAAATTTTTCACTTAATGTTGAATATTTAATATTAACCCAGTGTCTGTAAAGAATCCACAATTCTTCCTCAAAAATATATGAAAAACCAAACCAAAACAGAACAAACCCTTATGGTAATACTAGGCAGGACTATATGACAGCCTCACAATCTGGAAAATAAAACAAATACATGAATTTTCCCCTTATTCTCAGTAAATTCTGTCTTTTTTATTTTCATCCTTAAAAGTTTCATTTTTTTGTTTTTCTGTGACATAAAAACTGCCAACTAACTTGATAATTTCTTCTTCTCTACAGGGTTTAGAGAATAATTATTATGAAAACTGTATTGTGTATAATTTCTTGAGGGAGCTATTTTAAAATGCTACTTCCTGGGCTTTAACCCAGGAAAGTCTGGGGTAGTATGAAATGCCAAAAATTTGCCCTTAAAACCATGTTATTTCACCCTACAAAAACATTGCTGCAGTTAGCAAATCAAACATATAAAATATAAAATTTAAAAATGTCATTCAAATTCTAAGAGTGGGTAAGAAATAGTTAAACAGGAGATAAGAAGGAAAAATTAGTTACAGACATCTGATATATACAGATTTTAAGGGTTAGAGATTTATTCTGAGTGATGTTCTACGTACACATGCAAGCACAAGCTATTTAATACAGCCATAACCGAGACTGCCCCCTTGGTCTCTACAATTTACAATATGGGGAAGCAGGATTACTGGTTTTAAAAGATTTTAGTCTGAAAAAATGTTCCCCCAATCTGTTCCTAAAAATATGTTTTTTCTTTTCTGAAGGTTAGTGTCAACTTTTTGTTTTATGAAAATTTTAAGTTAGCAACTTCTATTAAAAATGGGTATAATAAATGTAATAACACTACCCCTTCAATATTTAAAAATACTTTTTATACATTATTTATTTTGATACTAATAGATACTTGCTTATTAATCACCTACCTGCACACAATAAAATGATTATTAGAAATATCCTATTGTTATTGCAGTGGCTAAGCGACAATAAAAATTAGTAAGACCAATAAACAAATATAAAACTTTAAGGTAGGCAGTAAAGATCAATATGTAATTATTTCCCTTTTTAAGTTTGTGAAAAGGATATATGCTATGTACAAGCACATTTATATAATTTAGTTTTTCAATAGAAGTTGGAAAAAATACTGTTGTTATCCACAGAGGAGAATTAGAAAAATAATCAATGAAATTATTCTGAAAAATGTTATGTACGTCATTAAGGGTTGTTTGTTCTTCCAACATTGGTGGAGAGCCTACAGTTTGTAGAGTGCTTTTATAAACTTCATGCACTTATACACTGTCAGAAATAAGGAGAAATCAATCTCTTCAAAAAGCTTTATCAAATAGTTGCTTGATTATTGGGATAGAATATGGAAGGTAAAAGGCCATACTGCTTAGCCAGGGCAGTAGTTAGGAAAAGAGTAAAGCAAAACACAGAAGTATAATATGTCCTATCCCTGAAAAAAGAGAGAGGATAGAGGAAGGAGGGAATAATTCAATGGTATCAATTAAGAAAGTAATTGTTGAGGAGTAGCTTGAAACTTAATTTAGAAATATGAATAGAAATTAAAGAAAGGAGACTAAGGCATATCCTTCAGGATGAAGTATATTGAACACAGTGTAACAAAACAGAAAACAAAAAAGAAATAAGGAGACACTTTAAACAATGACAATATTATAAATAGTTACAAAGAAAGACTATCCATTGCATTTACTATAATTCTCTTTCTGAATATCTCAACTAAAGAGAAAATGAAGAGCATTTCCTTTTTATTAATTGCAGAGAAAACAAAGTGTCATTTCAAGTGAATGCTCATTGTGTGTATATTTAAGATCCCCATGGCAATATTTCTTAAAATTTAATGTCTTTAAAATTTTATTTATTATTTCTCATGAGTCTGTGTGCCAAGAATTCATTCAGGGTTCAGCTGGATAGTTTTGCTTCACATGAATCCATCTGTATTCAACTTGGAACTCGAGGAAAGCTGGATGTCCAAGAAGGCCTCATTCATGGAAGTTGATGCTGGCTCTGAACTTTAATTTTGCTCTGTATAATCTGTCTTCCTCTAGTAGTGTAGATGGCCTTCCAGTGGAAGCTACAAGATCTCAGGGACACAAGGTAAAGGACAATCACACTGTCACTTCTATCCATTTTAATAGTCAAAGACAGTTAAATCTAGATACAAGAAAATTGTAACCAACTCCATTTCTTGATCAAACACACAGCATATATGTACAGGGAGGAGGGGAATTTTTGTCAGCTATCTATGGAGAATATGTACTATAGCATATTACAAAGAATGTGTTATAGATCTGTTATAATCTTTAGGTCTTTTTTTCCCCCAAAACCTGAAATAATGTAAATCCCAAATTTATTTTAGTATTCATCTTTAATTGCATGAACTAAAATTTGGCAGGCCAAATAATTTGAAGTTGAAGATACACTGCTGTTGTATGAAGAGTCAATGTCAGCTGACAAACATAAAATAGCAACCAAACTTTGTAAATTTAGTTTGAAAAAGGTTATTGTTTATGTGAAATAGAATTCCTGCCATAATTTTAGGAAGTATTTTGCTGTTATTTTAATATTCCTTCTTATAATTTAAAATGTCCTTCCACACTATAAACGTTTTACTTCTGTAACAATCCACTTGTCCTAGCAGTGAAAAATGAACATCCCCCCAAATCTATAAAATTTAGAATGAATGTCAGATGTGATAATACACTACAAATAAGGATAATCATCACTCTATTAGAGACTATCTCTGAAAAAATAGACATTTTTAGTGAAATAAAAATTTTCAATAAATTAAAAAATAACCTCAATAGTTTAAGATTTATAAACTCTTGGCACTCCCCTTTTTTTACTTTCTTACACATATTTTATATTTATTTCTGTGGAAAATTTGACTAGAGATAAATAATGTTTCTGTCATACATGTGAATACCCTGTACTGTAACAGAAAGAAAAACTTAGATCCTCAATCTTTTCAGCCAATGTCAACTACAAGGGTATTCCACTTTCAAATTTTAATAAGATTGTCTTATTATGCAAAATAAGTGAGTTGAACACATATGTAGTAGAGCCTCACATAAAAAGTATCAGCCTCAGGAATAAATATGCAAGTACATCAGTAATAAATAAGTAAATACATCAGTAATAAATAAGTTCTACTTCTTGGGAGAGTGCACTAATGAGAAATAAGTTACTAATTCTGAAATACACACACAATAGAAGACTGAATCTCATGGCCATGTATACCTTGTGTGTTCACGTGATTCATTTAGATTAGATTATTTTTTGGAAAAATGATTTAAAAAAAGATAAGAACCCTGTACTAGTCAAAGCATGGTCTGAGAGAATTCCCTAATATTACATCTATTACCACATATATCTGAAAGCAGAAAACAAGATTGTAAAATTACCCTACCTTGAAACCAAAGGTAAAGATATATAAAGGAATGAAAGGAGGAAGTAGCATGCTTGCTTTCTTATCCATTATACACAAATAAATCTACATGTTTTCTTTATATAAAGCCTCTTTTAGAATAAAAATCTTGATCACTGTACTTAAAAGGGATTATAAAATAGTCAAAGAAAGATTATCATCTGAGACTATGCTAAAAAGATTAGACTTTATCTTGATGGTGATAGATAGGGAGTCACTGATGGTTTTCAGAGGAAAAGTGACAAGATTTAAAATGTAACCCTGACAACAGTGTGAAAAATAGTGTTGACAGGATATTATGGATAAGAATTCATCACAAAAGTTAAGGAGAAATAGAAAAGATTATAAAGAAGTAGTAAATGGAAAAGAAGGAAATAATCTGAGATTTATATGGTAGAATAAAAAAGATTCAATAATTTATTGAGTTAGAGAAGGGGGAGGGAAGGAGAGAAGTCCAATTTGTTAGATTTGAATAAAGATATCATTAATCAAGATTTATAACTAAGGAGGAAAAATATGATTGGGAGGGATGAGTCTGCTTTTGGAAATAATGAATATGTTGAAAAGAGAAATAAGCTGTCTTATTAATATTCTTCTTAACCACAGAAATACTATTTTCTTCTAAATAAAATAATATTAAGCATAAGATTATGATCATTGTATTTTATTTAGATGTTTGTTAAGAGAAAATGAATTTATTCATATAACAACTATTGAATAATGTAGTATATATTTTTCCTGATTTATATCTCCACCACCAAATAATTGGCATTATTTCGCTAGATTGTAAGAAATTATTGACTCTTTGCCTTATTTGTTGTTATAAACCTGAATAAATAAATTACTAACTCTAAAAGTTTTATTTATAAACATAATATGAATTTTATTTACTTGAAAGTTAAAACTGCTGTTCAAAAAATGAATTTGCTCAACAATTTTGTCCTGTAAGCACTTCATTGAATATGACCTTTCTAATCTGTGTTTTAAACTTACCAGTATATAAAAAGCATAATTATCCTAGTTAGTCAAGAAAAATCTCATAGACTGCCATATGAAAAAGTAGTAAAAATTGAGAAAGCAATAACATTACTCAAAATGCAAATTAAAAGAAAAGTTTCTGATAAAGCAGTCTTATATATTTTGCAAACTGTATTCAATCAAACACATATTTAAAACATTACCTGATTTTCTCTTGGCTACAAAATAAAATTTTTACTACTGTAGTAGTCTTGTCATAAAGGAGAATAACAATTTACTATATTTTCCTTTATATGTTTTATATCTTCTAAATTAGAATGTAACTTAATTAAAGTTTGTTCTTGAGGTTTTCAGGTTGCATAAAAATCAATTTGGAATTTTGAACCAACATTTTTGTATAAATATTGTTTTGGCAAATTCAATTCCATTACTACATTTAAACATATATAAATAATTTTATTTATCAGTTGTAAATCTTCCAATTATATCTTTGGAATTTCAAGAGCATCTATTATCAGATGTACATTAGTTTAAAAAATTTTATGTATAATATTTTTCAAAGATATCCTACAGTCTTTGGTGGGAGTATTATACAAAAAATTATTTAATATTGTTTTAAATATCATGATAACTGCTGAATACAACATTGTTCAAAGGAGCAATGGGTGTTATATCCAGAGATGAAAGTTTCAATAAGAAAATTACATGTCTCTATGTAAAGGCTTAGGGCAGGAATTATAGATGAAAACCCTCTCAGAAAGAGTGACGAAATATTACAAATGAGTTGAGACAGTAGAAGAAAAGAGAGGTGAGTTTTAATTCCATCCAGGAGAAAGTTGTACAAAAGATCAGAGATAAAAATGAACATGGTATAGTCATCAAAAAAAGGAGTTCAGAATAGGTAGGCCTTAGAGTATGAAGAGAAAAATAATCAAGATATAAAAAATTAAAATGAACAGGGATCAGATATTGCAAAGCCCTCTAAAATAGAAAAATGGCTTTTATTTTTGCAGTAAAAGCAATAGAACTCATTTACATTTTTAACCAGAAAAAATACAATTTACATAACACTGAGATAACTCTGACTGTAGTGTTGGAGACAGTTACAGACAGAAGCAAAAATAGGATTCAGAAAATCTAGTTCAAAGACCCTTTTTAGTGGACAGAAAACACAAGACAGTGGCAGATGTAGTATAGAGAGAAATAAATTAATTAAATTAAAGATAAATCAAATGTGAAAATGTAAATAAAGCAGATCCGATAAAATGGTTGCAGGATTTAAGTCTGGGATTTTTTTATTTGAAATAACATTTGTCGGGTGTTGGGTGGGTGGGAGGGGGGAGGAGGGGATGGGTATATACAAACATAATGAGTAAGATGTGCAACGTATGGGGTATGGTCATGCTTGAGGCTCTGCCTCGAGGGGGGAGGGGGGCGTGGGCAATATACATAACCGTAATATTTGTACCCCCATAATATGCTGAAAAAAAATATCTTCCTCTAAGAATACAATGGAACCACTTCTTTCATAGATGATAATTTTGTATAAGTTAAAAATTACAAAAGGCAAACTTACCCTTGAGCCCTATTTCCACCCTAGAAAGAAAAAAAAATCTCTTAAGAAAACTAATCTACTCAGAGTTTTTTCTAATATTGGAACAAATCAACACTTTTACTAGAAATGTTTAATCACTAAGTATTACAAAGGAAACTGAGTAAGAGCTGACTTCTCAGCAGTACAAAAGGTAGGTCAGAAGACAGTGGAATAATATAATCAAGGTTTTCAAAAAATGTCAAGCAAGACTACTACATCCATTAAAGTTACCTTTCAAAAATAAAATCAAAATAAGGACTTTCTTGGAGAAATAAAAACAGAGTTTGTTGTCAGCAGGACTGCTTTACAAAAATTACTAAGAGAAGTTATTCAGGCTATAGCATGTGAACGCAAATGGAAATTAAAGTCCACATTAACAAAAAAGAACCCTGGTAAAGGTCACTATGTAATTATAAAACATCCTAAAAATGCCCTGTTTTTCTCTTTTCTTCCTCATTAACTGATTTAAAGAGCAATTTTACAGAAATATGTATATGTATCATTGGACTTGTAACATATAGAAATATAATACACATGTAATATATTTGCCAAAACAGAACAAAGTATGTGGGTGAAAACAATCACATAATGGGCTAAAAAATGACTAAAGTTGGTAAAGTACCAATTGTAACAGTGTATTCTTAGGCTTGTAACATTAATTGATTTAATATGTGTAACAATAATACCATACAAAGGGGAAAAGAAAATATAATCATGTTGGTGTAACACTTTCCCTGTAATTAATCTAGTATAAATCTGAAGCTGATAAAGATAAGATATATATGACAAACCACTAGAAATAAGAATAAATAAAAAACAATAGTGAAGAAATCATTAAAGAAATTTAAAATATTATATTAGAAAATATTCACTTAAAACAAAATTGAACAGCAAAGGATCAATAGAGGAGCAAATATGACACGAGACATATAGCAAACAAAAAATAAAATGCAGAAGTAAATGCAACTATGTTAACATTAACACTAAGTTTGAATGGATTAAAAATCCATTCAGAAGCAGAGATTGTCAGATTGGATAAAAAATATGACCCAACTAAATGTTTTCTATAAGTGACACCTTTAGACATTCAACATTCAACTTTTTCATGATTAAAAAAAGCACACTAGGAATATAAGAAAACTTTCTAAACCTAACAAAAGAAAAAAGAATAAAAACAATTTCACATACATGAAAAATCCACATATGATATCATACTTAATGATAAAATATTGAATACTCTTTCCTCAATATCAGTAGCAAAACAAAAACGTCTGACTTTGCCAGCTCTGTTCAACACTGAACTGATAGTTCTAATACCAGTAGGGCAAACAGGTAAGAAAAAGAAATTTTAAAAATCCAGATTTGAAAGGAAGAAGTAAAAGTATCTCTATTGGTATATGACATGATCTTGTGTATAGAGAATCCTAACGAACATACTAAAAACTTCTATTATCAATAAGTGAGTTCAGCAGTATTTCAAGATAAAAGATTGATACACAAAATTCAGTTATATTTTTATACTCTAGCAGTGAACAATCTAGAAATAAAATTAAGAGAACAATTCCTTTTAAAATAGAATCAAATAGAATAAAATACTTAGAAATAAGTTAAAAGAATTGAAAAACTTATACTCTGAAACTATGAAACACTATTGAAATAAACTAAAGACAAGCTAAATAAATATGAAAACATCTCATGTTCATGGATCAGGGCCTTAACATTATTAACATGGCTATACTCCCCAAGATAATCTATAGATTTAACACTATCCCTATTTGAATATAATAACTTCTTTGTAGAAATTGATAAGCTGGTCCTAAAACTCAGGTTATTGTAATTGCAAGGGACACGAGTAGCCAAAACAACCCGGAAAAAGAACAAATAGAAGAGCTCATACTTAAGTGATTTCATAGCTTATTACAAAGTAATGGTGATCGACAGTATGGTAATGGCACAAGTATAAACACATAGATGAATCAAATAGAATTGAGAGTCCAGAAAATCTCATACGCCTGATTTTTGACACATGTGGCAAGACCATTCAATGGTGACAGAGTAGTATCC
This sequence comes from Cheirogaleus medius, assembly GCA_008086735.1. Lineage (NCBI taxonomy): Eukaryota > Metazoa > Chordata > Mammalia > Primates > Cheirogaleidae > Cheirogaleus > Cheirogaleus medius. Next base: position 22,660,483 of record VBSM01000272.1, on the reverse strand, counting down.
TAGATAAATTGTTGTGGGACAACTAGATAGCCACTTGTGAAAGAATAAAATTGAATCTCCATCTTCCACTCTATATAAAAATGAACACAAAATGGATTAAAGACTTAAATATAAGAGCAAAAGCTATAAACATTTAGAAGAAAATATAGGTGTCAAACTTTATGACAAGTAACAAAATAAGCCTGATAAATTAAACTTTATTAAAATTAAAAGCTTTTATGCTTCAAAGAACAACATCAAGAAAGTGAAAAGACAACCCAGAGAACAGGAGAAAATATTTGCAAATTACACAGGGACTTATATCCAGAATAGATAAAGAACTCTTGGATACAGCTGGAACCCATTCTACTAAGTGAAGTATCTCAAGAATGGAAAAACAAGCACCACATGTACTCACCAGCAAATTGGTATTAACGGATCAACACCTAAGTGGACATGTAGGAATAACATTTGTCGGGTGTTGGGCAGGTGGGAGGGGGGAGGAGGGGATGGGTATATACAAACATAATGAGTAAGATGTGCAATGTATGGGGTATGGTCATGCTTGAGGCTCTGCCTCGAGGGGGGAGGGGGGCATGGGCAATATACATAACCGTAATATTTGTACCCCCATAATATGCTGAAATAAAAAAAATTAAAAAAAAAACTCTTGTAATTCAATATTAGACAAATAACCACATTAAAAGTGAGCAAATGATCTGAATAGATACTTTTCCAAGGAAGATGCACAAATAGACAATAAACACGTGAAAATATGCTACCTATAGTCTTCAGGAAAGTCTTCAGGAAAATGAAAATTAAAGCCTTAATAAGTTACCACTTCACAACCACTAAAATGGTTAGAGTCAGCAAGGTGGATAACAAGTGCTGGCAAGGATCAGAAACTGGAAATTTTGTATACTCCTGGTGGGAATGGAAAATGGTGCAGCTGTTTTGGGAAACAGTATGTCATCGCCTCAAATGATTAAACATAAGAGTTACTGTCTGACTCAGAAATTTCATTCTCTAGGTATGCACCCGAGAACAATGTAAATCTATGTTCACATAGAAAGTTATACATGAATGTTTACGGCAGTATTATTCATACAGGCCAAATGGTAGAAATTACCCAAATATCCAACAGCAAATGAATGAATAGATTAACAAAATTGGTAGAGTCACAACAAATACATATTATATGGCTCCATTCATTTGAAATTCCAGAATAAATAAATCGATATAAACAGAAAGTAGATTTGTGGTTGCATAGGGGTGAATGTGAGAACAGGGATTATGAGCTTGGGGGTAGAGTCAAAGTTGAAGTACATAGGGTTTCTTCTTGAAATGTTAAAAATGTTTTAAAATTTATTGTAATTATAGTTACATGTTATCTATAGATATATTAAAATACATTAAATTGTGCATTCTAAATTGGTGAATTGCATGGTATATGAATTATAGTTGAATAAAACTGTTAATACAAAGAAACAAAAAAATCAATGCTGTTTACATTAATAATAGAATAATGAAGAAAATCCGTGATATCTCAATAAACAGAGAGATAAAACAACTTTTAATTCAACATCCATGTATGATAATAAATCAGAGCTAACTAAGAATAAAGAGAATTTCTTCAATCTGACAAAGAAAATCTATGAAAAAATCCTTTTACTAACATGATACTTTATGGTTATATCCTAAACACGTTCTCTTTAAGATCGAGTATAAAGCAAGCATGTCTACTCTCACCACTTCTCTTCAATATTTCAATAGAGTATGCCCAAAGAATAATTCAATAAAAACATTTAAAATATATATGCAAAGACAAGAAGTGAAGGAGTAAATCTGTCTCTATTTTCAAATTACATGATTGTTTTTATAAAAAAATTTCAGGCAATTTAAAAAACATCACCAGATCTAAAAGGTGATTTTTAAAAAAATTGTGAGTTGCAAAATCAATATAAAATTATAGATCCTATTTTACATAGTATCAGCAAACAACTGAAATATACTTTTTTAAAAATCCATTTATAAGAGCATCAAAATATAATATTTAGGACAAAAATATAAAAATAATATAAAATGTAACAAAATGCATAAAAACCTTTATTCTGAAAACTATGAAACCTTGATGATTAAGTAACAGGTCTTATTAATTAAGAAAAATTAACAATATTTAATTAAGATATTGCTTTTCCTACATTTAGGTATAGATTCAATGTAATTCCAACCATACTTTCAGCAGATTCTTAAAATAGATATTGACAAGCTGATTCCAAAATTCATAAGGAGTAGAAAAGAGCCTAGTACAGTCAAAAATATTTCAGAAAAGAATAAGGTGAGAGAATTTACACTGTATGACTTGGAAACTTATCATAAAACAATTATTTTCAAGACAGTAGAATTAGAATAAAGATTGAAAAATAGATCAATAGAACTGAATAGAGAAAATAGAATTAGGAACATGTTTATACATCGTTATTCAAAAAGAGTTAGCTATGTAAGGAATGGGAAGACTTTTCTACAACTAGAGCTGAAAGGAATTGGATATCACCATGGAAAAAAATTAGCCTTACCATTTTCAGAAATTGACTCAAATGGATTATGGATCTAAACACAATGGCTAAAACTGTAAAGTTTTCGAGAAACAAAAGAATATCTTCATGACAAAGAAAGTGTCTAAATAAGTTCTGGCTGCTATAACGAAGTCTTATAAATTGGGTGACTTAGGAACAATAGAAATTTATTTTTCACAGTTCTGAAGGTAGGATGGCCTAGATGAGAGTGTAAGCATGGTTGAGTTCCGGTGAGGGCCCTCTTTCAGGTTGCAGACTGCCATCTTCTTCCTCATATGGTGGAAAAAGAACAAGAGAGCTCTCTGGGAACCCTTTTATAAGGGCATTAATCTCATTCATGAGGACTCCATCCTTATGATTTAATTATCTCCAGACACCCTACCTCCTAATACAATCACATTGGGGGTTAAAATTTCAAAATATGCATTTTGGGGGAACACAAATAGTAGGTAAGAATTTCTTAGGCAGTATACATAAAAGCAATAATCACCTAAAAATATATAAATTGAACTTCATTGAAATTAATGTGTTCATTGAAAGACATCATTGATAAAATGGATAAAACAATTTGTAAAATATATATTTGACAAAGAGCTAGTATGAAGAATATATAAAGAAATCTTACATTGAATTTTAAGAACAAAATAAATGTGCAAAAACCTTGGATAGATGCTTCACAAGGATGATACACAACAGTCCAATAATTATATGAAAAGTAATTCTTAGCATTACTAGTCATCAAGAAAATGAAAATTTAAAATCCTAATGAGATACCATACACTACTATTAGAATGATTAAAATTAAAATTAATCTAAATACCAAATTTCTAGGATGTAGAAGAACTGGAATTCTTGAAAATTGCTGGTTGAAAAGTTAAATCATATAACCACTTTTGAAAATGTTTTGGCAGCTTGTTTTAAAGTTAAACAGGCACCCACTCTTTGATTCTGCAATTCTACTCCTGGGTATTTATCCAAGAAAAATAAATACCTATATAGACAAAATGACTTGCATAAGAATGTTCATATGTCCATAACTGGGAACAACCCAAACATTCATCTACAGGGTAATGCATAAACATTACCATTTTCATTTTCTTGATGACTAATAATGTGTACATTGTGCACATTTTTGCACATTGTTTTATCCAAGCAATGGAATACTATTGAACACTAAAAAAAATACTGATACACAACCACATGAATGAATTTCACAAGCATTATGCTCAGCAATGGAAGCAAGGAACAAAAGAGTATATAGTTGCATTTTTATTAAGATCTAGGAAACAGCCAGGCACAGAGGCTCACACCTGTAATACCAACACTTTGGGAGGCCAAGGAGGGAGGATAACTTGAGGCCAAGAGTTCAAGACCAGCCTGGTCTATATAGCAAAACCTTGTCTCTACAAAAAAAAAAAAAAAAAAAAAAAAAAAACAGGTTTGGTGGCACACTCTTGTAGTACTAGCTACTCAGGAGGCTGAGGTGGGAGGATTGCTTGAACCTGGGAATTTGAGGTTGCAGTGAGCTAAGATCATGCCACTGCACCACAGCCTGGGTGACAGAGTAACACCTTATCTCTGGAAAAAAATCTAGAAAAGAAAAAAATTAGTCTATGATAAATAATTATAAATAAATAATAAATCAGAGAGATGATTTCTTCTGGTAGAGTAATTTACTGAAAATAATCTTAAGGTAAATTGACAAATTTCTGGGAGTGAGAAAAGAAAAGTGCATGTGCATGTGTATGTTTGTATATATTCTGAAACGATTATTGATTCCATTTGTCTTAATTCATTAAATTGTACACTTAATACTTGATATTTAACATATACAAATTTAATACAAAAATAGAAATTCAAATAACAAAAATAACTATAACAATTATAACAATTGTGGGATTGTTATGACAATCAAATAATTTTTTACATATAAAACTTTGGGGAGAATAAGTAAAACATAGTAAACATGACAAATATTAAATGAAGAGGAAGGGTTAGTTTTACCTACTATTTCAAATTTTTAAACTTAGAATTCAGTGGAAAAAAAATCATTTTCCCTGAAGGACAAACAAATCAGCAAAAAACTACAACAAAGTAAAAACATCTAAAAATTCAAGTCAAATATATAGACAGCATAATTCTCTTAGGCTATGTCTATTCCCTATTCCTCTTTGTAGTCCATTCCCTAGCCAAAGCTAGCTATTTTAGAAATGGTAAATGAATTATTAATGCTTCATTATCCCAAAATAGCAGGCTTTATTTGTTTTATAATAAAGTAATCATATAAATTCCAATTTTAAGCTTTCTTAAACAAATCCAAACACTGTAAACACTGTTTACTTCTAAAAGTGATCTTTTTATAGAATTAATGCCAGCAATGCTGTTTTTAAAAATAAACTAAATTTTCATATATAGATATCAAAATGCATCTCTATTAAAACCAATTAAAAGTCTAAATTTTTCAATAATACTATATATAGATGTGCATATGCCCTATAACAAGAACATATAATAGAGAGATTATGTTATGTTACTATACTTGATATTTATATTAAATTTTATAGACACTACACTATGGGAAGAAAAATAGCTGCAAATTTTAAAGGTGTAACAAATATCTTAAATGTTTTGGAACCAAAAAGTGTGAACATAATAAAATTATTTTGTGTGGGTGTACAATAAATATGTTTAACCCCATACTGCAACTTAATAAACAGTAAACTTAGTAACTTGAGGGCAAATTTTATTTTAAACTTTACAAATTGCATATATCTATATTATAGAAAAAATGCCTTTTATTGTTTTGTGATATCATGCTTTATGTACAAACTGAGGTAGCTATTAGAAAGTGAACATGCTTATTGAAAACCTTCATAAAATAATCCTAGGCACTTGCATTATTAGAGAAATCAGAATTAAAACTCTTACATGAAATGACATACTTTATTATTACTTCTAATGAAAATAATGAAATGGAAAAAAGGCTTAAAGAAAAGAAATCTGATTCACTTAAAACTACAGGGCACACAAAACAACAATATTCTCTAGATTTGATGCAGTTTTGCAGATTTGATTAAGTTTTGAACTTAGTACAATGTAAACAAATTTAACATCTAGATATTTCTAAATAAGAAAAAGAAATACTGCTATCAGTTATAATTAGACATTTGTAGTCTCTCCAAAACAGAGTTCCATGACAGGTGAAAAACTATCAATGAATTTTCAGTAGATTGTAATCATCTACTCAATGGTAAAGGTTTTAAAATTAACTAAAAAAATGACAAATATTTCTAAGGTCTCAGATAAAAATAATTTTGCAAAACTTCTTTTATTTCTTTAACAAAACCTAAAAACAAATATACTCATTAAGTTTTAAGAGTTATCAAGACAAATAGTAAATAATTGAGACAAATTATCTACATAAAACTACCAAATCACAACTAATTATACAGTTGCCAAAGTTATTCTCCCTTTAAATGAAGTGAGAAATGGATTACAGAAATTACTTTAATAGCTTGTGAGAGGCAAGTTTGAGAAATCAAAACATTAATCCTCACAAATTAGCAATGTTTCTTGGATTGACACCTCAGACATTAGTTTTACTTCTGTTGCTGCATTATTCATTCTCTACAGCTCACTCTTTAAGAGGAGGATTGGATGGTCTACAGGAGACTAATCTCTTCATATAATACTTTGCAGGTAACAGCTGCTCTGGCGATACAAACAGCTGTGGAAAGCATGAACAATTGTCATCAAGCTGGGGTAATGAGAGTTTATAGCAATGTTCTAGAGAGTAACCAGCTGCAGCTTTGGGTGTCACAAGCTTCTCAAGTTTTCTAAGATCTCTTCATCACCAACTATTTTCTTATCATTTGATCTCATTTATAAGACACTCTTTACTATGAATTCCTCTGGAATTATAAGAGTTTTAAAAATTGTGTCATTGAGAATTATAAAAATATATAATATTCTTTATTTTTCTAGTATTCTTTTCTTTTCCAAGATATCTAAATATTATAATCAACAAGATGCTATTTTTCAAATAGAAAATGCTAAAGTGTGTCTCATGACATCATGACATAAACATACATACACACACACATATAAACTTTTTTATCCAGTATACATTTCTCAGAATAGCTCAGATATTCAAAAGACATCATTAGACCATGGTGGCTTCTTGTACATCTTTCGGCTTCACTTTTCCTTTTCCCTTAATTTAGATATTGGAAGCTTTATGATCTTTTATGCACAAATTTATGTGTCTATTTTTCCCACTTAAATCGCACTTGCAATAATTTGGACTAAATTTAGTTGTTTCCTTAAATCTAATGTTTCTATTTTCTGATTAATTTCTATGCAAAACCAGTAGAAACATAGCATCTTTATGATAGGCTGCATCCATTTATTGTTGACTGAGTCACAATACTAGATCCTGTATCAGTCATACATGTAGGTTGTGTGTCTCTTGCATTGTATTAATAGTCAACATAAATGACAATCATATGGCATGACCTCCCAAGGTGAAAGGAATAAGTAGAGAGTCACACTGTAGTTCAATTACAGTCTCTCTGGGGTCCTTTGCAGTTGTCACAGGTAAAGTACATTATAGTAATAAAACTTAATGTCATACGGTACAGATAATTTTTCAGTAGGAAAGACACTCCATTCCCTGAAGCAAAAGAAGTAAAGCAGCATTTTGGGTACCCAAAGATATAGGGGACCCAGTAGCTATTTATAGATCTCATTTTGATATTCTAGAAAAACTCACCTTCACTTTTGATTGAACATCATATTCAGTCAAGTTCTAGATTATCAGTGCAGGATAAAAGATTAAAAATCTATGAACAGTGAAATAAGGAATGTGGGAAGGTAGGAGAAGAATTGATGAGCAGGGCAGCAAGAGGACTACAATAAAATTTTCTATGGAAAGACTATTTAACTATGGAAAGGTAAAGAGTTTTATAAAGGTAAAAGGAAGCAGAGGAATATTGTTTCTTACACATGAACGTCCCCATCAAAACTTTATCCTTATTGACCTGCAAAAAATGGTTATTTTGTGATTTTTAAAAACATTAATCAATTTTAATAGAATGCTTCTTTTGTAATGATAAAATATCCAGTATTGAGTCTTAATGATTTTACAATCCGTCACTCAGTAACTGAGCTTCTACGTACACAAGGAAGAGCATAGAACGTATATTAGGTAAGAAGCAAAGAGAAATAGAGTTTGCTATCATAGGAGGAGTTTATCAAACAGATATCTAAGTTCACAATAAAAAAATAGTGTTTGCATATAATCAGAATTGTCAATTTAGTAAAAGGGATTATATATGTGTTGGATGTAGGTGTGTGTGTACATATATATATATGACATATATGTGTTATATATATATAAACAAATTTTTAAAATTTTTAAATTGAAATGAATTTGGGATATGTCCTAGTTAGTGATTTAAGGCACAATTCATTTATCTTTAAAATTAAAGCCTATTTTTTAGATTCATTGATGTAACTGCAATATCAATTTAGCTTTAGTACAAAAATAGAAAAATTAATGAGTTATTTGTATTATTGAATACCTATCATAAAAGGGTATCTTTTCCTTTTCATCAGAAATATCATTTCCAGAGTACAGATGGGGCTAGTGACTTTATTAGCTAGTTATCACAGGAAAAAAAAAATTCAGAAACCTCTGATTTTAAGTCCCTTTGCATTTTAAAAAGGAAGAATAACTAATTCAAACAAGGATAGTTTCTATCCTAGGCATCTGTCATTACGTCTTTCTAGTTATTATATTATTATCATACAGCATTCACCAGAGAACATTATTCTACATCTTGAATTGAGTGATGCACTAAAATGACAAAGTTTTAATCTCCTCTAAAATTTTAAGACATACAGCTATATTTGGCTAGGGAAGCTGTCACTGATTCTTATAGATTTTTTTCCCCAGCTGCAGTAAAGTTGTAGCCTTTTATTCAAGCCTATCATACATTAAAAAGAACAGTGTTTCAATTAATTCAATTTCCAGAAGAAGGAGAGGGAAATAAAATTACTTGAACAGGATGTGGTTTAGTCAGTTAAGGGGAAAATGACCTTTTAAAATTTAAAAATAAAATATTCTTTCTACTTAAGATAATACTAATCTAATCATGCCATGTGTAGTGAAATGTTATATTCATTTAGAAGCCAAAATACTAAATGTCATAAGCATGGGAATTATAATGTACTAGTCGCAGTGGCAATGGTGTATTCAGAATTAGACAAAATGTAAGCCATACCTATATTCACAATTGATAAAGAAAAAGGGATGTAGTTCTATATCCCTCTACAGTTTTAATGCCATATCCATTCACTCCACAGGTATGTACTGAATCCCATAATGTGGATAGTCTAGTCTTTTCTAAACACGGAAGACACTTCATCTTCTAACTTAGATGCAGGGCTTACTTTCTATGTGTTCGAAACCAATTCAGAGGGATATATCCATTACTTTATGTAGGTATGTCATAACTCAAGGAGTATAAAGCTCAGGGAATAAGAGTCTGGAAAAAAAAATCAGTAGACATAAGCCTTTTATAAAAAGTTAGTGGTTAAGAATATAAATTGATACAAAGAGTAAAAAGCTTAAAAAAATTAGGATACGAAATAACAGAAAAAATTATTTTGCATTGAGGATGAGAATAATATATCAAACAAAAGGAAAACTGCCTTTCTGAAATAAAGAATATGTCATAAAGAACAGCGGGGAATCAGGTGGGAGAATCAGGACTTTGACCATGAGTAAGATAGATGCAAATGATGATCAAATATATTGCAAGACAGCATATACATTCTATTGGTTAAATATTAAGAAAATGTTTTCAGTGCTCAATTTGATCACATACAAAATAGTACAATGATGTGCCAGAGCTTTAGTTGATAAAGCTCTAGAATATCTGCTAGAACCTTAATTTTTGTAGTAATTTCTTTCATTGCAAACTATAAGGAGAACTTGGTATACCTATAACTGAGATGCTTTATGAGAGATAAAGAAAAAGAGTTATATTTTTCTTTCAGATAATACTTCAAATGTGATTACTTTTTTCCTCAAAAGAAGGGGAAAAATGTGCTATAGAAAATTTAACAGGATGATGACACTTAGGCAAGGGCACCATTATGAGTAGAGACCTATTTCTAAAAAGAGTATATTCTACTATCATAGTCTGAGCAGTAGAAAAAAACTCTCATGATGAAAAAGACTTCATTATTTTCCCTCTTTTTTCCTTACTTCATAAGTGTTTTTCCTGTGTTGTATTTCAAATCCATTTCTACATACAATCTATTTGAAAGTAATCAATATAGAATTGTTGCATATATTAAATACTTAAATTT
>VBSM01000272.1:22610995-22649092 GCA_008086735.1 Cheirogaleus medius | reverse complement strand
AATAAAAATAATAAAAAATAAAATAATAATAATAAAAAAAGAATCAGAAAGTAAACAGCCCAACAGCCTCTAAGTAAATGCAAATATTTTTTTCTTCCTCCCTTTTGTAAAAAAACAAATTACTACAAAAACACATGCATACTTATCTCATGAATAAAAACACACACAAACACACATGTCTAATGATTAATTCTTGGTGGAATAGAGATCACTTTTGCCTTATTTTATCCAACATAATCTCTCTTCCCAGGTAAGCTGCAGTGTGCACAATAGTTAATTTAATGAAGTTGTATATATATTATTTCTTGTCAGGTTTGGACTTCTAAAGAGAGGGGAAAAAATGTTATTTTAGGTCAATTTTGTATTGTTTATGGTTTTTTTATTAATGCCAATCTAAAGGATATATAACATATTTTAGTGCCGTAGTGTTTACAAGTAGTCTTAAGAAAGAAAGACATTCTTAATAAAAAACTACATTTGTGTACTAGGAAAGACAGCATTTCTTACTAAATTGTCTTTAAACATCCTGTAGGTAATTTCTGAAAAAAGGGAGTTTGTCACAAAAGATCACATTTATATACTTAGAAAAGATGGAATTTCTTGTTAAATTGACTTAAAAAGTGGATTTTCTTAAACATTTCTACAGTCATTCCAAAAATAGTTTCTTATCTCCCTATAGAAGTTGTTAATTGGGTAATTTGATTAGTAAATTGGTTAGAAATAAAAATCCTATTATACGTTTGTGGCATAAGATTGACTAATTTCTTCAATGACTATTGTTTATTTCTTGCTTCATTGCACGTCAATGATGTCTTTTTTTAGAGGTCTTACTTAGAATTTCTAGGTTTTTCTTTTTTTCTGAAAGAACAGTGTAGAATGAATTTTTTTTGTAGATTTGATTCCAGAAGGAGGCTCTCTTTGTGCATAAATTATAGAACTGCGGAATTACCCTATTTTGGTATACTACAAACAAACAGTAAGATTGATATATGAAAATCAGAATTAATATAATTGATATCTTCAGTTTATTCAAACCTTGGAAATCTATGCATTCTGATTTACCTGCAAATGAGGAAAAGCAAGGTAACATTAACTTTGATGTCTATAATATATTAGTACCACTACCATATCCAATACCAAGTGTCTCACAAGTGCTTTTGGGTAAGTTGATCCATGGTCTTCCATTTTGCTTTCCTCATGAAGAGGCCCTCAACTGCCAATGGAGTCAGTGTCATATATGCAAATACCATGTGCAAAGCCACAACAGCCTGGGCACAATTTTTCTCTGCTTTATTGGAACTGGAGGAATGTAGGGAGGTCTAATGACTTGGCCTCAACTCTGGTATGGCAGTAGTCACCTGGACCCTGGAAGAATACAGAAAGTCTTATAAATACTGCTTCCTCCAACTGCTGGCTTTAATCTTCATCTACAACAAGAGTAAAAATAGTCATTTTTACCAGGTAGAAGAGAAGATATACAATTATCTCCAATACCTTTGCCCCTTCTACTTTTTTACTTGCAATGTTACATTTCTTTTTATTCTTCAGAGCACAGGTTGATCACAATCAGATTAGCATTCACACATAAATGCTGAAAGAGGCCACTTCTACAAACAACTCAGCTCAGATTTCCACTTTCAGCTTTTCTAAAACATTAAGCTAGAAAGATAAATATGTCAAGGATCCCAAATTCAGTCTAAATTTCTTTTGGATTCCATCATGAATGAACATGTCAATACTTCTGAAGACCCTAGTATTTTTACATATGAACTCTTGCCGATGTCCTAGGAAGAAGAAATAAAAAAATAAAATAATTTTTTTTCTTAAAGTTCCATTGAATATTAATAAGAATTATCAACATTGATAGCTGTAGCAGCTTGGAGCTCAATACTTTACTAGAGGTACGAAGTCACTTAACAATGATTTATTTCATCACTGAAGTGATGTTGCTAGGTTTGATTCAGATATTAACTAATGAACCTGAAAATTTGTGTATGTATGTCACATTGTAGCCTAAAGAAATATTCTAGAGTAAACATTAGATTACTCTCTAAATTCTATCAGGAGGAGAAAGCTGGTGAAATATTGGTAAAGCAGTAGAAAAATATTTTGAAGTCTTGTAAATATCTGTGAATTGAATTAAAGAGATCCCAGTGGTTTTGCTGTATAATTATATTCTTACCCCTATGGCAAAACAGTCAAGAAAAACGTACCAAAGGAGCAAAACACAAATTTCATAATACTAAGTATTTTCTCATTTATTTTAAAGTGCTTTAGTTAAGGCAAATATAAATGGATGTTTGTTTTAATCTATGCCTTTGAGGCAGGTTGTTGCCCTAACGAGGAATCCAACTCCACGGGGTTCAATGACCGTGAATCAGAGGCAGCAAATACACTTCAGCTATCTGTGTCATCAGCACAATGGAAGTCAAAGTCAAACTACTACTGGTGAAATTTATGCTTTTGGCTAGAAATATTTTAGAGTTATTCTCACGAAGATTTAAAAATCTCTTTCGTCTTTCCTATCCAAAATGATAATTGTGGTGCTCCAGTTATATACCACCAATATATCAGCCCCAAATCTGAAATATTGGAGCTCGGACTTCGCACACACTGTTTCCCAAACTCCTCTGTTAGGTTTGCCAGAAAGAAATTTACTGCATTTGGAAGATGGCATTGTCAAATGATTGGTAGATGGAAGGTATTCTTTATTTCTCTTTTACTTTGCTTCTTGGTAGTATTTATGAAAATGGCTGTGTCCTTACATTGCTCCTGACATTGGCTTCAAGGCCCTCCTCTGTGGATCCAGCACCATCCAAAGAAACCTCCCAGTGGCTCAGTAGCAAATCCACTCCAGGTCTCTAATAAAACCTCCTCCATCTCATTTCACTGCAGTCCTAGTGATGATAGCTACCAGTATCTGCTTTTTATAATCACTTATCTTTGTGTATAAATTCTTCTTTTTTCCATTTACAGTCTTATTCAGTGTTACTTTTACATTTGCAATATATGTATAACTAATTACTTACATTAAATTCCCTCCGTTTAAAATAGAATTGTGTTTATGGTTTTATAAACTATACCCTGGTGGATAGAATAGGCTTATACTCTTGATGGGCTTATCTAGCCACCGAGTCCAGAGGGTACTTGATCACTTGACTCTAGTCAGATATTTAGCTAAATCCTCACACTAGTAATTGTTTGCAGGTGCCTCAAGTGAAACTTTTTGGAAGATGATGTTAGCACCTGTGGTAGTTAACTTTATGTGTTACTTGGCTAGGCTACAGTGCCTAGTTGTTTGGTCAAATACTAGTCTGAATGGTGCTATGAGGATATTTTGTAGATGTGATTAACATTTAAAAATCAATTGACTTTAAGTAAAGGTTACCTTCAATAATGTAGATGGGCCTCATACAATTGGTTGAAGGCCTTAAGAGTAAAAACTGAGGTTTCCTAGATGAAAAGAATTCTGTCTTAAGAAAGACAGTAACAGAAAAATACAACCTGAGTTTCCAACTGTTTTCAAACTTGCCAGCCCCCACAACGCATGAGCCAAGTCCTCTGTGTATATCTTATGCATTTCATATATACATGTATATGTAGAAAGAGAGAAAGGAGAGAGGGGGAGGGGAGGATGAGTTTGTTTCTGTTTCTCTGTAAGAATCCTGACTAACATAGAACCTATGATTTCATCAAGCTAAAAAAATAAATTTTATTCATATCTTCCTATAACAAAGCTTGCTCTTGTGACAGTTTATCTAAAATTTGCTTTCATTGTTATCTGTTTGTAATGGTATAGATAGGAAATCTATTGCCCCATGTACCTCTCTCTAACTACTGGAAGATACTGAAATTCATTAAATATTAACAAAATATCTAACATTAGTGGACATCCACACTAGCTTATCTCCATTCAAAAATACAATTTTGCATAAAATCGCTTGAAATATTTGAACTGGGGATGAACAAAAATATCTACAGGTTTCTACTCACAATGATGTTAAATTTCATATATAAATTAGATTAATTTCATATAGAAATAGAAATTAAACACTAGTAATGCAAACTAAAACTAGAAATAACCTTTGCTAAATTTAAAATCAATTGACTTTAAGTGTAATAAGTGTTTAAAATGTCCAAAAGTAGGCTAAAAGGAAAACGAAGTATTATGTTGCTGCCACAAGTGTAAAAGTAATTGATGGAAATATGCCAAAAGACATATGTTGTGATACATGGTCCTTTCATACAAGTTTACTCCCCGTTGAAAACCACACAGAGCAGGAAGCAAAAAAACACTCTCCTGAGAGGTTCAATGCCATAATGGCATAGGCTTTGTTAACTTCACTCAACAAAGTAGCCCCAATACCTAGTCTTGGCAAAGAACTGGTTTAACAAGAACTTGGTAAGTTAATAAGGGAGTGAATGAATGAAGCAGTTAACTAGAAAAAGAATGATAGTGAGGTGGGGAAGAGCATTCCAAGCAGAGAGGACAGCAAAGAGTATGGCATCTTTGATGATGGAAAGGAGGCTAGTGAGTGTGAAAAGTCATGACTGAGGGTGCGAATAGTATCAGAGGAGGCTGAAGAGTGTGGCAAGAACCACATATAACAGGATTTTGAAGATAAGATTAAAAATTATAGATTTTATTTTAAGCAAAGAGGAGATAGTGGTGGGTTTAGAGCCTGGGAATGCTAAGATCTAATTTATATTTTAAAGTATTTCTTCCAACTGCTTGGTGGGAAAAAGTTGGGATAGAGAGATGCTGCAGAATGAAAAAAGATATTGGCTTATATTAGAGTTGATTAATTTTTTTTTAATCAGAGTCTCACTCTGTCACTCAGGCTAGAGTGTAGTGGCACAATAATAGCTTATCCTGGGCTCAAATGATCCTTCTGCCTCATCCTCCAGAGCAGCATAGCTAAAACTACAGGCATATGCCCCTACTCTGGCTATTTTTTTTTTTTTTGTAATTTTTTGTAGAGTGAGGATCTTGTTATATTTCCCAGGCTGGTATGGAACTCCTGGGCTCAAACGATGCTCCTACCTCAGCCTTCCAGAGTACTTGGATTATAGTTGCGAGCCACCACACCGGCCAATTTGATTAATTTCTGAAAACACACTTATAAATATGCATAAAAACACACAGACACACAAAAAATCTTGGAGACTTTCGCACACACACACACACACGCACACACAAGCTTGGAGATTTTAAGGATAAAAATGAACACAAAACCTGTTGTGGAAATCACAAGACCTGAATTCTGGTTTTATTTTGCATTTTTTAACCACACAACCTTGCAAAAGTAAACTAACCCCATCTATGAAAGAGAAAACAACAATTAGATGAAATTTAAGATCTCTTTCTAGTTCTACTACTAAAGACAAGTTAATTTTTGAAGAAAGTATTATTGAGCCTGAAATTTTAAAAGTTCAATTAAAAAGTTATCCAGTGATACCTGCCAATAATACAAAAATTTTCATGGTAATGAAGAATACAAGTCTGTTTTCAGAACATTGTAAGTAATACTGAGTTTTAAGACATGTAGTGGTTTGCTAATTTACAGGTCATAGAAAAGACATTTGAAAACATAAAAATTTAAACACATAAAAATCTATACACTTAGAATTTTTATAAAAGCTTTCATTAGTAAATTTTAAATTAAACAATCAATTATTTTCAAAGAATAAGAGCATACATTTCATATAAATATGAGGTGCACCCAAAACATAATGACATAAGGCAAAGTCAAGATATATATATATTTTATAATCTTTTTAAAGGCGGAATTGCATTATATTGCTCTGTTGCTGTCCATATGTATTAACTCAATTAGAAAGAAACAGAATGTATGTGCCTTAATGATGAACTACCTATAGAACGTTTTAGAATTTATCACTGATTGGCATGTCTTTTAACCCATTTGCTACGAAACAACTTTAATTAAAGCAGGCCCCCATCTGTAGTTGTTATAAATAAAATATCATTCTGTTTGTTTTCCATGATCTGTCAAAGGATATTGCAGTCCTATTGCAATCTAGTACATCATTGACAATCTTCTTTTATAATTTCATCTAAAATATTGCTATTATAAAGCTGAGAAGATACTTCAAACAAGTGAATGGTGGTTGAGTGAACAATTATTAATTTTAAGTTTTACTACATAAAAAAGGGAAAAGCAACATCTGACATCTCGGGGCTAGCCTAGAAATTACAGATAATTCATGCATTCTTCTGTTCAACATAAAAAAATAATCACAGAACTATAGAACACTAATGTCAGAGAAGCAACAGTGATTATGATGAAACAAGACTACCACAAGAGAAAAACAAGAACCTTGTCCAAACAACAAAAATCACCAAACTGGCAAACATAAACGGCTCCAGACTTTTTATCACAACGATTTTAGCTCTTCTTCTGACTTCTTGATTAAATTTGGAATTCTCTTTGGTTCCTGAGAGCATCCAATAGCTATCAAACCTTTATTTCTGCAAATGCTCATGCAAATTACCTGACACAAGCAAACAACGCATTGTAAATCCTCTTACTGAGATTCACTATGGTTCCTTATGATGTGCAGTCTCCCCCATTTATTGAGGGATGCAGATGTTCTACCCAGAGTAGGTGAAGGCCTCATTGCCACAGGTCAGAACCAAGAAGGGTCTGCACATTTATAATCCATTGTCTCTTTCCAGATAAGTCCATCATTCTTATAGTTGGAAGGCATACTTACCCTGAATTGAACATCAATATTTCGGATTTATTTTGTCTGCCAAGAAATAAAGTCCTCTGGAATGTTTTAGTTATCTAATCAGATTGCTACTGTTTATTCATGATTTTTAAAAAATCTTTGAACACGTGTTCCTATGGTTTGTTTACTTGTCTTTTGTCTTGAGTGTTCTCATTTTTCTTTTTTTTGTTTTGTTTTGTTTTTTAATCTATAAAGAGAAAAGGTGATAGAACAAGTATAGGTTTGATCAACTTCCTTGAGACAGCCTTGAGGTTGAGGAGTTCATAGATTCTCCTCAGAGCAGAGATTTTGGAAACTTCCATTCACCATTTGAAACCTTACAAAGGACTTTTTTCTCAATTTTGTCCTTTAAGTCTCTGAACATTTTGTTTAGTTTTTTCTGCTCAGAATGAGGAGGTTTGTTGATTGATCTTTGGTCAAGTTGCAGAAACACAAGTTTGCACAAGCTTCATCCCTTAGAAATCATTGCAGTTCTTATGTTGCCTTTGTAATATAAAAAAATGATCTCTTCTAGACAAATCACCTTCTTTCTTCATGTATTTTTATTATAATGTTAAATTATATATTTATTTCTCAAACTGGCACAATTTCACCAGGATAATTTGAAATTGCAGTAGCCACTTACTTGACGCAATTTTAAGGTGAACAAAATTGTTCTACTGACAGGCACTTAGAATAAATAGGAAAGAACTCCTCTAAAGTAGGAAAACCCTTTTTGTTTAGCATAGTAGATGTTCCACTCTTGTTTATCCTTTCGGAATTAATCAGTATTGGTTTATTAATTACATTGCTTATTATATTTTTCAAGGACCCAAGTTATTTTAAGCATACATTCTCTCTTTGTTATGTATACTTGCCAAAATGCCTTTTACTACATTTAAACTTTTTGCCTTCTCCTGGCAGAAAGAAAGAACATTAGCTTTTTGTAGTGATAATTTCATATTTATCTAGCTCCATCTCACTTTATTTTCTTTGTTTCACTTCTTGCCTTATTTTTACTCACTATTAAAATTTTAAAATATTGATGAGAAACAATAATTGTATTATTATGTACATAATCTAGGGATATCTAGTACAGAAAGGCAATGAAAGATGTCTAAGAGAAAGAATAGATACTAAACTATTAGTTTCTTTTGGCGACTTAGAAAAGTATACTTGCATAGTAGCCTTCATTTGTCCCTATGGTAATTGATACAAAGAAAAGGTTCCAATAAAGAAGAAGAGCTTTTGAGATGATATAAGTATCTTTAAAATTTAGTTTACCATTTAAAAATGTCAACACATTTGGTTTATACAAGCTTAGGATTAAATATCTCATGATTTATGATTACACTTCCTGCATTTCTAGCATTGAGTTTCTGAGTTAAGAAAATTATCAGGTGTATATAACCTGTTAAAAATTATCTAAACTAAATGGAATGGTAATGCCTTATATATTTTTTATAGTTTATTTTATATGATACTTAGCCACACGATTATGTTATCTTTAGATGATAAGACAATTTCTGAGTGGAAATAAGTGCAAAACACTGGGAACCAGACATAACAGTAATTCATCTTAGTTATGAAGATGAAAGTAAGAAAACATGCAAATGCCTTTGCAATATTAGATGTACACATTCACTTTTATCATATCAAAATTGCTAAAGTTATATTAAATAAATTCTCATGCAGAAAAAACAGCTAAATAATTTTCACTGTTTATTGTTTTTATTTTAGAGGGTTTTATTGGCATTTTTCCCTCATATTAAAAAAAATTAATTAATTAATTAGAGTATTCCCCCTTCTTCATGGGAGATATGTTTCAAGACCCCCAGTGCATGCATGAAATCACAGATAGTGCTGAATCCTATATATATTTTTATTCTATAAAACATACCTATAATAAAGTTTAATTTATAAATTAAGCACAGTAAGTGATTAGAAACAATGACTAGTGATAAAATAGAATAATTATAGCTATGTACTATAATAAAAGTTATGAGATATATGATGTTTCTCTCTCTCTCTCTCTCTCTCCTAAAATATCATAATATTTTCAGAATGTTGTTGAATAGCTAACTGAAACAGCAAAAACTAAAGCCACGGATAAGGGGGACTATCATATTTAATAAAATTAATGTATTAAACATTATTGGCAAATCATTATTTTAAGTTAATAATTAATATAAATGTAATCAGGGAGGTACAATTACAGAGAAGTATGGATATGTATAAAAGATAATGAATATGATTTTCTTCTTGTTTATTAAGAAAGTTCTTATCTTTTGTCAAGATAATTAATTTAATTATATGCATATTGTTTTATTTAATATACTGGTAATTGATCATATTTTAATGCTTTTGTTAAAAGCTTTAAATTTATTGCCTATTTGTATGTTTTTATATCTGTGTAGCATAAACACAGGCATATAAATGTATATTAACAATTAATATACAATGTTTCATGAATAATACATAATGTGAGTTGGAATTGTGACATTTTTTATTGTAAAATGGGTGTTATTTTCTGCCCAGATTACTAAAGCTTCCATTTTGTCACAAAAATACCATGAGTTTCTTCTTTCAACATATTCTTAGATAACTTTTTGAAGTATTTCTTACTTTTTAAAAATGTTAAGTTTCTAAAATCAATGTGTTCATTATTGAGTGCTTTTGTAATGATACCTATAAAATCATTTTTTCTTTACATATTCATGCCATTTCTTGTCTAAACACTATTCTTGATTTTGCCCTTCCTAAATTCAAGCCACAAATTCTGAACAATACATATCTGTTATGACAATATCATCTATAGTTTCCTCAAATGGCCATTAGATAACACAAAGCTTTCCTCATTTATCTTGTAAAAGAAAGGATAATTATATTTATAAAGACATTTCTAAATTTTAATTACTTCCAAAATATGTTAATATAACATGCATATGTATGTAAATATAAATCTATTTCAATGTTTATGTACTTTTCAAGTTAAAAACATATTTATGACTAAACTGGTAAAAACATTTTCAAAAGATTTGTTTCTAGGATTCTGGGTTCACAAAATCCTTTTCCTTTTATGTTCATGAGAAATCTGGGTGGGAACTAGGGTCCCTGATTTCATTACATGGGAATCATCAAAAAGCTGCTGTTTATTTTAGTCTTGTGTTAAATTTGAGAGCCAACACAAATTCATCTTGTTTAAAGGCCACAGCAACAAAACTGGTAAAAGCTTCAGTTGTTTTTGTTTGATAATATCCATAAACTTATTGGTATTCTATACCCTGTACACTCTTCTATTAACAGGAAATACTCACCAATTCTCCATTAGTTGCCATTCCTCCTAGGAAATAGTGGTTCCTCCTCCTTCACATATCACTATTCATTGCTGCTCTAAACACAGCATCCTCCTTTTCTAACCTTCGGAAAGAGAAGCCAATAATTGCTTAACTCTGGATACTATCCATGCCATGAACAAACTCTCTAAAAATTCCCATGGATAACTATTACATAAATTTATTTTTTTATAATTCATACTTCAAAAGAAAATATCAAAATTGTCAAGAAACCTATGCTACCATGGATCTGAATATAACATTGAAATGTAACATTCTCCTAGAAATTAAATAAATTTGCTTGATTGGATTAACTTCCTTCACTGTGAATTTCCAGCTGACAAAAGATGCATGTATTTATACTAATAGTAAAAATGATTTTGGGTTAGTTGATGATATCAAAAGGCCTTTGAAGCAGATATTTCCTGATATTTACAGAAACCACTTATATTAATAGAAATACACAACAAATTAAACAGATTTTATATAGTGAACTGTCACTTAAGGAGAAAGTCATAAGAAAGTAGAGTTTAGTACAAACGCTTCTTGAAAACATCCATAATAGCAAAGATAAATTGGCAATGATACTGAACCAAACCTGATGGAATAATTTTAAAGATATTTTTCAATGAGTTTCCTCCTTACCAATTTCATAATTCTGGCAAAGCTGCAAAGGTAGGACATGGATAAGAACCAAATTCTAAAGGCCCATTTGAACATCTCCCAATGGGTTATAACTATGTTCTGGATATTGTTGCTGCTTAGGTTGTTTTGGGGATTTTCCTTGCTGGGGAGCTATGGGTATAATAGTTAAGGAAAAACTGCTTGATTTTGTAATCTTGATTTTTGGGTATTCCAACATAACACTACAATAAGGGAGACATACTTTTTAACTTGCATCATTATTAGAGGAATCCATAAAGCTTTACTATTTACTTAAAAAATCCATTGTCCTTATCATCAGAAGGTTCAGGAACTGTAAAAATAAATAACAGAAATATACCATTATAAATATCCAGGATCTTAGAAAGCCTTGCCCTTACAAGTCTCAAAGTGTTGCCTACATCCTTGAAGGTAATAAGATTAACTACATTTGGGCCCACATATTATCTCCTGAGTTAATAACTGGCTGTCCCATGCATCTGAGAATTTGAGATTCTATTCCGTTATTGGCTAGTGTGATTAAATATTGCCAGAAAACTATATGATACCTCTGGCTGTAGTACAAGCATATAAATTGCATATTCAAAATTGTCACCTAAAAGGTCCCTCTTCTATGATCTGAAACAGGGAGATTTGGTCTTCTGCCAAAGATATCAAGAAACACTGTTATTGAATGCAGTGGAAAAGATACTAACAATTATTAACAACTGACACAACAATAAAACCACATAGTGTATATCCTTTGACTTATGATATCCAACTAAAAATACATATGTAACTTTTTCCTGACTACTGATGTTACTTCTATCAAGAAACTTCAAACTTAAGATTCTTAGAAACTCACCAGAAACTAATTATAGAAGTGAACCGCTTTCACCCAAGACACCAAAATAAGCTAATGATTGCAAAAGTGGAAACTTTCTGAGCAAGATGAGAGAAAATTGATTATCTAATTTTTCAATATCTTCTTTCTTCTCTTTATTCTACCAGTGATCTTGGGTGTCATTATATTTTGGTATGCTCTTTTAATTAACAAAACATTTTTCTCAATAGGTTGTTTCTTACCTTTCTCTTGTTCTTTTAAACACTATAATCTTTGGTGACTGCCCTTAATTTAACCAACTGATGGATCTTTCTTCTCCTATCTAATCTTGTAATGAAAAATTTAAAAGCTATTTCATAAAACATTTCAGAAGATAAACATCTTTTAAAGTTCTCTTCTAATATTGATACTTAAGTTTTCATCACATAATTAATTCTAAACTTCAGTATTATAAATATTTAACTTTGAACTCATATAAAATAAATATTTGTGGTGAAGAATAATAACCCTGCCAGAAAAATCTAGCCCAGCTGGAATGGGAAGTAATAATATTGGATTAAACTTTGCTGCAGGAGTTAGATTGTTTTCTTAAGAGACATTCCAGTCTGTTTTCAAGGGATTACTTAACTCCATTCAAAGAATCTGTCCACCTAAGGGATCAATAATTAGTTCATGAGATAAATAATATTATATTCCCAATAGATACTATGTCCTTCTTATGAGAATATAACTTCTGCTCTGGAATACAAATAAACCATTTTAAATTTGAATTTTTAGCCAGAGTTGTCATGGACAAATGCACAGCCTTTGATTTCCATGTATCCAGCCAAGAAGAAAATTATGCTATAGCAAACACTTCTCATTGCACACGTAAATACTGCGGGTCACATAGAATAGCAGTTGTTTTTTGCTGGAGGACATAGACATATAGAAGAAAAGACAATCATTTTTTTCAATAGTGTGACTGACATACTTAATTTTTAAAATAAATTTATTTATATTTTGGTTTATAAAAATATAATACGTCCATTGTGTGAAAACCGAAATGAAGAAAAATTAAAATTCTATAATCTCACTACAATGAAAAAAAAATCATTTAACATTCCCAGGTGCATCTGTGCAGGACTTGTCATTATCTGTCAATACTTTCTACCGTTTTAGCAAAGTCCAAAACACTGCATAAATGAAAAGAATTGTTATGGGTATCCCATTGTTTTCTTATTTTAATAATCATTTAATTACATAAAACTTATATACATAATATGAATACACAGTATATACTTTGAATTTTTAAGAAAATAATTGTAGCATTTGAAGAGAGCTATTTTTCTAAATGTGTTTGGTTTCATATAAAAATAGTTATATACCTAGTCATTTGCTAAGGGCTCACATATGATTGTTTAAAACATTTTTTAAAAATCTGTTTTTTAAATATAATAACTACAAATAAACAATTACTAATACAACAATTTAACTGCAAAATAAGTGTATATTAATAAAATATGTCTGAAATTCATTAATGTATGGAAATAAAATCAACAAATGTTTGAGTATGTATTATGGGTAAGATATTACTAAATACTATCAGGAATATTATAAAAAAATAACAAAAATATTTATTTTAATATGTAAAAGAAGATTTAAATTTCTTCTCTATGTAAATGTTTCCAATTGTGGAAATAAAATGCTTTTATCAAAGTTTTCTATGTTTTGAGATCTAAAATACATCTAGGTGAATATGTATAATAATAAACCTGAAATGCATTTTTATTAATAAGTGATATAGATAATTATTTTATATAAAATTAAGGAAATATTTTATTTGAAGAGAAGTGAGATCAAATTAATAAATATAAAAAATTTTCAGAAGCAAATATTTTGACTGTCCAAAGTGCTTTGGAACAGACAAAATTAATAAAACCTTCCATAGCATCTCAGCTGATTTAAGTCTGTGGGAATTCTTTCCTTGGATTTATTAAGCTTCTACAGATGGATAAATAACAGCATATATTTGCTAAAATCATTCCTCAAAGCCTGTGTAGTCTCCAGAATGAAGATGTGATATAAAGTGTTTGAATTTTCTTGAAAAAGACAAGTGATTTCCACCCATTTAAAAAAAGATCCTTAAAAAATAAGATAGAAGAACTATGAAAACTCTAGTAATAAAATCCTTGAAACAATAGCTAATTTAAAAGTAGATAAGCACTTTGGGCTTTTGCTTCTGGAAGATGGACTGGACATATTTTTTCCTATTCCTTCCTTTAAGCATAATTAGTAACTTTGTACATTATACTTAAAAGAAACATTAAAAAACTGAATGGTGCAGAGAAAAATACAGACAGTCTAGGTACCTCAGGACACAAAGAACAACATGGTGACGAATCCCATGAGTTTTCCTTTTGCTTCTTATATCCCAGAAATGCCAACAGGCACAAAGTGAAACTCAACAAAAGCTTTCTCTCTCTAGCTTTTAGTACCAGGAAAAAGTGAGCCTAGCAAGGAAGAAATATTTTAGGGAACAAACACTATCCAGCCAAACAACATACAAACACACACACACATACTCTCTCTCTCTCTCATTCTCTCTCTCTCTCTCTCTCTCTCTCTCTTTCTCTCTCTCTCTCTCTGTCTCAAACACACACACAGACATACACACACACACAGTAAAACTATAGCCTCACTTTTGCCCATGCCAGTAAAGGCCAATTGGTGAGAGTATCAATAAGATCAAGTAGGAAGTCAGGACTTTCTTTCTCCCTGGGTGACAACAAGATTCCTCTTTTCCCTCTGTACTATCAGTAGAGACCACAGGGGAGCTTGGACTTACACCAACACCAAGCAGTAAAGAGCTGCTGCCCCCTCTCCCTACTGGGTGGTGTCAGAAGCATCAGAGTGGAGTGTGAGTGCTTTCACCACCACTCAGTTATCTTGGGACCACCCACACCCCTTCCCCTGGTAATAACAATCATAGCCAAAAGTCAAAAGAAGCCTAAGAAGATTAAATGTAATGTGGTATCCTGGATGGAATAATAGAATAAAAACAGGGCATTAGACATTAGATAAAATCTAATGTGATTTGAATAAGCTATGGGCTTTAGTTAATAATTGGTTCATAATTATAACAATGTGCACACCAATGTTATATACTAATAGGGGAAATTGAGTGCAAAGCATATGGTAACTCTCTGTACTATCTTCTCAATTTTTCTGTAAAACTGAAACTATTCTAAAAAATAACATCTATAAAATACATATATGTGAACACAATTGCACACACACATATATACACAAACATATCTTATTGTGAAGACTTAAATACAGAATGGAAGAAAATATCTTCAATACTCCCATCCAACATAGGTCCCATGTGAAAGTATATAAAGAACTCTTAAAAATCAATAAGAAAGAGAGAGATGATGTAATTTTTTAAATGGTCAAGAAATATGTTTAAACACTTTTTTGAAAATATAATGACCAAGTAGCAACTAACACAGAAAATAGCAGTCAACCTTATTAGTCATCATGCAAATGAAAAATAAATCTGCAATATGATACTATGGTGCTTCTACAAAAAAGTCAAATAAAAGAGTCAGAAGAAACAAAGTGTTGGAGATGGGAGTGAAACACCCGTATTTTCATACACTGCCGGTGTTAGCCAGGGACCAAATCTGCAGATGGCAGATACAGGCCAGGAGGGTGGTTCCTAGGGGTGGAGAAGCTGGGGAAGAGACTATAGGAAAACACATCTAACAACTACAAAGAGCAGGAACTTGAGGTTTCAAGGCAAACACACCTGTGGAGCTGCAACTTTGTTATAAGAACACCTGCCAATCATGTATATCAATCACCTGGTAACACCTGCTATAAGCCCTCCCCCAGACCAGGCAAATAAAAGAAAACCACCTGGGAGTCCTTAACGTCTTTCTCCACTGGTGGAGACTGACCCATTCCTCTCTGGAATGTACTCTCGCTTTGTATAGCTCCCTTCTTTTCTGTAGTAAAAACTGTTTGCATGGAATTGCTTCCTTTTTGTGATGACTCTGTCACATTCCACCCTGCTTGTGAATTCTCCAAATAAGGAGCCAAAGAACCAAGACAATAGTCCACCAAGAGGCCTGACCTGACACTGATATGATGATTAAATTATATAAACATGAAAAATGGTTTGACATTATCTACTAAAGCTGAACAAATGAATATCCCAAGACCTCACAAGTTTACTCCAACAGAAAATATAAATGTATGTATAAGTATGTATGTATATATGCCAGTATATATACATATACATACTTATGTGTGTATGTGTGTATGATATGCATATATTGATATGCACAAGTGTGTTAATAGCAGTGAGTGTTATTTCCAAACTAGACACTACACCAATAGCCATTAACAATTGATAGCATAAATAAATTATGGTACAATAATACAAGAGAATGCTAAACAGTAATGACAATATCTATGATGATAAATGTTTATGATAATGGATCTCACAAACATAAAATTGAGCAAAAGAAGCCTGATGCAAAAGACTATACATTTCAAAACAAGGGGATTTGTTATAGAGATTATTCTAGTACAGCACAGATTTCAAAGGAGTTTGGGGAGATGGGGCTTCTGAGACACTGTAAATTTTGTTTCTTGATGATGGTTCTGGTACCATTGGGGGTTTGCTTTGTAAACCTTCATCTAGCTGTCCATTTATATATGTACTTTTCTATATGCATATTATAGTTAAAAATTTTTAAAAAGTGAAAAAATGAATCAGTGCTGTATTTACTGATGAAATTTCATAACACATTTTGAACAAAAAACAAATTATAGTATAATATTAACATACATGTGTCATTTTTAAAACCATAAAAACAAATTGCATCTTATTGCTCAATAAATGCAAGCTTCTTACCTCACTGTTATCAGACTAATGCCTAACCTCCACTAAGACTTTGACTTACTGCTTTCTTGAATTATTCCTCTGGTCATGTCAAACCTGCTGATTCAATCCTTTCCAGGGATATCCTACTTTCCTGCCTCATACCTTTTACTGGCATGGAGAGAAAACTCCCTCCTTTGTCACTTTCTACCTCCATTGGTTTATATTCCTTCAAGGCCATTTCAAGTGTTAACAGTTATCCTTGCCTAGAAATGTGATCTTCCTAAGGGAATATTATGTTTATTAACTATTATGAGAACTTAGTTCAGATAATGACATTATTGTATTCTGTATGTAAATTTTATTTTCACTATTTCAAAATTATTTTATATACTTTTTCAGAATTTCATCTTTTTGTGGCTTTATTTTTATCTATTTTTTAGATTTTTAAAATTTTCCTTTTCCTTTTCTTGTTTTGACTTAGTCTTTGAAAGATAAACTGGAAATGCCTGTAATTGAGACAGAGTATTCAGCAACAGGTTCTTATAGACACCTTGAATTCATTATAATTTCTTAAGGATTCTCTTAAAGAAAAACTTATTGATCCTCAAATATACCTTGGATTTTTTCACTGCGTCTTAACCCTAGGATATTCTTCCTATATATTTTTTTCTGCCTGTTGAAATCCTATAAGGGTCAATTCAAATGTAATTTTCCCCTTAAAGCTTGATCTTTCAATAAAAATTAATGACTTCTAGAATTAAGCAATCTGTCCACTGCTTTTACTCACTAGATTGTTAATTATTTGAAAGTAAATTCCCTGTCTGTTCTACCCTACTGCTACTCCCATTAAGCACCCCACACCACACACACACAAACACACACACATATTACAATACTGCCATAATGCTTGGTAAGTCATAATATCCACTCTGTGTTTTTGTTTTGGATTCCATTTGCTCAGACCATCACATATACTAAAAAGGAAGTACATGGAGAATAATACTTAGTAACATGTTCTTTAATATATTCGGACAAATGTGATGAAATATTTTCCATGACATTTCCAAAACAAAATTGAATAAAAAATCATTAATAAGTATTTAAATTCATTTTCATTCATTAAAATACTCTCTTAAGCACAGTTTGTCCAGGAGCAGAAAATGCATACTTACTGAATTTAGTCAGATACATACCTATGTCACAGAATATTTCAGCTCAAATTTTATTACAAAGATGATGGAACAAACAGTAAAACATGAATCACATAATGATTTAGTGAAAATATAGTGAAAATATGCAAAAACTATACATCTGATAAAGGGTTAATATCCAGAATCTACAAAGAATTAAAACAAATCAACAAGAAAAAAAAGCAATACCATTAAAAAGTGAGCAAAAGACATGAACAGTTTTTCAAAAACAGATAGAGAAGTGGTCAATAAGCATATGAAGAAATGATGGACATCACTAATCATCAGAGATATACAAATTAAAACCACAGTAAGATATCACCTTACCCCTGTCAGAATGGCCATTATGAAAAAGTAAAAACAACAATAGATACTGGCATGGATGCAGAGAAAGGAATGCTTATATGCTGTTGGTGGGACCGGAAATTCGTACAACCTCTATGGAAAACAGTATGGAGATTGCTCAAAGAAATAAATGAGACTTACCACTTGTCCTGGCAATCCCACTACTGGATATCTACTTGAAGGAAAAGAAGTCATTTTATTACAAAGACAGCTGCATTTCAATGTTCACTGTAGCACCATTCACAATCAAAAAGATGTGGCATCAATCTAAATGCCCATCAATTCATGAGTGAATTAAGAAAAAATGTGGTATTTGTATACCATGGAGTAATAGCCATAAAAAGGAATGAATTGATGTCTTTTGCAGCGACTTGGATGGAACTAGAGACCATTACCCTAAGTGAAGTATCTCAGGAATGGAAAAATAAACACCACATGTACTCTCTAATAATTTGGAACTAATCAACAGCTACATATGGGCACAGAGAGAAGTAAAAGGCATTGGAAATCAAGAAGCAGGGAGCAGGGGAGAGGTAAAAACCTACCTAACACGTACAATGGACAATATTCAGGTGACTGGCATAAAAGGTATCCATGTAAGCAAAACATTTGCATCCTATTAATATTTTTAAAACAAAGAAGACAAAAAAGTAAATATAGTTATATAGGCAATGTAATTGTTATATAAGTGAAATTTGTACATGAGATAAGAAGTTCAGAACAATATGAAAAAAACAAAAATAGCTGTACTAGAATTTGAAAATTATGAATAACATTCTCTTTGATCAAATTTCTCTTTTGTGCTAGTACTGGGGGGAATGGCTAGTGCTATCCATTGAAGAAATCCCCCAAACAAAGAATAGACAACCTATTGCACTCACAGAATTTAAGAAACTCTGACATGAATAAAACATGTGTGTTTTTGTTTTGTTTCTATTAATAACTATCAGAAGCTGATTGCATAATACACCAAGGATTCATTCCTAACACACTACAATAGGCACAGCAGATAATCTTAAAAATAACTATATTAGTAGTTAATAATATTTACCTGAAGCTTCATTGCATATCATTTTCCGCAAAGAAAATTCCCAGTTTCACCTCATGCCTATTTCTTATTCCAATTTGGACAATCACCTAATTAACACTTTATTATATCTTATTTCATCTGGTGCTTTCAGAAGCCAGTGTTTTTACAAGCAATAGAATATTACTATATATGGTCTTTTGCAAACATGAAAAACTAAAAAAGAATAATGATTTTAATTCTATTCATGTTATAAAGCCAACTTGTCACATGTGAACACATTATAGTCCTATATTAACTCTAGTTAAAATGTAGAAAAGTTAAAAAAAGGAAAGATAAATTCTGCCTTTGCAGCGTTTTACAATTTTATCCCACTTCATCTCCTCTCCCTACTCTCATGTCGACATCAATCAATACCTCAATATTTCCAAAAGCAGGAATGTTATGAGAAAAAAGAGAGGAATGGCCCCACACACATACACAATCTGAACTTGAGTTCAGATTTACAGTATCTTAGCCCTTGCTTGTGATTCTTAGCGTCATAGGGTATGTAGCTTTATCCATGATCACTGAAATATTTTCAATAGGACACTGAAATGTTTCCAGGTGGATCTGAATCTTACTTCCTTTTGACACCAAAAATAAATTTTGTATTTTTTCTCATTTCTAGCATCTGCTCACAGACCAAATGAATAAAACATTCCTTAATCATTAGATATTAACAAGGTGGCAGGTCTGAGTGGAATTTTTTTGTATGTGTGAAAAGGAGTACAAATTAATCACTGTGTTAAATATATAATGAAATATGGGACAATGAAAGAATAAAAAGATGTTAAATGTTAACATGGAAGAAGAAATATTAAACAAAATGAATTTGACTTCATATTTGTCTTCAATCACTTCCTAGAATATGTACCATTAAGAATATGTATACAATGGTATATTACTCAATTATAAGAAACGACAGTGATCTAGCACCTCTTATATTTTCCTGGATAGGGCTTGAGTCCATTATCTGAAGTGAGATATCACAAGATCGGAAGAATAGGCTCCACATGTACTGCCATCAAATTGGCACTAACTGATCAACACCATGGCACTCACACAGTAGCAATATTCTCCTGGGATTAGGGGGTTGCGGGGTTAACTCACAACTAATGGACACGGTGAGTATTGTAGAGAGGAAGGACATGCCTCTAACCCTCACTTGGGTGAGGCAAAGACATAAAATGTAACCAAAATGTTTGTACCCTCCTAATATCCTGAAATTAAAAAAAAAAGTGCACTTGAGAGATACACACACACACACACACAAGAACTAAATGGATATTTTGCTCCAAAATAGCTGAATAATTTTCTATATATTGAAAAATCTGCCCCATCCTTTTGATTTGTGATGTCTTACATTGTTACATATTGCATTTTAAATAAATATGCAAATCTTAATATGTTATATTTAGATTAAATAGATAAATTGACTTGCTAAAAATAAAAAGCTAATGTAGAATAATTTCCCAAATTATGGTTAAAACAACCCATTAACACACAGTATTATCACCTTCTCACTCAGTGTCATTTCCCTTCTATTCTTCTTCATAGTGAGACATCTGTTTCCCCTCCTCACCCCTCGCACATGTTAATTCCCATTTTTTCCATCATGTCATAACATTTAAGACCATATTATATCTCACTGTATACTATGATTAGTAATCATGGTAGGAAACATAATACCCACCCCCACTCACAAAAACATATCCATGTCCTAATCCCTGAAATATGTGCTACTTTACATGGCAAGGGAAAATTAAAATTGCAGATGTAATTAAGTTTACTAATCAGTTTGCCATAAAATAAGATTATTCTGGATTATCTGTGTGGGCCAAATATGGGAAGAGATTTGGAGATACTAAACTATTGGCTTTGAAGGTGGAGAAAGGGGCCATGAGCAAACTCTAGAAACCAGGAAAGGCAAGGAAACTGATTCTCCCACAAAAGCTCCAGATGGGATGTAGCAATGCTGACAGCTTGATTTCAGCCCAGTGAGATCCATTTCAAATTTCTGACCTTACCAATGTAAGATAATAAATTAGTATTGCTTTCAGCCACCAACTATTTGAAAGTTTTTGCAGAGCAACAGAAAACTAACATAGTGATTAAGCCCCATCTCTATTCAGATACACTGGAGCAGATAGCCAGTACTTTTGCTATTCTAGAAGTAGTTTTTCACATTTTACTCTAAATGAACTTTCCTATATCTGACCATGGAGATATTTATAATTCACTTACTATGTTATCAAATAGCCATAATTATAATAATCCACAATGATAATAATCTTTTGACCCAACTCTATTACTGCTTATTTAAATATTTATTGTTATCCAGGAAATAGTTAAGAAAATCTTGAGTATTGCAGAACTCATCATTTTTATTCGACTTTAATTTATGTATAAAAAATTACTGAGCAAACTATTATGACCTCAATATAAATCTAAGATTGGTTTATATTGATTCTCCACTATTATATTACAGACAGAACTAGAGAGGATGTATTTTAGTTTTTCAGTAAACTCATCTGGCCTTCTTTCACTTTTCTAAGAAATTGTATCACAAATTGATTTAATAAATAAAGACATAACAAAGTAAAGGTTAAACCCTTCCCATGTATATGCATTATTTGGTAGTGTGAGTAATTTTAATGTACAGTAACACTTTACTTTGTATAAAGTCTTCTATGAAATATTGCCAATGTTCAAGAAATTCATCCTGACACTAAACAAAGAAACAAAATATGAAAACTATATTAAACCCATGGAGAGAAAATACCAAATATTAACAAGAAGACCTGTTAGAAAGTATCAAATAAACCAGTCATGACTTTAGAACATAAAAAATAATACTAATGATATGGACATGTTATTGGGTGTTTGAGTATAAATATTTCAATAGCAGCAAACTTAAGAGTCTCTCAGCATTTTTTTACAAAAAACTTTTGAAGTTTGCTTGCTTTTTCATTTGGTTGTGAAGATTTGCTTGGGGCAAAAAATTTACACTCTTATTGCCAAACAGCTTTACATATAGTTTTCTACATTGCTAAATATTTAGACAAATCAGCAGAGATTTTTATGTGCCTGAGTTGCTCTATCATCTAATTTCTAGAGGAAACCAACTTTTTCTATTTTACGGTTTGTTGAATTGAAATTAATATATATGCCAAAAATTTCTACTCTACTTTTAAACTACCACTGACTAATAAATGGCAGGAAAAAAAATATTAAATACAAAAGAAAAAAAATGAATGATTTTTTCCTGTGGATATGAGTAAAAATTATTTTTGCAATATTATTAATGGTCTGTGTAGAAGAGAAAAGATTTACTTTCTCATCCAAATGGAAATTCTAATGTTTTGTAATTGCAATTACATCTACAGCGAGTGATACTTTTATACTCTTGGTTCACCATAGCAAATATGAAATGAATAAAAGTTTCTGAACTTTCACGAAATGCAATTTTGCTAGAGTGAGTAAGCTCATTCTGATTTCTAATAAAGTATTGCTCTCCAATTTCACAAAAATTTTTCAATGTATCATTCTAGGCAAATTCAAATCCTTTGAAATAGAATCACTTTTCTCTTTTATTAAAATACTTCTTCCAAGATTTTCCATGCTTTCAGATTTTTGGGGGGAGAGATTAAATAATTAAATTAATTAATGAATCATTTATAATATTTTTAATCGTGTAATGGCTATCTGATCTCAAATATCTCATTAAGTGGCAACCTCTGTATCTTAACCCTTAAAAATTACTAGTGGTGAATAATTAGCTACAGAATGATGATGAAAAGGTTTGGTGGAGTGCTTTTTTTAAACCCAGGCTCAGTTACTATAAATAGGAAAATGTCTGGCCTTATCTGTCCAGGGAAGTTACTTGACTGTTTTCTTACCTATTAAATTGTAACATTCTTTTAAAATAATTAATAGTTGGTATTGCACTAAGTAGAAATTGGATTAAAGATAGAGGTGAAAGTGAAAAATCTCAAATTCAGATTGAAAATGAAAAAAATATTGTTCAAGATAAAGCCTTATAAATAGTTTTTTTTCCTTTTAGCCTTTGCATCATTTGTGTTCAAAGCTCTGCTAAACTGAGTTAATCTCTGTTTTTCACTTTGCATTTTATATGTAAACAGTAACAGCTGATGCCCAGGCTAATTCACATGAGGGTATTTGACTTATTCACAAAGAATATAACATCTTAGTACAAATAAAATACTCTTCCATTTCATTTATAAAATAACATAGAAAAACTGAAATTGCATGACAAACATATATATATATATATATATATATATATATATATATATACCTTAGGGATAGTGCAGGTTCAGTTCCAGGCCACCTGAATAAAACAAATATCACAATAAAGCGAGTCACAAAATTTTATGATTTCCCAGTGCATATAAAAATTACTTTTACATAAACTGTAGTCTATTAAGTATACGATATAGTATGTCTAAAAAATGCACATACCTTAATTAAAATATACTTTATTGCTAAAAAATTGCTAACGATCATCCGAGCCTTCAGGGAGTCATGATCTTTTTGCTGTTGGGGGATCTTGCCTCAATGCTGCTGGCTGCTGGCTGATTGGGGTAGTGATTACCAAAGGATGGGGTGTCAGTGGCAATTTCTTAAAATAAAACAGCAATGAAGTTTGTTGCATCAATGGACTCTTCCTTTCACAAAAGATTTTCTGTAATATGTGACAGCTACTTCAATTTGACAGCATTTAACCCACTGTAGAATTTCTTTCAAAATTGTAGTCAGTTCTCTCAACTCTTGCTGCTGTTTTATCAACTAAGTTTATGTAATATTCTAAATCCTCTATTATTTCCACAATGTCTACAGCATCTTAACCAGGAACAGATTCAATCTCAGGATATCACTTTTTTTGTTCTTTCATACGAATCTGCTACTCATCCACTCGAGTTTTATCATGAATGGCAGCAATTCAGCCACATCTTCAGGTTCTGCTTCTAATTCTAGTTCTCTTGTTATTTCTACTACATCTCCAGTTACTTCCTCCAATGAAGTTTTATACCACTCAAAGTCATCCATGAGGGTTGAAATCAACTTCTTCCAAACTCTTCTTGTTAATAGTGATGTTAACTCTCATGAATCACAAATGTTCACAATGGCATAATGGAATTCTTTCCATAAAGTTTTAAATTTTCTTTGCCCAGATCCATCAAAGTGATCACTATCTATGGCAGATATAACCTCACAAAAATGCACTTCTTAAACAATAAGATTTGAAAATCAAAATGACTCCTTGATTCATCGGCTGCAGAATGGAGGTTGTGTTAGCTGGCATGAAAACAGCATTAATCACCTTGTACGTAACCTTCAGAGCTCTTGGTCAATTGGGTGCATTGCTAATAAGCAGCAGTATTTTTGAAAGAATGTTTTTTCTTTCTGAACAGTAGGTCTCAACAGTGGGCTTAAATATTTAGTAAACCATTCTGTAAACAGATGTGCTGTTATCCAGGCTTTGTTGTTCCATTTATAGAATACAGGCATAAAAGATTTAGCAAAATTCTTAAACACCTTATGATTTTCAGAATATTAAATGAGCATTGGCTTCAACTTAAAGTCTTCAGCTACATTAGCTCCTAACAGGGGCTGTCAGCCTTTCCTTTGAAGCTTTGAAGTCAGACATTGACTTCTCCTCTCTAAATATGAAAGTACTGAATGGCATCTTCTTTTGTTATGAAACTGTTTCATGCCTATTGAAAATATGTTTCTTAGTGCAGCCACCTTCACCAATAATCTTAGCTAGGTCCTCTGAGTAGCTAGCTACAGCTTGTCCATGGTCACTTGCTGCTTCACCTTGCTCTTTTATGTTAAAAAGACAGCTTCTTCCTTTCTACTTCATGAACCAACCTCTGCTACCTTCAGGTTTTTTGTTTTGTTTTGTTTTGTTTTTTCTGCAGCTTTCTCGCCTCTCTCATCCTTCAAGGAACAGAGATAGTTAGGGTCTTGCTCTGGATTAGGCTTTGGTTTAAGGGAATGTTGTGGCTGGTTTGATCATCTATCCAGACCACTAAAACTTTCTTCATACCAGCAGTAAGGATGTTTCACTTCCTTATTATTTGCATGTTCACTGGACTAGCATTTTAATTTCCTTCAAGAACTTTCCTTTGTGTTTACAAGTTGGCTAACTCTTTGGTGCAAGAGACCTAGCTTTTGGCCTCTCTTGGCTTTCAATTTGCCTTCCTTTCTAAACTTAATGGTTTCTAGCTTTTTGTTTAAAGTAAGGGACGTGCAACTCTTCCTTTTACTTGAACACTTAGGTGCCATTATAGGGTAATTAACTGGCCTAATTTCAATATTGTATTTCAGGAAATAGAGAGGCCAAAGGAAAGGGAGGGAGATAAGGGAGTGGCCAGTAGGCAAAGCAGTCAGAACATACACAATATTTGTGAATTAAGTTCACCATTGCCTTTTATAAGCACAATTCATGCTCCCCCCCTGAAAATTGCCATAATAATGTTAAAGACCATTGACAACAGATCACTATAACAAATATAATAATAATAAAAGTTTGAAATATTGCACAAATCACCAAAATGTAACACAAAGACAGGAAATCAGCATATACTACTGGAAAAATGACACTCATAGAATTGCTTGACACAGGATTGCCACAAACCTCCATTTATATAAAATGCACTAGCTATAATGTGCAATATAGCAAAGCACAATAAAACAAGGTATACCTGTACTATCCCAACACTGTTTTTTTAAAACAATATACGTACTCTATAAAACAATCTACAAATCTGTAAAAATTTAAACTAGAAAGGACAATAATTTTGCAATAGCTTAAGCCTTAAAGAAAACCATTATATGAATCTTAATCTAAAAGTTAAAACTGTGATGTAACTGAATTCATAAATGTTTTATAAAAAGAAAACTTGTCTGTTATATTTCTATTATTTGGTATTTATTTTATAAGGGAATACACATGTAAACATTAACATATTTAATATTTAATCTTTCAATCCTGTTTATCTTCTTTATAACACTGACACTATACAAACTCCTATTAACTATGAGGACTTAAATAATCCTTTAAGGGTAGCCAAGGTAACAAGAGGTAGCTATAATAAACTCCAAGAAGCAATATATTGAATTTGTAAATGTACTATAACTCTAAGGAGTCTAATGGACCACTAAGAACAAAATAATTATGGGTTAAATATCATCCACTTAAAAATTATTATAGAAAAATTAATAAGAGCTATGCTTGTAATCCATCGTTTGCCACTGACTCCTATTTTATCAGTTATAATAAGTCAAGGAAATTAACTTCACTAAGTATCTGTGAGCTAAGCATTGTTTTTTACTTACGCCTGATACTTATCGAAAAACTGCAAATTAAGTATTATCATCTCTTGTTCAAAAATTAGAAAACTAACACCAACAGGTTATGTAATTCATCCGAACCTAAGAGTTCTTTAGTTAGATTAGGTATTTTTCATAAATTCCTGAGGTAGAAACGTGGCCACTGAGATTCTCACCTATAAGTTGGAGAAACAATTCTCAAATAATCCTCAAATAATTTGAGGAAGAGGGTGAACTAAAACATGGTTGGAAAAAAAATCATCTACTAAAATGTTTCCTCATAAAAATTGTTCAATTTTTCAGATTATTTCTAGAGGCCAAATTTCCAGAAGTATAATTACTTAAAGGCTAAACATGTTTTAATGTTCTTTAAATAAATTCAGAAAACTCCTAAATATTAAACATTCATAGCTCATTTTAAACTGTGTTAAATCTTCCATATAACCACTTTTGTCACCATCATTAATATTATTTACATAAGTGCTTTCTAATGATAAAAATTGTCTTCTGGTTTTAACGTATATGTATTAGATTTCTATGAGACTGAAATTTTTAAATGTCCGTGGGCTTTCTATTGGGGACAGTATGTGTTTAATTTTAATATGAACTCATGCATCTAATATGTTTTAAATTGAATATTTTTAAAACAAGAAGAAAATAGGTTTAATTATATATTAGGCATAATAGTTAATCTTAATATATTCATTTTTGAAAGCACTACTGTACCCAAGAAAAGAAGTATAAGAAAATCAGAGTATGTTAACAGGGATTCAGGAAAACAAATAAATATGAAGTGATTAAATATTTTTTTCTTCTCTATTGAATATTTTAATGCATATTTGTTCTAGTCAATATTAAATTGATAACCCTGGGAAATTATAGGCTCAGTTTTCCATTAAGATAGCCAAAAATAAAACTAGGTTAGATACTATGTTGGATTTTCAATATAAAGTTTTATTTATTGTTGAGGAGTGGTTATTTTATTTAATCAAACTAACATTGGTGAATAGACATCTGATATATCCATATTTGTATGGAGTGGAAATCACAGTTTACTGAAAGAGCATAGATCTAGTCTTACAGATATGCCTTCAAATGGTATCTCTGGCACATACCAGAATTATTTCACTGAATGTGTTATTTCACCCCCCTTACACTCTTTTTAGTCATTTAAAATTGTGGTAATGATAAATGTTTTGAAGATAATTAAGTGCATTCACAAGGCATTTGCATAGTGCTTATAGTTGTTCAATAATTAATAAAATTATTCATACATATGCAGATGAAAGTATTCTAAAAAATATAGGATTTTATAAAACCATGCTTAGAATCTAGGATTTTTAAAAAAGTAGTAGACTTGTATTTCTATTAATGGTATATTTATAGTTAGAAATAATTAATCTTTTTTTGTATTGAAATATCAAAATAATAATAATAGATATTATTTGAGTTCCAGATACTGTTCCAAATGCTCTGAATTTATAATCTCATTTAATACTTATAAAATTTTTAAGGATCAACGTTGCTTTTATCGAAATTTTACAATTGACAGAACTATGACCCAAAATCATTAAGGAATTTTTACCTAGGACACCCAGCTACCTAATAACAATATGCTACAGTTGTCTCTACCAGAATTTATATATAAATTAAAAACTAATTCCTTCCCTCATTTAACAGTCAATTATCACTGACAATGAATATTTACCAACACACACACACAAAGCACTATATCATTTATAGTTCCTAGTAAATTATTATTATCGTTTTATTATTTTAAAAATATACACTGAATATAATCTATTTGATAAGCACTATATTCAGTTCTGGGGATACAGTGGTAAATAAGCCAGCCAGAATTCCTGCCCTGATAAAACTTATCTAGTGGAAATGGTTCTAAGGAAATATTTTTACTGTTATTATTTGATTAATTATTATTATATGATACTTATTATTTGTTATAATTCTTTGTTATTAAATTGCATTATTATATTTTATTGTTAATTAATTATCCAATTAATTGATAAGTGTGAAGTGTCATCAAAACGTAGCAGGTGGGGAAGGCTGCCACCAACTTTGTCTAGAAATGTCACAGAAGATGTTATTTTGAGTCCTTTGGGTTATAAACCCAAGAACAATTAAATAAGGAGTGATTAACTAGGTAAAGTTTCTTCTACATAGAGGGAAGAACAGGATCAAAGACTATAATTGTGAAGGAGAAAGAGACACTGAAGAAATTGGAAGTCAATGAGTTTGGACAGTAGAGAGGGAGATACAAATGGCAAAATTAGGCAAGAGACATAAACCGGGTTCCAATTAATCAAATAGGCCCTAATAAGGACTATTTCTTTACTAGGATAGAGAAAAAGAAATTGTTTATTCTGTAGGTCAAAAAATGGTTTAGTATTGGTAAATTTTTATGATCCCACCTATAAAATAATATGTAATACTTTGAAAAGCCTCAATCATTTATAGAACAGATGTGAAGATGACTAGAATTAAACTAAGAAAATAAATTAAGAGATTTAAATAGTTGAGAGAAGAAATAAGTCATGGATGTAGTGTATAGATACAGACAAGTCTGTGGATTTGAGAGAAACTAAGGTGCTAAAAATCAGTAGGACTTGGTAATGTTTTTGATACATTGGGTTAAATAAATTATTAAAATTAAAAAAAAAATCAGTATGATTTGTGGTGCATGAGGAATCACAGAGATTGAAGATGACTTATAGGGTTCTAATTTGCCCAACTGGAGGGATGCTAGTATTGAGTAGGAATGGAAATTTTGGAGAAGTATCAGAATTAATGAAAATACCACATTTTTTATTGTCCTTTCTATTGAATCAATGAAAATAATGTCTCTTGATTAACCTCAATTGGCATGTCAAGTCTGATGCTATATTATGAGGGTACAAATGTTAAGGTTATGTATATTGCCCATCCCCCCAGGAGTCAGAGCTTCAAGCGTGACCATCCCCCATGCGGTGCACATCTCACTCATGTATGTATATACCCATTCCCTCCCCCCCACCACCTGCCTGACATCCGATAAATGCTATTCCTATATGTCCACTGAGGTGTTGATCAGTTAATACCAATTTGCTGGTGAGTACATGTGGTGCTTGTGTTTCTATTCTTAGTATACTTCACTTAGTAGAATGGGTTCCGGCTCTATCCTTGAAAATACAAGAGGTGCTATATCACCGTTGTTTCTTAAAGCTGAATAATACTTATTTCCTGATAGGATGTGGTTTTATTCTTGCTTATTTATAGCTTATTCATAGCTTCTTCATTATTAGTTGAATGTCATACTTGTTTTGTGTGACAGTAGAAAATGTAGTAAATATTATTTATTCTTGGAAGTGGATATACATTTTCTTTCTAGTGTTGGATTTTGAGTCATTGAGAACCTGATCTCAGTTTGAAATGTGTTGCTGCAGTTACACTCAATGAACAACAGGCTTAAATTCCCCTAGTCCTCGCCATCAAATTGGCACTAACTGATTAACACTATGGTGCTCACATGGTAGTAATATTCTCCAGGGATTAGGGGGTTGGGGGGAGGTAAACTCACAACTAAAGGACATGGTGAGCATTGTAGAGGGGAAGGCCTCTAACCCTCGCTTGGGTGAGGCAAAGACATAAAATGTAACCAAAATGTTTGTACCCTCATAATACCCTGAAATTAAAAGAAAAAAATATTCCTCTAGTGCTACCTTGTGCTTAGATTAGGACTGCTTTACCTATAGGGTTTTCCTCAATGTTTTCTCCACACTTAGTTTATATCTTCCTTTTGTACCTACAACTCAAAGATTGTCTCTCTGCCAGCTCTTCCCCCTCCTCCAACAGTCAACCCAGTTTTTTGTTTGTTTATTTGTTTTTATTTAATTCCTGTTAACATTTGTTGGATATCCTATTCTGTTGCTATTATTCACCATCTTTTTTCTTGTGGGTGAAAATTTCTCAGTGATCTTCTTGCCCCTCCTCTCTCACCAGTAAGTTCTTAATGATGTCTGGCCTTGTTTTTGGTGCCCTGAGGGTGATGAGGTTTGACACCCTTCACACTATGAAAGCCTTTTTTCATAAGAGAAGGGAATTGTGTGGGGTTTCTTGTTTTCTCCATAGCAGTTGCTGTTGTTCTCCCTGAGGCCTGAACCACAAGGGAGAATTTTGCCAGTCCCTGGCTTTGGCCCTCATCTTTCTTGTGGTGGCAGCTATAGAGGTTTGTGAGAACAGTCTGAGTATGAGTAGGAATTCTCATTTTGTATGCAGCTCATGAAATTTTACACCCTCACACTAGCTTTAATAGTGCCCTCAGGAATTAGCTAAAGATTTTAACTGAATTCTTCTAACTGGCTTTATTGACAACTGGTATAAATAGCCTGTATTTACCTTTTTGTCTTTGAAATAAAATTAATCATTTCCACCTCATCATTTAATAGGCGAAGGTTCAGAAGCTCACAATGATAAACTGACATAACTCTAAAATATAGGTCTAACTATAGCACTTAAATCTAGTGTTGTTTCCATTTTTTTACATATTAGAGACGTTTCCTAAGAAAAATATGTCTGTCTATTTTTCCTTATATTTGTATTTCTAGTGCCTAGAAATATGCCATACATATAGTAGATGCTCAGTTAACATTTATTTAATGAGTGTTTGATTCTGCCAAATATGCTTATCTCATCATTAAATCTAAACCATTCTCAAAAAAAAATTATGGAGCTCAGTGTTTAAACTAAAATTACAATAAAAAGGGAAAACATACAATAGATATCATTATCTGACTTATAGGTAGAGCAAGGCAATTTTCTACATGTGTAATTAATTGAAGAACTTTTGCCCCATTTTCCCAAATCATCTGCTAATATCTCTATTCCATGATTGGACATTCATTTTTTTGTTGTTTTAATATATCCTTTAGACCTATTAAAATAAAAATACCCCATAGAGAAGAATGAATCATTAAAAAAAATAAAACTAGGTTACATTAATTGGGTTTATTGGACCCAGTAGAAAAAACAAAGTAAAAAAGCTCAGGGAAATTTACCTGGAAAATATGATACACTGATATGCTAACTATTTTTAAATTCAAGTCTCATGAAGGTCAGCATTTGATGGAAGAGGCTCAACTACAATATTCCCTTGTCTACCTTAAGGCTAGACCTACCAGAGAGAACATAGTTGCCTATCTTCTCCTTGAAATCTTACTATCCATCTATTTAGGAAAAGAAGACTAAGGAATGCAACCACACCTGGACAGACTTTTTACAAGATATCTTCCTTTTGGACTCATTCAAATTCCAAAGAGAGTCATTTAAAAGTTAATTGCTGCCTCTGGGTCCATTCCTTCTCCCTGATAATCATTTACTACACCTCAAAAGAATTGCTTACAAACAAACAAACAAAAAATGGAATGAGGTTAATTTAATAAAAAATATAAATAGAAATTACTAAAATTTCACATATATCAGCATTATCTTTACTATATTTTAAGTATTATATATGTTCAAATCATTTTCTTTCTTTTCAAAATGCCCATTAAATTATGAAATATTTTATCTCATTAAAATTTATAACAAAAATGATGCTTAAAAAACAATTGCTTATGTCCCCCATTCCTTCCGCTATCCCCCACCTTTATGAAGAAGATCAAATAAGCATTTGTACCCTATCGAGTTATTGGGTAATCATTTTTATGCAATTTCCCAATAATTATGCATGTTAAACCAATCTGTATGCCTTATCTCTTATGAAACAATCTATCGTCAGTTCATTTTCAAGGATCCTTCAGACGGCAGAAGGGAAATTTTCCCTTGGTCTCTACAAAAGCAGTGGTAATGGGAGAGTATTGGCAGTTATTGAAATTGGGCATTGAAGAGTGAAATATGAATGAACTTTTATTGACTATGTAAGATATGTATTTACAAATTTTTGTGCATATCTTTAATGTTAAAAAATCAACTAAATTATTTCCATATCATTCTATTTTTCTAAAGGAAAAACTTGGGTTTCAGAAATGTTTGGCAATTTTCCCTAATTACTACATGGAATGAATGAGTGAACAAGAATTCATAACAACTTCAAGTGTCTTGTACTTTTCTACTAGTTTGAAATGTCTTTCTGAGGTAAGCAAGATGAAAATGTAGACTAGAAAGTAAAGAGATGAGATTTAGAATACTATTCTCTGTCTCTGTGCTAGACAAGAATTTTATCAAAAAGAAAAAAGAAACTAGAGATAAATGAAGATATAAGGATGCACCTTTAGATACTGACAAGTTGAGAGTTTTGTTCTCTTCTCTTCTCATTCTCTTTGAACCAATTTGAAGCAGTACAGTGAAAAGCAGGTTATCATCACTTCACTTAAACTTCTTGATGTTCAAGTGTACTTTAAAAAGGAAACACTGAAAAATGGGTTTGAACAAATAGGCTATCACTTTCATTTTTATGTGTTCATTCCTTGTGGCTGCAAAATAATTTAGACTGGCCATTTGTAGGTTTTTAAGACCTTTATCTTGCATAACTTTTAATAAATTCAAATTACTTTCCTTCAGTTTAAAACACACATATTCATAAAAAAGAAAAACCTACTTACAAAAGAGATTTTAAAAAATATGTCTGACAAAAATAGACTTCTTTTTCTTTTAATCTTTTGAATAAAGAAGCTCTGCTATATTCCTCTATTTCATATAAAAAGGGTGAA
The DNA here is from genome assembly GCA_008086735.1 of Cheirogaleus medius. Lineage (NCBI taxonomy): Eukaryota > Metazoa > Chordata > Mammalia > Primates > Cheirogaleidae > Cheirogaleus > Cheirogaleus medius. Next base: position 22,615,996 of record VBSM01000272.1, on the reverse strand, counting down.
GTAGTGTGTTGTTAATCATTTCATGGAATGTGACTATTAACATTCTTTAATTATCCTGTTAATCAGTGTAAATGTCACCTGTTATAATATTCATATACTAGATCTATGTCATCCATTAGTCTAATTAATTAAAAACTCGAAGTTATTTATTGATTCATTTGCTAAGTGGGTAAAGTCCATATACCTCTATAAAATTTACTGAATTGAAATTTTGCATCTGAGCTATATTTACCTTTCATTCACTTTTTCATCCTCAAATCAGAACATTTTTGATGTTCCTATTTCTTTTATTTTATCTTCCTAGTCATCATTTTTAATAAAGTATGGTAGTCTTTTACTTTTGAAGTTAGATGAAATAGGAAGCAACTGTGAAAAAAAACTAAAAAAAATCCAGCCTTCATGGAAATTGCTTTTACTGGAAGCAGACTAATCGTACAAAAAAACGGAGCAAATGAGTATATTATATAGTATGTTAGAAGGTAATAAGTGATATGAGAAAACACAGAACAGGATGAACAGGGGAAAAAATTAAAGATTTTAAAAGAAACAGTCAGGGAAGACCTCATTAAGAAATAGAAATGGTACCATAGACTACTTTTACCTTCACAGATTTTTATGAAGAATCTACTCCCCTCTCAGTTTCCAAACATTCTCTCAATCTCTTCTCAATCCTTACTGAGCAGAATTTCTTCCATATATTCAGGCTTTTGGAAAGGATATATAGAGGCTTGAATCTATAATGCCTCTGTTTTAAGTCTGGCCCAAATCCTCAAGACAAGGAATTATAATTGTTACTGAAAGTTTGGCACTTGTCCTTGAGGCCACATCAGAAGAATGGGGACAAATGGTTTGAAGAGAAGGAAAGAGAGGCTTATTAATTTGCTAGAAAATGAGGAAAACGGCAGACTCACTTTTTAAAGTATCATTTTCCTATCTATTAACAGAAATACAGAACTTTTAAAGGGTGGGTTTTCAGCCTCAGGGCATTGTTGTTTACAGTTGATGGTTCAGATTGACCCCATCTATGGCAAAGACATTCTCGTGCCTTCTGCCTGGACACTTCTATTGAGCCATCTCCTGTGCTACAAAACAAAAACAAAAACAAAAAACAAAGAACACTTCCCTGCCTTTCCAACTGCTGGCCTGGGGCAGGGATGCAGGTTTTAATTCCCAAAGAGGGTGTGTGGTGAGCGGGGGGGGGGGCTTAAAGAGACAGCTTATAAAACGTTTTAACATTTTTCAGGACATTCCCTCTGTTACATATTCCCCACTGTCAATTTTATTCTTCCATATCTATGGGAAGAGGGACGACGTAGTCATTGAGCTGCTTCCTGCTGAATTGGGATGATGTTTTTAGATGGAAGGTTTATACTTATATATGCTATTACAAATCTTTGGCAGTAGATTTATAAAAATAAAGAATACAACAAATAACCAGGTGGAAAAAGGGGAATAAGCAACAGCTACAACTGTGAGGATTGACAAAATGAAATGGAGGATACCTGATAAGAGAGATATTACCCTGCTTGTTATCTAAGATTCTGGTAGGTTTGTGGGTCCTTATTGTTGCCTTGTACATAATGTCCAATACAGGGCTGAACAAGAAAGAAACATGGGACCTCTGAGTGGGGAGCTATCAGTTGTACCCTGCAGGTTATCCAAGAGACTGGCTTCTGAAAATTCAGAAAGTATGTACAGGAATACCAAATGAGGTGTAAGATAGCAAACCTGTAGCAAGACAGATCAGCAGAAGAGGCAATAGCTCAAGGAAATCCTCAGTAAGGATGTCTCTCCATCCTATAGACAGAACAAATAACCAAAGAAAGGTTAATGAAAATATCAACATTTTCATTTTTCTATCTTCTTAAACAGATATTTAGATCACCTAAAGTATGCTCCATATGCTAAAGCCATAAAACCAAGTTAGACATCAATTGTATCTTTTATTTTCTGTGGGGAGGGACAGTATATGAGTACTGAAAATCCTCTTTGGACTTCTTATTTTTCTGTATGTGTTGCTGAGTATCCCAAGAATACAAGGTGCTGGCAACTTTTCACCTCTGAAATCTTGTAATAATAGCATTATATTTATAGCAAGAAATGTTGAAAGATAAGAAATTGTGGTACAAAGAATAGGTTTGCTTACTATTTGATATAAAAAGAGTAGATTACCCAGGTCAGTGTTCTCCAACTGTAAAGCAAACCCACTTCCTATGCAACAATCTGCTGAGCTGCCTCATGTTATTTTCATGACATTTGGGGCAAAGAGAACTGACACAAATATGCTTATGATAACTATAGCTGCTTGCTATGCCATGAGTAACAAAATGCTTTGTCTCTAATTCAAGAGTCTCTGATCTTCTGTCAGCATATGTAACAGTTAGAGCAGTGGTACCCAATCTTTTTGTCACCAAGGACCAGTTTCATGGAAGACCGTTTTTTCATGGACCTTTGTGGTGGGGGATGGTTTCAGGATGATTCAAGTACATTACATTTATTTATTTATTGTGCAGTCAAACCTCTCTGCTAATGATAATCTGTGTTTGAAGCCACTATCCAACACTAGCATCACCACCTCAGCTCCACCTTAGATCATCAGGCATTAAATTTTCATAAGGAGCACACAAACTAGATCCCTCACATGTGCAGTTTACAGTAGAGTTTGCACTCCTATGAGAATCTAAAACTGCTGCTGATCTGACAGGAGGTGGTGCTTATGTGGTGATGCAAGTGATGGGGAGCAGCTGTAAATACAGATAAAACTTTGCTCACAAGCCCATCACTCACCTCCTTCTGTGTGGCTCCGTTCCTAACAGGCCACAGACTGTATTGGTCCATAGGCCAAGGGGTTGGGAACAGCAGAGTTACAGGTATAGGGTGCAAGGGAAATCTTCCCTTTCACTCTCTGAATGTTGCAAATGAAGGTTGGCTGCCTGCCATTTGACAACAACACATGAGAGGTGACTGTTGGTGAAGAAAAGGTGGTTTATTCAAATGCTGGCAGCATGAGGAGATGGTGGACTATTGTCTCAAACACCATCTCATCTTTCTTCTTACTGAGAAACTTATAAAGGAGAGGCCGAAAGGGAATCCGTAGCAGAAAGCAAGTTTTGTGCAAGTCATCATGATTTTTTTGATGCTTATCAGCAAACAATAGGTTGTCTGGTGGACCTTGTCATTAGCAGCCTGATCTGGACTCTTGAGGTCTGTTTATCCTCAAGGGCATTTTCTAATCTTGTGCCCAGAAACTGTGTAAGCAAGCAGCAGGTTAATTCTGAATTTAAGACAGAACAAGCCTAAAGAATATTGGAAGCAAGATAGCTTCCTTTTAGCTCCCTAGTGATATAGCCTGAATGGCCCTTGGGGTGTGCTTACATGAAGGTTCACCAAAAATCAACTCACAAAAGAAGATTAATTGGTAAAAAGGCACAAATACGTATTAATGTGCACATAGGGGTGAGAACCACAGAGTGATTACCCCCATATCCCCAATGGGGTTCAGAAGCTTACATACCTTCTTGAGGTTACAGAAAGAATGGGGGCTTGAATCCAGGCAAAATGTGTTATGGCAGAAAACTGGTTGTGGGAGGAGGAGAAGAGAAGGCCTGGCTATCAAATTTCATCTTGTTACATCGATGAAATCCCACAGGTAGAAACCTCCAGAGAGAGTAAATGGTAAATGTTTCTTTTAGACCCATAAAGGTGTCAGATTTTCTGTTATTTTTTCCTAGATCTCAACAGGAGAAGGCCCTTAGAGAAAGCCTGGCTTCATCAATGCAGATTTTCTTTATAAATGCAAATCTTTCTCACAAAAGACAGCTTTTCAGGGCTAATTATTCGCAGGCCCTCTAAACAGCTATTTTAATACATATGAAAGAAATATCTTTTGGGGTGGAATATTTTGATTTCCTACACAGGTTAGCATTATAAATTGTAAGTAGGGTCACACCCAATCCCAGATCCAACAAAGAGTGATATACAAAGTATAGGAGAAAACTGAACTACTAGAATAAGTTTCAGATAGAAAATATGGCTCTTGCTGGTATGGTGACTCTCTCCCCTAATCCCAGCTACTTGGGAGGCTAAGGTGGGAGGATCACTTAAGTGCAGGAGGATGAGGTTACAGTGAACTATGAGCACACCACTTCACTCCAGCCTGGGTGAAAGAGTGAGACACTATCTGTCTCAAAAGAGAAGAAGGAAGGAAGGAAGGAAGGAAGGAAGGAAGGAAGGAAGGAAGGAAGGAAGGAAGGATAGATAAAGAAGAAAGGAAGAAAGAAAGAAAGAGAAAAAGAAAGAAAAAGAAAATATAGTTCTTTTTCAGAATTCATTCATAATGTAACATATTTATTCGCAAATACAAATACAGTGAGGGAGGACAGAGAAATCACCAAAATCCTGCCTAACATGAGAAATGTATCTCTTTAACTTTTAATTTCATAAAGTAGTTTATTTTCCAGATAAATTTTACCATGATTTTTAATATTTTAGGTATATAAAGATAATATAACAGACTTAAGCCGAAGACACAAAACTATAAGAATTATAGAAAAATAAATGTTGGAAAAACTCTTATAGACATTGGCCTACGGAAAGAATTTATGAACAAAGCTGCAAAGGCAATCACAGCAACAAGAAAAATAAATAAATGGGACCTAATCAAATTAAAAAGTTTCTTCACAGCCAAGGAAACTATCACATGAGCAAACAGACAACCTACAGAATGGGAGAAAATATTTGCATGCTACACATCTGATAAAGGGCTGATAACTAGAATCTATATAGAACTCAAGAAAATCAGCAAGAAAAAATCAAATATCCCTATCAAAAAGTGAGCAAAGGGCATGAACAGAAACTTCTCAGAAGATAGACTAATAGCCAACAAACATATGATAAAATGCTCAATATCTCTAATCATAAGGGAAATGCAAATCAAAACCACAATTTGATGTCACTTATCTCCAGTGAAAATGGTCTTTATCAAAAAGACCCAAAACAATA